>CM043737.1:1523562-2123562 GCA_023968675.1 Taenia pisiformis | reverse complement strand
CCCATCTGGTGGGTGAGTGCGGCAGACGCGATGCACTCCATCCAACCAATCACTCACGGACCATCGCACGTCCCTTTCGAGGAAGCGCCACCTCCTCTCGCAAAGCACAAGGAGATGTTGACGCTCACCTACATCAGCTGCATACGATGCAGCATCAGTTCTCCCTGTTGCACGTGGGCATCGAGGCGGATGTGCATGGAGGTATCCACTCCACCTCCCATGCGCCATTCGACTGCTGCAGATGGATGGATGGGCAACATTCAGCCGGATGGGTGGGCGAAGCCGCAAGCGACAGACAGGCGGACGGACAGACAGACAGACGAAGGGACAGTCGGACAATTGGACAGGAGCAGTGACAGGTTTGCTTCCGTGCCCACTGACGCCGGATATCCTCCCTAACACCACCAATCCTAACACAAATTTGTGTGGAGCCATCCAATCTCAGGATGAGCGGTAGGCTTAATTGGTTGGTTCCTCCGGTGGCTTTGATTTGAATTCCCAGCCCAGAGCCCGCCATTTCTTCGAAAAATTGATAATGTAGGTGTGATAGCAGGCGGTGGAGGTGGAGTGGCCGGAGTACTAAGACATTAACGTGGCTGACCTCAATCGTGTCAAATGCCACGAGACGAACACGGACATTGACCTGAGACTTGAAGCGCCTTCGTTGCCTGCAAATTAAGTAGTTTCTCATGGTAAATCGAACCCTGTCTCCATCTTTCCGAAAAGTTGAGGGCAGCTTCATGGATCTTCATTAGTTTGCGTCTACAGGAAGGAGTCAATTTCATTTCTCAACGGTTCATACCTAATATTTCTACTGTCACGTATTAAGTGAACACTTCAGTGTGCACAGTCGTCTAGTCTGCCTCAGTTCTATCCACCTTGAGGGGCGGAAGGCGATAACGACAGCCTAAAGTGTGTTTCACTTCACAGGCACTGGAGTGTGAAAGTGAAAGTTGACGGTGGTGTGAAGCCCTGATCCGAGCAACACGACCTTTCTAACTGGCACCTTAAGCGGGGAGGCTCCCACGGTGCTGATTTGCGTGGCCATTCGACGCGAACCGTAAGCATACGTGCTGTTAGGGACGGTGACGTCGCACAATATAAACTTTGGGGGATTGATATGTGGCTTGTGCTATCAAGAGAATGCAATGAAGGCTACCTATTCGCTAGTGCAGGATATCGACTCTGCACCGGCACACTCCGCATTGCTCCGCGTCACTTGCATTTCATTTGATCACCTCGCCTAGGTCTGCATTCGCTTTGCATTGCATGCCACCCAAAGTCATCAAGAGGGAGGCGATGAAGGTGGAGGCATCACTTCACTCCTCCACCGATATAGATGCACAGCGAAATTGGAAAGGATGGTATGAACACAAACACGCCCTCCCTTATTTGCCATTCCCTAGTCATTGCACCTCACTCTGGGTGTTGGTGCTTCGTGCAGAATGTCACGGAAGCAAATCTGTCACTGCTCCTGTCCAATTGTCCGACTGTCAGTTCGTCTGTCTGTCTGTCTGTCTGTCTGTCTGTCTGTCTGTCTGTCTGTCTGTCTGTCTGTCTGTCTGTCTGTCTGTCTGTCTGTCTGTCTGTCTGTCTGTCTGTCTGTCTGTCTGTCTGTCTGTCTGTCCGTCCGCCTGTCTGTCGCTTGCGGCTTCGCCCACCCATCCGGCTGAATGTCGCCCATCCATCCATCTGCAGCAGTCGAATGGCGCATGGGAGGTGGAGTGGATACCTCCATGCACATCCGCCTCGATGCCCACGTGCAACAGGGAGAACTGATGCTGCATCGTATGCAGCTGATGTAGGTGAGCGTCAACATCTCCTTGTGCTTTGCGAGAGGAGGTGGCGCTTCCTCGAAAGGGACGTGCGATGGTCCGTGAGTGATTGGTTGGATGGAGTGCATCGCTTCTGCCGCACTCACCCACCAGATGGGGACCACGTGATTTGAGGAGGGGGAGAGAGTGGAGTAGGCGAAGAAATGCAATTCCAACGAAGTCTGTGTGTAGTGGGTGGCTGTCATCAGCACCGCAGCTCTTTTGATCGGTCATTCTCCAAACCGCCACAATGTGTAGCTCGTTGTCCAGTGCCAGTTTTTAGTGTCGCGTGACATGCCAATTCTGCGGCGCTCTTTACGACCTGGTAACGAAGATGGGAGTTGTCACCGTGTCATACCGTCATTAATATGGGACCTATTAAATGCGCTGATTGCAAGTTTGCAACCGGAACATCACGCAAATTCACTGAATGCGTGATTGCCAGGCCATTGAAAGTGGAATGGGTGAAAAGGGTACAAGGCGACCTCTGGAATGATTGCAAATGTGATAAAATAGGGGTGGAGCGTACGTGCGTAGGTCAAGGAAATGCATTTCGAATTTGGGATGAGAATTCACCCGCGGCGTGCGTTGGATCGAACAATATCACAGCGATTTGGAAGACATGGGTGGTGCGTTCAAAAGCTACACTTGGACATAGCTTTCTTGCTGAGAATCTGCTGGATTATTGTACCTTCACTTACCGCTTTGGCCGTTTTTGACGTAAGTGATTTGAAAGAAGCTATCCAAACGCTCAGTTGGCAAGTGGACGACAAGTGTGACGAAATTCCACCTTTACCGTGGCAGCTGTTGCTATAATAGTCTTGACAACGCTCAGTTCATTCATGCATCAGTGACTGTTTGCAAATCGTGTTTTCAGGCTAAGGAAGTTCTCAAATCGAAAACGTATATTCACGTTTGTGACCCGACTAAGTTGTGAAATATTCATCTTGATAGAGAGCCTTTTACTAGTAACCCTGAATGGAAACGGTATATTTCCAGTTAATGAGATCAAATTTGCAACAATCTGTTGTGGGGCATATTTTTTTAAATAGCAAATAGCTCCTCTTGTTATGTTTGGAATGTCTTATAAGTGTAAATTTCTTGGTAGCTGGAGGTGGTTAAAGTCAATGTGTGATTTCATATCAAACACTGAGGAATAACTTTTCCACCACCTCAGCTGCTACGATCTTAAGAAATAACGAGTCCGAAATTGTGCACACCTAGCAGCACATTTTCTGGAGATTTGTACAAATATTTCCTTACAGGACAGTGTCGCTGACCTGTTAATCAGCTTCTTCTTCAAAGCTTCTAATATTTTTGAAACTCGCCAGGTTTTTGGTGGTGAGCAAGTATTGAAGCATGCCTGCTGGCCCATGACTTGCACTTTACCTCTTTGTCGCATGTGCAGGCTGAGACCGCTGCTTGGGTGGCATCAGAAGGCAAATCTTTTTCAAATTACAATAATCTTAAATGTGACTCCTAAGTGAATTGTCTTACATGGATATCTGGCAATTATTTATGATGTGGTTTCCTCCAATTACTATAACAGCGAAAACTAGCCTATAATTTGCGCAACATTGTGCCGAGTTATTATACGAATTTATAACAATAGAACATGATCTGCGTATAAGTTTAAAATGTGTTCATCGAAACTTTAACTTATTCTCGCACTTTCAAACTACTCTTAAGGTAAATCGTGAACCAATAGCTACTTGGCGCGAAACACGGGGTTTCACCTGCTGGTTGTGTAAGTGGGATATGGTACAGGTGGAGGTGGTTAAGTCGAGCGCTGATTTCAAAAGCTACCGGTACTGTTTGCTTTGCAAATGTAATTTCTACACAGCTTCATTGAATTGAAAAATGGGCTACGGGTAATGCTTATATCGAGCCTAAAGCCTGGGGAATCGGCAGAATCCGATACAGATTCAGAGAGCGATGCCTTGGAGGGATGTGAGGAGGAAGAAGCCATTTGTCATGATAGAGAGGGGCCAAAAGTTGCCATGCGGAAGGTTTGTCGACGTTCCTTTTGTGAATTCATAGTCTGCCGCTGCATTATGCGTCAATGTTGGGTATTTTACCGACCCGACAGAAGCTCAGGGACTAGCTCATTTTTTGGAGCACAGTAGCTATTCATTTTGTACATCCGCTCATAAAATTACATTGTTTAGTGGTTTTCATGGGAAGTGAGAAGTATCCACGGGAGAATGATTTTGACGACTACGTCGAGCATCGCGGTGGTAGCTCAAACGCCTGCACGGACGGTGATTACACCTTGTTCTTCTTTGACATTCAGCGCGTGCATTTTGAAGAGGCCCTTGACAAGTTTGCGAACTTTTTCATTGCGCCCCTGCTTAGTCAGGACTGCGTTGATCGCGAGCTTGAAGCCGTCCATAGCGGTTGGTTCCTTGCTTTGTTTACACTTCCCCGTTTCTCTGCATAGCCTAACAACGCGACAATGTCACAACACTTGACAACACTAATTGGCATGCCTTTGTAGAGTTCGAGTTGTGCAAAGCAGACGACTCTTGTCGCCTGGATCACCTTTTGACATCGTTTGCCAAAGAGGGCTCACCCTACCGCACTTTCGGTGTAGGTATGTCTTGAGACCAGCTCTTGAGTGCAAGAAGTTGAAGTGTCATTGGTGAGTTTACGTGTTGTCGTTAAGGCAATCGAACATCCCTAAGGGACAAGCCTTCGGCGGCTGGCACCAATGTGTACGAGTTGCTGCGCAAATTCCAGCTCAGATACTACAACGCCTCCCTCATGACATTGGCTGTGGAGTCGAAAGGTGAGTTGTCGGTGAGGCTGGGGTTGGCGTGACTTGTCGAGTGACGTGTGGACACTTACTGAATTGTCGTCTTTAGATACGTTGGATCATCTGGAGTCGATGGTGAACGAAATCTTCAGTTCGATTCCGAACCGGTAGTCATTGATGGAGTGGAGATGGGGTGTTGAGTATTGGCGTGGCGTGGTTGAGTTGAGTTGAGTGTGTGGTGTGTTTTAGGGATTGTGAGGCGCCGAACCTGTCAGCGTTTGTGAACCCGTTTCCAGCCACAGTGTACAGGAAGGTGTACAAAGGTGAGAGTAGAGAGTGAAATTTGTGATGCATTTGACTTGCAGTGTGTCCGGTGAAGGAGACGGTGTCGATTTCGTTCGCTTGGAGTCTTCCTCCGATGCATTCGCACTACAGGTGGGTGTTAGGTGGAAATGTGAGTTGTGATTTGGTGGGTAGTTGGGTGGTGGCGTTTAATGCAGTGTGTGGACGGCGTGTTTCGTGTGATGGTGGGGATGTGGATGGTTGGGTTGAAGGGTGGAATGGTTGGGAAGGTGTGTTTGGTTATTAGCAGTATGGGTGTGCAATGGGGAATGCGATGAGTCGGTGGTTTGGTTGTTTGGTGTTGGAGGAGGTTAGTTGGGGTGGTAGTGTGGGGTGTGAGTGGAAGATGGTGAATGTGCGGTTGGTGTTGTAGGTCGGCGGCGCTGAAATTGGTTGCATCCATCGTGGGCTACGAGGGGGAGGGGAGTCTGGTGGCGTACCTGCGAAAGTTGTAAGAATTGTTGAGACGACGATGAATTGAGATGAGTTGTTATGTGACTAGTAAAGCATGCTTTGGATGGCTTTTAGGAATCTGGCAGTGGAGTTGAGTGCCGGCTGTGTAACCAGCGACGGCTTTCGTCACAACCAAATGACTAGTGTCTTTGCGATTGACGTAGAACTCTCCGAACTTGGTCGTACCGCTCCCCTTACGGTGCGTTTTTTACTGCCTTTTGAATTTGAATCACCCAGGTTTTTGCAAGAGGAGTCAAATCTCACGTTTGTCGACACCGGTTACATTCGTACTCGCTTTGGAGAAGTGAATTTGCATGTCTTTGAACGTGAAGTCCTCTGCGTAGATGAATGGCTTTGACTTCTAATTTTTTGGTAGTTAACAACGAATTCCCATATGCACGCCTCTAATTTACCGGCTTGTCTGCTGAACACTTTTCAATTATTGTGCCATATTTGTTATTTGTCCTTAGCTGTAGACTTCTGGTCTCTAAACGTGGTTGAGTTTTGTAGGCTTTGTGGAAACCTTTCATGTATCGCTTTGCATGAAGATGATGAAGATAGCTTTTACAAGTAGTCTCGTGCTAGCGAAGACGGTGCTGTACTTTTGATAGCGCCGGTATAAGCTTAATTCATTTTAAAACGATAGATAATGAAGATTGCTGAACTGTTGCATTTCCGACACGTGTGAAGCTCTTGGGTTAATTTTTATAATCAAGGCCATTTATTCTTTAAATTTATTTCCTGCTTGATGGTAGGAAAAGTCTACGTACAACTTAAGAATCGGTCACTTTTGGCTGGTTCGACGATGTGGTCATTTGGCAGGTTTAAATTTTGCTATAACGCATGACTGGTGGGTTTGTTGACGCCAATGAGATGCCATTCGACATTGCTGACGATCATTTTGCGGACATTCAATTACCGCGGAGTAGTGAACGTCTTTGTTGAACGTCTTAGGTGGCTGATCACGTCTTTTCTTACCTGCACATGCTGCGTGACGCCGCCAATTTTAGCTTGGCTAATCCCTCGGCTACTACGACACCTTGGAATGATCGTACGTTTGCTTCCCTTGTGCCGGAGTTTGAGAAGCTTTGGGCGTCGACTTTTCGCTTCCAGGAGCCGCTGGAGCCCTCTACTAATGTACAGACGATCGCAACTGGAATGCGAAAGTTCCCACCCCACGAGGTGTTTATTGCTGAATCACTGATTCTGGAACCCGATCTTAAGGTAGGCTTGTGGAATCCTCAAATTGTACCAATGTTGATTCCATTGCTTAGTCTTAGCTACTTTGACATGTTCTAAGCAGGCGTTTTCAATCACATTTTAGACTTTTTGAGGATAGGAAGGTGTAAGTGACCCTATACATGCCCATAGTTATTCGTCCATTTCCTGGCTAGTTGGGCATGTCACGTACTTGTAGCACTGGTAGCGGACATTTTTTTTCTAATGTGCTTTTAAGACAACGTTGGTTTGTCACAAATAGGCGTAGCATGAAATCAAGCGGTTCAGTTCATTTGCATTCGAGACATCTGGCGTTTTCTTGTTAAGCCGAACTATCATTTTATCGAAGCTCGATACACACCGGAAAGGCAAACAAGTTTTGAGAGTTGTCTTCCTGTTTTTATTTTATTTGTTGTTGCGTCCTACCTTGGCTGGATTTACTTTATTTCCGGCCATGGTGACTGGCCGAAATTGGAGGGGGGAGGGGTTCTCTCAGCCCCAAATTTCAATTCGTTTTTTGGTCTCTCTAGACGTACGTTTTCTTTGAGACAGAGGAGAAAAGTTCTCCAATGTGTCAATCTAAAATGGGCAGGCGATTAGAGCACTTGCATGGCTTTTCGATGCAACGCATTGCCTGCATCGTGAGCCAAGCCTAGCAGGATTCTGATGGTGAAGAAGGTAGTTTTTTGTCAAATTTGTTCAAAATGCATTATCAAAACGACGTGTACTAGTCAGAATACTTCTAAAAGATCTGATTCTGATGGTGATTCAGACATGGTTATGCGAGGAGCCGCACATTGCTGGTGAGTAAAGTGAATAGGGATTGGCGAGTGTGTGTGAGAGAATACAGGTGTAAGGGCAAGCCACGATGTAGGAATGGGACCTGTCCACCTCGTACAACTCGAGATTAATTTGCTTTCAAAAGCGAAAAATCATACAAAGCTGAGATCGTATCCGGTCCTTCCCGAGACTGTTGGCTTGGGAAGCAACGCGCACAGAGCATCTAAGCAACTATCAACTGCAAAGAAGCTAGTTTGAGTGCATTTCCAGAGGGGAGCTGATACTCATAGCGGTGTTTGTCTAATGCATGAGAGATACTTTTGTGCGAAATGTGGCAGTGTTCAGCAATTATCCCGACACCGGCGGTTTTATTTGAAAACTAGTGCAGGAATCCTGCTCTTCGTGGACGTCGATGTTGGCTATTTTGCATAAGGATTTGCTTTGGGTCAAAGTTTAACCAAGAGTGGTATGTGAATCGATTGCCGCCCTGTGTTTGCGGCAACTTATACTTTCTGAACACAGAGAATGCGACCACTATTTCTCCTACACAGTCGCTTTTGGAATGTGAACGCCAAACTAATGCCTAGTTTGCATAGCTATTGGGCGAATGAACATCTCAGCGCCGGATGTTAATGGGTCTCCATGGGTTCTGTTTAGATGTCTTTAGTATGAGATGGAACTTAGTTGCTCTCGCTGAAGGTAATAATCGAATTCTCCGTTGGCACTCAAACCATTTGCTAACAGTGCTCATGTCCAAGACCACGATTTTTGGACGTGTTCGTTTTCTTTCTCCGCAGACCTACGTGGATGTGGTACGCAATCTCACACCTGAGAAGGCAATAATTGCTCTATCTCTACCGGAATTGAATGCGCATTCCATGGCAGATACAAAGGAGGAGGTCTTCCACAGAGAACCTTGGTTCGATATTCGTTATGCCATCGATGGTACGTCCCAGTCTTTCCCCTTAACTGTGCGTTCTTGTGTGTGTGTGTGTGTGTGTTAGTCCGGTTGAACGCAACGTGGAACGAGGGCTTTGTTTTTGGTGGGATGCTCCTTAAACTGCTTGACGAATATCAATCTTGAGGTGACAGGCGACGGATCGGCTTCACCAAGTGGGCATCTGTTAGTCAGTCAATCAGTCAGTGTCTGTCTGTCTGCCTGTCTGTCTGTCTGTCTGTCCGCTCGTATGTGTCGCAAATTCATTGGTCACGAATGCATTGTGTCAGTGTGACTGTAAGTTGAAATGAAATCGTTCCACTCATGTTCTCCCACACCAACTTCCTCTCTCCATCCAACCATCCATGTGGTGGTGGAATGCAGCTTGCTGTTTGGTTTGAACTTGGCCAAGTTTGAAGGGGGAACCTCTCTCACACACGAGTTGGTGCCCCCCCCCTCCCCCCACCTCGCCACTTCCCCACCTTCTCCCTCTCCCTGTTAAGGTGACACGTGCTTGTTGCCTGCCTTGGTAGTTATTCTCAGGCGTGCTTAAAATGGTCTGCTTTGGTGGTGTGCACTTGTTAATGGGAGGTACTTGAGTTGGCCATATCTGTCCATAGAAATATCGGATGATCGGATAAGGCGGTGGCAGAACTCTCCTGCTCTTCCTGACTTCCACCTGCCGGAGGTGAACCGGTTCATAGGTGAGTTGGTTTGTCGTGTAATCGGTTGTGTGCCTGACGGTCAATGCAACGTGGTGAGTGTCGCTGGTGCCTTTTAGCGAGTGACTTTGAATTGCTGCCACAGGGTGATGACAATGAGGTGCCAGTGAAGGTGGACTTGGGAGCGATGCAGCCGTATGGGGAGTTGTGGCATCAGCAAAGAGTGAAATTCAATGTTCCGACAGGTATGCTTTGTTGTACGCTCACTGACGTCTTTGCCTCGTCTAGGCCACGTGATTGTGCACATCTACTCGGATCTGCCACAACAGGCGAAAGAGTAAGTTGACGTGAAAGACGGTTTTGGTTATCCACTTTGCGAATGAAGGCCACTTCTTATTGGCATCGGAGAAGGTTTGTGTTAGTTGTTAGAGGCTGCATTTGTGGCGTTGGCGATGAGGGAAGTGTTGGTGTGTTAAGCGTTGCGAAATGAGCAGGTTGATTAGAGTGTGTGGAGTGGATTGGTGGTGTGGTGATGAATTGGTGTCTGTGGCGTTGGTGGGGAACGAGATTGGGCAAGGGGGTGGGGGGATGGAGGAGTGAGGAAAAGTAGTGGACGTGGAGGTGAGGTTATGCTGGTGGCCAGCCTTTGTGTGGTGCGATTTGGGTTGTGGTGCACGACAGGCTAGGACGCATGTTGGATAGCGAATTGGTTGGTTTGTTGTGAGGCCTCCGAAGAATAGCCTTCTCACAGCACGTAATTTGCGTGATTGTTTTGGCATACTGTGCGTTGAGTAGGAGCAGTTATTGCTAAATGAACGCGCCGTCTAGCCTTAGTATTGTCACAAGTGAATTGCATTGTCTGTATTTGTTGTTGCAGTGCGGCGATTCTGCGACTGTGGTCGTGTGCGTTGAACCAGCGTCTGCAAACCTTGTTGTACTGTGCGACTGAGGCCGGTCTGTCGTAAGTTGAGGTTGTGATTGTCAGATCCGTCGCTCCTCTTAGGTATTGTGTCTCGCCTCTGGATCGTGGTCTGGAGGTTGCAGTTGCTGGATTCAACGAAAAACTCCTTGTAAGTGCGCTTTTGAAGCTGCACTTTCCTCTAATGGTTTGGTGTCGCCTGATTGAGCTTTAACTACTGACAGTTGTAACACGAGAAGTAGCTAGAGTTGGAGGCATTCTGTCAGGCAAACTTTTATGTTGGGCCACGTAGAAATGATGGCACGTCACTAATGTGTCGCTCGTATCGTGGTCGATTGAAAGGCTAACCTGCTGCAGAACCTCTATGAAGCGGTGCTGAGTGGCTGATTAGAGGCAGAGGAAGGGCGATTGCAAACGTGTATTAGTCGTGAACTTGTGTTTTTTTTTTCATTGCGTAGCTGCTCTACCATGAGGTAGTTGATGTCCTGGCCCAGCCTCTGGCAGGAAGCAAAGAAGAATGCCTTCTTCATGACGGAAATTTCGCTGTCTACAAAGATCGTCTGCGTCAAAAGACCTGTAACAGGCTTCTTGATCCGCGCAAGCTTAACACGTAAGTTTTCTACTAGGCGTAATTGCTCATCCCACCAGGCGTGCCAACCTTTCCTTGCTAATTTGCTAGCATACGTCCGGCTTTCGTTTCACATTACTTACCTTTCTGTCCGTATTCTGTTAGCAAAAATCGTTTTGTCTATAATTTGTCATGGTGGCGGTCGAATTGTTATTACCTATATCTTTTCCAGAATGTAATTCTATTTTGCTGGGTAAATGGTGTAGAATTGGAGCAAAAATGCACTGTGAGGTGGAAAGGACCTACAGGGTGGGTTTGGTGCCAGTGCAACTTGAGATTTCTACCACTCACGTGACGAACAAAGATTATCACATTTCTATTTTTTTGCTGTTTGAATTGTATGGGTTCCCATGAAATTCATATGTCTATCACTCCCCGACTACTTTTATGAATGTTATGTATCCACTGCTAAATGGATTTTTGTTTCACTCCTGTTTTCCCCAAAAACCGGCGGACTTGGCTCGTGCACATACGAGCGATCTGATTGCACCAGGGCTTACCGGTTTACTCTCGTTTATGTGCCTCTTAAGTTGATGCATAGACAGGTGATGATGTGCATTCCTGGATTGCTTATGCTATTTCAGTGGTATGCCAACTGCAGTTGCTGACTGCTTTGTGTGCCTGGTGGCTTGTCTGTCCTCCGTGCGGTCGGGGTTGTAGGGCTGTAGACCGGTTTTTTGATCTCAACCCTCCCGATCGCGTAGGTTGGGCTGCTTCGGTGCCGAAGTTGTCTGAGGAGGATGTGCTGCCAGGCCGATGGCTGCCTTATTGCGGGTGGCTTAAGGCGATTGAGTAGTCGAATGGTTGGGTTCGTGTGGAACCGCATGTGACGCACGTGATGCCTGATGCCAGTTGAGCGAACGTCATGGGTTGCAGCAGTCATTTGGTACGTGTGGGACTGGTTGGTGGGGTGGAAGTGCAGTGGAAGTGGGTTGCACGCGAAAGTGGCAAGCGTTGATGAGTGGAGTGTCCTCAGCACACAATTGTGGGGTGGTTGTCGGATGTTGGGTGGTCTGCTTGAACGGGGGAGGCTAGTGGTGTGTGCCTGTGTGTGTGTGTGTGTGTGTGTTGTGGTGCAGGTGGCCGTGGAATGGTCACCTGCTCTGTTTAGGGTGTGTAGGGACGTGGAGGTGGTGTGTGGGCGTCAGCAGGGACAGGAGGTGGGTCGTGGCAGTTGTAGGTGGAGACGGCTGATGTGGAGGCGCAAGGTAGAGGTAATTGGCTTCAGCGAATGCGGGGGATGTGGTCGTGGTCGTGGTCGTGGTCGTGGTCGCAGTCGTGTGTGCGTGTGTGTTGGTGATTTGTGTGTGGTATGGGGAGGAGTGGTGTAGTGTGTTTTGGCGGCTGACGATGTTGTGCTGTGCAGGTTCAAGTTGTTGGGAGTTGGTGAGAGGTGCCGAAAGTGGTGGCGACTGGGTTGAATTGGAGGTGGGAAGTAGATTTGGTGATTGAAGCTCGACTGACGCCAAAGTGGTTTAATCGGTGTGATGAGCAGAGCGTTGTGTGTGATTGCGTAGTGGTTTGTGATTATTTGCGTCACTCGGATGCACTTGGTGTGGCCTGTGTGACGATAAATCTGTTTTCCTCTTTGTTATATGATTTTGGTAGTTAAAATCACCTCAGTAGCGTATTGACTGATTTATTATAACCTTCCAGCCACTTGCGGAAGTATCTACGGCAAGTTAACGTTCATCTAGTGGAGGACTGTATGAAGGCTCTTGAGAGTCTCACTGTGAACGACGTGCTGCTCTTTGTTCCAGCCTTCTTCTCGCGTCTCTACATCAAGGCTTTTGCCTATGGCAATGTGTCATCCGCGGTACTGTCCGATTCACGTATTGCCATCGTTTTGGTCTTAGTGGAAGTTGAGGAACTAAGAGGGGAAGCTTTCATTTCTTTTAGCACCCAGTTTCGTTTTTGTGTAGTCATGCAAAATTGTTTGCTTTACACAGCATTGATGCGTAGGCAATGCTTGAGGCGGGCGTCACGCGTAGGTGATAAGTGTTTTGTTTCAACAAAAGTGCATCTTTAGGTGTTCTATTGGTAGGCAGAATGAGGGGGATAGTTGAGCTTTCAGTAGTAAAATGGGAACAGGGCGTATTTTGATTACCAGACGTTATCCCCCTCTATGGAGGTCGATTTTGATGGCATCGTGATTGCTGACCACCTCTCGATTTGTTGGACGCAATCGTAATTAGTGGTGCAATGGAAGCTTGAGCATACTTGATGCACCTGAAGGGCATTTTGGAAGTTTGTTGCTTTTTTATTATTCAACAGGAGGCGAAAGAGTTCGTTGACTACACCTTGTCTACACTCAAACCACGGGAGGTTGCTGCTGTGAAACCCGTGAGTCTTGTTAGGCCTGACATTGTAGTGTGGAATGGTCGATTATCACTGGCCTGTTTTTTGTGCATTTCAAGTACCCCAAAGCCGCTTTGCCTGCGTGCTTGAATCGTCTGCGTGTGATGAATTTCAATAAGACCGATGTCAACACCTACCTTGTATTAATGAGTTTCCTCCAAGGGACACCCTCTGACGATCTCCGATATGAGGTGATGAACGAACTCCTCGAAGTGAGTGGTCATGCCCTTTAACTTGAAATTTTCACCTCGTGAATGTTTGCCTAGCTGCTTGCGGTTTGGTGAGGAATATGTTTTGAGGACAATTTCTGCTTACTTTCAGTCCTGTCTGCAAGAATCGGCCTACTCATACCTACGGACGAGGGAGACATTGGGCTATTCGGTAGGCCTCTACAGTTGGTCATTGGCCAGCACCACTGGGCAGTGCGGCCTCTCCGTGAGCGTAAGCAGCCAGGCGAATAAGTTTGACACCAACCTGGTGGCAGGACGCATGTATGCCTTCTGGTACCGCATTGTGCCCTACATAGTGCTTCACCTTAATGAGGAGGCCTTTCAAACTTCGGTACGTGACGCTCCTTTTTCTGATTGGTGAATGGAGATGTTATTTGTGGAGAATTGGGCATTGCGTCATTCTGGCATTCTCTTGCCCTTAAACAGCTGTCATTCTGCGTAAAGTAGATGGGCTTTTGGCAGCCCTGGAATGGTGAATCACAGTGGATTGAGCCATTTGTGGGCTTTGCCTCTAAGTTAGCAGCCATACTGATGTTACATGTAGGGGTAATGAAATTGGGAAGAGCTGGTAGGACTCTTCTCCATACGGATGCACGAAGCAATCCTTTTTTATTGTTTGCTTAAGGTGGAAGCCTTGATAGCTGCAAATCTACTGGAGGACGCTACAATGGATGTGGAAATTAGCCGCAATTGGAAGGAAGTCTTCTCCGACTGTCCGATTTTCAATCGTCGTCAGAGATGGGTATATTATCCCTAGGGAGTATCTTTCACATGCACAATACCGCCCTTCCATTGACCCGCATGAGCACAACCAGCATCTCGTCTTTAGGTGGAAATTCTTCGGCAATTGAAGTTGAGTGATTTGCAGGACTTCTACATTAAGACGTACTATGACTTGGATAAACAGCCAACTCTCATGATCCAGGTAAGCGCATTCCCGTGGACGTAAGAAAACCTTCTAGTTCAAAGGCCACATAGCGCACTGCTTTCGGTTCAACTGGTCCGCATTGTATTGAGCCCACTCGGCATTTCGCGTTCGCAAAGGAAGGATGAGATTTGAGGTCCAGAAGTAGGCAGCATCTAGCCGTTGTGCGTTTCACGTCAACTTGAGTACTGAAATTCTGACTTGCTAAATAGGCGTCCTGTTTCGGTATTTTTGGAACAAATTAGTGAGTGTTGATGCTATGAAACTGGTCCACAACTCTCATGATTTCCACTGATGTAGGCACGATCGGTTGGTGGTCTTTGGGACATTTGCATCGTCCAAATGTTTTACGTGGAGGGATGAAAATTTGTGCTCTGAGGCTTGGATAGAGGTGGGAGGGAATCGTGCAACGAAATTTAGATGGGCGGGCGAGGGTTTCGGATTGCTTGCCCTACTTCTCCATTTCTGTGCTCTACCTGTCAGGTGGACTCCTTGCGTGACGCTGTCGAGTCGATGGATGCCTCATCAAAGGGCGATGATTTGAATAGCATGAAGACTTTCGATTGGCCACTCCATGTGGTCCCGATGAGCAGTGACCAGGCGAAGGCGGAGCAAAGTGCGACTTTTGCTGTGGATGTGCACGAGGCGGTACTCTCCTGCGCATCTGGCCTTGTCACGGATGCTGCAAAGGTGAACCCAAACGCCGGTAATAACGTGGAGAAGGAGAGAGCGAGGGCTGCTCTTCCGCGGATTTCGGAAATCTTGAAAGTGCGCGACTTCAAGCACAACGTTCTTTTCCCCTCATCACCTTGAACAGTTTGTGCGTGTATATGTACGTCAAGTTGGAAACCATTTGAGTTGTGTTGACTGCTTCCACCTCCTCCTTCCTCGTCCTCTATTTCTTCTTCTTCTTCTGGTCTTTTATGACTTTATATTGCAGTTTGATTGAGGAAAATGTGAATGTGAAGTGAGGATTAGTTGTTTCGATTTTGAAATTAGGAATGTATGCCTTGTGGTGAGACTGCAAGTGGTTATGTTCTCGCGGATTCGGAAGTAGACGTCCGCCTATTGCCAGGGTCTCACTTCCGATACCCGTCAGGTTTGTTTGAAGTGTGGGCAGGCGTTTGTCGTCTATTCAGCCATCCGTGAGGTTCTATGCTCTTTTGCCCTAACCAGCCGGAGAAAATACGCGCTGAAGAGTTAAAGATGGCATTGTGGTAGTGCTTTGACCAAGGGGTGAAGGGAGAGCGTTACGAGGGTATTACTTGCGGGAGGAGGATTGTCGGTGCGATTCCCGTGTGCGCGGTTTCGTTGACGGTGATATTGCAGTATTAGAGCAACAAACACCAGCGCTTGAGTAAAGAGAAGAAAGCGCTTAGTTAGTGACGGGCTGAGCCACGGCGGAGAAGGAAGTCCTACGGGCTGGATGCCATGGCGGGCACGCAGCAGTCACCTGTAGGGACACTCACAATTGCAGAGGTGGAAAGAAAGTTACTTAGCAATGCAAGGACTCTGGAATGCCAATTGACGGTGAAGGCGTTGTGTGTCACGAAAACAGCTCTTCCTTTTCAATTCTACCTCGTCTGACTGTAAAAAGTGGATCATGCCTGGATCCAGCCACAGCGAGATATTCTACCCAATCTGATGTAAACTTATGCATCCCCTCGGTAGGAAAGGAAGATGGATAGGACGCTCATCCGTGATTCAGCAGAGTGGATCCACTACTTTCACGACTCCCGATTTCAAACACACTTGCCGCGTGCCACAGCAACACGTATTTGCCATTATGGCCTGGACTAAACGGAGAATGGAATTGACGGTGCATTAAATGTTGCCACCACGGATTTCACAATCAAATGTGCATCAATGTTTCATCCCTTTTTGTGGTTCCATTGGAAGGCCGATGCACCTGTTTTCATCAGTGGCAAGTGAAAAAGCAAAACAATAGAAATGGAAGGTGTAACGCATGTGGACTGCAATTGCATGGAATGGCAATTCCAGACGTCTCTCGTTCAGCCCCTTGGGTGTCGTCAAAGTGTCCATGACTCAAAAATGGTCGTGTTTGGCACTGGTTAAGCCACTTTTGCTTTGCTTAGCAACGGAAAGAGCATTTCTTTAGGCGCCGGTTTGATGACTAGAGCGGGAGGTGCTTTGCATCTCCTCACCCATCCTCCGCTTCCTTTGGCTACGCGCAATGCCTCGTGCAGGTGCTCCTCGACGTTAAATGGTGCCTGAACGTGTCTGTGTAGGTCTGGAGTTTCAGGCCTCCCATGCAGAGTCATCATTCAGAGGTTCTCTCCTCTTGCAACACTTACAGAACGAATTAGCTTCCCACCTTGATGGCGGACATTTCTTTTGGCTTTAAAGCACCTTCCTTTGTGTCCTAGAAGAGCCACATTTACAATGGGCTTTGGATCTACGCAACCGTCACACGACAGGATGTCATTTCGGGGTTGCCGAATTCAGTTGAAGGTCAGTGAGATAAACAATTTTAACTGTAGAGTTCATTTTTATTTCTGCCCACCCCTCAATGGTGGCAATGCGTGCCAGTGCATGAGAGACACTCTTTGTTCCCTAGCCTTGGGCGAGAAGAATGTGTGGTTTGCTTGCTCAACCCCCCTTTCGTGATTTCGACGTCACTGGAGGAGCTGGACCTTGTCAATAGCCGCTAGTCCTTCTGTCGCCTTTTTTCCCCACAGGAGAGTGCCTGAGAGTGCTCTAGAGAAAGAGTGCCACTGAAGGAAGCCATTGCGACAAGCGTCACCGTGGGCAGGAAAAGACTAAGAAAGGAGTTCGTGTCATGACATTTGGTAGTTTGAGTGGTACATTTGGATCCAAAAGTTAATGAAGGGTGTGTTTGAACTTTTTCGCCCCTGGAAGGTGTTCAGCAGCTTTTTTAGATGCATCAGTGAAGATAATTGTGGAAATGGAGTCGACGTAGCTACGTCAGCAGAGACTCATAAGAGAAGCGACAAAAGCAAATCAACCGGTCAAAACCACGTCTGACACTCAGTTATGCACTTGATAAGGCAAAATCACTCTGCCACGGTGACTGATGGAGCACCTGCCATCTCCTTTCGGTGGAGCCTCACCATGGGTCCTCACAACTACTAAAATTAGGTAACGAAAATTGCTGAATAGTTGTTTTCAATGCTCAGTCACTTGAAGGTGGTGACTCGTAATGGAAGGTTCTTTCCTGGAGTATTGCAAAGGTTGCTTGAGTGACACATCATTGGTGTGCGCTGGCAGTGATCCCGGCCGTGCCTGAAGGCATAAGAAAGTGCAGTGCTGACACGTCCGGAGGTCGTGCTGCCTCACGGTTGCTCAAAGACGGGCAACAAAGTGCCTGTGACGCCAAGAAAGGAGAGTTGGAGACAGACAAATTAATAGAGGCCGATGCATCCGAGCCACACCCCCTTCATAAGAGCGTCAATCTATTCAGGAAGATTATTTTCCTTATACTTTTTAAAGCAATGACACTTGAAGGGCAGCTTTTATTCATCTCCTTGTTGCTGGCATGCCTTGCCCAGTTGACACGCAAGATGCAAAGATGAGTTGTTATTGAGTGCTTCACTGTTACCCCCGTGTTGCACATTTGTGGTGTCTCGTTATTTTGTCCGCTGACTAAGTGAGTGGGCGCAGGAAGTGGTGGCTCCAAAGGTCATTCCAAGTGTCCAGCTCATCGGAATGGGACGGAGAGCTCTATGGGGCCGGTGAGTGAAAAGTTTACGCTGTTGGAACTTTCAGGCACTTGTCAAATGTGAAGCTTAGTGTAGACTTAAAGGCCCAGGCATGTGTTAGTTCCATGAGATTCCTTTCGCTGAACTCGCTGCTCTTTTTTCCAGCGCATAGAATTAGCGCTCATTATTCCGACTCCGTCCACTTCTCCAATCGACTATGGAAATTTTTCTTCCCATCAGATTATCAACCTGGTTTTAGAGTAAGTGACGTAGTGGCATTTGAATCCTTCACCACCACCACCACCACCACCACCACCACCACCACCACCACCACCACCACCACCACCACCACCACCACCACCACCACCACCACCACCACCACCACCACCACCACCACCACCACCACCACCACCACCACCACCACCACCACCACCACCACCACCACCACCACCACCACCACCACCACCACCACCACCACCACCACCACCACCACCACCACCACCACCACCACCACCACCACCACCACCACCACCACCACCACCACCACCACCACCACCACCACCACCACCACCACCACCACCACCACCACCACCACCACCGCCACCACCACCACCACCACCACCACCACCACCACCACCACACTGACACTGTCAAGTTGCTTCCTCCCACTCACGTCCTCCCCACCGCCATTGCGTCGTACACCGAAGTCTAACTCCTCCTCCTCCACCACCACCCCACTGTCCTACTCCTCTGCCTCCGCCTCTGCCTCCTCCTCTTTAGCTCGATACACTCTGACGATGGCGAATGGAATACAAGTTTGAGGTCTGTTCCACTGCACTTGGTCGTCAAGCTGTAACAGTAGGAAGGACTTGGATGAAGTGCTAACGTGGAAATAAACACAAATGTTAACCTTGCGCATAATTTCAGAAGCCTTTCGGCACCGTTCACAGGAAAAAAGAGCGCTCCGAAGCACCATAACCTGGAAAGACTGCTGGCAGTCAACGGTGAAGTAGTTCTTCTGCCAAAGGTCATCCGGTTAATAAATAAGCTATTGTTTCACACATTTTGTTGTAAAAATTATAAGGATTACTACGAATGGACCATTTGATTATCGAGGTGTGCTCCTCCTAGGGCGAGCAGGGTGTGGAGGGCCAGGTTGCAAGGAGAGGGGTGTGGAGTCCTGCTGGTGACACCTTCCAGCTACCAATAGATTACGCATGACCAGAAATGCAGTTTTCGCTTCCCATTAACACTTTTGCAAAGCACAAAGAAATTGCGCCCCAGTGATGGGCAACGTGTTGCGGCAGGACTACCTAAAGGAATGTAGTCATGCAAATAAACTGAAGTTAATTACAAATCGGTAAAAATCTGTGCCATGAAAGGGATATTGGGTGCTCGATTTACAAGGTTCTAAGTATTGCGAGGGCATCAGTGCGATTTATTAGAATCACGGACCGTACTTCAGTCGCACGAAAAGTCAGTGACTTTTATTGGTAAAAAAGATTGCGTTGAGATTGCTGGCGTAGAAAATTAATTCAGAAGAGGATCGAAGAACTGTGAGCAAATGAGTAAATTGACCATATAATGGGTTAGGTGCATTACAGTTGTGCAAGCGTAGATTTCTCCCTGCCCCTAGGCAACGAGGTGATTTCACACCCTCCCGTATGTAAACATTTGCATTTGCAAAGGAAATCACAAGCAGATCGCATTATGAGTTGCGTTAGAGTGCATAGTTTTGTTGCTATCCCTAAGATTTTCGCGGAACGTTTTTTTCCAGAGCATGAAACATTTAGTTCTTTTCTATTTTATGCAATGTTTTCAAAACAAAAGCAAGCGAATTTTATAATGCTGCGCACGGATTTTATATGCCTTTGTCTTTTTGCTTTGTAAGCATTACAAATTACAACTCTACAACTTTTAACTGCAGTGCAGAATGACCATGTTTGTGTGCAATGAGCTTTTACAGAGCTTGGCTGTAAAGGCACAATATATTTTATATCTTGCATGTATTTGAAAATTGGTTCATTATAAAGTTTAAAATAATCGAATTGTTGTAACCGATGCTGAAGGTAACTCATGAGCCAATCGTCACTCAGCGCATAGTGCAAAGTTTGTCTTGGCGATTTTTTGGCCGGTATGGAAGAGGTGGTGCTGAAGCCCAAATCCAACTTCAAGAGCTACCGGTACCATCTGGTTTCCCATTTGCTTACTTTTACAGACATATTGAGCTGCAAAATGGACTTCAGGTTATGCTCGTATCTAGCCTGAATCTCAAGGAAATCTCGGGATGTAGGGATGAAGCACCCATTGGTGACGATGTGATGAAGTGTGAAAGGGAACCACAAAGGGTTTGTTTTTTATTTTATATATATTGGACGTTGCCTTAGTCTGCTGCGGCACTATGTATTAACGTTGGGTATTTTTCCGACCCGGTGGAAGTTCAGGGACTTGCTCATCTTTTGGAACACAGTAATCATTCCTATTAACCATCACTGATCAATCCTACATCTTATAGCTGTTCTTCTGGGAAGCGAAAAATGTCCGCGAGAAAACGAGTTTGAAAGCTATGTCGAGTATCGTGACGGTGTAACTGATGCCTGCACAGATGGCGACTATACGCTGTTCTTCTTCAGCATTCGGCACTCCTTCTTTAGGGAGGCGCTGGATAAATTTGCGAACTTCTTTATTGCGCCCTTGCTTGGGCAGGAGCATGTTAATCGGGCGGTTGAGGCCGTCCATAATGGTTGGCTAACGTGTCTTGTGCCTTATTTTTGCTGCTGTTTGAGTTTTTCAAATCCCAACGCCATTTCATTTGTATGAATTTGTAGAATTCAGGGCATCGAAGTCGAACGATTCCATGCGTTTGGGTCAGCTAACGGCATCATTGACCAAAGACGGATCACCTTATCGTTCCTTCGGATTTGGTGTGTGTTCGAAAAATGTTTCTGTGTATGAGAATCCTGGATACTTTTCTTGATGCCATTTTTAATCTTCATTCAGGAAATCGAATGTCCCTAAGACATAAGCCGAAGGCGGCCGGTACTGACGTTTACGAACTACTGCGGGCATTTCACCTTAAGTATTACAATGCTTCTCTTATGTCGTTGGCCGTCGAATCAGAAGGTCAGGTCGTATCAAAAACACCCTTCTTATTATCAATCACAGTTTCACATGATTGCTTGTTGATTCCCCTTTTAGACACACTGGACAATCTTCAAATGATGGTGACAGAAATTTTCGGGTCGATTCCCAACCGGTAGATCGCGTTATATTGGAAATTCACTTTAACTATTTGAATCGGTACTTTTAATGACGTTTTAGAAACTGTGAGGCACCGGATCTATCAGCTTTCACAAACCCTTTTCCACCCACCGCATACAAGAAGATGTACAAAGGTAAGATCAGACCACTTCCTCTCTGACCCTGTTGCCTTTCAGTTTGTCCGGTGACGGACACTGTGTCGATTTCTTTTGTTTGGAGCCTTCCTCCTATGCATTCGCACTACAGGTGCGTTTGGGCGATTTGCCTCCACCACTCCGTTTAAAGCTGAGAATTTTTTCTGCCTCCATCGAAGGATAGATTGTCTGAAACTGTGGTTGGTTGCTTTCAGTTTGACTAGGCTATGACTATTACTTACGCGAGCCGTACTCAACTTCTTCAGACTTGAGAAGAACTCTTTTAGAGAGTGCAGGGAATGAGAACGATTCTCAGTGAGTGATTCATCCTCTTTTTAGATCTGCAGCACTGAGATTTGTTTCTTCGATTGTCGGGTACCAAGGCAAGGGAAGTCTGATAGCGCATCTCCGCAAGTTGTAAGGCTTTCTATCAACTAGACCAATTAAGTAGTTTCATGTCATCACTTAAGCATGGTTTTCGTTACTGCTAGAAATCTGGCAGTGGGATTCAATGCCGGTTGTGCGATCAACGACAGCACTCATCACAACCAAATGACCAGCCTCTTTGGCATTAGCATCGACCTCTCTGAACTGGGCCGTACAGCCCCTTCCACGGTGAGTTAGTGAATTGCTTTCTTTGCGATGCCTATCTGGAAGTGTAGGTCCCATTCGACGGTAGCAAGATAAGGCACCTCTCATCTATCTGATTGAGATCACATCTTCACTTAATTAAGAAGAGGAGGCGTTGGAAGTTGTTCAACGCGGATTCGGTTGAAATGCATTGAGTAGTATAGGTGGACGTTTATGCGCGCACTCAGTTTGCAGACTTTTGTTGAACATTTTGCCATTGCCTAATGGTCGGCCTGTTGCTAGGCCCGGTGCAAGTGCATTGTGTTTGCATTTTATTAGGAAAAAAACGCTTACTACTCTCGTTCCTCTGTCTGCCTGAAGGACAGGAGGCCGATATCATTTTGAGTGCTCCGGAAGACTGAGGTCGTTTAAATTGCCATACTGGGGGAAAGTGAGTAGGTTTTTTTGGCAGACGGTATCGCAAACACAAAGGGAGCGTTGTTGAGCCTACCAATTTGAGGAAAATATTTCCGGGAGGCTTTCCTTTGATTGAATCCGCAGAAGTAGAATTCGATAGTCGCCTCGTCTGCGATGCAGAGCCCCACCGACTTTGCGGCCGTCGTGGAAACGCGCTTTAAGGATAACAATTCTAAAGGCTATTTTCTCTTCTTTTTATGAAAGGAGAAATTCCCGCTCGACGTAAGACACAGGCTGCGTCAGATTAATCCAAAGTTGCTACCACTGTTAAAAAAACCTCAGATCTATAACTACGTGTGGCTGGTGGGTCGGATGAAGTTAACGATATGCTGCTTAAAGCTATCATCGTTGAGTTTGTCAATTCGCAGGCTATTGTCCCCTGTCGGCTAATGCGTATTGCTGCTGCCTCTTTAGGTGGCGGACTTCGTCTTCGCCTACTTGCGAATGCTTCGCGATGCCGCTGAGTTTAGCCTGGCTAACCCCTCGGATATGACGACACCTTCGGGTGCTCGCACTTTCGCATCCCTTGTTCCCGAGTTTGCCAAACTCTGGGAGTTGGATTTCCACCTCCGCGATCCTCTGGATCCGTGCACCAGCGTTCAGGCGATCGCAATGGCGATGCGAAAGTTTCCGCCCCATGAGGTGTTTAGTGCCGAATCGCTGATGCTAGAACCTGATTTGAAGGTAAGGTTGTTGTCCAATCGCCTTAACGTCGATTACTCGTTTCATCCAGGGTTGTTAAATCCGATGCTTTGTGTTTGGGGAGTGGAAGGATCTTTATCACTCTCACTCATCCCAAAATGGATTTGTGTCGATGTGTAATGGCACAATTCCCGAAATTGTGACTTTGTGAAGGCGCTCCTTCAATCCCGTAGAGGATTTTACTCGTTTGTGCGGGTGATGAGCGGAAGTCTGGCTTCGTTGGCAGTGCGGTCTGACTTGTCGAAATTGGTGATGCCAACGACCGCCTGTGTTGTGTTCACCGTTTACAGAGAACGACTTGTTCGCCTGTTTCATACCCTCTCACCGCAGTTACAAGCGCATGATATGCTCATTTATAACTTGCTTGCAGAAGTGCCTTCCTAAGCTACCACCCAAACTTGCGATCCTGGAGGTGGATTTTTGTCGTTTTCCCAGTTTACAACAAACATCGGCTTGGCACATTTAAGTTTAATATTGAAGTAAATTGTTCACTTTAATTGCGTATGCCAGTTTCTTAGCAATTGTCGATTGTGTCGAGCGCTTTCTTTGGCGTGATGTCGATTGAAAGACGAGGGCTTTTCCGTTTAAATGGGTAGACTGCAAATTTCACCGTCCACAAGGGAATCCTGAATATCCTGGTGTATATCGGCATACACATTCTTAAAGGCCCCAGAGGGTAGAAATGCTGGGTTCTTAAGGGGGTTCTGGTAGTTTTTAGGATGCCTCATTGGGGGACCTGTAAGGCACATGCCACGGATTGTGTAGTTGAAATTGGCCTTTCGTCGCGATATTCTTGTAGCTTTTACTTTTTCCTTCTCACTTTTACCGCGGCTTGCTACATTCGGTCACTTGTGCATCATGCCTGTTCGGTACCTTCTTCCCCCAACCAACAGGCCAAAATTTGTCAGTTCATTGAGACAGCCTCAGATTTACTACGAAACATGTAATATTTTGTCAGAAGTCCTCTACATGTTGTTCGCTTAAAGGTTACTGGGGGACCTCATAGGCTGATGGGCTTCCCGGTGTTTACTAGATGCGGATGGGATGATGGAATCGTCAACTCTTACAGCTGCAACGAGAGGCTTGATATTCGGGGTGAACGGAAGTGTCCCCATTCCCCATCCATCGCCTGACCTGGGTTCCAGGGTTCAACCCGCCCGCCTGAGCTATTACATGAATGCTGGTCGGTCATTCAGGTCATGGCTACTAGCCCTTCATAGCCTCGCTCCGCCGCCTAACGAAGTCGTATTTGAAATGACTCTTTGCCTAACCCGGACATGAATCATTCCTACTTACTTTGAATGTGACCACATCTTTGCCGACCTAGAGGTATTTAACCTCTTTTCGAACGTGAGCAATAACAAGATGTCGTGCTTCTGGGCGGTCAAGTGTCTCGCCATCAGATACAAGTGACTATCCACTTATTCGGGTTGGATGCCTCCGTTGTCCGGAGCCTCGTATTATCACCACAGCCTATTGCACTCACAAGTTGTCATTCTTGATCGCCCTTCTGATTGCCAATATCTGAACCGACTCTTGGCGGCATTGCCAGGGCGGTACAACATCAACTGCGCCACCGTTTTCGGCGGGCGATAGAATAGGCCCAGAACACCACACTCCAGTAGTCGGAGGCAGTAATCAAAATCTCCACCGCTTTTTGAAGCATTCTTCATTTGCCATGACCACGATTTTTGGATCTCTCAGTCCTTATTTTTATCATAGGCCTACGTGGATGTGGTGAATCATCTTACACCCGACAAGGCGATTATGATTACGTTTTTACCAGAATTTAATGTTCATTCAATTACGAATCCGCCGGGATGGACCTTTCACAACGAACCCTGGTTTGATATCCACTATGCCATCGACGGTACGTTCTAGCTTTAACTGTGCGCGTGAGGATTTGTCTGCCTCAGTCATATTCATCACAACTGCATTGTTCCGTTGGGACCCCTCCAACCCTTATTCTTAAGCTTACTTTGCTTGTATGGACTTTGTACCTTTCGAAATGGCACTTCCGCTTACGCGGGAGGTCCCTTCGCCCTTAATCCCCTCCCCCTAGCCGCCTCTGCTTCGGCTTTCAAAGTTAATTGTCCATAGGATTGCCGGATTCAGTTGTGCTCATTGTTCATTTAAAAGTCCATGACGTTTTGATGCCTCTCCCCAGAAATATCGGACGAACAGATTCAGCGGTGGCAGAACTTTCCCACTCTTCCTGACTTCCACCTGCCGGAGGTGAACCGGTTCATTGGTGAGTTGGTTTGTCGTGCAATCGGTTGTGCCTGACGGTCAATGCAACGTGGTGGGTGTCGCTGGTGCCTTTTAGCGAGTGACTTTGAATTGCTGCCACAGGGTGATGACAATGAGGTGCCAGTGAAGGTGGACTTGGGAGCGATGCAGCCGTATGGGGAGTTGTGGCATCAGCAAAGAGTGAAATTCAATGTTCCGATAGGTATGCTTTGTTGTACGCTCACTGACGTCTTTGCCTCGTCTAGCCCACGTGATTGTGCACATCTACTCGGATCTGCCAAAACTGGCCATGCAGTAAGTTAGCCTCGCAGGTAATTTTAGCCATCCTTTTTGCAAGAATTGCACTTTTTTACTGACATCAGGGAAAGCCTGCGTTACGGGTTGAAGGCGCATGGGCCACTGTCGCAATTTCGCCCTACCTTGATGTGAGGTGTCCTCGCAATTGGTTTGTTATTACTATTGTAAAGTGATGAGTCGGTTTGCGTAACAGTTTCTCAGTCTGGCGGTGAAGTCGTCAGCGTAGTGATAGATTTCAATGGGAGAAGGCGGTATGAAAGGAGTCGGGGATTGGAGAACAACCTTGACCAATGAAGCGTCCTTAGGCCTACGCATTGCTTGTCAAGTTGTGGTCTTCGTTTTCGTCATACGCATTTACTTTGTCGGTGGACAGTTTTGCTCGGTCCGATTTCGGTTCAGATTTACCACTGGATAGCGAATTAGTCGGTTTGTTGTGAGGCCTTTGAAGAACTACCTTCTTTTTTCCACACTATGCGTTGAGTTGAATAGACGCGCCGTCTATCCTCAGTATTGTCACAAGTGAATTGCATTGTCCCTTTTTGTTGGTATAGTGCGGCGCTTTTGCGACTGTGGTGGTGTGCGTTGAACAAGCGCCTGCAGACCTTGCTGTACTCTGCAACTGAAGCCAGTCTGTCGTAAGTCGAGGTTGTGATTGTCAGATCCGTCGCTCCTCTTAGGTATTGTGTCTCGCCTCTGGATCGTGGTCTGGAGATTGCAGTTTCCGGATTCAACGATAAACTCCTTGTAAGTGCAATTTTAGCACTCCAACCTTTTTCTCCGCTCTGATTTTGCTTACTTGGGCGCCATTCCTTGAAGGAAATTTGTACTGGGTCTTGAGAGATTAAAAACCACAATGATGAAGGCGTGACTGTCTGTTTTGGTAAGTGACAAGGGTAAGATGTCGCGTTTCTGGTGTGTGGTTCGTACCGTGCCAGACTGGAGGCCTGCTTCCATGCGGTGGGTAGGAGGTAGCAACGCCATTTAACCTCCATATGACAGTTCATCGGGGGGGGGGGGCATTTTGTCAAAGGCTCGTGCTTACTGTAAGACACTATGTATGACCCGCCAACAATGGTCAGATGAGCAATAGAGTCATCGGGAAGGGATGGCGACTATGGCAGCTTAATTAGCTTGCCTCGTAGCTGGGGGGCTGTGGAGCCGACTATTGATCGTGAATCTCACTATCGCTGCATTATGCAATTTGCTTTGAAACGCACATTCTGAATGGCTAGACCTGTTGTAGGATATTCACGTTTTTTGTCATCAATTTGTGCTTTCCAACGAAAATTTTTTGTTTGTTTGCATGGCACAGCTGCTCTACAAGTCGATAGTTGACGTCTTGGTCCAGCCCATCTCGGGAGACACGGAAGAGTGCCTTTTAGACGAACGCACTTTTGCTATTTGCAAAGATCGTTTGCGACAAATTACCTGTGATCGGATGCTCGATCCTTGCAATCTCAGCACGTGAGTTTGTCGGCTTTGGCCTTAATTGTCCCATTGCCCACCGTCGGTGGGTCGTGCAGTTTAGCGGCGCTTGCAATGCTCTGTGGCTGAAAACACATCATGGTCATTTGACGCGTGGACATATAACTGAGTTGCTAATACTCTTTCTCTATCGTGCCCGCCTTCATATATGAGCTGGATTACCACGATTTGGCGACCAGGCTCAATGCTGTTGAGATATTCTCGTTGGCAGATCAAACATGATCCGTACGCTGCCTGTGCAATCTCGGGGTTACTCAAGTCTATTGAGTAGTGATGTGTGGATGTTGATTTTTAATCCCATTTAATGGATTGAGGCTCAGTTTGCAATCGTTAAAGCCATTTCTGTGGCGTTGGACTGGTTCGATTTTGATGGAAGAAGTGGACATGCCTTCCAATCACTTTTTGAGCATTCGGATAGCTGTTTTCGATTCTGAGCTGCAAATTATCTTGTGTAAAGCAACTTATCTGATACTAAAGTGGGCTGAAAAAGGCAGCAGATGTGGTTTTAAACTGGTCTGCTACTTTGTGGCCACAGGCAAACCCCAGTGGCTTGCCTCCTCCAATCGAGCATATTTTATGCTATTGAAGTCACATCAGTAGAATGTTTATCTTCTTTATTTGATATTCATTTAGGCACTTGAAGAACTACTTTCAGGACGTTAACGTCCATCTTTTGGAGGATTGTATGAAGGAACTCGAGGGTTTCATTGTAAATAATATGCTGGACTTTGTTCCGGACTTCTTTTCTTCCCTCTACGTCAAGGCTTTCGTGCATGGCAACGTCTCAGCCACGGTACCGCTTTGCTTCTTTCCTGTCGTCATGCTCTTTCGAGGAGGAAGATGAGGGAGGGGCATTTGAGACTAGGATAAACTAAGGGTCAAAATTTTGTGTTAATTTACACGTCGATTTTTTAAGAAATCCGATTACCTTAACGCTGCTTTGCGCCTATTCGTGGTCATACGACGGTGCTCATTTCCTTCAGAATTGATACATTAGCAATGCCCGGGATAGACGTCGACGTCATTTCTTGTGGTACATGTGGTAATTTCGGCTGTGTAGTAAGTGTTGCCCCACTGCTGGTCCGTCAGACGTGGTTACTTATTTTATGCGATGTGCAGTGATGATTTGTCAGCGCATAGTCCAGATCAGGAGATTAATGGGTTAATGGCAAGAAGTGGGGCGCATTGAATGCGTCTGAGGGACTTTTAAGAGGATTTTTCTTTCTATTTCAACAGGAGGCTAAAGAGTATGTTGAATATACATTGTCTAAACTCAAACCAGAGGAGGCAGCTGTCTTGAAACCCGTGAGTCTCTTGTTCTGTTTGGCATTCTATCATAGGGAGTTAGTCGAGTATCACTGCCTCGATTTTTTGTGCATTTTAGTACCCCACGGCCAATCTGCCTCCCTGTTTGAATCGTCTGCGTGTGATGAATTTCAATAAGACGGATGTCAACACCTCCTTGGTGCTGATAAGTCCCCTGCAGGGCACACCATCCGATGACCTTCGATACGAAGTGATGAATAAAGTTCTTGAAGTGAGTGGCAAATGTTATTTGCCTTGAAGTCGCTTCATTGCCTACCTGTGGTTTAGTAAGAGATGTGCTTCGAGGGCAATTTCTACTCACTTTTAGTCCTGCCTGCAAGAATCGGCCTTTGCTTATCTGCGACTAAAGGAGAACTTGGGCTACTCATTGGGTCTCTACAGTTGGTCGTTGGACAAAACTACGGGACAGTGTGGTCTCTCTCTGGCTGTAAGAAGTCAGGCTAATAGATTTGAAACAAGTTTGGTGGCCGGCCGCATGTACGCCTTCTGGTACCGCATTATGCCCTACATAGTCTTTCATCTCAAGGAGGAGGCCTTCCAGGCGTCGGTACGTGATATAGCTTTTGTGCTTTGTGTTTTCGGAGCAACTTCTTGCCATCAAAATGCAATCCTCTCACGTAAAATGGGTGGTCCTCTAGCAGTTCTTGAGTGTTTGGTGTGGTCGGTGGCCTCGGCGTTTTGCCTCTGATCTGGCAGTAGTTTTAGTGACGCTGGAATGAAAAGTGCCTGGCAAGGCTCTCCTCCATGTGGGTACACATGTGAACCCTTTTTTTCTGGTTTATCCAAGGTGGAGGATCTGATAGCTGCAAACCTATTGGAGGACAACACAGTAGAAGAGGAAGTCACTCGCAATCTGAAGGAAGTCTTCTCCATCCGTCCCATGTTCGATCGTCGTCAGAAGTGGGTATGTTAACCATAGGGATTAGCTTTCACTTGCACAATGCCACCCTTCCACTGTCTCGGATGACCGCAACCTGCATCTCGTCTTTAGGTGGAAATTCTTCTACAATTGAAGTTGAGTGATTTGCAAAACTTCTACATGAAGACGTACCATGACTTGGAGAAGCAACCAACTCTCATGATCCAGGTGAGTTTTATTTCCTTCCAGCTGGAATGGCACATGACGCTGCCTATGGAACATGAAAAGAAGTGAATCAAGAGATGAAAATGGGAATTGTGCTGCAGTTTTTTCATCGGAGATTGAATGCCTATGAATCAACTGGCTCATGCTTTGCTCTCGCTCTCAACTGCTTAGGTGGACTCCCTAAGTGACGTGGTGTCGCCGGCTGCCTTTTCGAAGGGCGGCAGTGCGAAGGTCACGACAACCTTTGACTGGCCGCTCTCTGTGGTCCCGATGGCAGGCGACCAGGTGGAGGCGGAGCGTTTCGCGGCCCTAGCAGTGGATGTTCGTGAGGCAGTGCGCATTTGTGCGGCTGGTCTTGTCACTAGCGATGCAAGGGCAGAACCCAACGCTGATTTCAGCATTGAGGAGGAGAAGGCCGAGGTCGTCTTCCCGCGATTTGTCGAAATATCCAACGTACGCACCTTTAAAGGCAATCTCTTTCGATGGTTATTTTAGGTGATTGTGGATGTGTATGTGTTAATTGATGGAGCAGCTAAGCAGTGTTGACACCTTCAGACTCCTTCAACATCCTTTTTCTACCCTTTTGTAGCGTTTTCTATTGAGGCTTGAATATGAATGTAAATTGTCAACCAGTTCTTTTGCTTTGGGGATCGGAGTTGGGAATGTGTTATTTGTGTGTGCTGCAGGTGTTTACCTTGTCACAAAATTTTTTGTGGATGCTTGATTCGAGGTGGGAGTTCGCCTCTTTGACATGGGCCGGGTGATGAAGGAGGGAAGAGGGTGGCTACATCAAAACAAAGCTTAAATTAGAATGATGGAATGAACCTGTGACCTCATTGGGTGGGAGTACGGGGTGATGGTGAGCCATCTTCGGTTTGTCTCCTCCTCGAGGCGTTGCCTAGGCTTAATGTGGGTCCGGCTAAAAGTGCTGACTTTTACAGTGACTAGGAAGAAAAAACGGTTTTTGGGGCGCTGGTTTACTGGTCAGCCGGGTAGATGTGCTCGTGGAGTCGCCCCTTAGGTCTTAGGGCTACTCCAGACACGGTATAAGATTAACAGCTCCTCTAATTTTAGATCCATTCTGAGAAAAAATGTGGCCAGCTGATGGCATTGCCGCTGACTGGACCCGCTGTTCGACTTAGTGAAGTGATATGGAAGGGCAGGGCAAACTCATGTATGCGAGGCAAAGTAGCCGAAAGAAAAGCACTCACATTGCTTAAGGTTTTCTCTTAAAACTGTTTTACTGGGCCTCACGTTTATGCGACGCGCATTTCATAGTGCTTTCTAGAAGGATGGACTCATTAAATCGGTTTGGGTAAGTGGAGTGTGTGCTAGTGATGTGTCAATTAAGGTAAAGCAATATTTCTGCTTCCGGGGAGATTATTTCAATGCTCCCTACTGCATGAGAAGGATGAGGCTTGCGTGAGCTGTCAAGTTTCATTTGCAGCGGAAACAGGTTCAGAGCCTAAATATTTTGAGTGAAAATTGATATGGAGGTGAAATTAATAGGCATTGTGGGAAGGCCGCCCCAATTGAATGCTGCATCAGCTAAATACCAAGCGTTGTGAGTCAACGCACATCAATGGTTAAATAAATGGAGATCTGGTCCAGCATGGGAGCAATACAGACGTCTTGTCGCCTTGAAGTATTCCTCTTCTGCAAACCCAAATGCTTAACTACCTTGAGAAGATGTGAATGTTAAGCCGAAGAGTTGAGCAGTCTTCCAGCACTTTGTGCCTGGAGAGCAAATCGCGCACCACTCCACTGGCAAGGCGATGGTGACGCCTCCACTGATTCGCCTGCCGTTGATCTTTCTCTGAGACAGCCTAAATCATTTTTTACCAGTGGTAGACTAGAAGTGATAGACCAAAGGTAGGCAAGGAGACGCCTGTGATGCTCTTGCTACTCCCATTCTACTAATTTCCATTTCAAAGTCTTTATCAGTATCTCCTTTAGTAATAATTACGCAAGAACGCTCAGATGGACAGGACAAGGCGACGGCATAAACTTCAAGATCTGGTTAATACTACGAGAATCGCCTCATCCCATCATCTAATACATTCCATTTCTTAGTAAAAAAACCTGTTAAAGGCTGATATTTTTCAAACCATTTGCTAGCTATGATCGTATTGCCCTCACTTCATCAGCTCTTGCAAACGGTGTCCCACTACCTCACCTCAACTTCTCCAAACTAAAATCTCCATACTGCTTGGAATTTGCCAGTAGCACGCAATTTATTTCACTCATCCAGTTCTTATTAGAAATTCTATTCCATTCTATTTCGAGGTATTGTAATCGCCTAATTCCCATTCTCTTATGTTTAAGGGCTTCTATCGTCGTTTTTGGCTAGCGCTACCCCGTTTTTGATAGATAAAGCGGCGAAAACTGACGTTGCCATGGTTCCTTTTTATCGCATTTGCATTATGCAGCAGTAGAACAATTTTTCCCGCTTTCAAATCGAAGGTTCAACTCATTTCAAACATAAAACAAGTTTAGATTCTCCGAATGTATGAAAAACCTAGTCTTTCAAGAAGAAAATCTACTTTTAGTCATTGACCCAGTTTTCTGCATATACCCGGGTCGACTATGACGGTCTGATGTCAATAAAGGATGCCAAAAGGGTACAAAGATACAAGAATGCAAAGAACAGGCTTATTTAATTCCACCTTTAGCAAACAACGCCTTCATTTCGGGATACTGTCACCTAATCGACTAGTACCGCCTGTTTATGGAGTCCATCTACCCTCAAAAATTCACAAAACATACCACGGTGAACAGATCCATCACATGTGCGTACCATGCAGACGTTTTTTGGTCGAAGTGAAGTGATGCGGCGCTTCTTGCAATAACGCATTTGTCTCCTGTGCATGGTCAATAATAAATGAGCTTTGCAATTCAAAGGTCACTTTGTAGTTCGTCTGCTATTCAGAATGTCAGATGGCATACATTCGCTTACCTCCGCCTCTTTCTTCTTACACATGCTAAGTATTGTGCGATGACCGTTTAGATTGTTTATGCTTAAAAGCTCATCCTTCACGCTTGAGGGGATCGCTTAACCAATGTGGAAGGATTCAGCATCAAAGTCCTATTTCGGCCAAGACGCTCTGCCGCGACTCCGGCGTCAAGTTAAGTTCGTTCCAAGGCATAGCCAATCTTGGATTGCATCCCATTCATTTTATCGACATTTCGCAATAAGGAGTGTAAAAGAGAAGGAGAGGGAGAGAAAATTCAACAGCTACAAATCCACTGGCCATCCAAAGATCAACCCATTCCGAGACGTGCAACTAATCCCATTGTTATAAGTTGAAAAATTGTCCAGTGTCATTACCTTCCGCTTTATTTTACCTTCATGAGTGTCACAGTACAATACAATGCAAGGTTATATCCTAGTAACAATCGAATTTGCGTTAGGATGGCTGAGCTCTAACTGCACGTCTTGTCTACCGTATCCTCTTCTCATTCGGAAATTCATGTCACTTGTGACAGTTGGCTTTACAAGCGGACAAAAAATGCTAAAATCACGTCAGGCATTGCACTTTCTGTTGCTCTGGCAAGTCAAGTCTAGAGCGTTCGTCTTCTCTGGTGCAGTGTGATGGAAACAAGGTAAAAGGCGATACTCGTACACAATTGCTCTCTTTGTTGACCAAGTTACTATTGTGAATACAAAAGACATGGCAGAATTTGTGTCAAACCTTATCCAAGATTTCACTGTCCGGCGGTAAGATTTCCGATTTTGAGAATGCCTGTCGGAATTGTTGTTGTTGCTGCTGTGACTGCTGCTGTTGATGATGGTGATGCTGCTGTTGTCTGCGAAAGATCATCTGCTTTGTGAGCCCGCTGCTACGAGGCATGCTCGAGGTGTTGGCGGCCAAAAGGCTTTTGGGGATGAGTGCAGCCTCTGTGCGAATTCGTCGGACATGAGCAAGTGGAATGTCTAAACCGTAGACCATTTGAGCATCTGTGACAGCTGTCAAACTGGCGGGCAGTGCGAACTCCGCTGAGCCCAAAGCGGCCACCAGTCGATTGGCGTACATTGGCAATCCGATGGTAGTGAGAAAGTCAGTTAGATTGTCAGTTTTGATCCCACTGCAGTTGAGGTAGCGTTGCGTCCTGATGTCATCATAGTTCGGCATCTGTAAATGGACGTTTTTGACTAGAAAACTGATGAAGCAGACTAAATTAGCAGATTGTGCAACCCGAAATTGGGTCAGCTGTCCCTTTCCTCTTCTAGTTGAAATGTCAAAAAAGGGTAATTATTGTCAAAACGTCCTATTACAAGTAAACTGAGCTACATGCCATGATTATGATGGGTAAGCAATGATTTTGCACTTTATACGTTTCAGCGCGTGTGGATGCCTGCATTTATCCATCCACCTTATATTCATTCAGGCGTCCAACCTATTCCTTGCAAGGTTATCCACTCTATGCTTCGTGAAGATATTCAGAAAATCATGATTACAATTTAAATTGACAGGAGACTGTTATTTCTCTTCAGAAAGACCATAACTTCTGAGGATCTAGCCACTTTTATGGTAACCTTAAACATAGCCTTTTAAAAAGAAGAACACAAATTGCGCAACATGGGATTTTATGGAGCATATAAGCTTTACCATCGCCTCAATCCAACAGCTTAGCCTCCAGACCTTTAACCCAATTACTTTTCGATACATGAATAGTGCGCCATTCCGGGATGCATGACATGAAAAATTTTTAAAGAATGACCATCCCACACGACGTAAATAATCGCGAAGTGGAGAGGGAGAGGTGTACCGCTTAAAACCCAGGAATGATTACACTAGATGCACCGCGTACCGATTGTCACTGTTCATGTATGTATCGAGGTGCGTTATCTAGACCTGTGAGTACTGAAAAGAGTATGAGAAGTCGGTTTTATGATGGGACCGATTCATCATTGGTGCACTACCAACAACTTCGCTAAAGGATCTGCACGCGGCTTAAACATTAAGAGTAAGGAAATGGGTGACCTATTTCTGCATTCTTGTGCTAGAAAGGAAAATAAAATGGTGGACAAGTAAACCTACAAAGATGTTTGTTTATGAGACAGCTTAAATAACTGCGGAAACCTGAGTCTCATTCGGTTAAATTGGTGTCCCATGACTTGGTAGTGTGATAAAAATTACCAAATTTCACCTTTAGGAAACTGTTTTCCCCTAGAAGCAAAAACGCAATGCTGACTTTGCTTTAGTCCAAAATTTATTTCCTAACTGCCTACTGCATTGTGTTATTTTTAAGTGCTGAAAGAAGGCAGTAGCCATCACTCGGACACAGCTGAATCAAAGAAATATGAATGATTAAAGTGAGGACGTGTTCATGGCTTAAATTGCACGGATTATGACGATATTAGGACCAGAACTCATCACAGAAGCAACGACTAACTTGTCATGGGTTTCCATTTACTATCAGTCCATTTTGGTTCAGTCTTGATATAATTTTGGTCAAGCAGAGGGAGACAAACGGAAGCGTAAATTCTAGCACGTTCTCAGATATTTGAGAGGCTAGTGTGAAAGAAACTTGCAGAAAAAGGGAAAAAGAATGTGCACAGATCTGTAGACATCGTCAAACGCATTTCTCCAACCCCCCAGAAAGGAAAAAGATGCTACATTTGTTAAAACATAAAGGAATTCACTTATGTATCCATTTTCCTTTCTGTCGACCAACCCATCAGCCATCATAATCAATTCTGCAAAACAGGTTTTTGAAGGATGAAGTAAGTGGATAAGGGAGAGAAAGATTATCGCTATAGATAAATAAAGTGCCAACCACTCTTTGATAAGCAATTTAGGAACTTCATCGTCTACAAAATTCCTATACGACGTAATCAAGAAGCAATGCCTGCGAAGAATTGCGCGGCCAGTAAGGTCACGGATGTTCGATTGTAACCCTTAACAGTTAACACAAACTAGTTTTGTTCACTTCATGCACCGCTGACCATAACGAAGAGAAAATGTTTTAGCGCATATTTGCGTAAAACTTAAAGCATTTATCGACACTGTCCGGGTTTCACGGGAATTCTCCATACTTGGTTTACTTTAGCTTTGCAGGCTGCTACTGATCGGCCCATTAGTACATGACTAGGCGCTGCAAGGACGACCGTGCCTAATTATCATTGATAATAAGTCCTGCTAAGGAATATCTATTAATTTTTAGAACTTTGCTTGGTATCTGAAAAGGTTCAGACATTCCAACAAGACTTCATGCTATTTGCCAAACTCCATCGAAATAAGCTTTTAATGCTTTAAACCTACCACTCTAGGTTTAAACAAAGTGCCAAAGCATTTGATTAGGAAATATTAAACCATGGAGTAAACTAGCTTATTGAATCAGGTAAACAATAAGTTAAAAATTTGAACGTACGAATTGCAGGCCAGCTCTGGTTAGGCATCGCTCCCGCAGACTCTCAAGGATCATTGCTATTGTCATGAAGTCCTTATCGACCTCTTCAGCATATCGTTCAACCAGTCGAAGTGGTATTCCTGACTCGCCTGTCTGTAAACCAAAGCCTACACTAGAAGATGCGAATGCTCATTCCATTTGGAAGCAAACTCTGATCGCCTTACCGAATTTGTGTAGGGAGGTTTGGTAAGATCGATCCACTCCATGCGAAGTCGTTCAGCAATGAGAGTTTCTAAGTCGTCGGAATTCGTGTTTGAGATTTGATGCTGCAACGACGACTCGTCAATTTTTACAGATTTCGGTGTGGAGGAAGTTCGTTTGCGGCCACATTCGGGAGGACAGCCTCGGCTGGCATCACCGTTTTGCTGATTTCGCATGGACGTTTTTCGTAAGATTCCAACTGGCGTTTTTGGCCGCTTTTATAAGTAAGAGAAACCTCGATCAGGGAAGTAACATAGCTAGATGCGCAGAGCACACTATTACAAGCAGTTCGGTTAATTTACTACGTCTATTTCTACCAATGAAATAATATTAATCTGAAGTGATTTCCATTGGGCAGAGGTACTCAATACCAGGAGGTAGTGAATGGTAAGCGCTGAATGGAAACCAAATCCAGCTTAGCTCAAACGGTGATCGGTAAAGGTTTTATTGCATAGGCGGAAGTCGTAAAGAAGTAATCTTTTGGAAAATTATGACATCAAAGCTTACTGCGAATGCTATTTCATCCGGTACGTGATTTTTGCGTAACGATCCAATGTTACTACCTTTGAATTAAAAAAAAAAACATTGCGTAATGAAGCTGCGGGGTTAGTGCATGCATTAATGTTTTACTTGTTGAAGAGTGCAAATATTTTGATAATTTGAAGGACACTGACAAATTTAATGAGTGGCTTGCGCTTCTCACCTGTCATCTCAAGGATCCGTGGTGGTATAGCCATTTTTAGGTCGCTAGGGAATTTAGGACCAAGGCTGTTTGATCGCTGTGAGGCCAGGGATTCGTTTCGAGGGATACCGGGAAAGTACTCTACAAGGGGAATGTCTCTAATTTTCGCCATACTTATGAATAGTGCTGTAGTGGTTTGTTTGTTTGGACTGTTGGTTGATCCTACACACTGGTGGCGACTGTCTTGAACCTAACTGCGAGGACTGGCTTTCCTTAGTCTTCTAGGGATACTCGGGATGCCACAAGTGCAATTTGCATCGGCTGCCTTACTTGAGCTTGTCCTACATAATCATGCTTTTGATAACTATTTAACACTCCGGAGAAAAGACAGCTACAGGGCCAAATAACAGAGAGCTATAACATAGCAATGCTCTGGGTAACATATGCAGATTGTGCCCTCCTTCTCATAGAGCATTTGTCCTGTGGAAGACCTAAGAAGTTTAAGTATCAACTAGATCACTCCACGATGTGATGGGGATGTCATGTGAGGAGGGTGCAGGAAAACTGTACGTGTATGTGTGGCACAATCAAGCCCAACTAAGGAGCATCTCTTTGACATTTCACCACCTTTATGATTTTTTTATAAAAGTAAGTGCCAATGATTTGATTTCCCTAGTCTGCAATAAGTCTTTTTCACAAAGATCTAAAAAACAATTAAATGGGAAAAAGCTTAATCAACTCCTGACACACCGTTCTTACACTTTTCAAGTTACTTTCAATCGCGTTACAAAGAAATGTGAACGAAAAATTGGCATATTTGGACTGCTGGGAGATGATGCCAGATGCTTTCTGGGTATGGCATTTCCGCAAAAATGCCACACCTTAATTTTCTGTGGTGCCATACCGTGAAGCTACCTTTCTGTTGTGTACATGGTATCCACAAAATTTAATCATAATTAACAACAATTGGCAAACTCAAACATAAATTTAAGTGGATGGCATTGGAATTAATGCATACTTCTAACTCCAAAATGTGCTTCATGTGGAGATGGGTCGTTTGGAGCTCCTCCAGAGGACTGCGATACTTTGTGGTCAATTTCCTGCCTGTAAATGAAACTTTATTAAACACCTTTTCCAAAAAGCATAAAAATCTTAATGACGTGATGTGATCACTTGTTTGACTATGCGTTCTAACTGTGCGGGCACTTGGAGTTTGGAGGCTATGCCAACAGCTATAGCTTTTCTGCATATTCGTTGTTTGCCTTCCATCATGGTTCTGGGACTTCTTTCGACTTAAGGAAAGGCTTAGAGCACCACAACGCCCCACAGCTCGCGGAATAAAGTCAATGCCTTGATATTTTGATCAACTAATTTTAAGGGTTTGTTTGTAAAATGAATAGAACGTGGATTATGAGCAGATTACTGATGACGAGTTTGGAACAATAGAGGTGAATGGGCACTGCCAACGAAAAGGGCAAACAATATAGAGGCCAATTAAAAAAAGTCCTTCATTTAAGTCTTCCACAATAAACGCAAGAGGGTGGGAATTGCAGCTAATGTCGCATTTATGCCACGATGCTGAGTTCACATTTAAAAAATCACCAAAAGATCTTACCCCTGTGTCTCCGGCACTCCCTGAAGCAACCAGTAATCACTGGGTCGAGAAAATATGATGTCTCCACTGGCGTAAAAGCCTTTAGACTCATAATTAATTGGAGTTTTATTCCATGTCGCCGAGGCATCCTCGCCTTCACTTATTATACAGACTGGGGTTTCTGTAACAAAATGTAAGGAGGACAATCGACTTTGCAAGTTTTTGCAGTGCAAAAATAATATTTTTTGCCTTCGCCCGACTGCTATTAACAAGCGATGGCAAAAGTGTGATAACAAAAGTTCATTCGTTTAAACGTACACGAGTTAAAAAGCACTTTCGCATCTTTCTTTCTTGAGGCCGCGATGAGTCACAACGCTGTCTGCACGTGTATTTGCATCGCTCAAGTAATCTGAGTTGTTAATGCAGTCTAAAAACTTGCTTGAGCCTCAAAGTTTGTTTCTGTCACATTTGATAAAATAGTGCAACTCATCACCGCTCTCTACTCAATAAGTACCGAAATGAGTCGATATTGGTAAGCATCGCCATGAGTCATCGGGTTTATCGATTTTCGCCTCTAAAACACACCCGCTTTAGATTAACAAACGAGAGCGCGTGTCATCAATTGAGGAGACTCTCTTACCAATTGAAAGGCTAACAAGTGCCTCTAAGTTATGTGATTTGTTTTGAATGGAGAGGAAGAGAGATGAAAAAAGCTTCAATTGCATTAAGTCATGCATTACTCTGTCTGCTTTCCAAATAAAAGCGTATCAGCTTAATCCACTGGTTTAGCCACTGTAATCGATGATTGGATGTGAAATAGAGAAAAAATTGTTATCTCTGTCATTTATCAAATGCCACACACTGGGGGCGCATAATGGACTCGTTATTTGCAAACAGGAGATGTGGAAGGATCCACCAGTTTGGCTAAAAATTCGCACACTCTTTTACGTGAAAGGTCGTAATAAGCAGAGTTGGATTACCACTGCACAAACCACCTCCAAACATGCGAATTTTCACTCCCACACTTCCCTCTGCAGGCTTTGATTCACTGTCTAATTTGGAGTGTAACGGCAATAAATTTAATAATTTTATTGCCTATAAATGTCAGTGAAAACACATTCGTGTCCACTAAGGTATGCAAATTCGGACCGAAAATTTAATTAGTTTACCCTAATTAGTAAACAAACTTGGCATAGTTGTAGAATTGTTTTGGAATCCTCTTTCCAGTTTTGTATTTTGTGACAAGGACTACTGAAAATGTTGTCTATTGTCTCAAGAGTTAATGGAAATGAAGAAGGACAGTCACTAATAGATAAAGCAGACTATTTATTTGCTTGAATAGTGCTGCAAATGTTTGACATCCGAAGATGCCCCTCTGCTTTTCAGAATTCTGATGGACGCACTTTTCATTACACACCCTGAGCCAATAGGCAACCAGAATGGAATGGTTTTCGAATCCTATTGGTTTTCACCCAAGCCAATCGATTGTGAGTGGTTGGAATAAATTAATTGGAAGGCAGAAGAGTTTGACCGGTGCACACGGTAATTACGCGACAAGAGACCCTCCAGAAATGCGCAATTAATCCAGAATGTATAGTGTTACAAATAAACAAATGACAAATTATTTATTAATGAAATAGAACAAATTTTTATCACAAAGAAGAAATATGGGCATTGCTTTTTGAACGGAAGAACAGACAAATTATAAATTGTGGAGATCAAATTATAACGTTGGGTTAGTCTTTTAGCAGCATTCTACAATTCCTGTAAAATGCAACAGGTAGTTGGTATAACATAAACACTAAAGTTATCGCTGCTCAAGAATGCCTTGAAATTCACGCAAAACATCGAAAAATGATAAACAATGGGGTACGGTATGACGCACCGATTCGAGAGTTCGTAAGCAATTGAGCCGCCGTTAGGAGGCTAGCTCGAGCCTCCGCACTTGTAACGCCCATATCAATGAGTCGTTGTCGCGTCAGCCCCCCTAATTGGTCAATTCGGGAGAAGCCGTGCTGAAGTAGACGCTGGTACAGACTCTGAAATGACAAGAAATGGTCCTTTGCCGTCTCATCGTCATCATCATTAGCAGCAGTAACGTCCCCATAGCTGTCGCGCCTCCGAATGAAAGGGGAAAACTTTTGGCTAACACAGCATTTACCCACAAGATGCCTGTCTTCTCGCCCTCCCAGCCACCGACGCCACCATCTTGCCAGTGGGAGGGCGGTTGATGTGTTGTCGAGTGGATTGGTGGGCGAACGACTGAGTGAGATGAATGACAACATGCTAGATGTCACAGAATAACTCCCTTTTTCTTCAAACCGCAATTTGATTTGGCAATTGCAGCATCAAATTAATGGGTAAAATTTGATTGCATTTCAGTAGAATTTCATCCCTCATCTCACACTTTGCATGTTTCAAACAACCAAACTTTTAACTTTGGCTGAAGAATCTCCTTTCCAAGCGGTGGAAGTCGCATTATACTTTGCTTGTAATCCACATGCACAAAATCACCCCAACCGGACTCACCACTCAGTGCCCGGAACCTCCATCTATCCTATCAGCCTTCCGGCTGGTCTATGCATTAATTATTACTCGTCATCCCCAATGGAATAGGTTGCTTCGACTTCGGGGAGGGCTGGAGACGTTTTATAACCGGAAACCTTTAATTGTGAATCGCTGAAATGAATTGCATTTCGCCTGCAGTGTAATGCTGGAGATGCGTTTCCTCCTGCCGACGAGGCTACTTCTCCCTCCACCAAACGCAGCGACCGGATTCAAGTGGGAATTGTGGATGCTTCATGACCTTTGCAAGGCATGTATATGTGGCGAGTTTGATGGACTGTTAATTACCAGTCTGTGTAATTATGGCTTGCGGTAAATGCTTGTACGACAGCTTCTATCAGGAGGTGAAAATTCCTGCCCTCACTTCATGCACCACACACCTGTTGAGTCAACATTGCAGAATTGCACAATTAAAAAAAGGCCCAGAAAACATCATGCAAATGTGAAAAACTGGCCTTGGATCGTTTGTCTTCACAAAGACAAACACTGACAAATGCCAGCTTTAGATGCGGTCTGAACTACTGTTTATGCATCTTAAACGCCTTCACTTATTCAACATTCCCCACTCTTGCCTTTTTTCCAAAACCACACTTTCCGTTGCATTTTTCCCACCTCAATCAAGTGCCTCTACAATGAGCATCGCGTCAGCTCCACGAAGTGCGCCCTTCCAATCTGTCCATGCTGAAGCCGCAACAGTTGTAGTCAGATGTGATTTTGGGGTCTGAAAACACCCACCTCGATGAATCATTGAGGCTCGATCGCATTTGCTTAATGGCCGAATGCCTACCGAGATTCTTTGCATCTATTGGGAGGGTAGATGAGGTGCCACTCACTATTGCCACCCCAGTGTCTTCACGGCTGTGTGCTAGGGATTGTCAAGTTGTCAGTTTGCTTTATGATTGCTTCGTTGCAGGCAAGAGCAGATTGCTGATCTTCAGTGAACTTCTGCCTCCGCCTCTAAATCCACAAGTCAAAAGACTTACCAACTTTGAGGTTGACAAAGCCAAATCACCACGTCTTTTTCAAAGTTAACACACATGAGTGGATTGGCAGATTTTACGCATAATCGTGCATAACGTAGGTTGAGCGGTTAATAGCGGATGCAGAGGGACGTGAATTATCCATGCGTTTATGACTAGACCGCTAGTAAGCGCAGTTTCCTTGCATTCGAGTGAGTCCGCCTACTTATTTATTAATTGCACAAGAAGTGGAAACATTGAGGCTCGTTCATTCAGCAAACAAATAAACTTCTAAAAAATCCAAGGATCAAATTTGAGGAGGGAATCAATTCCAGGTAGAGGTAATGAAGATGGAAAAATGCTACTCACTAATCAAATTAGTAGCATTCGGTTTTGCTTTGATTAGGCTATAAAATATGCATGCATTCCTTTGGAACCCAAAAAGCCTCAGATAGTTTATTTGTACTAGTATTAACATTTTATTTGTAAAAGTAAACAAATTACTTTTTAAAATCGATTAATTGAGCTCCGTGAGCTTAGTGAAAGGTGTTAGGCCTGACATACTACTTAATTCGGACGGGAGTCCGGCCATTTAAGTCAGGTCCGTTTTAAACTCACCTCGCAAAGACTCATTTGCTTATCTAGCCTTTGTTAAGTGCCTTTGCTTCACAATAGCAGTCGTATTACTTCGAGTGTCTCTTTGTACCGACCGAATTCAACATTCTCACTTGCCTGATTTATGGGATGCCTAATTGCTCTATTAAATCTTGCATTTATAAGGCAAAAGAAACAGCACCTTAATTCTCGCCTCCAAAGGGGAATTTCAACATCATTGCAACACTCCAAAGAGTTGCAATCATATTTTCTTTCATTAATTTGATAAATTGCAAGCGTAGAAGTGTTGCCACAACACTCAAATTTCTCCATTAGAATTATAATAAGTACTAAGCGGCCTGTTGTTGCTATTAGATTAGCTATGGGAGCTGTCCACGGCCTTCGCCTGGGTGTCCTGTGACCTTCTGGCTCCCCCTACATCTTGACGACAAACCCCTCGGCACCATGTGTGTACGCCGATAATGACGCCGACTAGGGATCCACAAAGACCGTGCGGAATGGCTGCAAGATGTGTCCCGATCTCCTGCGCTTCATGGCGAAAGCGTCACTATGCAGCATGGAAATTTGACCATTGCCATTGTAACAGTATTGTTGCTGTAGAAGCCCCAAATGACTCCCTCCTGCGATGACATCACGTAGAGAAACAACTGGTGAGGAATCACGCGAGGTGGCAAGTTGTACGTTGAAGTGAGGCGGAGGGCATTGCCGTGCACCACACTGTCCTGCCCACGCTGATGCCTTTTAAGCCAGCCTCTGCGCCAGTGTCCAACACGGTCCATTCGCACAACTTTTATGGCATTCTTAGGCTAGTTGGGATAACTTCGCCTTTCTCCCCTTTCTTTCCGTGGACATTCCACATGATTTATGCATTATATAATGGCTCTATAGCCTTTCATTTTATTTGACAAAAAAAAGCACTTAGCTTAGCATTTTTTCTTGTCACATCTTCTTGTCCTCTTCCACCATAGTCGAGCAAAGTTCCTTCATGATATTTTGGGCTTAAGCCTAGCTGAATACAAACAATGCACAAAGTTATTCTCCTTTCCCCATAATTTAACCCACCTCAAGTCCAAGTTTCTTCAGCAGCACTAGGAGGTCCTGCGTCTCCCAAGGGCGTTTATGATGATTGTGATGCTGCTGCGGCTGCGGCTGCTGCTGATGGTGATGGTGGTGGTGAGAATAATGCCCATTGGTTTGGTGAGAGAGTCGCCATCGTCGGTGTCGCCGAAAGGCCTCATCGAAGTTGTTGGTCCATGGTCGTCGGTATGGTCGGTCATAGTCGGTGTCGTCGTCCTCAGTGCCCTCAAAGCCTTCCATAGGAACTTGCTCATAACAACTGGAACCATTCCCTGGACTGCTGGGAGCTGAGAGACTCATTTCCGATTGATGTGGTGAGAGTACTCGCCTAGAAATGGAAAAAAAGAGCTTTCTTAAAAAAAATTGGGGCCAAACAACTCACCTGTAGATGTCTGGCGGTTTCCACCGAAGTCCACGACTTCTATTCGCTCGGTGGATAGTAATAGGAGGGGGTTGTCTGTGTCCTGCGTTGTTGGTAGGGAGGCGAGAGTGCTCCAACAGAGGAAGTGGGGAGTCATACCCCGAGACTGGAGACACTGGGGCTGAGGAGGACCGTTCGCTTGGTGCTGGAGCAAACAACAAGACTAATGGCTTTAAGTTCTTAACACAAAATGCATCCACATCCACCAATCGAGTGGATTTTACTTATCTTAGCAGGAATTTTAGCCGTGGGAGGACTTTCCAATCACTGAATGGATTCCGCCGTTTGCAAAATTTCGCATCACTTGGCCAGTCTACACTTGACACATCTACTTCTCTTTACCTCCCCGCTTTTACCTGACTTAGGCGATCTCTCCGACCTTCAACCTCCGTAATGAATGCACCATTTGTGCTTTACTGAGTCCACAATCAAACAGCTGCGGCAGTGGAAGGGGAGGCGCTTCCTCACGTGGACGTGTCTACAAGCACCCGCTGGCAAAAAGCAACTTCGGCTAGCTTTTTATCACTTCAAGCAATAAATCTATCTTTTAACACATCTTTCATTTGATTTTCCACTTTTATTTCCCATTTGATTGTTGCGTAAGTACCAACAAACAGGTGGGAGCCGTTGCTTAGAGAAATGCCATCAACGGATGCCGGTGACTGGGACTGTGTCCTTCGTGTGAGTAGACTTAACGCAAAAGGCCTTTTCGACTGTTTGTTCTGGTCCTGACTAACTATGAGGAGTTAAATTGATGCTGTCCTTGATTGCTCGACCTTCACAGAGTTCAGGTCTGTGCGCTATCGACCCGCGAAAAGTCGGCACAGCTCTTGGAAGAAATCAGAGCCTCAAAGTGTGGGATATTGGACTTATAAAAACGCAAATGGTAACTTGAAGGCTCCCACGAACCTCACGCATGCGAAAAAAGACAGTTTTGCCGTACACAGAGGGTGGTAAAGATGTAGAATGTGTGCCTTTACCTGTGTGTCAAGAGTGACATTCCTTCCTGGAAGGTAACGCCTCCTCCCTATTAAATTGTAGAATTTGTCAGAATGGGCTGTATATAGAGAAATCGGAAAGGAAAACTTGTTGGTGCCTCGAGAAAGAACCTTTGCTCGGTTTTATATCAGACAGGCATTTGTTTATCTTGTGTGCTGAACCGCACGGACCCTTGATCTGCACTGTTTTGACTGCCGCCTGTGTGGCTTGAGATGCTGTTCATTATTCCTTCTGTTGATGGACCATGAACTGCGAGGGTTGTTTTGGCGCCGAACAGACTGGCTGCCCAAACTGCACTGACTTGGAGTATGCATTCACATTCTCAAATCTACCTAATGTTATGGGACAAAAATGTCCAGCTATTTCCGACACTTTAAACATGCACATTGTGAGACAGCAGATGAGTTCCACTCGATCAAACAATCTGACAGTTTGCACTACCACACCCGTGGTGGACGAATTTCTGGTGGGGGATGCTTGGGAAGATGCGCTCCAGCCTAGGCATGGCCGAAGGTTATTCGACGGGCTACTGCTTCCCCATGATAGGTCATGATCTCGCTATTGTGTACAATTGCCTACGTTATGGCGTCCACTGTCCTTGGTATCCCACGAGAACGCTACCTCTTAGTCCTGTTTAACGCCAACTTAATGCTACTTATTTTGCATCTCCCAACTAATAAGTAGTATGTCACCCTGCATTCTTATTCACTTTTCCGATCGCCAAATGGGGTATTAGGGGGACTAGCTAGGGGCTGTAAAGCATAAAATTAATTAAAACGCATGTTTATAGAAAAAAATTACAGTGAACCAAGGAAAAGCTTTGGCAAAAACACACGGATTCCCACCCCTTGACCATGAAAAATTAGCATCGCGGTTAATGCATGGCATTTCAAGCGAAAACGTCCCGAGAGTGCGTTGACACACCTCAAATAAAACATTCGAACCAAATTTTTTCCTGCTGTTTTGAAGATGCCGGCATTCGACCAGACGAAGAACACAAAAATTATGGCTACGTATGTACGCAATAACTGATAACATCAAGCCACCGCTAGTGCTCCCAATTTCGCGAACCAATCGAATCAAGCATTTTAATTACCTGTGACTCAAACAACCATTTCTATCTACTTTTAAGGACAAAATAACACCTTTAAGTCAACTTTTCTTTATAAAATCTCCAATGCCTAACAATGTGGCTGCTAGGAAAGCTAAAATTTAATCATGCCTTTGCATATTTTAACTCTCTCGCACACGATTTGCCTACACAAATTGTTGTTAGGCTGATTGGTTTTAGACTAAAGTTGGCAGCTCTTGGCAGTCGTTTTGAACAGCCTTAAAAATTCTGTTCTAGAGTGAGTCCTGATGAGCTCACTGCGATATCATCGCACATGAAGGACGTCTCCTCGTCAGCCGCCGATGTGTCTACCTGGTAAGGCAGGATGTCGGCACAACTTATCAAGTCGGATTTATCTGGTTGTGTTTTGCCCTGCACATTCTTGCCCGGAGAATGATGTTTTGGTTGTGAACAAATAACAGATCTTATAGTTAGCAGCCTGCTTGTAAGTGGCTTGGCGTTCATTTTAGCAACAGGAATGAAGAGCTTCCGCATCACTTCCCTGGTTGAGGCACCAAAGTGCGGGCACACCATCGGGATGGGCACAAATTTGGAGAAGATGCTGCAAAGGAGAATCGGCTCTGCCGATCAAAACTTGACACTAAGGGGCAATTGCGCTCCTCTATGATTGATTAATCTGCCTGTCTATATCCCATCTTCCCCTTCTCTTTTCACTGATCAAATTCGCTCGGAGGCAGACGAGTTATTAATTAGGAGTAGGCGATTGTAGGCTCTTCCCACTCTCTGTCAATGCAACCGAAAAATTGCTTTTCAGGAAGAAAAAGGTTGTTTTGAAGGGAACGGATCAAAGCAGATCATCTCTGACATTCATCTTTATCACTGCGATGGGTGGAGGACCTCTCTACTTAGTCCACAAAGCCTAGAAATAGCGCCTAAACCAGCAGCGAGCTACAGCTAACTGTACTCCTACTTGTGCTAACTTTGGACTCGCTGAGGACGTAGCCTTGACAACCGAAAAGATCGCCGACACAAAGTTAATGACAACGACTAAACCGCAGGGACGTTCTGTCTACGGTTGGCCGACCTCTCTCCACATACATTAGGCAACTTGACGCGGAATTGCGCCATTCAACAGCACCTGTTCTGGAGGAGTGGACAGTAATGCTCAGCCTTTACCCACTTCGTGCTTGTAAAGCTTTCCTTTTAAACTCGCTTCATTGGATTTTGAAGCGTTCATTTTCAAAACAGCAAAAAAAGCGCTGATTTGATTGTCTGATTGTAGAGAGGGGACGGTAATTTTGGCCGGCAACAGAATTGACTTTCATTATTTATCGCATTCCCTCCTTCGCTCTCTCTTCCCTCCATCGTTCCCGGCATTTGCTCCGGTCATTTATGGAACATCACTTTACGCATTATACAGGCTAAATTAATTTCATTGGAACTTAATTATTTCCAAGACATGCTTTCCTTCACCCCACCGTGAAAGTAAAATGCTTTGCAGCCCCTTATTTGACTCTCGTCACAATAAAGGGCAGAACAATGTGAACTCGACTAACGCCAACTCTGCCATTGTTTGTCGTCACTGCTAAGAAGAAACGCCCATGGCAGCATGAAGGACTTACTTCCAACAAAAATTGGGTGCCAGTATTCCTGTCCGTTGAGAGGAGCCTTTTTTAGTGCTCCAGGCTTTGTATAATGTGGTGAAGCAGTGTAAGGATTGTTCATCTTCTCGCCGTTTGCATTGCTTTGCTCAAAACACTCCATTGGCTAAATAGCAGGTTCGGAGGGAAAGGGCGACGTATCAGCTTTCGGTAAGAAAATTTTAAAAAGATTCACCTTGCTTTCTCTTACCTGACCTTCCGCTTCATTATTTGTTTCTCCTAAAATGTTTTCAACTGTATCCTGTGAAGATTTATCTAAAACGACCGCAAAAAGGAGCTGTTACGCTGCAATTCATTTCGTGGTTTACTTAATTGTCGTTTAAGTAGTAACAATTCAACAACTGGAATTAACCCGCAGAAGGGTGTTTCGACACGGTAATTGTTTGAAGGAAAAGATTACCACTTTTTGAAAAAATTCCACGTCCTTTTATCTTCTTTTGAATCAATTTACTTAAAGTTGGTTTTGATTTTTCCATCGAAGGTGGCAATTCTGAAATAATTAAAAAAAAAGAATTCTGCCATGTTCACCAGTTGAATAGGCATGATCGCGTACAAAATGTCAATTTACTAGGTAAAACATATGGAATCCTCTTTATGCACAAATATAATAATTCAAGGAGAAAATCTTAATCATTGAGCGCGTTGATAAATGGGCTTAACAGCCTGTGCTTTTGCCTGCAAATTCATGTGCCTTGCAATGGTTTTTTGAAGGTGGTCCAAATACGTTACTAGAGAATCTCTCAAAGAATAGTCACAATTAAAAACTAGGAATTCGCTGAGTGTCCTCTGAAGAAATGTTTAAGATGAGCCACTCGGACACGTTTGAGATTAGTAACATCCACCAGTAAATTTAAAAAAAAGCTTAGACAATTAAGCTTGCAAATCTTTAGCATAGCCGGCAATCATTTCTGAGGGTTGTTTGGTGAATCACTGTCTCACCAGGCGACGAATGAATCACGCTCCAAAATCGCCGGGAAAACTCCGCCCAACGGATGGTTACTTAATGGACACCACTTTTGTTAAATTCGGCGTCAGCCGTTAAACCAATTCTCCTTGTCAACCCAATTTAAAGTGTTGTAAACTTTTCAACTTTAAGTAGACGAAAATGAAAAATTTTAACTAGTTGTAAGTAAAATCGATAGCCAATCAATGTGCGAGTAAATGAAATTGTGCAAGTTTTATTGGTTATCGCAAGGACCAATGGGAAAAGGGGATTGTTAAATTACCTATATAAGCCACTTTTGAAATGTTCGTATCTGTAAGATATGCCCGGAATTGCAATCACAATGCATGAGAAAAGGAAGACAAAGCAAGTGCTAGTTTTTTTGTTGGTTGAGAACGCATTCAGATTAGTGGTGTGTTCCAGATTTAAATCAGGGCTGAATCATTCGGTTGTTGTAGCTTACTAGGACAGAATGATGTATTCCAGGTACCACATTTTCCTACCTGCTTGGAACAGCTGTTTTGCGGAAAGCTAACTGCAGCGTCCTGTCTTATTCCTCTTTTTCTTTTTTGCCAAAATCCATTATCTATTGCAGAAGATGACAGAGCAATCGCAACTTCCTCAACTCGTTAACGACTGATTAATTGTCAGTTGAAATTCTTAGAGAGTTGCAAAAGTAATTACGCCACCGTCGTGTTTGTGTGACATTCTGAAATCTTCTATTTAAGACTGCAGTGGTTAAAATAGTTTGGAGGATGTGGCCCTTTTAAAGTCATTGAATTATTTGGAGGAGAAATTTCATTTTCATGTCTGGGTGGTCTGTGATGGCGTGGAAGGAGCTTTCGCGATCGCATTGCCGATGAGACCCTTTTTTCCTCTACTTTAAGCCGTGCACGTAATTTCAAAACAGGATTGGGAAGAAATTGATTAGGTAGGGCAGTTTTCGAGAAGCCTAACCACAACACTCAGCTCAGTGCGGTTTTATTTCTTCCCGTAAGTGAGCAGTTTCACTTTCTCTGCCAGTGTCAGAAAAAAAGACGAGAATTTAACATCTTCATCCCTTTTACCATGGGCACTTAAACCTGTGCGACAAAAAAACTACTTTACCCAAAGAAGAGTCGAAAGTGGGGAGCGAGAGCAAAAGAGGGCGGAGAGGAAGAGAGGGAGGCGCTTTTTAAGCCTCTTTCACATCACTCTCGACGCCGTTTGAGAAGTTCACGTCTCGGAGTTGAAAAGTGCATTTTAAGATGTAATTTTGCCTTTGAGCAACTAAGCATGCAGGACAACGGACACCGCTTTCTGTTGTTTCCGCCCGTTTTATGGCATGTCTGCGACGGAGCTCTGCCCACAATCATCCAGTTGGCGCCTGTCAAATCACTCAACGCAGAAATGCCAAAACAGGTGGGCCAGAACAGGGGAGGCATGGAAATGGCTTTGGGCTCTTAAAGGAACCAGATTTCCCTTCCGGGAGGAGGGCGATCGAGTCGACGTCGACTGACCCAATCCTTTGTGTGGACTTCATCCGCGGAGGCTGTGCCCGCTGCGTTCAAAGCAGCTGGATCGCTTGGCAACTCGATGTGACAGGCCTCGTTAGGTTCTCCTTCTGGTAGTCGTATAAATTCCCCAATTCATGCTCCACATTTGACCCAGAAAAATTGCATTTCTAAGAGCAACTGTGACACAGAACCTAAAGCGCCTTGCAACCCTTTGAATGGGTTCGGTGTGGCTTTCGCTCTGCTCTACCTGGAATTTGTACTTTTGGAAGCTGAAGCGTGCCACACTTTAGACCGATTTGTAGTCATGTCGAACATGCAGATGTCTAGACTTTGGCAAAATTTCTCAAGAATCGCACTGCCTATACGCTATTTGAGATGAAGTTTGCACACAAAACTTCCACGGCCGAAGGAACTGATGCCTCATTACCAGGGAACGAAGTGCTTTTCTTCAGTAAAAAGTACTTGTCTATACTTGCGCCCTTGTTGAAATTTAAAAAGCTCGGGCAGCATGACAAATTCAAACCTTTACATGCCTTATGGAGTAATAAATAAAAAAAGGCCATAATTGGCATTCTCCTTTGCTGTAAGGTAAACTGCGCTGGCATTTTAGCCTCTGTGGCTTGTGCTTGTGCTTCCACCCAACAAAAATGGTCTACTGCCATACTGGTAGCAATTTAGCCTTTTCGTGCGTCACTAGCATGCCTTTTTCATGCTGCATGGGCCGATTAAGGCTTGGGCATGACTTGGGACGCCTCCATCGCCTCCCAGACTTGCCGCCCCACCTACTCTGACCCTTTCAAACCAGTGCCTTTCAACTTGTACAAATGGTGTATAATCTTGTAAAACAAATAATTCAATTTACAAACCTACATTCTGCACAATGCAGTAGTCAGAACACAAAAAAGCTTGTTGAATGGACCAGAAATTTGACAAGTTATAACGCAAAAACGCGACTTTTGCAATTTTGCTTGCAAAGAAGAGACTAGCAATTTTGTAAAAACCAATGAAAATATTTACCTTTACTTTAGCAGATCCGAGTTATTGTTTGTGAAAAAATGATGTAAGGTAGTGTAGTTGGCTTAGCTGTGGCATTTGCGTCCAACGCCAAAATTGACCAATCAGAAATGCGGAGGGCACAGGCCACCGACCAATCAGCGCGAGGCTCACGAAATGCAGCAAACAAACGCGAAGAGGTGGCACACTTTTTATGCTAAAAGTGTCCATATTATATACTAATTCTACCTCACTTTGAGAAAGTAACCAATTTTCGTCCCAATGACCCTCAAAGCGTGTATCTGAAATGGTTTAAAATGCAAAAAATCCTTTGTGAGTAGTGATCTTTGCATATTCGTGGCTCGTGCAACGGACTTCACTTTAGCATGGTGTTTTTCATGAGTTTTATTGTTTATTACAGGTGTGGCTTTTGCTTAGCATCTGTATTTGAAGGCCTATCTGCAACACCAAAAGGGAAGAGTTTTGGACTTGTCAGATTATGTCTCAGAACTCGCGTGCGTTAGCTGCCAACCTGTCATGCCACTGAGTGTAAACAATGTTGTTTTACTGTTCTTCTTTTTACGGAGTCCTCAGTTAGTAACTATTGAAATTAATATCTTAGCGCATGTCTTGCAGACCATAGGTCTATTCCATCCGATCAGCCGCCCCGAGTTCGCTGTTGCAATGATAAAATCAAAGTGCTGTGGAGTGCTGACGTGGGCAATTGGATCTGTGGAGGCTCACTTCGAACGTGTTCTGGCAAGCGCATCCACTTGTGGCAGTTTGCTTAACTTTGTGCTAAAGCGTGGAATTGTTGAAGGCAAAAGTGAAACTCCGGGATACCTTGAAAACTTTTGTAAGGCGTCTTATGCACGATTGGATGGTCGCAATGCTCCCAGCGACTTGAATGAATGCAGACATGGAAGGTAATACGAATGCCAGCTCTGCGAATGCACCCATTGAGGTCACTTAGGTGACTGGGGAGGAGTGACTAGCTTCCACTGCCTTCACTTGCTGGCACAAAAGTCAATTATCTTTCTATCTCGATAAGAAAAATCGGCGAATGATGTTGCTGCGTTTTTCAAAACACTAGCCAGCATTGTGACAGCTGACACAGAAGAATGGCTGTGGGAAGAGCGGAGAAAGAGCTGCAAAAAGTGACAAACAATGTCGTGAAACAGCGAGGTTGCTTTTTTTCAACATGCACGAAATCTTTGTTGTTTGGGAAAGGACACGTGTTATTTTTACTATATCTAAGCCCTCACACCACGAATTTGTTCCACCACGAGGCTTGACGCTGAAAAGTTGTCAAGATCATCGCCTAATCGCTTAATGCATCACTTCCCATTCTTAGCAATTTCTTACCAAAATGCTTACTTTAAGGTAGACCAAGTAAGACTTTTCAAATTTCACTTGGTAACTAGAGCGGAAAGAAAGGACAACAACTAGAAAAAAACATTTACCTCCTCCTACTCAGGTGCGCTACAGCGTCGGCGCATTAAATTAATTAGGTACTTTTGTTGAAGGCAAAACCTGTATATGTGTGGAAAAAGGCTTAAAAAATTGGCAAATATTATCTTTACTGGGGAATAAAAGTTTAAGCTGCTGTGAAAAAAGCAAACAAGTTTGTCATTTTTAACCGATTAATGTTATCAGAGTTAAAAAATTTTATGAATTTTTACATACTACTCAAATCGGTTAAGGATGTACGCACTTCTTAATCCCACTTCTGTTGACTTGAAAAAGAGGGTGTTGAGCCATTGAAGCTGCATGAATTGTCTAACCTTACGTGATGGGATGCAGTCAGGTGGAAGGGCGTTTATTTGGTATTGCTAGAAGGTCAAAAGGTGCCACGGCCGGAAGGTTGCCACTAGAAGAAAGCACCGATTTTGGGAACCATTAAGCCCTCTTGCCGCAGATTTTTGCCATGATCGCCATCACCTTAGCTTCCTCTCTATCAAATTAGCATCGACATGAAATCCACACCGATGACAACTTTCAATCAAGGCAGAATGTTGCTCATTGGTGGTATTGCAAGGCAGAATTTGGTGGGAGTTTAATGAAAGCCATTGCCGCCTAAATGATGAACTGTGCAGGCGAGTATATTTGATGGTACTGATTAAGTCATCGTTGTGTTCCACTCGGTCGACAGAGTGTGGATCGTTGGTTTTGTAGAGAACACGGCCCTTCTACTGCCGCCAATGTGGTGCTTGGGTGTTTGCCATGGAGGATTTTAAGCCTCATGGTGATCAGAACCTCGCCAAACTGTCCAACACAAGCCCGATGAACGTGGAACGACTTGCTGCAAACTACGCGATCCCGTCTTTGCTGTCCTCTCTCTTCTTGAATGCAGTGCAGCAGAAAGGGATAACAGTTGCGTTCCTGACACGGATTGCTCCAAAGCTTGGCTTGTTTTTCAGCCTCAGGCTTTCAAAAAGGCACAAACAATAGCTCGAGTTGAAGGGAGTCGTAAATCATATTTTATGGTCAGACCAGCTAATGCTTACTGCAGGAGGCTAAGCAATAATGTCACCTTTTTAAGACGGCCATGCTAACTTTCATTTTGTGGCATATTTTACCAAATGAAACACCTGCCCTGCATTTCTGCCTTAAAAAAATCTACCAATTTTTCCGTTCTGCACAATTTGGTCTGAATTAAGCGGCTGTATTTTGATTGCCATCCAGGAAATCCCTCGGAAATGCTTTCAAGTCACCACCTTCGCCTGTCCGCCTGACCAACACCTCAGGCCGAGGGCACCGCGTCTGCCACGCAAAATTTTGTAGCGATGGAGACCACTTTGGAGATGGAGCGAGAGAGTAGTTGGGCAGCGTTTGTACTGTCGACCTATAGAAGGGATCAGGTGCGAATGAGGTGACGTGGATCCCGGCTGGAGGTCACATAAGGCGACCCAACAAAAATCAGAGCTTAAGGCTGCAATTAAAGCAATACAAGGCTGATGATGCGGCAAGACGGGGTGAATTTTCAATGGAAAATAACCTAATGCGGGGAGTTCGGGTCTTGAGGAAGCGAAACCAGTCTCTTAAGAATCCGCTGGGACATGATATGCGCTTTTAGGTACTGATGAACTTGGGACAGGCGATTGGTTTACGACGTGCTCGCTGGCGAAGGTGGTCCAGCCTTCAGTGGTGTTTGCGGACTGCCCGTCCCACCGACTGCCATTGGCCAGCCAAAGGGCACGACATTTGGGAATGCCGATTCGTGTTACTACTAATGTAATAGACATCAATCCACCCTTGAAGAAAATTCGTCTAATTAGCATCTCGCCTACCCCAGGACTGGCTAAATCCTTCAGAGAGATCTGCAGTGCTTTAGGTCGGTGGGTGAGGGAGGTGCTCTTCGATGAGCAATGCATCGGACACGTGGATCCAAGTTGAAATTTTTCTCGTCAATTTGAGCACAATCTCGACATCATGGCTTTAGCTTCCCGTGCTGGTTACATGAGCAGTCAGGGCTCTGTGAACACACAGTCTTGGGGAAGCGGTCTTTGTGATGTGAAGATTGCAGACTGCAAAAATGGTCGCGAAGTATGGGAGGAAGCTCCCTTGCAGGGTTGCCTGCCATACTCTCATTAAGGTGCCGTCAATGTGACAACACGATGGCCTCTGTAAGAGAATAACTGGGCTGCGCTAAAGCAGGAAGAAGGCGGAAGAGAAGAACGTATCCTCTTGGAATTGCACCAAATTCCATCCCATCCCACATTAAACGTGATTCCAGACCCAGTGAAAACACCAAGATGGACTAGCGGCGGTGCAGGCTGGATGTCTGCTTAACCGCAGGCAATTCGATGACTAGGACAGGTGGCTGTGGATGTGTTTTCTGCGGCACTGGCTACGTTGTAAAGGTTGGAGCAAGCGGATGGCCAAGGGGAGGGTTGTGAGAGCGCTAAAATGGAGCGAGGCCTAATGCAATGCATTGATTACCCAACTCAGCGTCTTAGCTGCCTTCGCACCCAAGTCAACGGCCATTGCGCTCCCACGGTCCAGTCTAACCTTCGGGTCAAATCAAAGTTATAGGTACAATGGGAATGCAAGCATTAAGCCGAAAATGCATGCATTATTGTTACGCTGTTAAAAGCTGAGTCGCATTGCACATATATTAGTCAGGAATGTAAGGTGAAGCCACAACCTCTATGCAGACACAATCAGTAGTTATGAACCAACACTGTCACACTCAGAAGAAAGTCTGCTCTCGAAATGCGCTTATCCACGATGAGTGCACAATATGCTGTTAGTTCTGACCCTTGGTTTCGGCTCCGGTCGCTCAGGTGGCCATATTGGCCTGGGCACGTAAACCAGATTTTGGCCATGCCAGCAGCCCCATTCTGCCCTTATTGGATGCACATCTTACCTTAGAATTAAGTCTTCATGTGCATTCAGGGAAGTCTCGTGGTACTTTATGCACCAATCCATCTATCTCTGAGCTATGGTGTGACGTGCTTATCTGTTGCAGGAAATGGAGTTACTTTAGCAGTTACACGGTAGGCCATAAAGACTCCGCCAGGTGAGCTGTCAGTAAACCCGACCGATAATAATCGGCAAATACGATTGTTCTGCTAAACTGTTATGGTTCCTTTCGCCATCTGGGGAGCATTCGGTCAAAACGATAGAGCTTACTTTAACCACATCATCTGTCTAAGCAACAAAAATTGGATAAAGATAGGTATTATCAATCAAGCTTTAAAGAGTTAGGAAGTATTAGAGCACGGAACGGTGGCAAATTTCTTGTGCAGAACAGACTTAAAGGATAAAATTGCAAATTTAAAAGAAAGAGCACCTTGTGCCGAAATAATGCGTTAAACTTTAAAAAATTCACCCGTTTAAGTACATTTCATCCACTAACAATTAAGTTTAGTCTCGAGATAACAAATCTAGCTACAATTTTAATTCAAGGAATATAATCCCACACTTTTTATTATCAATGAGTTAGGAACATAAAGATAAAGCGTCAGGTTTGAAACTCTCCCAATTGTGGCGACCTTTTCAAAAGTCGCTATGTCGCTTGGGTTCTACATCCCCATCGGGGTTGTTACTGGGTTTTGGGTCCTGGTTGCCATCCTTGGATCAATTTGTGTCCCGAAAAGCCCAAATAAGGAGTATGAACTATTCCTTAATAACTAGTCACCCTAGAATATGGAGGATTTCTCTGGTTCTGACTTCCTTTTGCTGCTACCTTTTGTAAGTTGGCCCCTTACTCGGTTTTAGTATCTAGTTGGTTGATCTTTTTTATCGCACAATGGCATCCATTTTACGGACCGGTGGTCCCAACCGGAACTTTGAGGGTCATTCAGACTGAGTGGAAGGTAAACTGCATAATTTTGTGGTTCATGAAAGCGTTGCTTTTATTTTGGTATTAATAGCTACCTTGGCGTCTAATTCGTGTTACATTTTCTTCTTTAGCCGAAATGGTGAGCAGTACTGTCTTCACCTGCCAAACGATTTCACATTTGTAACTATTTCGTAACTTGGTATTTTCCAGACGTTGATTTATCTATTGTAAATCTCTTTGCTTATGAATAGATCTTATTGGAAATCTAATGCTTTCAGGCCTTTATTCTACAGTTGACTTTCATCACTTTTTTTGTGGCAAGTCGGCCTTCTCTAGTGCCGCCATAATGTCGCGTTAGTTCCGTGTTTTATTCATTAGGTTTCGGGGGTCATTTTTTTAGTTAAGTAAGCACTGACTTTTGGGCGCTTCGAGGGTTTGGTTGTAAATCGCCCCTCGTTGCCACTTATCCCCCCTGTGACGGCTGTGTTTTAAGGGATCTGTGGAGGGGATTACTAGTCCAAGGAGTACAGGTGCGTATACCCACGGCTTGGGGTAATTCTCCATGAGGTCGCTTTGTAGCAACACTGATAATCGTTTCCAGTTTTTGGATGTATTCTGAATTCATATCTGTCTGCAGGCATTAAAAAAGGCACAGCACATCAAAGGCGGTGATTTATGGGGGCTAGGCGTAGGTTATTAGGGGCATATCGCGGTAAACTAGAGAAGTAACAAGGATTGCCGCATACACGATTTTCGCTTCAGATCTGAGCTCTTCTGTAGCGCCCCGAGCACCCCTGAAAGAAGGAGGGAAGGTTACGTGTAGGTCAGAATACGTGTATTGTAGAGGGAAAAGAAGGGAACTGCTAGCCTCAAGGTGGCCGCGACTAATGTGTCCGACCGACCAACAGCTCAAACAAGCAATACGCTACATCTTCGTCCATATTTTCAGGACTTGAACCTGCCCAAGGGAAATTAGACGAATCAGCAGTGAGGCGGCAAGAGCATTTCAAAGCAGTTTAATACCAATCCAAACATCTAAAATTGATTTGCGTGGTGATAGTAATGCATGGTTCGCAAGGGGACCTAGATAACCTTCGGCCACTCAGATGTTTACTCTGACTATCTATGCTGTGGTCTGACATTATTTCTTTTTCCAAGCATGCTCAAGGCGCAGGTTTAGTCTTATGCAAAAATCATGACAAAATTTTGAGGCTGGCAGAGCTAAGGAAAAAATCTGGTGCACTTGGACCCTTTTCCCTAAATATATATCTTAGCGATTAAATTATTCGTATGTTTGCTTTCAAATTTGAACCTTCGAATCCACGTGAAAACATCGATCCATTGAATCGCATGCTAATTCAGCCCGTCCTTAATAAAAAACATTTGTTTTTATTTTGAAAACAAAGTTTATAAAGATAATTTTGAATTTTAAGATGAGTTTTAAAGGCCTTGACATCCAAAAAACGACCCTAAATTTGTTTTAATGTATCGAATTCACATTTTGATTATACCCACATTCTTAAGAGTCTTAGCATACTTCGAGAAGAGCCTTGGGACTTTGTATGTTGCATTATCTTTCTTTAATATTTAATACATACTGCACAACCTTATTACTTATGAAGTTTTGTTATTTGTAATGATAGTTTCTTACTTGAATGAACATAAAACTTTGCACATTATGCATTGCTTACTAAATGACTCTTAAAAATGCATCCGTAAAAAAACTTAATTAATATGAATACCTTTTGTTGCAGGTCAAAATGTTACGAAATCTACTTATTGGAGCTATCCTTCTTGTGATGGTCACGTCGGTTAAGTCTTCCTGTGTTCTACAGGGAGTATGCGGCAAAACTACTCGACACATTTGCTTTCCAGGAAACGTTCCTACAGTGAAGATATCTGACGACGTCTCTGATTATTGCTCTAAATTTTCAGAGGGCAGTGAAGGCTGTTGTACTACTGAGCAAATTGAAATGCTTAAAAACGGTTTAAAGAAAGTAGGTTTTTATTTCGGCAAGTAAGTAAAGTAGTATTAAATTTTTTGGGTTGTCTGTATGTAGCCTAATAACAATTATAATTTTAATGTCTTTCTAGGCACAGTAAGTGTTTTCAGCTGATGAAGAGCTTGTTCTGCAACTTTCATTGCCGCAAAGATCAGAACAAAGTCATTTATGACATTGTGCCGGACTCGGATAACTCTGCAGTGAGCATGACTGTTGAAATGAAGGAAGAAGCCGCACAAGAACTGTTTAACGCTTGTAAAGTAAGATTATTTGCTAATTGCAAAATGCAAACATTTTGTTCTGTATGCACACTCAAGTGCGTTTCTTGACTTTTTAGGATATCAGATTTCTTGGGGTTCGGGTTGCCAATAGAGTTTGCATAAGAAAGCCCTGTGACGCCAAGGAGTTTATTCGCAGTCTTGGAACCTCAAAGGCAAATGGTGGAAGAGCTCCTATGCAGATAAATTTCAAATTAGTTTGAGCAGTGGTGACAATTCTCTCGCGTTTGGTGGTTGTCTTTGCTTGAGCTTGTGTGCCGTTTCTCACTTCCCTTATCCAATAAAGACGGATTTGGAACACGGATTCTTTAGCCATGTGCATTATAAAACTTAGCTTTTGTTGCTTTATTGGGATTTTTAATTACTTTATGAATCCTGTTGCATTTTGAGGGAACCAAAATGCTTACATTTTATTCACTGCTTAAAATTATCATATCTTTGCAAATTTTATCCTTTTTAAGTCTACATGTCAGTTTTTTGTTAAAACACAGAATTTTAAAGCCTCAATGGTATTGTTTTGTAGCCGCAGGTTCCCATTTCTTGACCATCAAATGTTTTAGACTTTGCTTTTTATTTTTACCATGCGCCACATAACATGTCGACATTTTTTTACATTCAAACGTATTTTACATGCGTGGATGAGCTGACATATAAGGGTGCTAACGATAAGTGGCGCTGCATTACGAGGCCTTGTTTTGTGGTGGTTCCCTACCATCTTCTTTGCATCTTCATGCAACTCTCTGCCAGACCTGCATTTTCCAGCACTACTTTGGCCGCAAACATGACTAACAGCAAGAGCCAAGCTTTCAATTTTCTCAACGCAGTCCGACCACTTGCTTAAAGCTATTCAATTAGTGCACTGCACAAGTCTAAATTTCCTCCTCACGTACGCCATACATGAATGAGGTTACGGACTCGCCCTTACAACTTCTGTTTGTCCTCTTCACATCGTGCTTACGTCATTAAAACGATTAAACAGACAAACAAACACACGAATAGATGCCTACGGCTTTGTTGAGCGCTTTGGGTGCTCAGCTCCATCCACGCGCATTGAATGGGGAGGTTGTGCATCGCGGAGCGGCCACCAGGGCGGAAAGAGAGACAGACAGAAGCTTAAGCTTAGTTTTGACACCCCTTTTACGTAGAAAGCTGATGTACACACTTGATTTTTAAGAGAAAGTTGTATTTGGTAGGTGTGAAGTCACTTGATGCGCCGCCTGACTGATCAGCGACTTGCAGTGTCAGCTTGAAGAGGCGGCAAGAGTTTAGGTACGAGCATTTACAATTGAAATGTTCTAGCACAATATTACAAAATTAAAGTACACTTTCAACATACAGCAGCCCGCATCTCCTTCAAGGTTGTTATAGCAGAGAAAAAATACAGGCCTGGGCTTATGGTCACGTCACCGGTGTGGAGGCACATACCACGGAGGGGTTGAGGTGTGAGTTGGAACATGCGGCAAAGCATTAGTGCATCTTCGACGGGCTCGAATGGGGGCGGGTGACGGACTTGTCCAAGCAGTACGTGGTTGAGAGGATGGGACGACGTCAGTGCATTCATGACTCTGCTCAAAAAGAACGCCACAAGTTCACAAGACAGTGGCATAAGCTTTAAGCGTGTGTGAATTATTATTATGCTACGGAGCATGGAATGTCACCCTTCTAGCTGCTATTCTTAAGCATAGGCCAAAAAAGCAACGAAATAGGTAGAGCCGTGTGCATAGCAACGACAAATTTTGTTCCATTGAAAGTCAAACGGTGTTAGTTGAATAGGACCATTTGCCCTTCGCTAGCGTCCGTTGGAAGTTGTGAGATCAACCGGGCAACACTGTCGGGAATTTGAGAGGGTAAAGTGAGTGCCTGGGGGTTGTGCGACCTCTTCTGCCATATGCTCGGATTACACCTCTCGGGTCATAGCAAATGGACCCCTGTGTTGCCCTTCAGAACCGAAATCGCCACAGAAGTTGGGAAAAAATGTCTGTGACGCTGAAAATGGCATGAGGAAACATTCACTTGGTCAGCAATGTATTACACACACCCTCAAAGGTTTGGACCTTTCCTTCGAGCAATAATGTTGCACACATTTTACGCATTTTATTTGTTGAGGTTAGAAAACTATGGCACTTACTGTAGCGCCCCGAGGCTGACATAGGGACGATAGAAGACACAGTCCTAGGGCAGACTATGCATCAACAATCAGAGGGAATAAAGTGCGGGCAGTGGGACCACTTAAGTGACCGCAACCCGGCATCCGAAGCAAACCAAATTTTACAATCATAAAAAGTAACTTGGGCAAATGTACAAACTTATTCCGCCAGCATCTCATGACTTGGATGTTACAAGTGTGAGAATGCACTTTAAAGTAAATATTCGTGGGTGTCTATAATGTGGGTTGGATACACGGCAAGGCGGAGTGTGAAGTTTAAACGAGTGAAGTGTGCACTAATATTAGCCCACGTGAAACACGTTAAAGAGCATTGCAGCACTGAAATCTGATAATGGAAGATCACGTTTTTAATAAAATCACTAATTTATTGAGGAGTGTTGAGCTATATTCGAGGATGCACGCACTAAGCCTTAATGATTCAGGGTTGAAAGACCGAGGTTGACGCCAGTTTAACACACCTATGAGCAAAAATTGATGACACTAACGCCTTAGCATATTGCACTTCGACCCAGGAGCTAAACTTCTTGATCATGCGAATAACTACCTATCCCATATATGCGTCTAAAAAATATTGTTTATCGAAAAATTACAATCATTCAGACACTTTTACGATCTTTTTCGGTTTCAGGGTGCTGATCGTTCTGATCCTATGCTTTTACTAGACGATAAGTTATTTAAAGCTGTGCTAGCGATTAAAACCATATTGTGTTGGGCTGAGAAGGCTTTAAGGACTACACTACCACACCTTCTTACAACTTTAACAAGGATCCAAATGGAAGCTGCAAACTGCTTTAAAATGAACAGATAAATTAACTTTCAAGCAATTCGCGTGTGCAATGGCTGCATAACTTTAAGAATCAAAGTAAAATCACCGAATGCAGGTAAATTGCAGAATAGACGATAAAAATGTAAATTAATATCAAAATTAAATTGACCTTAATCTTTGCAAAACCTAAGGTTGCCTAAAAATTACAAGAAATATAAAAGGCAAAAAATGATTCGCAGTTCGAACTTTTGAGACTGAATTTGAGTCATTATATTTTAAATGAACCTATCGTGCGGCACATTTGGTGTCGTTGCGCTATTTGGAATTTGGGACTGGGTTGCGTTTTGGGGAATATATGTCGTTACTTGATGTAATTCTGTCCGACGATCTGCCTGTTGACGAGATAATTGATCTCGTTTGGAGCAACATGATTGATGGCTATCGACAGTCGCTCTTAGAGGGTCTGCTATTCTCACTCCCGCCTTCCTCCATTCTTTATTATTTATTCTCCTGGTCGTGCATTATTTTTTTTATTTTTAGATTCCAATCATCCACTTGCAGTCCTAGCGGACTGTTCAAATGAGAAATACTCACCTCAAGCTACTAACAATTTAGCTTCAGGGATGTTGTCAACCATTTTTGTTCTATTTGAGAACACTTGCTTTAACTCGGTGCTGCTTGTTTGCTTTGTTTAGAGACAGACAATAAGTCCTCATTCGTTTTATGCGAATTGTGCGGCAATTCATTTAGGGAGGAACGCTACTTAAAACGTCATGTACAGCGTGTTCACGGAGGTTTGTCTGTGAAATTCACTACTCTAGCTGTTCGTTGATTCATTTCTTTAGAGGAACTCACTTGTAACTTTTGCTATAAGGCTTTTGGGATGCAGCACCAACTTGATCGGCATCTTATGGAGTCTCATGATGGTATTTTTTTCTCGCTCTAACTACGTTTTAGTCCCCATGAAGTGTCGTGAATGTCAAATGAGCTTCTCATCGAAGAAGCTTCTTGATGCCCACTACAGTCTTAGTCATGGAGGTGAATCTCTGCCTTTTTCCCGTAATATAGTAAAGCCTGTTTGCATGATGTGGACCTAATGAATAGTCAACCGGGAATGAAAGTTCCGCCACTTTTGTTGCTGGAGCTGATATCGTCGTTCGCTTATTGCTTTGGTAAACTATAGCTCTTCCAAGGAACAGGCATGTGGATTGTGTTGTGGTTTTTAATGTCTGTGAAGAAATCTCTTATGTTAGTGATGCGGCTTTCAGGTGTCAATATTAGTCTTGATTATGAACTAAATTGCGTGGACTTCACTGTTGCTGCTGCGTTGTGTGCGTCAATCAGCTTTTGTGGGAGCGTTTAGCAGAGTGTGGAGTGCTTGTTCACAAAGCCCACATCCTGTGACCGCACCCACTTTAGTGGGTTCCTCCAGTTACTGTGCTGTATAGTAAATTTTTTTCCCTTTAAGATGGAGTAATCAATTACTGCAATGAATGCGAAAGACTTTTTTCTAGCGTAACCTCCCTTCGGCGCCACACTCGAGTTGTGCATGAGCAGGTGCGGCCGTACGTGTGTACCTACTGCAAGAAGGCCTTTGGACAGTCGTCCTCTCTCAAAATCCACATTCAGCGAATGCATTCAAGTGAGTCAGGCTACAATACTTAGTTGCCCTACGTTTTTTCCTTTAGAAAACAACACGACGTAGTCTTGAACCCCCTTCCGTGGATTTTTCCATGCGGCATTCCATGAAGAAAGAATTGTTGGATTTTTGGCAAAGTTGTAACATAATAAGATGTACTGTCAGCCTATGAGGTGCATTTTTGTGTACACACTGGTATTAGTTGTGTTGGCAGGCTCGCTGGTTGGAGCGTATTATTCCACTTTTGAGAACTTTGCTTAAAAACACTTGTTTAGCTTTGCGTTGAGAGAAAGCACTTCTACCCCAATGTAACTTTGGTTCTTTGGTTTCAAATTTACACACTCGAGTCTTGTTTTACTGTGACAGGTACAATATAATTTAGTAATTAGGGACGCAAGAGAAAAGATCGCCATGACTTGTGGGAAGAGATGTAGCCAGACTTATCTGTAAATGGGATCTTCGCTTAGTAGAACGCATGTACCGTGAAAATTAGTTTTTGTGAAGCTAGAGTCCCGTAACCCAAAGCGAAGGGTTGATTTTTGGCATGCTTGAGCGATTATGAGGTTGTAGGAGCGCCGAAGGGGGTGGTAAATATACGAGGAGTTGCGCACAAATTTCAAAGAGGGTGTTTATTAGAAATACGGAGAGGTAGGCGGCGGATGTGTTCAGATAAGGCATGACTTGACTTGGCTTCTGAATTCCCATGCCCTTATCAGTTATGTGGCCAAGCGGGCTGTTGGATACTTTAGCACTGGAGCTTAGACAACCGCAAGACTATTAAAATAAATCCTTTTTCGGCGAGGTGAAAGCTAGGCCATTCAACTCCTGCATCATTAGGTACGAAGACCTGACCCCCGCGAGCTTTTATTTCCCAGCTCGCTATCCACGTGCATGCGTCCTTATCAGGTGCCCAAATGTGATAACTGACACTTACAGAGACCTGATGAAGGAGGGGTCAGACGGCTGGGCCGATTTTCTGTTCTAGTGCATTGTGAAGGTTAAACTTTCAACCTGTTTGCGGCGAGTGGATTTTACGAAATCGGCCAGCTCTCGATCAGAAAATCCCGCTTCACTCACATGGTCTGCTGGGAGCGAATTGACGCCTCGGGCAGAAGGGGGCACAAATTTGCCAGCAAACAATTTATATGCAGTACGCCGACGCAGAGCACAGAGAGGAAGTCAAGCCGAGAATGATTATCTCTGCATTTCATTGCCATCGCTTCGTGCATAGATGTCCGTCCGTCTTACCTCCACCTCCAAGCTTCAATCGGGGAGATGTCTTTTCAATCACAACGATTGCTACCCCTAGCAGGTTTATCAACACCTTGGTCAGGCGCCTCTCTGTGTGCACGTGATCAGAGATTCTATCGAGTTTACTCTTACAAGTGAAATCGGTGCTGGGGAAGGCCCAAATCTTACCTAAACGGATTTCTCACGCTTAACGTCTCAAGAGGGCTAGAAAAGATCTTTAGTGGTGAAGAAATCGACTTAATCATATGCACATATTAAAAGTAAATCAAGTGTCCACACCGAGAAAAGTGAGAACTGGGCTTAAGAAGACCAGGACACCAAGAAAATAAAGGAGATAAATGATTAGTTTCTTTGCTACCTGCCCTCGTCGATCGCCAGTGCCTCCGCAAACAGCCCGCGCCCCGATGAGAGCTGGGAGGAGGTAGCAGCTCAGTCCACCCGCAAATCCACCCGTATAGGCCAGTATCACCTCCACTAGGAGTCAAAAACGCGCAATATGAAAGCTATGACAAGTTGGAGAACAGGAGGATTCTAGCAAAATCATTGTCAAGTCGTGACGGGGTAGTTGTGCTGGCGGTTGTTAATACATTTCTGGAGGGTGTCAATCATAAAGTTGGTGGTTTGAGAACACACGGAAGAATCACAAAAGGTTTGTTGCACCAGAAAACCTCCCAGAAAGATGAGCTGTCAAGATAGCACCAGCCTCCTTCAATATTTCGGAACCATGGCCGCATGATTGAGTACACAGGCTCCTTCTCAGTCTATGTGGTCTGTACTACTGCACGGCCTAGCTTGAACAGTTTGGAGACGTTAGGGATTTTGAAGACATTCGAGTGACACAAACAAATAACACCTCCTCGACAGTAGTACCGTTTGAATAGACGTCTGTGTGGTCCTAAACGTGACTCAAAGTCGGCCGTTGTTGATGGCTTCATTTTTTCCCAGTTGAATGGCCCGTTTGATAACGCCAACCACTTCTTGACGCCGACCTTACTAGGTATCTGTTCAAGCGCCCATTGTGAGCGGTGGCAACAACGTTACCACTGCCGTATTACGGTACGTTAGGACTACCCTTCTAGGAGGAAATGAATTCCAACTCACATCAAGAGCCACTTCCTTCCGGTGTAAAAGCACAGCCCTGTTTGTGAAGCGCCAGTGACATCCCACTCAACGCGGTGAAAAAGTACTGTCAAGGCAACACACTCATGACCACGGGGGCAGATCCGTACAACCACCAAATTCCAATAATGGCAATCAAAAAGTCCGCATGAGAGGAAGTTCTTCGGTAGGATGGATTTGTCGTACACTGCGACCCTGCCTCGACCCATCAAAATTGCCTCGCCCCTCAGGTCCAATGCAGTGCAATCCGTATGTTAATGTCATGTGCAAGAAATGATGATTGCCACCGCTCAATAAGATATCAGCAGAGGAATGCAAAAAGGATTGAAACAGTTAAAATGTGATTCTCGTAGTGGTGTGAGGTCAGGCCTGACCGTTTCCAGAGCACAAGTTGATGCATCCCTTGCACACCCTGTTCAAGGTCGAAGGCATAAAAGCTAGGCACAATTGTTGTTGGACCTCCTCTCACCAAGACACGCCGTGCCGAGCAGTCGGATCCACGGTTCACTGCGCACACTGAGCGCAAGCACAATCGTCTGGCGTGGAGGCGTGAGGGCGGTTGACAACACCAACCTGAAAGTCTGCATCTGAGTTGGCGCCTATTGATGTGTGTGTGTGTGTGTGTCACTGGGTTGCCTGGCCTCCATCACGACCTGTCTGGTTAGCATACGAGTAGGCGAGTCGTTGCATCACTCACGCCAAGCACCACTCTGGGAGGAATCGTCGATGCAGCAGCGGTGAAGCACCTCTTACAAGTGGCGCGTCTGCCTTGGAGCGATGCACCGACTGAGTTGAAGTGCGAGGTGGACTTTGCTGCCGCACCTTTTCAGGTGCTGTGTGCTTAGTGAGAAGCTTGCAACGCTTCTAAGATGATTCGTAAGGTGAACGCTTCCTGATCGCATTGGACGCGCTGGGAGGAGTGGACATGCTAATGGCCCGGGAGGAGGGAGGGGGGGATTTTTCGCGCACATTTGTGACCTGAATTTCACAAGTTTCCGGAGCCACGGAAAATTCGGTGTAGCGGACTATGCCAAAAACTGCACAAATCTTTGGGGTTAGTTCGCAAAAAATTCCAAACGCATTTTCCCTTTAGACCGGCTATCGTCTTCAACGGGGCTAGAAATGTGCCAAGTTGCTGCTTTTTCGGCGCCAAATAAGTTTGGAGTTTAACGCGTCAGGCCTCCGAAACCAGTGCGGTCCTTAAAAACCATGTCTTAGTGGCAACAATAGGAAAGCAGATTTGAGATAAAAGGGAAGGCCTTTCGAGGATACAAGGCAAGATGAGTGTCGAATAAATATCTTTCGGTACTTGTTACAAACTACTACCGATTTTGTTAGGATAAACAAATTGAAGGCGTCGTGGTACGCACCTTTGTCGGTGGTCTGACTGGCAATGACTGACAAGAATAGGGCACCGCAAGTTAGCCAGTAGAATCGGGAGTTTGGAATGGGCGAGAGGACATCTACGTGGAGGGGACCTTCTTCAACCTGTAGAGAAGACAAGCGAAGGGAGGTGGCAGAACAAAAGTTCGGTTAATTAAGCATTCAAACGCCCTGCATTTGATGAAATTGACATAAAACATTGCTGACGTTGGGAATAAGATGCCTTCTCGTGGTTTCTGGCCCTTTGGCCGTTGTGACAGCTAATCCAGACGAGGCATAGCACGGGGGGGGAACAAGGGCAGAGCCTAAAGGCCACTCACCACAGCCTCTTCGAAGAGCAGACTGTGCAAAGCAGTGCGTAATGGGAAGAGAAGAAGGGGAAGAGAAGCAGCAACTGTGTAGAGGAAGCCCAAACGGATGTGAACTGCCCGGTGGTCCTCGGGATAACTGGCCAACATGTCACCGGGTAGAGACTCGTTCAAACCGCGATAAAAGGCTATGTAGCCCATCAGACCAGCCTACAGACAAATTGAGATTGAAAGTGAAATGAGGTTCCATTGTTTATCGTTTGTTCGCAAGAACGTGGTTTTGGCCGGACAAACATAGCGGGGAACCTGTGTTTTTTGACATTGAGGACCTTGGCCCACTCAAAAAGCAGTTCTAGTGATGGCTCGGCAAGCAGAGATAATAGCAGAGCCGCTGCAATTCAAAACATCCACACTACTTCCCCTGTGATGGAATAATTTGTAGGCCGCAAGAATTTCAAGCTCGCACGGTAGCAGCATACCGCATTTTTACAAATACATTATCAGTTGGTTGATCTGGTTGAATGAATGGCGACCTGGCGACTTCAAGGCGAATGGGATGTATTATGTAAACAAATCTGCCCAAGAGAATGAATGTCAACATTGTAGCGAAGACTGCCATACGTTTCGAACAAAAGGGAGTGAATGTGAGAAAAACAGACACTAGGCATAGAGTTTGCTGCCAAATAGATTCTCAGTTTTCAATCGAAATTTCGCTTCAAAGGATCGACAAACTACGTGAGTAAATCAAGCATTAACACATTATTAATAAATAACTTACCATAAAGTAGCAAATAAAAATGAAGGAGAGAGCGTAGAGTAAAACTTTTTTCATGGTGGCAAGGGGAGGATTCTTTAAACTCGAGTAGATCGTGCTCACTTGGCTGAAAATAAGTAAAATAATGATATAACTTCTGAAATTGCTCATTAGGCAACAAGGAGTTCATTTGAGTTGTAGCTTACACTTGACAACAGAGAGAGCTTGCAATAATAGGAGCACACCGCACCAAGCCTTCCGGCCGCCAAAGACGGAAATATACCGGCGAGAAGTAGATGGAGAACATTCTGGGGATCGCGTAGGCTAGGAGTAACTGAACAAGTTGAGCGCGTTGATGAGAACTGTTAAGCGTGATCAAATTAGTGGATCAGATGAAACGCACATTCAGAAGGAAGATAACGTAAATAATGACGGCTACTGAACTGGTAGCGCTGAGGAAGTCGACACGGCGCAGAAAGCAAAAAGGAGTAACAAGAGCTATAACAAACAGCAAAACGCAACGCCGAGTGGCAAAATTAGCCTAGAAAAAAATGAAACACAGCGATTTCACAAACCTTCACGTTGTAAACGGTAGAAAAAATTTCACTGCCCAAATCACTGATTGCGACATTGAGGCCAACTAACATCCCAAATAACAAGCCAATGAGGCTAAGACATTGCGCATGATGACAAAGAAGGTCCAACCTTACCATAACTCAACCAAACGTTTACCAAATATGCCGTACGACTTATGTGCTGTGACGCATACAATTAGGAAACTAGTGAAACCAACCTGCACGTTCAAGAGAGTCACATCGCAAATAGTTAGTTGTCTTAATTGTCAGTATGCAAGAATAATATGTCGCGAGAGTCATGACAAATAAGGTGAGGCTCATTAATATAATTCCACACTAATATACGATTAATGAAACCATGTCCACATACCTCGTGGAAACAAAAAGGCATCGCCAGAAGACCGACGCCAATATTGCTATTGATAATGTTAAAAACATGTGGCACTAAAAATCTGGAATCCTATTTGCGATTAATAGACATCGATATTACTTCTGCTGCTGACTTCGACATGGCTTTGATAGGCTAATGCAAAAGAAGGCTAAACTTCGAAATGTGTATGCTTGAAGCACTGATGCTGTCAGTCAGTTTAAATGCACGACCTTAACTCAAGGTCGGACTAATCTAGACTACGAGATGTATGATTTACCAAAAATACAAGTGAACCGATTATCATCGGAACCCTATGATAACCATTATTGCATCTTACTCCTGCTGACCATTTTTATTGGAACCGTGTATATCCCAATATCACTTACATCAAAATTCCTATATAATACTTGTAGCGCCCCAAGCGTCAATAAAAGAAGGAGAGAAGGCCACGTATAGGTCAGAATACTTGTATTCTAGACGAAAAGTAGGGAGCTGATGGCATGGCTGGCATTCCAACCCGCGCAGCACGTTCAAGGTGGCCGCCACTAATATGTCCCACCAACCAACAGCCCAAACAGACAATCTGCCACATAGCCCCTCTCTTCTTTTTTGAGCGTTGTCCCCAACGCGTCGCTTCATCCACCTCGTGCGTCAGCCACCACAACGTAATCAGTACTGTGAGAAGTACTCACAAGTTAACCGTGCCACACGCCGACGTATAGCGTAAATGAGGCGAGATTTGACACCGCGTCAATGATCCCTTATGGCGGTCCGACTCCACCTGCAGGTTCACCCGACTTGCCAACTAACTTCGGAGTAGGAGGTTCAGACGACCATCACGGCATCCTTTGCGAGGTGAGTTTACCGGCAGCCTTTCCAGATGGTCCACGGCTATGATCGCTTCAGTTGTTAATAGCTTTCCTGTCGAGCACGGGAGTGGGATGGTACCGAAGGTAAACGCAGTTCTTAGTCCTTCAGCAAAGGCACTTCTTTTGCACCGCTGCAATGTGCCACTAGCAGGACAAATCTAGGTAGGAAACGCACAAATTCGGGTCCGCTTTCCGCTGCCACCACTGCAGCGCCCCGAGAATCCCTAAAAGAAGGAGAGAAGGCCAGGTGTAGGTCAGAATACTTGTATTTTAGGCAAAAAGGAAGGGTACTGCTGGCATGGCCGACAAGCCACCTCACGCAACTAGCTTTAAGATGCCTGCCACTGATGCACCGAACCAATTAACAGCCTTAACAAACAATCCGCCACAATACTCGTATGTTTGCTTTCAAAGGATTTATAAAATGATCCCCATAACTTTACTCTTTAGGGGTAAACTGAATTTTCTAATCTTTGAAGCACCAGCTGTCATCAGCCCCCAATTTTGTCTTCTTTATAATTCGGTTTTTTTCGTCAGTGGACGGATCATGTCGGCACGGACGCGGAGACATAAGGAGATATTACATTTGCGAGGGATATACATATTTAGCAGGCAGAAAGGAATTGGGACTGCTGGCATGGTCCAAGGGCCTCTCCATCCAGCAAGGGCAAGACAGCTGCTCCTGTAGTGCTTTGTTTGTTTGGTCTCTTGGTTGGCACTACGCATTGGTGGACGCCGTCTCATACTTGGCTGCGTAGGCTGGCCTCTGGCCATGCCAGCAGCCCCTTCCCTTTCTATCTTGAATACACGTATTCTGATCTACGTTTAGCCTTCTCTCCGTCTTCTAAAAAAGCTCGGAACGTTACAGCTCCGCGTGTCAAACCAAAGCATTGATGTAAAGACATCATCGTAATTTACTAAATGTTGTGGTGCATCACCCAGGGTTCTCCCGAGGGACAAAAGAACGTGCAATGCCTCGTCGGAATGCGCATTGCCAGCGAGCAGTATGTTCGTTCTGTGGCTACTGCCACTACCGCAGGTAAATTCGCCCGACAAAGGTACAATGGAGGAACCCCTGAGAGGCTTGGCATCGAAATAAGTGTCAAACATTTGGGGAAATGCACTGAGCGAAGGCAATGCTACTGACACAGAAGGTTTGAAAGGCTACCAGCGTGACTCAGAAGTTGCGCCGCTGACGGAGAGGAAGGCCGTAACAGTCAAAGAACCTGCTCGACTGATCGCAAGGCTGACCAAAAAAACCAAAGCACCACATTTACTACGGCTACTTGTCCCGCCGAAACGCAATCATTTAAACAGTCCCACACACAAGCCATAAAGTTATGAGACCCAGCTCTTTACTTCTAAATAGATCCATCCACAAAGTGTAAAATTGCAGAGATCCTCAGAGGTGGAGATTTTATGATTTCGATAAATGCAATGACAGAAGCATAAGTACAGGATGGGTAGAAAAACATGAATTAAAGCAAGAATCAAAGACCAAACCAATAGAATGAAGTCCACAAACTAAGAGTCTGTCAAGATAAAAAAATTTACAATTAAGCTTGGATGATTGGCTTTATCGCATTAAGTAAGCATCCAGAGAAAAACTCGAGTAAAGAAAGCATTAAAATGCATTAGCGGGATGAGATTGCAGAGGAGGGAAGAGAAAGAGGAATTATGGATGACTCTGGATAGACCTTGCATCCATTGACTTGGCATGGGGCCTTTCGAAGGCCGCCACCATGCCCGGAGGCAGCAGTTTGGCCGCATTGATGCCCCTGAAGGTCACTCGTGAAGGACGCACCAAAACACCGTGGTTGGGAGCGCAGGTGAAGTAGCGATGACCCGCGACTGCGCCATCATGCCGACCATGCGGTCCACGTAGTTCCACACCCAACCACAAACCGTCAGTGAAGTCCACAGGACCGATGTAACGAAGGGTTCCTGAAGCGATCAAGACAGGTTATACCACCTTCCAATGACCTCCACTAAAAGGCGTTGGCAGAAGCTCTAGCAATTAGTCAAAGCCAGTAGTATCCCTATCTTACAAGAATGAATCTACTCCCAAGCTTTTGGGAGATTGGCTATTAGAATATTATTTTTTAAGTCAATCAAAAACTCAATGGCTAAATAGATGAGTGAATAGGGGGCGAGAGGGGGGAATCACAACTAAGTGGTGTAGAAATGAGAGAGAGTCCTCAAAGAAGAATGGGCCGACGTTGCTGGATCCGATTGAGTTTAAACATTTCGGTGCCAATCCGCGTTGAGGTAGAAAAGAATGGAAAGAAAAGAAGTCGCATTTGGAACCGCTAATCGCATCGTCTCCATGCATCAGTGCTTCAAGGTAATAGCAAACTTTCAGGCTCTGGAGATGACTCCAGTATCGCGTACCAAGTTCTCCCGTGCAAAGCACCTGCATTCCGACCTGCAAATAAAACTCCTCAACAGAACCCGAGGTCCATCTACGACCACCTTCGGCAGCAGTTGATGAGGCCTTCACAGAAGCGGTGGAAGGTCGTGGACGTCCTAGAGAGGCGTAGTTGTCACCAAAGGAGAGGTCGAGACGACGCGAACAGTCCGGAGTTGCAGGACGGCGACGCTGGCAGTCAGGCAGAAAGTCAGCATGCACTGATTGACTCATGTCGTTGTTGCTGGCAAGAGCCGAGGATCGATCGCGTGGTGGAAGCCTACGGTAGAGTGGAAGGAAGAAACACTTGGAGCTTGCGTTGATGGATGTATTTAGAATGAAATGATACAACGGAACTGGGTGGATGGATAAATCGCTCTCAGGTCGATGAATAGATTCTACACAAAACGGTGAATGAATTCGTCCGAAACGATTTGGTAGGAGATGAGTGAACGAGTTCAAGATAAAATCAACGAAACACTAATAGGCTGAAGAACTAGTGATTACATTAGGCGTTGGTGGTTGGGTGGATCCGAGCCGCCCAAACCAACCCCATGCAACAGAAAACTTTAGCGAGGACAAAGGATTACAAAAAAGAAGAATACAAATGTTAACTACTGGAAAAGATCCGCAGAAGAAAAGGATAGATTCCGAAAAGGCGAAAAAAACTTGATGATCCTAAGGAAAAATGAACAACTGATACAAAAGACAAGCCCATCTCAAGGCCGTGGAAACTCCCCAAACCACCCTTAGAGGAGTTTTAAGGAAAGTCAGGATTGGACTAAAAGATCGGTGAAGGAAGGAATTTAATAAAGCAAGTTTTGATGCTCCTCGACATCCAATTGCTTGCAAAATGGCATCGTCTGCAGAGGGCATGTAAGTGACCACAGGCACAACACCTATTGCGTTTCATACATCATGGCAACCCGAAGCATTCACCTTACAAGGCGTTGCAAGCTTCTCACTAAGCACACAGCACTTGAAAAGGTGCCGCAGCAAAGTCCACCTCGCACTTCAACTCAGTCGGTGCATCGCTCCAAGGCAGACGCGCCACTTGCAAGAGGCGCTTCACCGCTGCTGCATCGACGATTCCTCCCAGAGTGGTGCTTGGCGTGAGTGATGCAACGACTCGCCTACTCGTATGCTAACCAGACAGGTCGTGATGGAGGCCAGGCAACCCAGTGACACACACACACACACACATCAATAGGCGCCAACTCAGATGCAGACTTTCAGGTTGGTGTTGTCAACCGCCCTCACGCCTCCACGCCAGACGATTGTGCTTGCGCTCAGTGTGCGCAGTGAACCGTGGATCCGACTGCTCGGCACGGCGTGTCTTGGTGAGAGGAGGTCCAACAACAATTGTGCCTGGCTTTCATGCCTTCGACCTTGAACAGGGTGTGCAAGGGATGCATCAACTTGTGCTCTGGAAACGGCCAAGCGTGGTGACCTAACTTGGGGGCCTCACACCACTACAAAACCTGCCCATGTGAGGACTTGTGCGTTATCATGGATGAGGGATGGTACTTCAATCTCATGCCCTTTAAGCCGAAGCTTAAATTTTCACAACGGAACTCGCTTACTCCGCTTCAAAGACAACATTTTATAATAAATTGAGATGGCGTTCATTGTACTAAATCACTCCCTCATTTCATGAAGCTTTTGTCAGAACCAAAAGGCATTAATAACTTATGCGTGTGGCATGAAAAGAAATTCGGTGCCGCAGGTATGCATTTCGAACGCCAGGCATGAGGCACCCCTCAAAGTACACCCAAAATGAAAAATGCAAATGCTGGCTTGAAATAACTGTCAACGGTGAGCGCCTCGATGGCTTCCAGTGAGTGCTAGGTGAGTTTGTCGACAAACAATTTCGACAAGTCACCATTGGGCTTCGAAGCAACCAAATGAGCCCCTCCTTGTCGCTGGCACATTTAACAGCTCTGCCATCATTAAATGAAGTCCCCGCAAACAACACATTATTCTGGCCTCCCTCCTCTATAAACACCGATGCCCGTGAGGTCTTTTTTTCCGACAGAGAGCGAAAGAAAAGCGCCTCTAATTGTTCGCCTTAATTCATTGTACCTACTGCGAACACGAATTTTCAGCGTTGGGGGGAGAAGCACTGATAAAGATGAAGGAAAGTGAGTCCATTTAAACGGTACAATAGTTGAACAATTTGAGCAATGTCTCCCGTAAAAGTGCGAGTCGACTACTTGAGGCGTGGCGGCAAGCTATCTCATGCCCCGGCATCACCATTTCTGCAGGATGAAGTCGTCAATTGCATCTTCGAGTTGCCGCTTTTACGAGCCTAAGTTGAGTTATGACAAAATAATTTAATGTGCTTCCGTATTCTGAAGGCCTTACATTCCCAAGAAGTTTATTGACGAGGGAGAAGTGAGAAATGTTGCTTCCCATAGAGGGTTGCCCAGCAAAGGAAGAAGTTGAATGCATTCCAGACGGTCAAATGATTTGATCACTTCATTAGTAGCGTGTGTTCCAGCGACGTTTCTACTGCATTCCACACAGCTCAGTGTGGTGAGTTCGTTGTAACTTGAAGTTACCTATAGAAGGCGCAACTGTCTGTAGTCAGTGCGGAGGACAGCAAAGCGTCAAATTATCACTGCAGCGTCCTCGGCTAAGCTGTGCCAGTTTTCTCGCACCCCAAAGCCTTCACTTTATGCCTGATTTAATTTAAGTTCGTCTGTTTTATGGTTCAAAAGCCACAGAAACGCCGTCATAAGGCGTGGTTGGTAGCTAGACGCAGGATAACTGGAAAGAGTCGCGGTCAAGCATGATGCAGGATTAATTGTCAATAGCAAGCAGCAAAGACCCAAAATTTCCTGTTTGCTTTTTGGTTATCACAAAAAGGAATTCGTTGAGTACCTCCGAATGACTCACTTACCCATCACGAGAGTAAAAGATGAACTTACCTTTGCAGACGCGGAGCCGGCGCGAAGACACCGTGCTTTGGTTCGCAGGTGAAGTAGCGGACACCCTCCACGGAACCGTCGTTTTTTCCCACGGCCTTGGATAACTCCACACCGTACCAAATCCCTACACAGGAAACAGGGAGCACTCCCACTTAAAAATCTTCAAAGTTATTTTTTAGCACGCCTGCAACAATGTCTTCGGAGATGCACACGCCATACATACCGTGCTAGCTGCATCGAAGTGATGTCTAGTTCCAAAAGTGGATTAAAATTCCATAGCTGATCAACTCCATCTTACTCGAGCCCTGATGCCTAAGTATAAAGTCAGCAGTGCCAATGATAAACGGAATGAATGCACGGGTAGAGGACTGCTATAGAAGGACATCTGCCGCCTACCGGGTGCAAACTGAGTTTCGCCGACAAACCGAATGGTTCCACGTCGAAGACCCGCCACCAGAACCCTATCACCGATTTTAAAATCCTCTGTAGCGGACGGCTTGTGCAAACCTGAACAGAAGATTAAAATACGTTTGTTTAGGTTTTTCCAAAAAAGTCTTCGGCTGAACCTGACGACCAGATGGCAATCCTCAACCATCCGCAGAGGGCTAAGGGCACGCTGGGCAAACAGGGTACTGACAAGCTCAAAATACATCTCAAGTTAGTCCATTAAGTTAAACAAATGTGCATTCTTCGTAAACACACTCGTTGGCCATAGGAACTGTGCTAATGGCAGTCGCACCTCTGATATCGTTCGCTACAGGACATATGGTAAAAATAGCCATCAGAGATGCATTTCGACAAAGGAATACAGTCATAAACGTCAGGGACGACGGTCAAAAAAAGGATCCCATTCCATCCATGTCCCTTCCAGGCTCGCCAGCCTTCAGGCCTGAATTAGACGCGATGAGGACGCAACACTAGAAGTGCAACTCCAACACTCACCAGTGTCGACTTTGGCACCAACATGCGACACGTCAACGGGGATGTTCTGCAACGGCGTTGGAGTGGAACGCCTCCCATTGGCTTCCACAAAACAGGGACGTATTTGTCCACTCGTTCGACTGACCTTGTACACTCGGCCAATTGGTGCAAAAATGCCGTGGTTAGAAGCGCACTCAAAGTAGGATACCTGGGAAATAGTCAAAGGCGGTGCGTGTATGGTACTAAGTCAATCCTTATGCGTTCGCAATAAAGCGCATTGCTGTCATGTTCTGCCATGCCATTCGAAATGATACTGATGACTACGCTTATGGCAACAGTGGGCAAGCTCGGCTTAAAAGAACAATAGATCCAAGTTTACCACGTAGACACCCTCCTAAATGTCACGGAAAGAAGACGTGCAGAAGACGTGTCTACTCCGATCTTGAAACGTCCTTTCCAAATAGACATAAAAGGAACCTAAGTAAACCATTGGGTGACATTAAAATAGAAGGTAAAATAAGAATGAGTGGTTACCACTGCCGTTAGAAACGACTGTATCACAACTAACTGCCATAAAAGTATAATTATTACATAACACAGACCAATCCTTTGTAGTGGCAAGCGAATTCCAAAAGGAAACCATCAAAATGAATGAATGGACGATATTTGATTCCGTCTCATGGGGAGTTATGGCATGCCGGACACTAACTTGCCACTTGCTACGAGATAGAATCGGGCTAGGCGAAACCCAGAGGTGGTTTACAACCCAGTTGCGAAAGCCAACACCCCTCTATCAGTTCGACACCCACACTCACCCCATTGACGGAGCCGTTGTTCTTCCCATAAGCCTCATCCAGCTCAATGCCGACCCACACCCCAGATGCGAATTCCACCGGTCCACAGTATCTTAGTCGACCCATTCGCCCACTAGTGGCAGCAGTCGCAGCGGTAAATTTGGTCGACCCCTCACTGCTACCACCGCCAGGTCCAACACAAACTCGGTCTCCAAGAGCCAATCCCATTGCACGCAGAGTGACCTTGGCAGAGACAGCAGAGGTGGAGGGAAGGGGATGGTGGACAGGGGTTGTGGTAGCGGAGGAAACTGTCAGTGGTAGAAGAGGAGGGGGAGGCGGTGAAACATTCAATCCGCAAATTCGAGCCGGTGATGCCAAGGGGGTATTTGGTTCCGTAGCCGCAACAGTCGCCCTACGCGGTCTCCGAGGCGATAGGACTCCCGTTTCAGCTAGAAATGGAGAGATGTTCCATGATTAGCTATCGCAATTCTTGAATAAAACTTACCAGGCATAGGAGCGGCAACTTCGGTGGCACTGCAAGCCGGAGCAAGGAGGCCAAGAAGAGAACCTCCAGGACTTCTAGACCTATTTGGAGCAAGCAGGTCTCGTGACACTGGACTTACAGTGGAACGAGAGCGCTGGGGTGTAGGCGAGTGGATCTCGCTCCCCAAGTAACCTTGGAGTAAGTGCTGTGTTGCTGTTGGCAATACGCGGTAGCCTGAGGAGGCGGTGCAGCCCGCGCCCAGAAAAGCCAGCTTGAAGAAGTGCGAACAACGACACTATTTAAGACTTTCCAACATATCAGATAGGTTAAGTCAAATAGTAGGTTTTAAGGGAGTGATTTCACATTCTAGTGCCGCCTTTTCCCATGTACAATCACCCAAGAGCACCAACGGTAGCAGTTAGTACACTCTCAACCTCTTTAAAAAACTTTTTTCGTTTTGGTAAGCCTAACCCACACAAGCACGGTTCGTCAGGCTGCCAAAGTGCTCCGGTTTAGCTCCACAAACAGCCTTGTTCCCCACCCACGACACATATTAGAAATGCGAATTCCCCTTACCGACGCACTTAAGCCTTCCACCTACGGCAAACATAATATGATAGAATTGAACGCCCTAACATGCCGGATTTTCATTTGCTCTCACCTTGAAAGTATCCATTAGGAAACAGTTTGCAAGTCGCGCAGTGTGTGCACAGAATTATTATTGAAGAACAAAGCTGTGTGAAACGAAATGAGGGAACCAATTTATGGGAGCGATTTCATTGAAGAAATTATCGCAGCCATAACGTGGGTCACTTATTTAGAGTACGCGATTCTACTGACAAATAAATAAGTAGACATCACTAAGAGGAGTAGAGCCTACCTGCATTTTGGTCTTTCTGTCAACGACGGGACCCAACAGTTCAGCCAAACGATCACGCATGCTAGAGAGGGGCTCAGGCAACTCCTTTGCTGGCGGCAGACAGTCTATTCAGTGGTAAGGAAGGAACAAGAAAACATTAAAAACATTTTCAGTAAAACAAACCACTTTAAACAAGTAATTCAAGGAGTAAAAATAGGGTGAGCGAAAAATTTGCCACCAAAAATAACTTATTTGCACACTTTTATGCTATCATCAAACTGAAACCCACGGTTATGGGTTTAATAAAGAGGCTTTCAAGAAAAGAATGCAGTAGTGAAAAGCTCATTCACACAAGGTGGACTGTTTTCAAAGGCGGCCGCAGATCTGTGAACTCCTAGTGCCGAATGCAACATCAGGACGCCAAAACCTTACCTCTAATATTGCAAACACGATCATTTTCGAAAGCAACCATTTGTACCTCTCAAATAGTTAGCCCACGACGCCTACCAACAATGATGAGTTGTGAAGTGTTTTGGCTAAAAAAAGGGCACAGTTCAGTGAGTCGAAACACCACAAACGACTGAGGGGTAGTACACCGTTTCATCACGGGGACGAAACAAGGATCAGGGCAGTGAAGAAAAGGTGAGCCTTTCAACAACACCGACGTCAGAATGAAGTGGAGTTATCTGAAATGGGGCGATCGGCTTTCCTTGCACATGTTTGAGTTGTGGGAGCAGGCTGATGGTTTGTTGTGCTGCTTCCAGCAAGGAAACAAACCCCAGTGGAATGTGAATTGTGACCATTTGAAGGCAACTCATGATGTGTTGATTCGATTAATATTGAGGCACATTCTGCAGTGTAAAACGCAAAAGTTGTGCGATGAAATTCATCGATCCGCAGGCTGTGGAAAGCGGGAGCCAAGAAGTAATAGCAGTGCCGGTACCTCTTCACGGAAGGTGCACGGCAACTCATTCCACGGTTTACTGCGCACTATATTCCCATCTACGCAACTCACGCATTAAGCGAAAATTCTCTTTCAAGATCCACACAGCCCAAGTAACTATTAAATTAGCCACTTGACCTCGCGAAATGCACGCGGTGGGACGCGAAATCGAAATACACCATCTCAGAGTGAGGCGTCCGCGGTGCTCACCTCGTGGCAGGCGGTGGAGGGAGTAATTACCTGTACAAATGACCGACACATTCAAAACTGTTAATTTGTTCAGTTTGTTTCTATCCAATCATCCACTCGTTCACCCTAAAAACAAAGGGAGAAGACGTCTATCTCACCGTAGGGTGTTCGAAGCACTGCATCCAGCGCATCCTTGCACATTAGCGGCGAGTCAAGCGGTGCAAAGTCGGCGGCAGCGACATCCGAATCTAAACCATCGTTACGCGGCGCGAGAGCAAGCGGCAGTCGAGCGAGGAGACGCGCGGAGCCGAGAGAGAGCTGTGCTGCGGCAAGGTGTAGTGGCGTGGCGCCTTCAAGGGCCGCCGAACGGACCAGTGGATCGGCACCACGCGCCAGCAGTAGTTGCGCCACTCGTGGACAGTCGAAGTATGCGGCGAGGTGGAGGGGTGTCATATCCTCCCAGCCCGAGCGCGCTTCCAAGCACGCTCCTTGGTCCAAGAGGAACTCCGCGATTCTAAAGAGCAGGAAGATTTATCACACCCACCCTGCTCAAATTGGGGTCTACTGGTGTGCCTCGGGTAACTTCGTTTAGTCTGAATCCACCCATCTAGCCCAATGCCTTTCCATCGAATCATCTCGGAGGCACATGAATGCAATCACTTCCATCCATCCATCAATCCATCCAGCCAGACCATTTCGCGTGGCTAATGATAAAAGTGTGAAATGCACCAATTCCACCTGCCACATGTGCTCATCCGCCAACCACAGACCCGTCCCAATACCACTGCCTCATTCATTTTCTTTTTCTGTGAGTCATCTTTAACAACACTTCAAAGCCCAACTGATGCTAACTATCACCAGGATCGAGTGGACTCCCGGTTTTGAGGTAAACACTTGATTGTTTATAAGGTGATCAAATAAAACCATGTGCAGCCTTGGGAATGAAAGCCGGGATAAGTGTGAAGAGGCTCTAAAAAAGCTTATTGGCTAGATTTGTCACTGCCGAGATCATTTCCATTGGAATGTAGGCCCCCAAACTCCGAGATCGCTTCTAACCACCTCTATTTCTCAACCCTCTATCCCAGGTTGGATGGGCCAGTACAACGGTCGATTGTAAGTGGCATGGTGGTAATCACCACTCGGAGGAAATATTAACCGGGAGAATAGAGAAGGTGGGACAACTTTTTCCTCTACTTCTACGGATACGGTTTGCATCATGAAGGAGTGTGTTGCATTGCAGAGCAACGAATAGGATTTGCTTCTCGTGTTAACTGCATCTTAAGACAAAAGCATGCAAAAAGTGCATTCGTTTGAGGTATGAAATGGTTGCAAAGAGGCGTCAGTTGGGCGCTGAACTGTTGAAATAACGAGCATCGAATGCTGAACCTACTTTACATCACAAATCAATCAGCAAATGACCTATAATTTGGATGAAAAGAGGAAGGAGTAAAAAACTGCCAGTTCTTCAACAATACTGTTACGTATTATTGTATATGGTAATGGTTCGTCTCCAGGCCCTCCAAGATTTCCTCTTCCATCACTCAAGCATTGCATCGTCCTACACCGAGCCACCCAGGAAACAAGGGCTTCACCAGCGCAGAAGTCTGAGATACCTCAAGTTTTCTACTCTTCAAGCCATCCAAACAAACGGCAAAGGAATGCATTTGTACCCATGAACCTTCGAGACCGCGGAACCAAGGCAATCACATCGACTAAGGCAGAAGACGACCTTCCAACTACGTGGTGAAATTAGCTCCTCCTGGTTGAAGTGAAATGAGTGCAAAAAGATCCAAAGGCGATATTTGTGACGTTCTCCAAGCAAATAGAACGACCAACCGTAGGTGCCACAAAGCATGACGACGATAAGGACGATTCGAAAATCCCTCAACAAGCAACTCGTATTTCACTAAGTACACTAAGCTGGTGCGATTGAGACCTGTTCAGGGGCGAATTTCGCGTAAGCCAAAATCTAGCCGTAGAATTACTACCGACCCGATGGGTTTACAATTTTGCAATTCATAATGGCCAATTAACGTTATTAAGAGCTCAGATTGCGCCAGTACGAAAGTGCATTCTATCGCCGCAAGAGTTAACTAGGAGGCACTAATAACCGGTGTGATCCAGATGGTAGGCCAAGGGTGGTAGCGCGCGCGTGCATGCAACAGCAGGAAAGCAACGGAAGAACGAAATCCACCAACATCCATAGGTGCACAAAAAAACCTAGACCATCAAGTGTATGAGGACATTGGAACGATGCAAATGCTTCGAAGGCTCTTATCCATTTGCCTGTCAATGGACATTCCAGAGATAATGAGTGCCCCTTCACCTCACAGCAAAGCACCCGCTCACGTCGACCTTTGGCTCGACGAGTTAAACTCTTCGTCGTGGATGCCTAGACAATGCTGAACCAGACTGCTATAAGGTTCCACGAGTTAGAACCCTTCCCAGCAGAAAAGCGAGAGGCTATTCGTGAACGCGCACAGTTTGCAAGTTGATCCTCGCAGACGAGCTGGAAATTTTGCCGAATTGAAGGAGTACTTTGGCAAGAAGTGGCAGGATTCTCTAACACATATCACCGCATATAACAGTAACTAAACTACTTTAATGCAGAAATCCGCCAGAGGAATGCGGAGGTGGGCACTTCAGCACTGATGAAGAAGTACAACATTGGTAGGCATCAAGTAACCAACAGAAGTAATTAACAAGCGCGACAACTGAACCTGACAGAAATGAACTTTCAGTGACGCCGAGTGATGAGACTCAAGCGTCGATGAATTTAAATAACGATTTGACAGTCTTCAGAACCCTAAAACTGTCGAGTCTCCACATTACCAATCGTGCGGGGTCCATTGGAGCACAAAGAACACCCGACCACGATCTAACACGTTTCTTGAAACTCAAGGTCACCTAGACGAAGGATCAATAGGCTGTCGGAATCAGGAGTCAGTGTGACATTATAAAAATGCAAGAAACAAGCGTAGTTCTTCCCCAATTTTGGAATAACGACGTCCCCGGTTGGTTTCGTCAAGCCGAAGCCCAGTTCCGCCTCGGTGGTGTGCAAACCGAAATCGAGCGCTTCAATATAGTATGGTCACGACTACCACCCGATGTTTCACGATTATGCTACCAATTGTATCTCAAGCGTGAATCTGAAGCAGCGCCCTATGAAACACTGAAAGCGGAGGTTCTTCGAGTCACAAATGTTGTAGAGGAAGGTGAAAAAATCGAGGATGGTGGCAGGCCCAGCATTAGACGGGAGGAGCGAAGCAGTTCGTTGCTTAGAACGGGTCTACAAAAAGCCTTCTACCAGTGATGCCCATTGCTAGTGAAAACATGGCCAACAGGGAAGTCAATGGCGGGTGGAAGATGTGCATGACTTCTAACCCTCCTAGAGCAATGAAGATGATGGCAATCGACTTACTTCTTGACACGCTTTGTTTTTACCTTACTTTTTGATCAATTATAAATATAATTTAGTTCTCACCTACCAAAGAGGTACGAGTCAAAGGGATATCAAACTGTGTTGGTTCAGCCTTGCAATCATTCATCAATGGCCTCACTAGGAAGAACGCAGATTTGAAAGCAGAACATTTTCAAATCATTCTATCAATCCAAAAAACGGTGTTTTGTGCACATTTACTAGTAAGAACCGAAAAGCAACAATGCCCGAGACTTATGCGCTCGACACAGTTGAAAACACCTTGATCATTCGCATTTGCCGACAGAGGGTAAGACCTCGGACATCGTGTTCTAAAGGGTGGAGGGAGAGAAGGCGGCATTGACGCAGGCTTCCCCGGCGCTGAGTCTTTAAGGCATTGAACCACCGTTCTATGCAGTAGGTGTGCTAACAACACGGGTGGCCAGAGCTAGAGGCACAAAATGTTTTGTGAAAGTGGAATTTTTAATCAACCAGAGTGTACTGCTGATTGATTAAACACGACTTCTAACTTAATGCAAGCAGCCTACAATGCAGGCAATTCCGCCTTTTACCCCTTCTCGCGGCAATGCAAGTAAATTCAGTTCCATGCAAACAAATGGAAGAGTCCCCAAGTTGTTGATAAGAGCATTCGCTGGAGAAAGTACCACCGCATTGGCATGGCGACGCAATGGATGAAAGTGAAAGAGCGCGGCAACATTAATTTTAACTCCCAAATGAAAAAAAAAAACTTCGAACAAAACCTGCTAGATGCAAATATTACAGCCGGCTCGTGGAAACCGAGGCAAAGGGGAGGTAAAAGGTTAGTTTAGTAGAAAATGCCATTACATGGACCAGAATAAAGAGAAGTCCAAAAACACTCCTCGTTGTTGAATGTAAAGGCAGAAACAAACGCATCAAACGAAATGATGGAGCTAGGATAGAATACAAACTTATTTAAGGTAAGTAGTAGGTAATGGTATGAGCTCCAATACATCTGCCATCAATTTCACAGGTATCAGTTAAATACTCGGTCAAAGACGGCAAAAGGCGGCGTTAACCACAGGCAACTGGACAAAATGATATAGAACGGATCGGCATGATCGAGCTCATTGAGAAGAAGACGAAGCCTCAGCTCTACTCTCCGTAATTCATGCCCCGGGTTTGGCTGGATTCGAAAGCACATTTATTTTGACTCGCCTAAACAATGGATATGCCCAAATGGACCTCCGAGAGGACAGTGTTATGGTTACTTTATTGCCATTTTTCCGCATTATGTTTAATGACTGAGTACGGACAGAAATGGAGCCACAAATGACTCGCCAAAAGCAGACGGATAATTGGTTGTCACCGAGGAGACGACATTCAAAAGGTGGGAATGCAGAATAAGCATGTGATTTGCCAGCATGGTTCTACTTAAAAGCAAAGTCTCCTACGAAATTAGCACAACACACAACCCCGTTAACCTCTGAGAGGTGTCCTTGAATAATCTCTTCCATAATACGGACTGCCAATGGAAAACTTAGCAGATGTGGTGTCAAAATAAACGAGAATGCTAACACTTGCGGAGAATACAAGAGCCATGTTGTGACATTCGTTTCCGTGGAAAATAACTTAGCAGCAAACCTTTGAAACGGTCGCGATGATAGTCAAGGTGGGCGCTGCGGAAACCATTCAAAATAAGATGGAAGTTAAAAAATATGCCCCTGAAACCTCAAGCGGGCACCATCCACTCATCCGGTAAGCCATAAAAGAGGTTCGCATGGTTTGCCAGCATTATGCAAGTAAGAGATGAAAGCCAACACTTACTTGCAAGCAAGATCCTCGTTCCCAAGAGCACCCGATTTTGCGGTGTAGTGGAGAAGGGTCATATCAGTCATGCCATCTCTGTCGTCCACATGGGCGCCGCGTTTTAGAATCTGCAACACCGCGAAAAATAGCCGATTCAGTTGCTCCAAGCATAACCGCTAAAGGTTACATAGCGCCTGAAAAATGCATAGTTGCAACAGGCACAGATCAGAGGCTTAAACAGCTTAATTTCGGTAAGGAACCAGGGATTCGGAAAATTTCAAGAGGTTCACTGACTACAATAGTCTAGAAATAGCGTGCCAAAAAATATGACTAAAGACGTAGCTAAAGAGACTGGTGTAAGCTTATTTGCATTTCAACCAAATGAGAAAGTCGCTCGAAAAAAGACCATGACGTCCACTTTATGCCTATCAGCTCTCAGATCTTCCACCCATTGATAATGCGTATCCAGCATTATGATCGTACCAACTCTTCAGAGACCATTCGACAGTGAAACAAAACACTCCACAAACACGGAATGGCATCCCAATTCCAGAAATGGTAGCACACCAACTAATTCAAAGTACAGCAATCTAAAGTAGACTCTGTAAGCGCCAATTTGCCTATCACTGATCAACGTCGAAACGGGGCAAAATGGCCCACCATGTAACGCCTAATGGAGTCAAATTAATTTATGCATGGCTTCACCTCCATAACAATTGTGTCCAGTTGGAGCTGAGTTGAGGGCGTCCATTGACGCAGCAGAGCGAAAAGGTTACCAATCCCGACGTCGGGAGCGGAAAGAAGAGCAACACACTTGTCGCACCACCAAGCACCGCGTAAACGACCACCCCCAGTACCGCTATTCGCAGCCGCTGCGGTCAACATCATTCGGACAATGTCATCTTCGCTGTAATCTGGAGTGAGAGGGCGGTCCGGATCAAGCAGGAGCCTAAAATCGGATTCTTCATCGCCGGTTTCGTCGCCGGCATTAGTGCCCTCGGAATGATGAGTGAACTTGGCGTCGAACTGTCGGCAGTCCTACACGATGGAGCATATGTAAATCAGGAGGCGAAAATTCTGATGCTTAGAAATGGAATTCTATGCCACCAAAAAAACCGTTCTAATAAAGTTAAAGAAGCCAACTACACTAATCGTCTGTTCTTAGAAGGAAGTACCAGGCGACAAAAGCGAATCAGTTCTTTCAATTTAAATACAAATCAAAGACCTTCCTCAGCATCCAAACACCGGTTGAAAGCTATTTCAAATGTCGTAATAGTGCCAACAAACCCAAAGAGTGACAACCATAAAGTTTTTTAAAACAATTTCACGTGTAGACTGCAATCCAGACTCAAAATGCAGTTCGAGGAAGGAGATGCATCAAAGAGACAAGTTAAGAAGATTGCGATTGAGGCTGGGTACGTAAGCGCCACTAGGTAATGAAATGCAGAAGAAATTTATGGGCCACAAGACCTTAGCCTGAACTAAATAAAAGGCCGAAAACAGCCTTTTAAGCGATTTGAAAACCTCACAATTTACATACTTCGTGCGCTAGACCTACGACTTAAAGGACAAAATTGAGTGAGTAAAGCTTAAAGGTAGTTGCTAGAACAATAATGGAAACCTAATTTGCAACAAAACGCTTAGATACGGAGCAGGGCGATCACTCAAAACTCGGGTCTATGCGGGTAGGTAGGAAATAGAATATGTTAGCATCGACCATGAAATTTGCATGAACCTTCAGAAGGCGTATTCCAACAGCATCACAGAAGTTTGAAATAGCTAATGCCGGTTTAGTCAGACAAATGAAACATGGTGTGAATGCAGCTGGCAGCAATGAGATTGGTATCATCCGGCACGGATTTTTGTAAATACCACAAGTAGTGCGGGAAGCACTTGTTGAGTTATGGGGAAATATGGGTTAGCAATGTGCTTTCGAAGCAGAACAGGCACAGCATCCTTGTGCCATGCACAAACGATATGCTGAGATGGATAGAAATGAGGCATTAGAAAACGCAAAATCCAAAATGAGAACAATGTGAGTGCAATTTTATGATGTTTAGAAAGCAGCCCACTTAATTCGACAGAGCGAAAACGAAGTAAAGAACCAAAAACAGTAAAACATTATCAGTATTGCCGGTGGCATCCAGCGGAGGATGAAAGGTAAGGAAATGAGTCCAATCAACAGTAATGAGGAAAGCAAAACTCTGGCAATATTAGGACAGGTGAATGAGATAAACTACGCAGTACTCAATGGAATAAAAATAATTACTAACTGGGTTCTCGGGACAATTAAAGTCTGTTACGAATTTGCACAAGCACTTAATTTCCCTACAGCCATCGATAGCCACAATCAAGCTACAAAGAACGTAAATGAACGACAAGAGAGTTCTACACCTACTGAACATAAAGGCGGATCGCAAGCAGGATGTGTGATAGGATAATTGCGAGAAAATGAACTGGCCAATGGAGGGGAGGCTTTTGCATTGTTTGGTTCAAAATCATCAGGAACTGGGTCAAAACGCTGAAATCTCCGGCGAAGAGAAAATGGTGTGCTGCCAACACCACCAGGACGGTGGTTATTTGAGGCTACACGAGCTACCGTTCTCGGAGAAGGCATGCATTTCGGAGGTACCGCACCTCCCAACGTGGCAAATTGAGAGTCCAACATAGCAAAAAATGTGTCCACATGTAAATATGTGGGAATAAGAAGGAAATATCTCACAAGAACCTCCCGAGTATCCCACACACGGCAGCCCGCACCGCGAGCACAAACAGCGATCTTGAAGATCCCACTGAGGAAAGTAATAGTCAAAACAAGCTCAAAATAACTAAGTTAATGGCTATGGTTAAGTAGCGCGTTTTAAACTAAATAAGTATTTAGTATTAATTAGAACTGAGAAAAGCACTTTTGGCAAAACGCAAAGCAATTTGCCTAGCAATTTAAGTTTTGATCAAATTACAATTTTCATAAAAGTTTGGGCCGCCCTAATCCCTTTTTCATAAATTTATTTAGCCGTTATATATGATTTTTAACGCATCTTTGCCTAGCACAAAAGCCGAGTTAAGACAGTCGCATGGAAGCAAACCATTTTTATGATGCCCTATTTCGCCATCATTTCTAGCAAACTCAGTTAACCGCAGAAAATTTTATTGCCTGCTATTGCAAAGTATGACCGAATTTTGATGATAGTTAAGAATAAATTCGCGAAACCAATTTAATATGCTTTGGAATGTTCATCAAGAGGCCATTCACGCTGGGGTTGCTGACGCCTGTTTCGATGGGCATTTACTGGTAGCCCATTCCGAGAATTAGACAGTGCTCTCGAATTGAAATTCATGAGTTTGGAATGAGTCGATCTTTATTCGACCACCTTGAATTTACTCCAAGCTCTCAGTGTCTAATTAAATTGTCATTCCAATCACCTAAAAGCAGTATTTCTCCTTCATAAAAGGATTTTAGCCTATTATGTGGTAAAGTCTACTGTATGGCTAACCAATGCGGGGCTCGAGCACTAACATATTTCAGGTAGCTTCTTCTCTAAGCGTAGACCAAGTCCAGAAGGCCTACAGTACGTCACAAATACCTTTGAACGCAAGCAGCCTAAACAACAGTAACTTCAACAGCAATTCGTTCTCATTTTCCTCCTCAGAATCGACGCCAATTAAACGGAATGAGTTGACTAGCACCAACTCAATTAATGTAGCTCTCACTGCTGTGCTGGGGAACGATTTTTACTCCTGCTGTAGAGGTGCAATGGAAGTTCCACGGGGCTACTCTCCCTTAAGTATTAGTCGTGGCCGACCTCTTGGAGACTGGCGATGCCTTTACCGCCCCGTTGTGGTGACCCCTTTGACTTGTGACACGACGAAGGATGCTGCAATGAGCCATCCAAAATCATGCTATCTTAACAGTAATTGAATAATTTTTTGGCAAATTGGTCACGCAGCTTTCAATATTTACTTATCTTGCCATCCAGTCTGATGAGTAATACAACTCATCTGCGTGGACAATGCGTGTTGCCATAGTCTGTTGATTACGTGCAGCAGAGCTTGTGTCGCGGTGGTAATAAAGTGGTCAGCGAAATGTCTGCTCACTTCTGGTGTAGACACAGAGACTTTGATCTCGGTCATTTTTCAACCGCTTCACACACAAGTCATAAAAACGTGAAAAAATTCCCACCAAATGCTTGCACAACAACAGCTGAAAACTGTTTTGGTGGCTTTTTATTTATTTACTTTTATTTTTATGCCAGTAAAACTTATTTAGAGGAAAATTGAGTTGTATACGCATTAATGGGGTAGAATTTGTGTACTAGTGCAATCCCCGGTGGACTGCAGTCTGACCGACAGCCCCAACGGAACCTGTCTTTGAGCTAGTATGTCGGGGGCATTTGCTGGTGGGTGGAGAGTTCACCGCCTTCCAAAGCGATGCTCTATGACTGTGGCTAGCCACTTTTTTTTTCTCTATTTTACTCATGATACGACGGAGCGAGGCGCACCCTCTTTCTCCTTCCCCCTTCTTTTCTGCTCCGAGTCAAGTAGAATCCTCTAACGCCGTCTCCTTAGCCTCTCCTTTACATCGTCCCGTGAGTTCTGCCGTCGAGTCGGATCCGAAGCCTGGCTTCGACAAAAGTTTGCTAAGACTTAGGTAGCCTGGAATAGGACTGAGCCATACGATCACTTTTCCGTTCCCCTTTTCCGCCGCAAATATTTTGTTAATTATTCATCACACGGAATGTCGCGTACGCACATCGCTGGCTTTAATAGTCTTTCGCCTGACTTGTGGCCTCAAAAGCATGGCGTCCACCTCCGTCGAGCCCGCGCCCATCGGACAGCACGGGCGCTGGAGGCCAAGGGGCAATCCCGTCTCCCTCATCATTACCAGCGGAATTTTAGTTAAAAAACCTATTTGAAGTAACACTTATAACGCTTCCCAGCGTCATCGGGGCAGTGGCCGGAATAACCAGCACAGATAAAGGCAGGACCTCCGCCTTGAGGGAAATGGCTATTCACGACAGGCGTTTTTATTTCTCTAGGCGGTATTTTTAAGTCATGCCAAGCATTTAGAAGATAAAATCGTTTGACTACACCACCGAAATCGCCAAAAGTCATTCTAGATACGCGTGATTTATTGTAGGGGCACTGCGGAGAAATGAAGGTGCAGCCCGCCACACTCAAATGCCCGCCCAGTTGTGCCAACCACTTCGCTTCTTCTCGTTAGTCGGCTTCTCCTGCGCTACTCATCGTCATCCTACTGTAACCATAAGCTCGACTTAAGCGGTGCCGTGAATGCCATTGGTAGGTTTGTAGAAGAGCATGGTCGTTTCATCTCAGCGCAATTGACGCAGCTTGAAGAAAAAGCGCATTCCTTACTGCTTAAGACTAACAATGTGTCACCATGCAGGCGTTTCAATGTGATCCGAGTCCCTTTTAGGATTCCGTTTGGCTGCGATTCTGTGGAAATGGAGGAGAGGGAACTCCTTTTACCCCTTAAAGTCATCTGACATCCACCGCCTTCCTTTCAGCTAAAGGCAAAACGAGAGCCAGCAAATGAGAGGCAAAGCACGAGGTGTCTACTTGTCGTAACTCCACAGATTGATAATCAGTCAAGGCTGTCGTGGCTATCATTTTCGCATTAGGTTAACTTGCTCCTCCTAGCGTTGTTGTGTTTTAAGGTTTCCCCGAAGGGTTTTGGTAGAGGCGGATTAAAGGATTATAGGTATGGCTGGCTAAATAAGAACTGATTTGCTACACCACGAGAGTAGCAACCTCTGCGTTGGCAAAGTCATCAAAGTCATCAACGACACACAAATAAGCAACGGTCTTTGTAACGTTTGCATCACTGATGTGTAACCTAAATCCGCCTCGGCATTGTTGCTTTTAACACCCAAAGATTCAGGCTGTACGTCGTATTTGACAAGGCACCTCAAACCACCCCATGAAATTGCATCCCACCTTGGCCTCCACAGCCTTGATTAACGGTGTCTGGACCTGGCTGTCACCCTCATGGCTTACAAACCGACTTTCGTGGGTGTTAAGCAAGCATTCTTACCAATCACTGCTTAGTGCAGTGCAAACTCATCAGTACTTCAACTTGCGAACGCGAACTCGTAATTTCCGGTTTCTTAAGGGCACCGCTCCAGCTGCGTACCCAGAAGCACTGACATCAACAGAAATCAAAATCAACTATTTTAAGCATTCTGTTCAGTAACAATCGAGCTATTTAAGCTTAGTGCCTGATTTAAAATTTAAATCCCTTCAAAATAAACGAATAGAAAATGCTAATCAACTGCAGTCCAAACACCTTCAAAGTTTAGTGACGATCACATGCTGGTTGCTTGGCCGTAAATATGATTGGTTGACGCAGTGAGCACTCATCTCATAAAAAGAGTCATAAAAAACACCATTATTTGCATATTTTATAAATAAGGAGTCAAGACGGCAAGGAGTGGCGTAGTAGCTGTGCCTTCGTGGACACGCACAGCGCGCTTTCGAATACTACCAAAGGCGATCGCCTATTGGCTAATGCTCTAGCCAATCAGGTTGGTGCTAGCCTTAGCCAAAACCGTTTATGACCGCAGGTAGACTCAAGAGACCATCGGCTAGGGGAGTAATTTCGATGTATTGAAGAATAAAGCAATTATGGAGTTACTATGGTCCGGTTTCTAACATACACCCACACACACACACACACGCAAGCTCACCCACACACGCACACATACACACACACACTCAGACAAGTAGAGAAGCAGCAAGGGAGAGGCGAGGAGAGACAATTTTGGAGGTAGGGGATACCACGTGGCCCACATACGTCGATCAAAGTAAAAGTGAGTACAAACTTAACTTAACTTTCTTTCCTCTTTAATAATTGGATTCCTATGTTTTCTGCTTAAAGTCACTTTAAATCCACCTCCCAACTTTTTTAACAACACCGCCAAGTTTCCTCCTGTTTAGTGTTTTTGGAATTAACATTTACAAGTTAACTAATGCCTCATCCGTTGCTAATGTTGAATGCCGTGCGGACTACTTTGCGTTAATTCTGGGGGCGCGATAAGACCTGCTCCTGAGGGCGTTACGAACTGACAGGCACGAAGGGAGCTAAAAAGCGGGCATCACGGCATGACGTCAGTAACCGCGGAAATAGTAAAGCTGGTGAGGCTAGTGCAAAAACCTCTCCTTTTGCATTGCCTGCAGCATAGAGGGCACGAACTAGAGCGGTGAAGATGGCAGGAGAGCAAATTCCACCTGCCACACCAGTGGTTGGGGATGCGGAATGCTGAATTTCGTGTCCCACTCCAAGATGAACCGAATCGAAGACGGAGTCAACTAAAATATGGCACTCGATGAATTACTGGATACTTTTGGCATGCTAACGGCTGAATTGTAACCTACTGGTGCAGACGTGTTTGTTTTTTTTGCGATCTTAAAGTAAATAATCGCAAATCCTCAACTCAGTCTGCCCTTCTTGAAAGTTGTCGTGTTGGCGATGGGCGCGGGTGTCCACTGTGGCCTTCACTTTGACAGCTTTTCGATTGTGCCCACGCACTGGGCAAATTACCCGAAGTATGCGCCTTTTTTTTGGATAAGCTGAGGATTGCAGTTTAGACTTGCCTATTTCACTTTCTGTTGGTGGTGTAAAGCCCCAAATCGTGTCCACGACCGTAGCCGGCACGTGACACGAATGTCTCGGCTCAGGCAGAACCTTGGCAACGCCAAGCCCAAGCACTTGATCCCTTTAAAATCACCTCAAAGATTCCACTGAAAATTGCGCTTTCAAGCTGCATCCTAATTATTCCCCTCAATGCCCAGATATTGCTTCATTCCCATCCACCGAGTTGCACGTGTCACATATATGTGACGCTTGTAGATGAGCACAATAACAACAAGTCTATTCATACAATAATAACTTTTTTGTTTTTTTTAAAACCGTGTTGAAATTTCGGCATCTCTTTCCACAACGCTGAAATTTGTACAAAGACCTCTTGTTTCAATGAATCACTTAGTGGCACAGTTCAAATTGCCGACACGCGGTGCGGCAAAATAATGTCGGAGCATTTAAACCGCGTAACCAATGGAAATTGAATAAAGTATTACTTAGCACGAGCTTTATTAGCCTACATCAACGATGAATTTGTTTGTTGAGCATTGAATGCACAAACTGATGTCTCCAAGGCAGCAAAGCAGTGGTAAGGGGGCGTGATCCGAGCTTGAGCGCCTTGTGCATGGTTCTGAGCTGCTCAGTCGGCTTCTTTATGATGCAACGCCCCCGCACTATCCTGAAGTCCCAAATAGTGTGGTCGTGCCAATGATTCACTCAAAGATGACACATCACGCTCACAAAGATGATCATCCACCTCTCCCCCTCTCCCCAGTCGACCGGCTTGAAGGCGCATCAGATGAGAGGATTCGATGGTGCAGTCACCAGTGACAATGACTGACACGAGGAGACGATGCCGGTCATGTCCTAGGCACATCATTTAGTAAGAGATAGCCATTCAGTTGGGTGACCGACAAGCTGCCTTATGGTGCTGAAAGGTCCTTGCGGCCAGCTAATGGAATTGTTGTTCAAGTTGTCAAGCGCGTCGTTGTCCGTCCCCAAACAATTCACTCACTGTACATCTCACATTTGCAGCTTGTCGGGTTTACTGCCGTCTAGGCTGTTCACTTGTTAGAGGCTATCGGCAGCTCTGACTGATGGACAAGCGAGATATCCATAAAAACATTTCTTCATCAAAATTCTGTAGGACTTGTGACGGCTGATTGGTCAAATCAGAGAGAGGGAGAGACGCAAGTCGTCTTGTCAGATATCATGCTTCAGACCTCATCACTCGCTCATGGGAGGGGAGAAAGGATGTGAGGAAGGGAAGCACCTCCTATCGCTTGCTCCACTTTTCTTCTAGTGTTGAGCTCTATCTAACCTCAGCATTAAACGATCGCATGGTCGCGTGCTCAACAAGCGGTTTAAGGTGGCACTCTTGGAGCGCTTCACAAGGGTGTCGAACGTCACCTTTCACCTCGACATGTCTACAACCGGCTTAAGCGCACGTGCTGTTATCATATTTGGACATTCAGCTCCAGGTTTACCTTTAGCGCAAGACCGTGGATATAAAATTTCCACCCAATTCTTCACTAGCTGTCATCAGCAATTGTTTTTTTGTGCAGATTTGAATTTAGCATCATCTCATTATCAAATCAGCAAAGTCATCTTGCAGGCATTGCATTTATTTTAAAATTAAAAGGTGTGATATTTTTATGACACTCAAGGAAGAAATCCAGACGTCACACATGTGTGACAGTACTGAGTGGCAAACGTAGTCCCACATGACAGTCCTGGAAGATAAATATGCAATTGAGGAAGTCTCATAAAGTCATCTAGTTTTATTTATTTTGTAAGCCTTTGTATAAGGCTGTCATCTTTTGCGATGTCATGGCCTTGCCGCTTCGGTACTGCGTCAATCGTGCCGACATAGGCAAGTCAACTCCATCAGGTTATAGGTAAACGCTTTGCGATACAAAAAACCTGCATAAAGTGGTGATGCAGTTCCCCTCATCCTAATGGTATGGTATTTTGCTCCCATTAACTTCCCATCACTTCGTCGGGGAGGCCACAGACGCCGCTATGCTGTAGATAAATGCTGTCGAGGCTGATGACCAACTGCGCCTGCACCAATCAAGTTGATGCCGAAAAGCACCAACTTTTCCCATTAAGCAAACTCACCTGCAATTAGGCATGTCGGGTTGTAGACCTACACGAATGTCTCAATGCAGTCAATGCCAAAATACGAACAATTTACTGCGGTCAGTTTTCAAATGCGCTGCGAACAATGCCCAACCCCCCGCCCCCCTCCCCCCAGCCTCGACTTGTTCAAACACTAAGGGCGCGACGCGCTCTCTCGGCCATCCATTTATTCACAAACTGTGTGAAATCGCAGCCTTTTTTTCTCCACCTTGCAATTGAAGCCTTCATATGCGTCGAGAATCGGATCACACAATTTTGGTCCACTTCACCGCACGCACACTCACACACATGCTTGGATTTGCGATGGGAATTCCATCAGAAAACTCGTACTCTCTCTGCTTTCCTACACAAACACACACACACACACACACACACACACACGCAAAAAAGAGAGACGCGTTTCTTTTTTGATGAAGTGTCTGCAGTCGTTGAGTTGCCGATTTCTGCCTCGGAGGGGTGGTTGGCGAATGCCACTCAGTCGGATTGCCCTGTGAGCTCGAGTGACCGCGGGATCCGCGACCCCTGCCACTCCAAGTGACTCATTGTTTGAGAGGAGAAAACCGGCGCCACTCACTTATTGCATGCAAACGGACACTTCACAGACAAACATAAATTTTTTATGAGTAGATTTCGTTCGCTTTATTTCTAACAAGTGCTTCCACAAATTGGTGGAAGGCTTTGAAGCACGCCCCACACCCTCGTAGCATTTGAGTAAAGCTTTTTAAATAGGGCAACTGGAACCTATAATTTTTTAGGGTTTTAGTTGCGATTCTTAAATTGCTGATCCAAGAGCTCCAACTTTTGCTACAACTCCAGCAGCCAATGGGAGAGCGGCGTTGCAGCCCGACGGCGCGGGGCAGTTGGATGGAGAAGTTGCGACGTTTTTCTCCACCTTATAAATTACTTTGTCAGGCTTTTGCTCCACTGACTCGACTTAAAAAGCAATCAAATATGGTCACTTCACCTTTGTGAGGTGAAAATTTTCCATCAAACCAAATTTATGCAGGGATCGGTGTGACTCACTCCCGGTGACTGAATCACGTCGAGACGACACGCCAATGTGGGTGATTTTTGCGCCGGTTTTGGCAAGAGATCGGTGCATAAATGGCGTTGACATTTTGACGTAAGATGAACTCATCAGACTGTGACATTGAGACGGGGTAAAGTAAAATACAATTGGCTAGATCTGTAGTTAGGGTGAAGCAATTGCTCACAAAATATGGCCCTTTTCAAGAGGGGAAACTCGATCACTTGTTAGAAAATCACTCTGCATTACTAACTAAGTTTACCAGGTTTATAAAAGATCCAAAAGCAGTCATATTTTCTTCAATGCAACAACTCCTTTTATTAGTTAATAGCTAAAAATTTTGTGTCACACATGTGTGACGGTAAACTTGGAGGCATTAAAAATGTAATCAATGAACAATTTCTGTTGCCACTAATGAGGATTGGACAGCATCTCTTGCTCTCTCTCTTTCTCTTAAGCCTTACCCTATCTAAAATGCAAATCTCCCCACGAGTAAGTTGCGAGGTATGGACCACGAGGTCCCATATTGTGTTGCGTTGTTGGAAGGTGGTAATCGCCTCACTGATTCATCAGTCCTCCGCCATTATTATTCCTATCTGGCTCTGGTGAACAAATATTCCTTCAAACTTTTCACCTGCCTCTCTTGATTGGGCGCGATTTACAACCGACTTCCAGGGCGTGGGCAACTTATTTTTGGCAGTGCACCGGCCACTCAACTACTCACTCAGAGGCACAGCGAAGTTTTGCATTCTGGCAGAGAAGTGGTGCATATCCTACCAATGTAAGTTATGCTGTGAATGAATTGCCTACGATGAACAGCAGGATGCTTGTTGACTTAACAATTTGACAGTTTGTGTGCGAACGCTCTTCTCACTCACTGCATGACAGCCAGTCGGTCAGTGCTTGTGGGAACAGTTCGCCACTCAATCAACCGACCAGACGGTCGGACAGTCGTCGCCAAATTGCGTGCTTTTGTCTTCTCGCCTCGTGCAATAGCATCATTCAGTGCACGTCTTGTAAAGCTCATCCACCCAGCCACCATCGGAACCCTCTCTTCCTGGGCGCCTGCGGGCCATACGAGACGCGACCAGCAACTCGCATAAATAGGGGTTATGGGAAGAAGGAGGGAGAAAAGTGAGTACCACGTCATATGACCTTGAACTCAGGTCTGGGTTAGCATTGGAACCCAATAAGAGAGCACGAAACGACCTTGAAAGGAGTCAAACTGGCACAGAATTCGCTAAAATGACGCCATATGACCTTGAACTCTAGTGTGGGCCAGTATTGGGCCCTAGAGGAGAGCATGAAATGACCTTGATGGGGTCAAATCGGCACACGATTCGCTAAAATGCTGTCATATGACCTGGAACCCGGGTCCGGACTGGCATCGGACCCTTTATGAGAGCATTGAATGAGCATGAACGGGGTCAAATTGGCATCTGGACAGAGGAAGTGACGTTGTGTGACCTTGAACTTGGGTCCAAGCGAGTATCGGACCCCATAGGAGAGCATTAAATGACATTGAAAGGGGTCGAATCGGCATCTGGATCGAGGAAGTGACGTCACATGACCTTGAACTCGAGTCTGGACCCCCATAGGCGTGCAGCCAAACGACGGGGCGCTCACGGCACCAGGTAGACTTCAGTTGGTAGACTCGGTGGGCCACCGAGATCAAACCGGTTGCCTGGTTTGAAATAGCTGCATCCCTGTCCTGTGGACGAGTGGGCAAAAAAGGCGAATCATTTTAAGCATTTTTCTAATGGAAAGTTCTTCTGTTATTTTTACCTCTGCATTTTTAAAGCAAGCTTTGCCTCAATTCACACCAAGTTCCCCGGCCTTGTGAAACCCTCGCCAAGGATCGGGGCAACCGCTAAAATCCCATGGGTTTTTTCTGGAAATTTTATTCACCCTCACAACCCTCTCTGTTAGTAGAGTGTGGAGGAAAGGGACCTTGCAAAAATGTAATTTTTTTTGTTTAGTGCCCTCCCATCTCTCCTAGCAATTATTGAGGAAGGCCTCGCAGTTGTGGAAGCCGAGCTGTTGGTTGGGTCTTTGAATAGCTTCTCAACTCGTTAAAAAGTGTGCCAAAATGAAAGATTTTGTGGTTCATTTTATACCAGTGCCAGTGGATAGGTGGTGGGCCAACTTTTTGGCATCTCAACAAATTCTCCACTTTATAAACAACAAAATCTGCATAAATGCAAATGACTTTGGCTTTAGCTTTCATCCATCCAACCAACCAACCAACCAGTCAGCCGACCCTCCAACTAACCGACCTACTCACCAACTTCACTCTCGCCATCCCCATGACACGCGCCTTCCGTGGCATCTCTTTTATTGCTCACTTAGACAAGCGAAACCACTGGCTGTCATTGGTGACAAGGCATTTTGAGGTTCAAATTTTGACATTTGACAGCCCAATTTTCGAGGAATGTGTGATAGCCTTGCAATTTCATGGCGTGCCATGCAGCACCCGAAGTCGGAAATTGCGTTGTGTTGATGTGAACTGCTAACAGTTGTCATTGGCATGCCACTGCAGACCTCGTCGAAGGTGTGCCAAGTTTTTCATCACCCCAACAGGGTTGTGGTGAGGTGGACTTGGCAAATTCCACGCCCAACACTCTCACTCCTTCCACTTCCTCAACTTCCGCAGACCGGACGGCGTCTGATCTCACCCCATGCGATGCTAACCACCGGCACTTGCAAATTCCTTTGCCGAGGAAGCCTCACCGATTGCGACTAAGTGATGTCCTCTAGCTTGTGACCTTTCAATACAACCTTATTAACCTCCCGTAGGCTTGTCATCGCTAATTGCAACAGCGTGCCAGTCCGGGCTTCAAAGGTCTCCTAAGGCTGTGCTTTGAAGTGCCCTCACCCCTAAGGTGGGGACAAAGGAGGCAGAATTTAACCTCTTTTTAAAACTTCGAACAGCCATTTCGTCCGAAAGACAAGCGTAGATTGTTGCATCGGCTCAGTTCCAACGAGGTGGAGGTGGATTTGATTGGAAGCCAACAGAGATTGTGCAACACTATTTCAGCTACTTTTCACCAAAAGTGGGGAGTGTTAGGCTCCAGAGGCACCAATTTCAACTATACCAAGCCTTTTTGAACGAATAATCATTGGATTGAAACACTGGGTCCATCCCGGCTTCAAAGGTCACCAGAGGTCATCTCATAGGTAAGCTGTTTAGCACCCTCCCCCATTCATCCCCTCTGAAGTAAATTCGTGATGTCAAAAGTTAATTTTTCCTTAAGAGTCTGGAAAATTTGCCCAATTTTTGCCAGATTTTCCTCGAGAAATGATTTCTATTGAAGGATTAAAGAAGATTGTCGCATCGGCTTAGTTACACCGAAGCAGAGGCGTGGTTTGCTCCACCGTCTGGAGTGTATCCCAAACTGCCAATGCCAAAGCCGCATATTTGGGTGATTTCCCTTGGCAAGGGGTGGTTTTGGGTCCCAAATTTTTTGTCTTCGGTAATCACAAGTGTCCTGCGTTGGGCACAACCTATCACACCTCTGATTGGTTGTTTACATGGTGAAAAAATTCCAGTAATTAGATAACCCCGTTGGTTGCATATCCATCGAGTGTTCGCAGCGCCTCTCCCTCCCTCTTCAAGTGCCCGCTCGCCGTTCATGCCTTTGTAGGCCCATACAGAAATGTGCGCGATGCGGAGTTTTCGTAAAGCTCCTCCAATGCTCTCCAAGGGCTCTGCAAGTCAACCGCAGTGCAATCCATTGAAGAAACTCCCCGCGATTGATCAACAGCAGCAGCAACAACAACAACAAGAGCAGCAACAACCGCTTCTACAGACCCTTTCAACGCCGCAGAGGTACCGCGTCAGTCCGATGGATCTCATGCGACCGGTGAAGACGAAAGCAGAAACAGTCTCGGTAAGTCGTAATTTCTGTTTGAAGTACTTTGCGACCGGCTGTCAGGAGACCGGTGGGTCCAGACTAGAGAAGTGTGACACATGAAAGCTGTCTGTGTAGAGGGCAAAATTTGAAAAAACTTCCCCACCACGCCCATTGAAAGACGTGTAGCACCTCGAATGCATACTGAGGGATTATAGCCAAGAGAAAATTCGTCCAGCACGGCGGATGGTGGATCTTTTACGTTTTTCCACGTTTTGATCCAGTGTTCATGGGGATGGGCGCTGCGGTTACAACTGGCACTGACTAGTAGCGAAATGGCAACTTTCTCCACTTTTATGACATTCCCAAGAGCGTCACCCCTTCACCATCACTACCTCCTGGAGCAAGAATGGAGTGGACCTCGATAAGTGCACCGACAACCACCACCAGCGATGCAACACCTGATGTTGCCACGATGGCCTACTTTTTGAAGACCTGCACGGCGCTTGCATGGAATTTTGATGCAAACTCTGGCGATAGGAGAAGTCGCCAAGTTGGCGGTCGTACATTTTGATGTGCATCAGCTGTGGAACTCACCACCTCTCCCGGAGGGTGGATGACATCATCCTAAGTCGCGTAGTTTACACTCACATTCAATGGGGAAGGTCGTGCTGGAGTTTATCCCCTCACTTGCATTAGCAAATGAGAGTTGATTTTACGACTCCCACTTTGTTGTTCTTTGCTGCATTTAGGTAGGCCATAAAACGCCATCGACTGTAGGTTATTTGCTGACTAACTCGTGACTCGGATTGGCTTTTGTCATTTGAGGGTTTTTCAACTGAGTGAGAGCCTTTGAGACAGCGGGAATCGACACGATGTGATTGCAGGTGACAACATTGTTTGACAGTGGCAAGTCGGTAGAATCAAAGCTAAGCAGAACTGCTAGAAAGCAGAGAATGCGTTCAATGGTTGAATCCTTTAAAGGCTAAAGGCGTCCCTCCTCCTTCTAGCTCTACACGGAATGGGCAAATCACTACCTCCAGAAAGCTGGTTACGAGTGCTTCATCACGGATCTGCAGAATGATCTCAGAGATGGAAAAATGTTGATCAATCTTACGCATGCCGTGGGTAAGCATTGACTTGCTCTTTTGTTCACATCACATGAAGGTGGTCTCTTGCATTTAAGTCAAGCTGTGGATGCAAAGCCACTTCTGATCGTACTGGAGGGAAGTTGTCCGCCTTCCATGGCGACCTGTCACCACCAGGTGGAATCAGCCTTTGGGCGAACAGCGGTTTCATGGGTAGGATACAGGAGAGGCGCCATGACGCTAAATTTGTGGTTTGTGAAGAGAGCCCATCGCTGAGATCGTCGAGTCGTTTTGCGAATATGATGCAGCATTGTGGGGCATCCGTGCGACTCGTAAGTCGTGCACAATCTGAGCGACGAACTGACCTTAAATTGGGATTGACTTGGCATGTCGCTATGACGGTCAAAACTGTAGAAGAGCAAAATGGCTATAATTGTGGATGTTTCCCCAATCCGAGGGAAGCAAATGTCCTTGCGCAGGCGGGCACATATTGGTAAAATTCTGCATGTTTCACTCTGTTTTCCATCATGGAATGCTAAGAACGGTGATAAATGAGCCTCGTCCTCCCACCCATCGGTCCGAGCTCAGCAGAAATGTGACCAATTTTTCCCAATCCACTCTCCTGTTTTATTGTCGCTACACAATCTAGGGGAGGAGGGCGGTGCCGATCATTTACCAGTACACCTAGTAGTGCGTAGCCTCGAAGCGGGATGTTTGGCGGGTGAGTGGATTGGTCTGGAACAACCGCTCGCCTTTTCTCATCACCTCTCGCGGGACGAGGCAGTCCTCTGGCATAAAAGATGTCAAACTGGCAGTTTCCACAGCTTACTGTCATTTGTAAATTTGTGTGACAAGTCAAAAACTTCCTACATTTGTTGTTTCTAACCTCATCGTTCCAGTCTTCGGAGGAGGACTCCACAGACCCAGCGCTTGCGTATAATGAGGTGGGTGGAATTGCACCCCCAGAACATGTTTTACTCACAGAACCATAAAAAGGCCTTTCTTTACGATGCAATTTACATGAACGGTGACTAAGCCCTCAAGTGGAGAAGTAAGACGACTTATCAGGAGGTAGTCGCCCTGATACGATCAGACACGACCGACCAGCAGAGTGAACTCAGAGGAGGATCGACTTACACACTCCATTAGCTTCGCCTCTCGAAGATGCGACTGGCTGTTCTGCACTTACGGCTAAAATGATAAGCAGCATGCGCTCTACACTTTATGACAGTGAGAGTCACACATGTGTGACACCGTCAATGGAGGTGCTAAAATGTATGGCAGTCAGCAGCTCACGAGATCCTCTTGTTGCAAGCATTATTTTGTCATGGTCTTCGTCTGAGCAAAATACCACTGCATATTGGCTGGTGAATCACCCTACGAATAATCTTTTTTCAAAACAACCCGCATTTGTGCCTGTTTTAGACATTCTAGCCCTGCGAGTCTCCCATGCAGTTTTAATAAGTCAGACAAATATAAAAAATGACAGGGAGGTGGGAGCTGGGGCTACGGGTATTGTCGCTGGCGCTTGAGGGTCCCAGTCGTTTCAGCTCAGCCAACCAGAGACCTTTTCCTGCGCTTGCTTTAGTTGCCTCTCTAGCGATTTAGCAGCCGACCGACAGTCGGGTAGGGCAGCCGAAAGTCAAGTAATCACAACGCAGTGAGTGTTTCGACCTTCTCGTCATTACTCGTGCTTGGGAGTCGGTTGCTATTCCCGCAACACTTGGCGTAGTATTCGAAGGCGGCAGTTGAAGTGACTGCATGGAGGGGCGAGTTGCTGAAACCCGCATAGCCAGCTGCAGGGCTGACTTCTTCCTGTCATTCACTGTCGACTCACTTGTCGACTGCTTCCTTTCCCACCAAATGCCGACGTGGAGTGAGTCTCGAACCCCGCAGTGGTTCTCTCGGGTGACGCTCCGAGGCGTGCCACTGTGAAAGACGCTAAGAGGAGTTGAAACGCCACGCCGTTAGTGCAGCCTTCGCCACCTCATAACCACGAATCAAACTTCTCTTTTCCACTTTAGTCAATGAACATGTCATACTCAAGGGAGCAAATAAAAGCCCAGTAAGTTCACTTTCACCTTTTGCTTTTATCCTCTATGAGATTCCTTTTTTCAGTAGTTTTTTGTCCGTTCGTAAAAAGGCCGTTTTTTTCGCTGTCGAAATTCATTAAGTGACCAATCAAAATTTGCCCAAGGGAGGTAAAAAGTTAAAAATAAAAAGGGAGAATCAAAAAGTGCATAGTTTTACAAATTTCCGTTGGAATGAATTGAATGCATTCTTCAAAGTGGCGGAAAATTCGGCCACTCAAACCGTCACTTTTTTCGCCGGCAGGAAGCCTTGCCTGCCTGGAACATTTTGTCCCTCAGGAGCAGCACCGCGGGCCCAGCCGCCGCCGCTGCTATCTGGCAGTTATTTGCCAACTGTCTGTTCCCTCCTGCTTAGAATTGTGAGCTTGTCCAATGCCAAGAGGCCGTTCCGGAGGGGAGGGGGATGGAGGATGAGGAGGCGGTCGGCCAGTCAGCAGCCGCCACTTCTTCTGACCAGTCTCTGTGTAGCCCAAATCGTTGTATAGCTGTGTTCTGTCATAACACCTTGAGGCCGTACCTCGTCTCGCAATGACAAGACTTTCGTCCCTGCCCCTCTGTTTTGGTCCACCTGGCTGTTTCTGGGACGCGATTTTATTGCACATCCGCCATACCAATGCGCCGCCGAGGCGGAGGTGGAGCTTGAATGCTGCTACTATTATGGCCACACTAAACAAGCATTTCCATCTGACAAGGTTAAGCAGTAGGCGCCTTTGAAGTGTGCCTTCTGCAGTGAGTTGGGCCCAACCGATGACATTCTAGCTAATATTAACAAACCACCCACTTAACAAGCCCATAAGGGCAAGACTTTGCCATCCCATGAAAGGGTTCAGCAATTACCGCTCAAAGTTACTCTCGCCAACTTGGCGGTGGATCGCCGTGGCGTTGGTCGCCGCGCCTTCCACAGCTGAAAATGGAACTACCGATGCAGTCCCTAGGAGTTATGGTGGAGAGAAGCGCTCCACATCACAACATTCTCCACTCCTTCCACATCTGACAGATTAATTAAAACAAAAGAGAAATCTAAAGTTTACAATATTCATGAATGAAATACATGACGATCGACTGTGTGTGACTCATCGTAAACGCACATTAATTTCAACAAAGGTCAAAGTGGACGACGGAACTTTTTAAATGCCACTCTTATTTCTCCCATCACTTTGAATAAAAGAAACGCTGTCTGTGAGCAAATTCTGTGCACCGCTTTTCTAATTTTTTTTATGTATTTATGAAAGGCGAAGTAGAAGAGAGTAGGCCTGAAGCATTTTCATCTCTCGATGGCAGCCAATCCTGTCGCCTCCCCACCGATGAGGAGCGGATAAGATTTCACAGGTCGCTTGTCACTGGATTGCCTCCTTAATAGCACAGAAAAAGTGTTCACTGGCTGGCTGATTGCTGCGCAGAACGGTTGCTTGGCGGAGACTTGGCTTTGGCAGCTTTTGCGAGGTGAAGTACGTCCTTCACAGCCACCAACGCCTTCCCCTGCGGTGTCCAATTTCTTCCCCAAAGTTATGCATGATGCATGACCTTGGGTTTAAAAGTGCCTCATAGTGCCCACAGAGCGTGTCGGAGCTGGAAGTGCTGAGGAGAGGAAGTAGCTGAATGGGCAATTGAAAAAGGGACTTTCATGAATTTGACAGGCTTCTCCTTGGCTCGTAGCACTTTTCTTGCGGATGGCAGGCGGCTGTGTGGACTGTCTGCGCCAAATCCCAGGCACATGCCGACTTAATCCAAGATTAAGTGCGCCGGCAACTCTCATACCACTTTCCGCTTACGCCTATGTAGTAGTGGTGATGGCTGAACCGCCAAACTACATGCAGGTATACATAAGTTGAGAGTGAGTCAAGGCAGGCATTGTGAATTATGGCAGTGAAGACTTCGATTGGAGCGGGAACTGCGTGTTCTTTTAGCGAACTCGCGGCAAAGTGGGGAAGAGGTGGGGAGATGGAGAGGAAGATTGAGTTAGCCAGTGCTTTTAAGCATCGACCTTATCATAAGCCATTTGGCTAGTCTGATCGGGTGCATCTCTGTGGATGATTTACACCACTCCCCGTTTACCGCTCACGCCTTGAAGTTGACTCTAACGGTAATTGAATAAACCCTCTTTATTCTAGTCCTAGCTGCGAAAAGAAAGAGAATGACGTTTGGAATACACCTTCAAACCGCAATTGGTTGCTGAGGCAATGGCCATTTTTTATGGCCGGTTTTTTGGATTTGTTTGCGAAGACCACTGCTTCTGAGAGGTTAAAAAAAGCCTTCTAGTTCACAATGTAGTATGAGTGGAAAAGCGCCCTAATCGCAGCTCGAATTAACCGATCGCATTCATTTCGATATTCTCTTTTGGTTGGTTTGTACCTAAATGAAAGCTTCTGGTGGATATGCTACTTATTTCGTACTTAAGTAACCTTTCATCTGATTCTCCTTTAGCGCGATATTATCGTGGCCTGTTTGAAGGTTCTGGAGGATATCGGAGTTGAAGTGCACGACGTGTCAGTCGATGGTAGGTAGTCAAAACAATGCGTCACTAAAAAGTGCATTCAAACTGTCATTTATTTAAGCATTTCTGATGAATAATTGTGCCCGTGGACCCTATTGATGCCATTGTCGCCTATGCGCGACGCTCCAACCTGAAAATGTGCCATGTAATTTGAAGGACGTGTCACAGAATAGATTTAATGCCTTCAAAGGCCTAAGGTCCAGTGCAGATTAAGGACGGGTAGATGGGGTGTGATGGTAAGGCTTCCGCGGCCGACCTCTCAAGCCAGCGACTATTAAAGTGTAGGCATAAATTAAAAGCCTAAATCTCATTTTTGCTAAAGTGTTGCTTGTTGTTCACTTTAAACACCTCCTGGCTAACCGCATATTCTCCTTCAGCACTTCAGCCTAATTCTAGCATAGACAATTTATTTGTCTATTTGTTGGCCATAAAGCCACAAGATCCGAGGATTACGGGCCAATTTTTAAGGCATTCAAATGTTGCGATTTCATTTATTTACAAAAGGTGTTTTTTATTGCTGGGTAAATATACATTGGAGGGCTCACGCAACATGACTTGAAGGTGGGCCCACGCCCCGTTCCACCAGAGCTACAGGTCGAAATTGTTGAAGTTATAACATCATTTGACAGTATTTGCCACACTATTTGGGTTGGTTAAATCAAAGCTCACGAACAGATCATATTCACGTCGATACAATCTATCTGCACATAAAGGTGTTTTATTGTAGCCTATATACCAAAATATGCAAACCTGATAGTATCATCCGTTCGAATGAGCTTAAAAATAGATTTGAATCACCGATCCCTTGTTTAAAAGTAAAAATTCCTCGCCAATAAAGTGACAACTGCAGCTATCCTGCTTTTTTTAAGGCAAAATCATTGCATAAGTAGGTGCGATTATAAATTCACGACCTAGAAAACGCCTCATTTTAGGCATACTTAGCGGTCGTCTGAAGTGCATCCTTGGTTTGTTCTTCAACCTCTCAAAATTCAAGCAGAAACTTCGGGAGTGCCAATCTCAGCCGAAACCAAATGTCCAATCCGGAATCCCACAAAAGTCTGGAGACTCGCCCCTCACTTCCACAAGTCTGGACAGTCCAGATAGTGACAGACGTTACGTCACTCCACCCAGCTCCGTGCAGAGCGGTGTTCAGCACCAGTCCCGACCCCTGAGTGATCCCCAGGCCTTGAAAAAGCCTATTGACTCCAAGAGTCGCCTACCTGTCTTCCGTCAGAATCGAGCCAAGTAAGCCTACAATATTACATTTACTTATTTTAATAAGTACAACTTTCATCGTTTCTGCAAATTTTTAGATGCACAAAGTTTTTCGCATCCTAGCACTTCTAACGTGATTGGTTGCTTATCAACCAATGAAAATGCACCATCCAACTGCACCCATATTTTAGTGTTTTTCGTAGAACTTTTGTCATTTTTGCGTTTTACTTTGCCAAGAAATTGTCTGTCAGATTCGCCACAACCCAAGAGTGGCGAAGTGGCTGCCTCTTCGCTTCCAACCCGATCTATTCGCTCGCCACAACCGATTAAAAACCAGAAAAATCCACCTTCCAAAGCGCCCAATTCATCTCTTGGTAGGCCCATTCGTATTTAGAATAATTTTGATGCCTAATATGACCGTTATTTTGCAAATTCACTTGATACCTTAATTTGACGCAAGCTTGCAATAATTGTAAGTAGTTGGCTCAAATCGTTCCCTTTTTAAGTAAAACTAGCTTTTCTTCTCTGATTGCAATCCAGTACAAATCCACTTTATGCACCAGTTGATAGGTATGCCACTTTGCTGAACAAAGTGTGCGAACTTTAAAGTTATTTTGCATAAATCTCAACGGGTGCATTGGAAAGGTCAATTTCATCAAAGGCTCGCCTGTTCCTGCTTCGTTAAATTCTTTAAAGTGTATTACACATCAATATTGAGCCTGTGGAATGGTAGCGACTCACCTTCCGTAATGATTTCGCCATCCCAATCATCATTCTCCCAATTGTTTGTGGTCTTTCGGTAGTGTTTGTCAATCATGTCTATTCTTGTGACTCACGTCCCTACGACAGTGGAGGCTATTCTCATATTTTCTAATAAACAGGCTCTCCTGGCACCAATCCACCGATGTTTCCTATTAGTCGACCTGGCGGGGGTTTGGTGAAGCAGCCCTCTTCCCTCCCTCAGCCCACCTCCGTTCAAACGCGTTCCCTGATGGATTTTGGTGGATCGAGACCCCTTCGAGAAATCAGCGCTGAAGTGAGTTGTTTACGCTTCTGGTCGTGCCAAAGAAATAGGAGCCGAGTCATTCAGTGATTGAATTGTTAAATAGCTGTATTGCTCCCTCATTGTGAGAGTGTGTAGTGCATTTTGTGACAAACCTCAATTTCAACTGCTCAAATTTGCTACTAAACATTATAACTCCTTGGAATTTATCGTCTGGTTATTATCATTCTTTAGCTGTTTTAGTTTAATAAGCCGAACAAGTTTTACTGCAGGATTCCGATGGAGTTTATATGTTAAATCTCAATTGTCACATATATGTGACGTCCGTGGTAAACGCGTTGAAAGCACATGTTTAGGTCTATCGTGCCTTACCAACACAGCCTATAAGGCTAAAAATGGAAAGCCCTTTAAGGACAAGGCATTCTATTGTCCGCCTTTGCTACTACCAGGCGCCTACATCAGTAAATTTGTGTTCTTGTCTGGGTAGCATGTTGCACCTGAGGAGCAAACACTGACCCATTTCAAATGCATTTTTTTCTAAGTAGTTTAGAAATGTGATCATATTAGCTGTAAAAGCAGGAAACTGCCTTCTCCATTGAATGAAACATGAAAAGGAGTGCGCACTCGACTCGCCATCCACCGGAGGCGGGAGTTGAGAAAAAGGATTCGCCTCCTGAGGCAACAATCCGGTTTCGTTCGGCTTGCCTTTAGTTTGGGGCTCCATTTCTACTCTCTGCGTTTGGTAGTTCAGGAGCGGCTGGAGAGGAACAAGTTCAGATGGATGGATGCAAAGGAGGTGGAGGTGGAGGGGGGGGGAGAGGAAGGATGTGGCCTTTCTTTGTCTGCCCTTTCTCTTGCCTGGTCAACTTGGTGGCATGAGATGTTGTCCAGCCTTTGAGGCCATCTTCTTTTTCAATCACCCTCAATCACCGAAATATGCAAAAGGCGTGCTTTGTTAGGTAATGAAGGGAGCAAGGAATAACTAAGTAGTTTTTGAAGCTTTCTCCCACCAACTCGGCTAAAGGATCTTTCCCATGACTTCGTATTTCATGCAAATGAGAAGCGTTTGTTTAACTACTGACATCCAACTTGACGAGTGTCTCCTCTTGACACATGAAGCTCCCATCATCGCGCCGGCGGGGCTCATCCACTCTTCATTACCCACAATTAAAAGTCTTTTTGGTGCATTGCCAGCTCCTCTCCGTCCCTCCTCAGTTTCTCTGTTCAATTCGGTGTTCTACCTTCCACAACAAGTTCAACCGCCACAAATTTTAGCGGCGTCTGGCCCACTGCTGGGATGAGGGTGGTTGGGAGTGGGCAAATGGCATCAAAGTGGAGTACGCAAAGGTCCACTTTTTTGAAAGTGATCAATTGTAGAGGCGTGCGACAGAAATTTGTCCAAACCGCATTCCGATGGCATCGAATTTTCTTTCATCGGCGGTCCACAATGTGCGCAATTCGCCTTCATAGAGGAGTGAAACATGCCAGAGACGAAATGTATTTAAGGAGGTGTAAGGAGAATTCGATGATAAGCAATGGACGGCGTTTAGCGAGGCGAAAGCCACGACCGTCGCCGTGTCAGTATTCAAACTCTCGAAGGGTCCTTGCCATTAGGATGCAATTTTTGGAAAGTGGAACGCACCCGAAATAGCCTCACAACACTCCGGCAGCTGTCTGAGGCGACTGTCAACTTGACAGGAATGTGCCAATGGCATTCAGTTTGACGTCTTGACAGTCACCAGAGGCGGCGGGTGACACTTTGATAGCTCTTTAATTCACCGGCGTTGCATTGACTTTGTCCCTCTGGACCTGTCAAATTCTGCTCAAATTAACCTCAACTCTGTTTTATCGATTATCTGCTTACTCTGCACCCCTACCATTGATTAGGACTCGTGGGTATCGATTTCCAATCAAAATATCGCTTTCTCATTAAACGTTTGACGGTCTTTACCTTGGCCTCCTTAAAATAAATGGAGCCTTTGTTTTTTTTTCTCCAAACAAAAGCGATATCATCGCTAAGAGAGATGGAAGTTTGTTCTCTTAATTGCCATCCAGGCAGCATTGTTTTACGGCCCCAGGAGTGACTATTTTTAGCAGGTAAGGTCACGTCCTTGGTGAGATAAAGTTTGACAAATTTTACACTATCTCGCTCCACCTCCACCTATCATGGCTGAGTGTCTGTTAATTGCTTGTCAAAATCTGTCAGCCTTGGAATATCTTGCAGAATTGAAGTTCATACTGGCAAAAGTTTGGTATGCACTTTAAGCACTTAATTGATGATTGAGGTGAGGTGGCGATGACATTCAACAGTGACGTCTTGTGAGGTATGCTTCCGGGTTCTTTTGCATTGGCATTGACAAGTGGGTCTGCCATGGCTAGGACTTGTGTTTTGAAACCGACAAACTCCAAGCTACCGAGATGTGTACTTAGTGTGGCGAATGAATTTCCTCCAGGTAAAATGGAACGGTTTTACGACGGTTGTTCCACTGTGGTGGATTGCCAAGGCGGTCCAGAGGCATTCATGCTCGTTCCTCGTTCGTACTTCTGTGATTCCCTAGCAGTGGAGCTAAGGCCTGTGAAGTCAAGGCCATTTAAAGCGCTGCAGGGGGCAGAGACGGGACCACTTCGAGGACCCAGCGATGCGAGTCGTCTTTTTTTTAATTATTTCTATTTTACCTTCAACCACATGACTTTTGACGCCAAGGAAATTTGATGATCAGTGCCTAGAGGAGCGAGAAATGTAGGAATGTGCTGGATGAAAGCGAAGCACTAATTCCTCTTCACCACCCTCCCACCCCCATCCATTTACGCGTCTCGGTAACTAAAAATGGAAGTCATTCGACTAGACGTGACTAATTCCGAGGGCAGGTCTTTGTCATGCCCACATCTGAGTACCTTCTAAGGCCTGTTTGGACTTGCGGAGGGAGGCAGCACCCAGCCAATCGCTGCGCCTGCAGTAGTCCGCACACACGCAAGGCATGGCCTTCAGAGGCAGTGCACAGCTGCTTGTCACACACGACTGAGTTAATGAGTGAGTGGCTCGCTTGTTCATTGGTTGCAAGGCCTCAGTAAAGAATGTCTCGGCAAGTGACCCTCACCAACCGCTATCCAAGACCGTTCTTGACAGATGAAAAGTCTTCCAGTTAATCCGTCACTTTGCCTGGGAGTGACTCCCCGCCCAGTGATTGCAAGAGACTCATGAATATCTGCTTCTTGTAGAGAAAGGCATCGCAGAGCCACCGTTGAATGCTCTCCTGTTGCGCAGACCCTTGCAAATGCCATGAACTAACTGTCCCTGATTGGACGAACACTTTGAAATGCATTGCTAGGAAGAAACTATCAATTGTCGCATGTGTAATGCAAAGCTACATGTAAAATTCATGGTATTACCGGACAAATTTGACAGGAGGATAAAGAAAGTCAAACTCCCGTCAATTCAACGCAACATTCCCCTAGCCAATGGGAGTGCAAGCGATGGGGAAGTTGTTTTTTTTTATTTTTGCGCTCCATCAGATGGAATGGCTAAATGCCAACATTCGTCTTCCTAAGGCAAAATGTTTCTTTAGCTTCAAAACTTTCATTTTTAATAAAAATTGCTGTAAATTTGCATTGCATTTTGGACGACTGTAGACACCCCTTCAACAGCCAATCAGCAAGTCGACCGTCGTGAACAGCGCTGTTTCACCGCCCCTCTTCACCAAGCCGCACATCCAGTACTACCCACCATCCAACTATCCGGGTGTGAGTCAACTTCCAGCGCCGACTCTCACCTTCAATGCAGGGGTCCTGCGATTTAACAGACCCTCGGACCTCCTTCCTCAGGGTCTCACACCTTCGGCTTCCTCGAAATCCAGCTCTTTCGCCTCTTTGTCGTCATCGTCGAATGGAAGTCATCCTCTGTAAGCTCTTTTTTTAAAAAAAACGGAGGAATTGTACCCATGTTTTACATAGAAGGCTTTTTCAGCAGTCTTTGATCAGCATTGTGCGAATTTGGAAGGCTTACAGTCACCAACAGGTAGTCCTGCCAACAGGTGTGGTCGACGGCGTCCTCTTTTGAGGCTTAACAATAAATTCATCTGTAAAATCCTCCCTTCGAAGCTCATTTCGTGCTACTTAAGAGGGCCCGAGGCGCTACAATGCATGAATTCCATATCCCATTCCCCAATCCCTCGAATTGGTTTTTCCGAAAGCCACTGCACGCGTTGGAAGGAGGTGACGTTTCTGCATGCTTCTTCTTCATCCAGTACATCACAGGCGACTTTGTAATGGGCCTTTTAACTAGCTTGAGCCACTCGTCATTTCATCTGCCAACTGCCTTTCCAACCAGCCCCTACAGATTCTGTTTCCTCTTCTGTGGCGGTTGGACGTGGTTGCGAATCAAAGAAATCGGAATCGTAATTAGTGTGACCCAGAATTAATGTCCAGGAAAGGACAGTTTGAGAATGGGCTGGCAATGGACGCTCCACAAAACATTCTCTGAAGCAATTTACTTGCCTTTCCTTAGGCCAAATAGTTCTAAGATGCGACACAATGAGCATGAAAACGTCAACGGGGAGAAGGATGAAGAGGGAGAAGGAGAAGAGAGTCCACTGGGCAGTGGAGAAATTAATCGAGCGATGTCACAACTGGAGGACGTAAATCCCGGCACCTGGTCGGGTCGACTACCACCCACTCTTCCAGGAATGTCGACCTCGAATGGCCAATTCTACCTCACCACAGCGCGTCAAAGAGCCTCTCTGGATCCACATCTGCACAATGAGAAGATATCGACATCGGTGAATCACAACGATGGAGACAATAAGAGCATCAAATCGGAGTGCCTACCTGGAAAGGATCTGAGTAAGCAATCTACGCAATCAGATGTGGCAGCCTAGTGTCACCTAAGTTTGCCCACTTGGTAGCACATGGCGGGCTCCACGGTACCGCGGTGGAGGCTGATGTCTGAGAGACATAAAACAGTCTATTGCTTGCATTTAATGCTTCATGGGACTATCCACTCGGGAAACCCAATGCACGGCCATCATCATATTTTACGCGGAACCACTTCTTTCTAATTTTCTTAAAAGAAACACACAGCTAATCCATCACCTTGCACACCTTCTTCGTAAATTCAATTAAAACTACACGATCATTTGTAACGAAAGAAAGGAGTTCGGATTCCTATGAACTTTGGATACAATGAATGGCTTACGTAGCAGGGGTAGTAGGAGAAGAATTCCTTGCTGCCACTACAGGTATTGAGGCTGAATGCATAAAATTTTTTCCAGGTCGGCCTGCGAAGCGTTTGGGCATTCCACCAACTCTCTACTGCTCAGAATCAAATCTCTTCACCCCTGATACTTGGTCAAACAGCCTTCCCAATCGCCATTTTCATAGAGGTACCGAAGCAACCACCATTGACTCCCCTTCTTCTTTGGCTCAACTTCGAGCTCGGGCTGATGGAAGAGAAGAAGTGCCCACGGAAAGGATCTACGGGCCTTTGGGTCTCTTAAAACTCCCCTACGATCCTCCACGATCGCATATGGATCACGGAGAAGGTATGCCATCTCTCTAGCCGGAGCCGAGCATCATCTGCTTCTTCGACCTAATCACTTAAATCCAATCCACGTTTTTAGTTAAGTCGCCATATTCTGTTCTCGGTTGTACAAACATGAAACACTCGGTAAGTTAACAAATTTTTACCATCCAAAACGTTCTACTGATATTTCATAAGTAACATTTTTGCCTATTAAGGACGAAGGAACTGGCTCTGAGGTATGCGATGTTAATGTTTCCATTTGTACCGATCATTATAATTGCTCCTGCCTAAGTTTTTATGCTATTTATCATTCCAATATTACACTTATGATTTATTTTTAGGCGGAAATATGCCACCTACGGCGAGAGTTGGAATCTGCACGGCAAAAAGTCGCCACATTAACATCGCAACTAGAGTTAAATGTAAGTGTACTGACTACCATTCTGCGTGTTTTTTTTGCTCAGCACGAGAGGAACAAACATTTGTTTTTGCCTAAATGATTTCCCATTCCCATTTATTGGGCCCTTGGAGTCAGCTGTTATGGAGGGTGTAATGTGATCACGTAGGGCTTTGCCTTCTCCGCGCCTTTACGCCTCCTCGAATGGTGATGGCGATTCATCAATCTCCTTTTTCTCCAAATTGTTCATGTTTGACCTTGAAGCACATTTCGTAGCAACTGGTGAAGATTATTTTACTTTAATTTTTTGGCGAACTTTCCACTGAATACTAGACAAATCGTTTCGCACTGAGCCGAAGTCATTGCAATTTATCATGTTACCTGCGTGTGACTAAGACGATTTATTGTTTAAGTTAAACTTTTACAGGGCTACTTGCAGATTTCCTTGTTCCGTGTTACAATGCAGACACCAAAGGTCGTCTCCTTTCTTACAAAAATAGCCGGGATCAATGGCAGACTAACCGCGATTGTCTTGATGCAGCATTTGTCACAGTCCAGATGGTCTACACTTGCAGTTGCGCATCTTTTTGCCCCAAATGAAAATTAAAAGGGATTATTCCGACGATAGGCTACAGCGATTGCACAAAACGCCATTCCAATTGCTCTCGGTGACTCCTTTTTGCTTTCATTCGAGCATCACTTTTTGCTCTTTTAGCAAAAATGCAGGACAAACAAATAGTAAATTATTGTACGAGTTAGGTAAACAATCGGATGTGTGCTAAGAGGCGCCACCATTTTGTTTGAGAAATAATAAGTCCTGTCGCCAGATGGAAGGACAGGTCGGTGGGAGTGAAGAGCGCGGCCTTCACCGATCGGCCGGGAGACGGGGTCGAGGGCGATTAAGCGAACCTAAATGGTTGAGACTTTATGAAGAGATCACCGCTTCTGCAGGCGCATAGCGCATGGCCTTGCCGCCCATCAGACAAAGCGGGCCTCGCAATTCCCCACTAAATGAGCAAAAGTCCTCCTATTCATTGGCAACAGTGGGGCCTTGGTGTAAGGGAGGCGTGGGGACCACAGAGCTGGTGGCAGAGCCATGCATCCGAGCTGGCAGATCAGTCGGACTTACACATTTCTCTCCACAGAACCGAGTGTGCACAAGTTGTTTGTTTTTTTCGCCCAAAATGACATTACAAGTGGCTGTAGTTTGTGTGGAACCCACCTCCAACATGGCCGACAGCGTGTTCTTAGGTGGCCAGTTAATGATAACCCAATTACAGGTGTTTTCGTGCCCATCGGTTCAATTGGCCTCGCGTCGACACCGAGCCATGGATACCTTCATTTGCGTTTGTGTGTGCGCACGTGTGTCTTTGCACGCAAGGTGTGCATGTGTGCCTAATTACTCATTCAAAGGCATCATTACCTGCCAATGAGATTTCACTCTCCCGTGTGCGTGCGTGGGTGCATGCCTAATCGAAAATGCGGCAGCAGTGCTACAGCACAGTATTGCACAGCAGTCCATATCATGGACCGGCTGTACCCCAACTTCTACTCCCTCCATGCAACACCTGCTGAGCCACTGGAGCCCCGATTCAAGCGCCGTTCATGGAACGCCTTCCCCGAAAACCCTCTACTCCCTTATCCTGTCTATGCGCCAGCGCAGGAGGCAACGCTTCAAAAACGCCGACATCAGAGGTGTTCTAGTGAAGCTCCCGCTTCTCGCAGAGTCTCCACCTTCCTTCCAGACAACAGCAACAACACTAACAATGACATAAATGACAATGGGGTGGGCGATGGGGGTATGGAGGACGCTGTGGAAGAAACAACTAACAGCATCTCCCCGATTCCACCGATCGCAGTGGTTAAGCCGACTGTTGGAAGGATAGACGGTAGGAGAATTCATCGGCCCCAGCCCTGCTATGGACTGCCATTTCTACCGTCATCGTCGAATGATCTTCTGCCTCCATACATGCAAATGAGCACTCCAGAGGTCTACTTCAACTCTCTGGGTTCTTCAAGCATCAAGCAACCGGTAGCAAGTTTACCCAGGCGCCGAACACAGCTGAGACGCGAGAGAGCAGTGCCAGTTGCTAGACACTCCGTTTTTGAGTACCCCAATGTAGTGGACTACGGACCGCTTCAAAATGCAGCAATGCACGACCTGACGCTTCGACGAAGAGTTCGAAGACACCCAGAAGCAGTGGCCACGGAGCCACTCAGTCGAAAAAGACCTTTCGGTAGTGGGTCTGCTGGATTAACACCCACAACGTCAAGACCGACCATTGTGAGTGGGGTGGAGCGGTTGTCGACCCAATTGGTGACGCCCAGCCTCCAGCCACCAGTTTGTGGCCGCATGGAGCGCCAGGGTAGAAGCACTCGTGTAAGCCTAGATGGGGCTAGTGACGAGCAAACGAAGTATCCTAGTATTTTGGTCGTCTTCCGCAGTTAGTTTGTTAAAGTATTTTCGTCTATCACGGCTTATTTGAGTTGATGGCATCTATTTTAACTTTTGCAAATAAACTTAGAGCCTCTGCATGGCACCCAAAACACAAGCAAGTCAACCAATCTGTTTGCATGTTGCCGAGGCTTAAAACACTCGTGTTTTGCACATTTAACCGCGCGGCCTTTCCCGCACCTTCCAATGCGATAAATCACCTTCGTTTGCCGCTCCCCATCCACCGCTCCTCCCCGCGCCCCCAACCCTTCTTGAAGGCACTTAAATTGCGTTGGCTACCTCTTAGCTTAGTCTTTACAGTCCTCTACTTTCACCACTTATAATGCTATAGATGAGAGGGGGACTTACTCCTCCCCTTAGGGCCTTGTCCAGACGCTCACCGCTCCACAATACCGCCATTTGGCACAAATTAGCAGTGACTTCTGCCTTGTCATCAAGCGTCAATGAGCAAGCCTAGTCTCCTCTATCCCTCCGTTTCTATCGCTTACTTTTGCCTTTAAGTCATCCGTTCTAATTTTGTAGCTGAATGGGCAATACCAGGAAGGGCTTGTAAACATTGCCCGCAGGCGGAGGAGGAGGAGGAGGCAGAGGAATAGGATGACGGGGATCTTATCTTTTTCCTTTACCTTACCTCCACTTCCGGTCTTTGTGTCCTTACTAAAGTGTTAATCTTAGTAAGGGCAATTTTTGTGCCATGGAGTGGTGCGTTGCCGCCTTAGGGTATTGTAAATGGCATTTATTTTGCTGCTTGACTGGCCTTAGCTATTCACGAAGACACCGAGGAGATGGTTTTTAACCTCAAGCGCTGTTCAGACTCGTCACACGCCAGCCTGTCAGTTGGTGTGCATGTAATCTGAGAGTGGCAAAGGGATGCATTGATGCACACATTAACCATTGATGACAGAAGTAAGTGACACTCGCAGTCGCAAATAATACGCATTTTGGAGGTGCCACGTGGCTAAATTCATCACCACTTCCCTCGACTTTCAAGCTATTCCTCCACCACATGGCCATGGCAGCAGAGAAGACAAAGAAGAAGAAGAAGAAGAGGGTTGCAGAATTGCTTGCTTAAGAAGCTACAAATTGTGGGCACGCTAGAACAGTCGACGTGTCTCTTAAAAACCGGCAAAGACTTTTGAAGTCGCTTCCTTAAATAACCCTTAAGGACAAGTTTCAGGGTATTCTATGGCACTTTTTTGCAGCCCCATCTTGTTTAATGTTACATAATTTTATGGGTGGATTTCACTACTTAAATCGCATCCCATCAGTAGTATCGTCCCCCATAATTGTTTTGTCAACAATTCGAATTTGCTTCTTAAAAATAGTAGGAAAATAGCTGTACAGCTTTGAAATGTTTTACTTATGCAATAAGAAATGCTTAATGAAACGTTACACTTCCTCAACGATGCTAAACCATGAATGGACTGATCAGCAACTCAGCGCGACATTTTCATTGTCATGAAATTGTTTCAGTTTCGGAAAGGTAGAGAGTGAGAGGTTTCGTTTACTACTTGCTTTTGATCTTTTTGAATGGAGCACTTCTTGAGATACCCGACCACAGCAGTAACAAAAGGCTGCGGTTTTTTGCCTACTTCCAGTGGGGCTTTTCCCCTCTTGAAATTCCTTTCCTTTTAAACTCGAAAGAAAGTACCCAGAAGGACTTTCATGAGTGTGCTGCTTCATCTTCCAATAGTAGATTAATTAGGTTATTCGGAATGCGTTTGCTCGTGATGTTCCAAATTTATCGGTGAACTTTGGTACCTTACAACTTGTGTGAAATAAAGTTTTCTTTTGGTAAAGTACAAAGTTGCTCGAAAACGGTTGCATTTCCAGCTTTGCGTATCCCTCATTCTTCTTTCTTTGCGTGGTGTACCCTCTGCACATCCCGTGGCTGGTCTCCCTTCGTGGCCTTCATTGGAGCTCCACTTTAGTCGCCCCACCGGAGGGATTTTGTCATCGAGCCTGTGGTGCCCGTGGCCATGGGTTTCCTGCACCGATTGTCAGTCTCTAACCAGAGGAAAAGCTGCCTACAGTCCGCAGCAGCTTGACATCAACATCACAGTCTGCTCTTTGCCTTCAAAATTTTCCACTCATCCCTCAGGCGGCCATCAGGCTGGCCTGAGCGTAGCAGTTGTGTATTTGCTAAGCATCCACCTACTCAATTGTTTAATTGTCGCGCAGATTCATTCACCCGCAGTCGTTTGAATCAAAGTGGTTTGTTGCATTTTACCAACTGCATGCAAGGTAAGGACGAGAATTTTGGTACGAACCGCCTTAACCCACCGTGACATCAAGACAGGGAGGTCAAATTTCACAAAAGGAAAGGCCGTTTGACTATTTCGTGACAGGCCGAGTCACGATATTTGGTTGCTCTCCCATGAGTAATGTGTCGACTCAGGCAATAAAAGTGGGGCGTCACACACATGTGTCGCATGGAGCAAAGACTAGCAGCCCAAATATGGACTTGCACCCCTGTGGAATCATAAACAGGAATTATTATCAGGCACCAAGAAACGGCCTTCCACGCCCTCCTCACAGTTCTTGTGCCGCCCAAAGAATTCGCGCCCCACCTGTCCACTGTGACTTTCCGTTACCCCTTCAGCAGAGAACGGCCACATGCACACATACACAGAGTCGTTAAAGCACAAAAATGCCATCACATCACTGTGCAGAGGTGTGTGCGTTTGTGTGCCCTGGGCACCGTGTCTTGATTATCTGCGTATCATTTGCCTGATTCGCTCTCGCTCGAAAATCTGTGCTAGTTGTGTGCGTTTGCTTCTCCGCTTGTGCGAGAGCCTCCAAGCGCAGATCGCGTTCTGGGACGGCGTGAACCCACATATTAGTTGGTGGGGGTGACTCACCAGAGCTTGTGGAAAGGAGAAAACGCTGATGCAGCAATGATGTCATAACACCGCCGGTCATCCCCAAACTCCTCCCGCCCCCCCCCCTCCTCAAGCCTCTACAATGTCGATGTGATTGCTTTCGCTTTGAGACGAAACTAGATGGCAACCGTGTTAGGGAAAAATTAAATTCGAAATAAAGTAGATGACTTTTCTACTCCCAAATTTTTTCATGATAGCTACCATATAATTTACTTTCGAACTTGCCGGTGACACCAGCTCCCAAGGTAAAGGTAGCAGTTTAAAACAAAGAAACTTTGTCTAATTTGTATAAAATAATAGAATGAGCACATTACTTTTTTATCGCTGCTTTTCTTCCTAACAAAATCATCTGCCTGATCATGATTATGTATTGCAGTAATATCTTTTCTCTTTCAAAAAAACAGCTTGATTTTAATTAAAAGAGTTTGAACTAGTTATTTTTGACCTTTTGAATAAATTTTGCTCCTATTTACCTGTTAAGCAGAATGCGTGCTTCCGGGTGAATGTTTGGGAAGCCTTGAAAGTACCTAATCGGTTCTTTGGAAAACACCCCAAGCAGTTGCTACGCAACGGGCAAATTGGCATGCCATAATTTTTGCTTTTGGCAGTTAAATTTGTCTTTATTTTGATAGGCCTGCCTCGTGTCCAACTTTGAGCAGAGCCTGGCAAACATGGCCCAACGCCTTCAGAGTCTGACAGTCTCGGCTGCTGAGAAGGTGAGGCCAATCTTTCGTCCCTTTAAGAAAATAATGGTAGATCAGCTTACCAAGCTGAGTTACTGTTAAGCGGATGGGTGTTTGAATTGTTGCTCTGCTCCAACTTGATTGCAAAAGTCAAGTTTGCCTTGTGCAGTGCCTTACAAAAGCAGCAAGCATGCAGGCGACTAACGAACTGCATCCTTCTCAGACAGGCTTAAAAAACAAACCTCGAATCCTAATGCCACCCTCCACCTAGCAGATATGCAGCACTTTATCCAAAATAGTGTTTTTTACTTGTCGAAATGCGATTAAAATTCACTTGTTTGGAGCAGACAAGCGATTTTTGACTTAAGTGATATCCAAAACCCGATAATAAGTTCTTTTACCCTAAATAGGATTGTTTTTTACCACTTAATGTTAACTATCGTCCATGCCATGTCCTGAATTAGCGTGCACCGGACGGTATCAAACAGCTTCGAATGCGACCTTTCAAAAAGCTGGGGCAGTCAGTTAGCCTCGACGGGAACTTCCGCGTGGTCTGTGCAGGGAAAATGCCAGAACCGCAGAAATCCCCAGTCCGCTCTGACAGGCATACAGTCAGTGAATGCGATCCACATGCACACGCACACACACAAATAATAGTTGCTGAGTCATCCTGCTATTGTGTTTGTTTTCGCGACTGGAAGAACTTCGCCGGTGGTATCGCCCGGTAAACTTGAAACACTCAATTCCTTTTATCTTGCTCGCCTGTTTGATTTTGCCGGATTAGAAATGTGCAAGCCGTGTGGAGCGAATGAGGTGTGTGGTAATTATGGAGAGAAGAGAAAGGAGACGACGAGCGGATAAAAAAGACTAGCCTCGGTGCATGCGTAGAATAATCGTGTATCCCTTGAAGGCCACCACACAGCTCACTAAATTGATGCCATTTGAAGAAATGCGTATACACGACCTCTTGCTTTCAAGGACTCTGAACTGCGAGAGCTTCGTCAGATCATTGATTCCATGGTGCAGGAGCGATCGTCCTCTGGTGCTGTTGATCCGAACAACGCCAAACCGCCCTTTCCACCTTCGGCTGCCGTCAGCACCAATGCCAACTCTGCAGCTGCTCCGACGGACAAGGCGGATGCGGAGGAGGAGAAGTCGAATAGTTGTCCCCCCGGGACTCCAAAGTCTTCAGGAATCAGGAAGGGAGGCTGGGCAAGTTCTGGTTGCAAAAAAAAGGCGTTTTCTTAGAGTATAAATGCAAAAACACAGACTTCCTACACAACATCTCTGCCTTTGCCTCTGTCTATCGGTCATAATCGCCATGGCACTAGCAAGCCAGCCAGTGTTTTGGAACGCTGAAAGCGTTGGATTTTACTATTAATCGTGGTGTGCGAAAGTATGCAGTCCTCACCTGTGATGCTCCATCACATTTCAGATGTTTCTAAAAAAGTTTTTCTGCTTAACTCCCCACCGAATGCATGTGTGTCGGTCGAATAAATCTCTCGTGTTATGGAAAGTGGCATGCGCGGTACATCACATGTCAAATAAACAAGCGATGCCCTTCGTATATGAATTAGGGCTGCAGACTTAGATGACATTAAGTCTCAAGTTGCACTTAAAATTGGTATTCAAGCCTGAGGCTTTAGATGCGCACTACGACAAAGTAGAGCATTTCCTTTTGTTAACACTACCACACTCTACTTATGAATCAGTGAGTAGTACATTCCATTTTCTTTAATCTTTAGTTACGAAACTCTTTTGATCGAGCCTTTCGACGTCGCGGTTCCCAATCCTCACTGACAGGCGATGCTAGCTCTCATGGTAGTCACTCAAAGCCTGCTCGACCCTTACTGGTCAGTGCTTGGAATTCGCCGGATCATCGGTCGACGCACAGTGAGTTTTCACACTATGGCGGAATCGTGTCTCCATTCGGGCATTATATGCAAAGAGTTAATGAGTTAGCTTATACTTTAAACACCAAGTTATTTCTGTTGACAAATCCTATTTCTGAGTAATTGAGGAAGTGGAGCTGAGGTTGAAAGACCGCACCACTCAATGCACGACTAAGACAAATGCCCCTTTGTCACAAAGCTATTCGACATTGAAAACTCTTAGAGTGCCTTCTCTGTGTCCGCACTGAAATACAAATGATTCCATTGATTGGTCCTGAATTCCCTTACTAATCTTGGTACAGAGAAAATACTACTCATTTCATTATCAGGAGCATGCACTAGTAGTAGATGTAGTTTTTTGTTGGACAAGCTGACTATTGTTATTGGGAAAGTTCATGTGATAGTGTTTTCCTATGCAGTAATGCTAAAATTAGAACATGGAACTTAGAGTTTTGAAGAAAATTGGGAAGAAAATTGTGCTTTCGCTACACTACCGCCCGCCGTTCTGACGTCACTAAAAGTTTTGCATCTTTAATGGAAATTTTGTGGTGAGTCTCTGCAGGACCGACCATCCGAAGCTGATGACTTTCCGCACTTTTGATTATTGTAGCTGGTGAAGAAATTCACAATTCGCGGGCATTTTGATTAAACTTCCTTACCACAGCCGTTTCATAGTTTTGAGTCACCACCAACGATGCAATGCAGCACACCAATGTAGAGAAATGGTGAAGGCTATGGAGGTCATGGACAGTCAGGCAGGGCACTAGAGTGAAGAGCAAAGTCGTGGTGACCAAAAGGAGCCCGAGGGGTGTCAGCATTTGCAAGTCACTTGTCAGCGATAAATTCCTACTGCCTGTGGAGAGGGAGAAGGGACTGGGCGTTTGGAGGCAGGTCACAAAAGCAGGTCGGGGCATGCACCGACGTCATTATTTTAGGAAGGATCCCTGACATCCTAATGCTGGTAATTCCAAAAGTTCACCACGACCCCGGTAAGCCGTGAGGTGGCAAAAAGTGCGGAGGGTAAAATAGTTGGAAGAAATTATCATCCCCCGACCCGACCTGCCATCGCATTGACGGGGGCTTGCGAATTCTCCACCTAACCGTCAAATGGCAGGAGGTCATTATGGCAACGAAGTTCAGGCTCTTGTGAGGACAAGGTTATCAGCAACTTTTTTCCCACCAAAAAAGCACTTTTTTGCTACCATTCAAAGAACTACTCAATGTTGGGTTTTTGTGGTACAAAGTTACTAATTGTAAAATGGTGGAGAGAAAAACAAATGCTAAAGGCGATGATTTGCTTTTAACTGGTAGATCAGCGCAAAAACTTCGTCCGTGCCGCCTCCGTGTCTGCTGACGTGAGCAGAAGCCAAGGCTACCCTGGCAACCGCCTTAGCAACAGGTGAGTGCTGCAGTGCGATTGGCTGATACAGATGAATGCAAAACGGCTAAATATTTGCTAACATTTTGGTCATTTGGTGAGAATTAATGAACGGTTGGTTTTTTTCCCTTAAGTTATTGTCAACAAGGTAGTGGAAAGGTTGGACTTGTATAGGCTGAGTGCGTCTAGTGGGAGAAGAGGGATGGGATGCGAGGCAACGCTAAACCACGACCTCGAGCAATACCCAACTTGGTGATGCGACTCTCTAGTTGCCGGCACAGTCGTCATGCTGGAGCAGGTTCACTTTTGACATCTCAGAAGTGGTGTTCGCGCGTGGGTGGAAGTCTGCGGTAGTAAAAGAAATGTCTTGTGAACCAGAACTTGTGAAAAAAAACGGCATTGTCATATGACTAATGCCGATGGTTTGGCGCAGGTGTGTGCACTAGTCACTTCTGTCCATAGGTGCCTGTCATAGGACTGTCTTTTGATGTGTGACATGTGACCTTGACGAATCGTGGTAGTAGTACAACACAGTCTCTCAACCGGAAAAGTCAACTTGCAACTGGACACACTTAACACCAGTGGGATGGAAGTAGCTGGGATAATTCATAACTAAATTAAGCAATCACTCTTTGGCCCAGGCAAAAATATGTGTTTTGTGCCACGAACGGGGGTCCATTCCACCACGAGGGCAGTCATTCCATCTATTGTGCATTCGCTTTAGCAGTTGTGTTGCAGTTGACGGCTCTAGACTCGGACCGGCATCACCAGCTGCAAAACCCACTTCCGCGTGCTGTGAGGCTCACTCACGATGTCGGCTGTTGGAGGCGGAAGTGGAGGCACTGCGGAAGGAATTGGGGGAGCGCGAACGACGCCTAACAGACGCCCAATTGCAGGCCCTAGCATCAGCGCATCAAGTCGATCAGCTTCGAGACCAACTAAACCTTCTCTTCCAACAGTTGAGCCTCCTGCGTTCCGACAATGAGCGTCTCCATGCCTCGGCAGCTGCCGCTGCCAACTCCCCGCACTTCAGTGCAGAGTGATGAACAATTCAACACAAATTCTTCATCTTGTTTTTTGATCGAACGATTGATTTAGTGATGAAATTTAAATCAAAGATTTTATGCTTCCGCATTTAACAAGAGAAAATATACTCTATAGGTTATAACGCACATTCAACTTGCATTTTTTGTTCTTGAGGAGGGACGACAAGAATGCGCTGCCCACGAAATGTGTGAGCGCCACACTTAGTAGAACTCGAACCGGCGTTAGGGAATCAATTCTGTGTGTAGACACGACCTTGGAGTAGACTGAAACACAGCCAACTTCTTGCAGGGCAGCAGAGCGTCTCAGGTTGGCTCGAAGACATCGTTGAAAAGTAATTCACCTCTCACCGAAAGTATAAGAGCGTTAGTGATTTTTTAGCACTCGCATCCCCTCAAATTCATTCATTACCATTTTAGGCAGATGACAAGCCCTTGGTTACGCTAAAAGCAGAGGTTTGTGTTTCAGAAGTGGGCTTTTGCCCAACATTTGGAAGCAAATGTGCGGCAAATGCAGACCCTGCTATAGTGTGGAAGTCCGCTTGGCGTGATACCCTTTGGAGATTTTGTTTTAATATTCCTCCTGATAAGTATGACGATCCAATGGGATGTTTGATCTTTATTTTAGTTCAATCTCATGGCTAATTACTTAGCTTGTGTAAAAAAGGCTATAAAGTTCTCAAATAAAATTGAAGATGGAAACATTATCCAACCCGAGAGGCACCCTCGTTGCTTTTATTATATATTTCCATGTGTGATCCAAGGAGTAGGCCAGTTGTAACAAGTACAAGAACTGATGGGCGATTTTTGCACGAAGTTAGTGGAACACCACCTCCGTTTAGTTTTGTCCCGATTAAACAAAGCAACAAACCTGGATGTTCAATTAATAATTGCTACTTATAAACACTCAGTAGAAAATATTAATTTTCAAAAGCTTCGAAATGGGAACGTGCACGCCTAATTGGGAGTTAACTAGCCGGGAAGATTTGGAAACAGCGCAAATTAGAGCAAAGCTTTCAAAGTAGATTTACATTGCCTGCATTAAAACTTCATGGTTTCATTCTTCTAGGACTTCAAAATGCGGTGAACTGAGTTTGCAAATAAATCGTCGATGGCAAGCAGGCACTTGCGCAAATTTGTTCTACAGCACCTTCGTAGCTGCAGATTGATTACTAAGGATAACTGTTTGCACTATTTTTTATGTTTATTGTGTTTAAACTGACATTTGCATCACACCGGCCCGCAATTAATAAAATAACGTTTTAAATAACTTTAGAAGCAGGAAAAGTGACGCCTTTTTTGTAAACAAGCGTAAAACTGTATTTTTAAAGCGATCAAAGCACGTGATGTAGTAAATACCATTTTGACTTTTCGAACTGAGCAATTAATTCCATTTTCTTGATGACGAAACTGCTGATCGAGGTCAGAAAGTGCATCAGTTTAGTGCGGTCCTAAGTGGAAGGAACGCAAACTGTAACGAGAAGTTAAATTTGTTCATTTGTCCAAGACAGCAGTGGACTGAAATGTTTGTAAGCCTGCGAACACGTCAGATGTGCCCGTAGACCTGGCGACGACGCCTCTTTTCTTCGACTCCTCACAAACATTGTTAGGCAATTTAATAATAAGGAATTTTAATTAGCTTCTCCTGAGCTTCCGTTCATGGTAAAGTCAAGTTGAAATGTCAGTAATTTTAAGGGAATAGAACCGACCACTTTTGGCAGGCTTGCGGACACCATCGGTGCAGCCAGTTGGGATTTGAGCCCTCTATTCTCTGGATTAAGACCTCAAAATACTAACCAGCGTCACAGGCTCAATCGCCATGGGATGCCATTAGTAGGGATTCTTTCTCTTTATATTGTCAAAGCCATCGGTTAATTAGATTCCATTACTCTCAAATCTAAAGTCGCTCAAGGTTTGCGACCCGCAATGCGGGGAAGATTGCGATTGCCATTATTGACCCTAACATCTCCTAAGAGGAGTGACTGCTTTTTAATTTTACACTGACTCACTAATGTTGGCTTGCGACGACCATGAGGTTGTAAAACGAATTCCGCGGAAAATGTCAACAAGCATGCTATTCACGTTTAGGACACCGACTACTGAAGCAATCAACAAAATACGAGGAAGCTTAGATCAATTGCATTCAAGGTCCCGCCCTTGAGTGACGGTTTACAGTAGCCCGTGTAACCTAAACAAAGTCACCAATTCCATGGATTCGTCAAGACGGCTTGTTCATAACGCTAAGCTATGCATTCGTGATCAGAAACCTTTTTGAAGGCGAGTTCAATCAATTGAAGCTAAAAATCACATGCTCGACAGCTTTGAGAGCCAACACGTCAAATCAAAGCGACACCGGTAAACCTCCAGCTGAATGATGCGATTACAGATGCCTTACAACTGCCATACTACTTACCCTTTTTAAGTAGCAAAAGGCTTCCTCTTAGGTTGCATTTGGGAAACCAAGGCTGCCACTGAGCTGGCTAATGCCAGCTTCGGGAAATTGGGCGAGAGTCTCAAAGTACAGCCCCTCTGATTGCTGCACCTTTCTTCTATCTTACTAAACTCGACACGAGGTGTACACCCTAGCCTCTGGTTTTTTACAACTTGCAACGCAACGCCGTTATTGACCTTCGGTCCAGAAGCCAGCTTTTCAAGACTGGCATCTCCGTGCTTGTCGAGATGACATCAGTGTGATCAAAAATGAATCCCAACCATCACCTGTAGATACTCCAAAGCATAACTGACCCGCGAACCGCCCATGCAGTGAATACATGGCCGACTTTCGGCAGCGTAATCACCAATAAAGTGAAGGCTCAGTGCTAATCACTGCCACATGTTGAATAGACTTTAACACTAACTACGTAAACGAAGCAAAGTTTGCAAAGCTTCACAATCCACGGAGCTCACTTATCTGCATTCAAATTGCATGAATTGCCGACTACCAAACTGAGATTTCTGACTGTGCACAAATACACCTTTCAGTAGGCTGCGTATCGGTTCAAAGTGAAGTCCTGTCTGTGGGGATGCGCTGTAGTTTGAGATTTACCAAGCCCTGAAACTTGGAGATTTAGAAAGAAGACGCCTTCAGCTAGATAAATTGTCCGTCGACCGTTGCATTTAATATAAAAAAGCAAATTTAAGATAATTCAAAGTGACAATCAGAAATGAGAAGATTCAATGAAATAATCAGTAACATCATGCGAAATAGATTGATTGCGTTAATTCTCCGATACGTAGATGGCGGGAAAGATGCCGAATCGGTCCCCAACGCGGCCAGACCACCAGGACTCGTCAAACTTGTCAATGTCACAAATTTCATCACCTGCTTTGAAGGATAACTCATCGGATTGAGCTAAATCGCAGCAGAAAGAAGAGCCGATATCGCGTCAGTTTGCTGTGAGTGCACAGTTAATTAAGGTGGCTTAAAACTCACAGGCCGTAAAATCGTACAAAGCCATTGCCGTAATGCTGCTGGTTGGATGGGGATTAGCTCCAGTACCAAATTCAGCACCACTCTCAGACGTGATTTCTTGAACATGGTTCGCTGGAAAGATACCTGATCGAGTGCCGATGCACCCGAACCACCAGGACTCGTCAAACTTGTTGATATTGACAATAGTTTCACCAGCACGAAAGCTCAATTCGTCGCTTTGAGCTTTGAAAAGCGATGCGAGATTAGATCCTGTTTAATAGGCAAGAAATGGGTTCCTATGAAAAGCTTACAAGCATTGAAGTCGTAGGCAGCCACTGCAGTGATGTTAGAAGTCTTCATCTGCACCATTGGCTCTGTCGGTTGTGAGGGCTGACCGGATAACTCAACTTCCTTGTGTTCTTCCTCTTGTTTATTTCGTTGGTTTTCGGCCTAAAACCAACCAGAGTTGAAGCTACTAACAAATCAGAGTGTACGAAGACAAGGGACCTCAAAATGGCCGCTGGAGCTTCCCTTCAAGGCCGGCGTGCAAGCTACTTACGGTGACAGTAATCGAGGCAGTTGGAGTACCGTTAATGTGGATCCAAGGTAGTCATACGTGTGCAATAATTAAAAAAATCATCCTTTCTACTAAGGACTACAAGCCTACTACAACAGTGGAGTATCAGGTTGTTCAGCAAGGAAGCTAGCTGAATGGTACAACAGTTTTGGCGGGAGTCCTACGTCTCCATGATAAAGAAGATTCTAAACCCAATGCGTGCACACTATGACTTGAAATGGAGGATGTTTCACATCCTACAGCCAGCCTGAGAACCTCGTCACAACAACCTAGATACTTAAAAGTGCACCTCGACGATCGGCGTTGCGGTATCGACTGTGATGTGCGACGAGATGTCTTGAAGCAGACCTTCTGTAGCGTCAGGACATTAAATAACAACAGTAATGTGCATGCAAACATAGCAGCGACCTGTGGGAAAAAATGCAATCAGTTTAAGCTACTGGAATTTGATTTTCAACTTTGACGCGTCTAGTAATGCCAAAAATGAAACGACGGAAAAACGCTAATGTGAGTAGGGAAGTTTAAAACGAACCAGTCCAAAATTAGTAGGAGCATTAGGGCATTTTGCCAAAGCATCAGTGTTCCTACCCCATTAGAAGACGACAAATCTGAGGGCTGCGATACACTCCACGATGGTTGAGGTTGGGGCTAAAGAGCATCAATAACCAATGAGAATGGAATACTTGCCTGATTTGTCAATACCGAGGCAGTAGCAAGAGCCAACTAGCCAATCACGAATTAAAGCAGTGTAAAGTGCTCCCTGATTGGGCAAAAGCAAATTGAGCTACAGAATAACGGACCTCAGGTTCGGGTTCAGGGGAAGGCGGCTTAACAAATTTGGGGACTGGTGTTGGCTCCCAAGACTATGAAAAAAGGAAAGGACAAACAGATTATAACGGTGAAAATTAAATTGAGCCAGAAAAATTTATTTGCTTCTTACACTCTTTCGTGCACCTTCAGTCAATTGGGGAATAAAGTGACGCAAAGCGTCTTCTGACTGGATAAAAGCAATTCAAAATACAGAATAACGAACCTCAGATTCGGATTCAGGGGAAGGCGGCCTAACGAATTTCGGAAGTGGTTCTGGTTCCCGAGACTGCAGGAAACAAAGGAACATTTAGATTATCACGATGGGGACTAAGTCGAGTAAGAAAGTTTTATTTGCCTCTTCCACCCTTTTATGCCTCTCCCCCTCCGCTTCCCTTTCCTCTTGCACCTCCGTCTTCCTTTCCTCAACGGTTTGTGGCGCCTGAAAAAAAAGCAAATTTGATGGCCTTGGTAATACTAAAGCGGCGCAATTGGAGTGTGAACAAGACGACTGCTTACCGGTGGTTCAAACTTGGGAATCAGTTTTGCGGGTTTCGGAGCCACTTTCGGCTAAAATGGGAAAGAGGTAATTTCCATGCACACAAAACAGTTGGCAGTTTTTTCTGCCTGGAGTTTCAATTGAAAACTGTGAACTTCTTCCTCTTCTTTGCGTTGAAAAAAAAAACAAATTTCTGGATCTTTTGAAGGCACATCAGAGTTGTACAGCTGCTTTCAATACTTTCCACCCACCTTAATGGTCAAATGCATGGACAAACTAATCAACTTTCATTCTCGACAAAAAGCCACTAAAAAAGCAATGCTTTGTGGACTACGAGGTGAGCTTTGAGTGGATCTATTTGAGAAGACTGTCTACTGGCAATCTCCTTTCTACCATTGAGAAAGATCTTCTGATTGAAGAAGCCAATCAAAGATGACAATTGATTCACGAGATCAAAGAGGGCGGAATTGATGCTTCCATCCGAGGACGGAAAAGCCGGGGATGAAAAATATTTGATCACTTTGAAGTCCTTTCGAATGGAGTGGTTAACAATCGAAAGGAAGGAGACGAAAATGGAGAGGCTGATCAAAATTTAAAAAGGATGCAAATGCAAGTCACCTGTTCCGCAGGTACTGGGTTGGAGAAGATGTTCGGCTTGAGACGTCCTACCTGTGGACGTGGAGGCCGTTCCACAGGCTTATTCTGGTCCAAAGCCAGCTTCTCGAAACGCGCACGCAGTTCACTGGCACGACTTTGCCCTGTGCTGACCTCAGCTCCTTCAGGGGAAGTGGAAGAATGGCACTTTGAAGGAGGAGGCATAAAGTACTGAGGAATAGCGTCTCATTTACGCATTTAAGCCATGCAGCCATTCCAGGGCTAAGCTTCGTTGATGGATCCGTGACAAACTAGTGGCTGGATCATTGTTGGCCGTTGACTGGCCAGAACGTCCAGCTCTAGGTGCAGCAAAGCATCACCACAAACGCACACTACAGAAAGGACTACTCTACAAGGCCAAACAAGTCTTCTCAAGAATGCACACGAGGCCCACTCAGTTCTCCCGCGCCTACGGTTTGGTGTTGATAAACTTCTGGCAACGCCACTCTCTCCTTTCATTCGCCTTGACTCAGAGATAAGAAGTGACTCACTCTCAAAACCGGACACTCGCCCTTCTAAGTTCAGCACCATCGTCGAGGTTGAAAAAAAAAAGCCTAAGCACCACAAAAAGGCACACAAACTACCGAAAGCTATTACAGTTAAACACAGAACATGCTGTGTAGTGCATGCAGAGGCAGTTCACTTGGCTATTTGACCTTACTACAGCCTTTCAAATGATCCAGTCTTGTCGAGTGACACAGTTGCTTTCATGTGTTGACCTGTGGATGGAAAAAAACGAGCCATTCTCAAAGTGGTGAGGTGGCCTTTGGTAAGCCAAACATGCCGAAAACTTCAACTACGTCACGACAATGAAATCGACAGGTGGTAGGGAAGCTTTTAGCCAGCGCCAAAGCCCATCGACGCACATTCTCCATCAACACGGCAAACTACATCATGTCCGCTGGGGTATTATCAGCTTGGAGGGATGGTATCGGGGCAATGCACGAGTTCATACCATTCGCCACAGCAGACACAAAAACATAGCAACTCGAACCTCATTCCAGCTAATGATCCAAAGCAGTATTTTTGCGTTACTTGAAAGGCGGTCCAGAGGAGCTCATAAGCCTCCCCTAGCCAAAGTGACGACCTTTCAGATGTTGGGTAAATGATGCGGTCCACATACAAATGCAGAAGTTCATTTCCTGCTTTGGCTTAACTCTCCATATTCTGTTAGGGTTTCAAATTTACCACGTCTTGATAAGCTACTTCCCTACTTCTTTGCCCTACTGCAACCTTAAGGAAAAAAAAAACAACTGAGTACGCTGTTGGGACTGATGTGGAACAGATGGCTCTGGTGCGTCCTGATAGCCGCATGACGAGGCGTCGACACGATCCTTTTGCACACCGTACTTCCCCCCGAATCCCATTGCATAATCCTTCTGCGAAGAGTGTTTTTCCAACTCTTCGTGGTGGTCATAGCCCACCGCGGCCTAAAACAAGCATAAAGTACCTTAGTGGATGCCATTATAGTCTCATGGCTATTTATCTGACTGAATGACATCGCATAGGCACCGCTAAGCACAACCGACGCCTTTTTTGGTCCAACCGTCCCCCTGGGAATACTTTGCCTTCTTTCTCAAGCTACCCTCGACTAAGCACTTCCCCCATGAGCGCCTCAAGCACAACTATGCCCAGCGTCGGACGTCAATAGCAGATTCTTCGCACGGACATGCTTGATTGCATCGCCGGAGCTAATTGGGAGCACTACAAACAGTGGCAATGGAACAAACAATGCAACTTTGTTAGCCCATTGCGGCTAAAAAGTGGTCTAACTCATCAGAACAGGGTCAGTTTTTAGCCATTGTAAATCCGCATTTAACGAATTCCCACCACAGATTACTCAGTACATTTTGCCTCCAGCCAAATGTCCCCACAACAAGCGGTTGGTGCAAGGAGTACATTTGCTACCAAACGCCATCTGACCTTCAGCGCTAACTCTTTCACCGACGCCGCCCGACACGATTCATGGTGGAGTGAACGGCATACCTAGAAAGCCTAACCAAATCGAGGATGCATGCAGTCATGATGCGAATCCGCCTTCACTTCCACCTCTTAATTAGCTTATCTTCACGAGAAACTGTTCGGGATGGTCATTGCGAAGAAGGAGACATTGAGCAAAGCGATGGTTAATTGAGTGGGAGTTTCAGGTGCCACTCCGGTTTCGTGACGCTTTGGATATGCCTAAAGTAGCCTAACTTTTTCCAAGAGCACTGCTTTTGCACTTATTTCTGGAAGCGGATGACAATCGCAACACCTAGTGCCATGCATTAAAGTGTAAACTATTAAGCGATAGTTTAGGCATAAATTAATGAGTAGACACAATTGAGGAACACACGGCTTTCCAAACCATCTTACTTTATCCTGCCTATCCGTTTGGACGCCATAGCGACCACCGAAGCCCTTGGAGTAGTCTTTCTGCGAGGAATGCTTCGCCATCTCCGAATGATAGTCAGCACCGACAGCGCTCTAAAAAGATAGGGCAGAGCCTGACTTTCCGTACGGCTGGCAAACGACGAAACAACCAAACTTACCACACATTTAAAGCTCCCTTATTTCACTGCATTAATAGAGTAAAATCACCTGCTGCAATGATGCAAGATCGTGCCAATGAGGTAATCAACTGTGGAACTTGCCACAAATCGTAGTGTCGCATCTAAGGCCAAGCACGCCTCAAAGCGGTTGCGCAATTCACAAAAGAGGGAAAATTGAGAGGAGGGCTGCAGATACTGACGCACAACTATTGAGTCCGAGGGGCCCAAGCATCTCACATTTGTCTTTTCATCCACATCCAATTTTGCATTTGAGAAGAAATGACCCCCAAAACTCCTTCATTCACAGAATAGTCGCACGTTTCGATCAGTCAAGACGTGTTTTGTGCGAAAATACGATACCTCCCGATGGTCTAAGGGAGGTAGATCTGATATTATGCAAACAACTCTTCCTACCCCTTCGAAATTCTGCCTCACTTTCGCGATTTCACAACCGGAAGAGTTTAAATGCGATTCAGACACTCCGACACCTCCAAATATCAAAAAAGGCTTCCATAATTTCCAGAGAACACTAGGAGCCCTAGCTCAGATTCCCTTGTTGACGGAATGCAATCACCTGAAGCTGTGAAAATCTAGGAGGAATTCAGCCAACAGAAGAGTGCACAGCAGTAAAGAAAGACAGTCGTTCTGGCTGAACGTGACCTCATAATCTAACGAAGAAATGAAGTCAAGTCCTACACCCACAGTGAGATGCTATCAGCACATCAACGCCAATCACAGTAGCGAGGCTCAAGTGAACTCCTCCCACTCCATAGCCAGCACACACAGCATGCCTAAGATGATACACCTACAAACCGACAGTTAGCGTTTGCGCAGCGAAGCCTGTAGGGTTGAGTAAAGTCCTCTACCAACCACAGCACCAAACTCGATGCCGAACACATCTACTCGTATCTACTGACGAATTCCACAATTCTACATTACGGCGAGAATGTTGACCCTCAGCCCCTAAACAGGATCCCAGCTGACTCCTGGTCTGGGCGGTCGTTCTTCTGAAGCTCCAGCTCGGGTGCGAAACGCTCGGTTAAAAAAGCAACCAGTGAACACAAACACAAAGCAATAAATTGCATATTACCGATATGTTAAGAGACATTGGCCGTGAAAGAAAAGTTAAACCTAATGTATTTCATTTGCATCTACAAAACGCTTTGTATCAAAGCCTTGTCAAAACTAGCGCGGTGATTAGTGCGAGGTAAATAAAAGAGATGTCGGCCATTTGAAAATCGTTATTTTTTACTCGCTTGCATCTCGTCACATCTTACACCAACGAATGGCGACTGTTACGGTAACTCCCTCAACGCTGCACATTGTGCGCTCGTCAGAATGTGATAAATGGCACTTATGCTTCTTTAAAAGTAAAAAATAGAAGAAAATTTTACCCTGCAAATATGCAAATTGAATCATTAGAACGCATTGTTGGGCCTTACGACCCGCACATACATCGCAATAAACACATGATGTGCTTCTCACGTGACGGTGAAAACGCACTAAACTAAAAGTAGGTTCTTAGACGTATACAATGGAGACCAATGCTTCAATGTAATCCATTGTCTGTCAAGATCAACACAACACACAAATAAGAGTGGAATTCAGGACTCCTCATTTTACTCGTCACGGTAGAGGACGAGTAAACGAATTTATGAATTTTGATGCTTTTGTTGGAAAAGAAAATGTGTCAAAGAAGCATCAAAACATACTGAAAACGGATTTGAAAAGCATCCTACGTTAAAATCAAAATATATGCCGAATCCTTGGCATGCAGTCCGAGGACCCTCTTCGAGCGATAAATTTATCAACCAAAGTTAATCGAGAGTGCGTAAGTTTACGCAAACAGCCGGTGTAAGCCAGGCATTAGCAGTCACGCCGTGAATCAGCATTACTAAATAAGAGATCCGCATTTACAAATGGGAGCAACCAAACTAACACTTGTTTAATCATGGACTCGAATGACTTATTTGGCACGATTAGTATGAGCGTCAAAATGTGCAAAAATAGCGGTCCATAATGACACTGTTGGATAAAACTTAGGCACTCACTTTATCCATCCGATCCTTTTCAATGCCAAATTTTCCACCATAACCATATGACGCTTTTGGGATGGATTTTTTCTTAATTTCCGCATCCGACTCTAATACACCTTGGATCAACGCATTCGCGCTACAAAAGGCAAAAAATACTGCTGCGATAACTATGGCAGTTGTTACCGAATACACACAAACGCTTTATGCCTTGAAAACATGAAAGGCATAACAAAAAAGTCACATAATATGAATAGACATACTCAATATGACCAACACTCCCAGGAACAGCCTGCGAACCAAAGCGTTGTTCCTTTTCGGTCATGACATTCTTATAATCTGGGGTGATACCCCAATCATCGTCGTCAGCCATCCTATAGGGTGGAAAGTATGCATCACTATAAATGAGAATTGCAGAAAAATGCACCCATTGTAGAACCCTAATGCAAAAAAGTTCCATAGCGCGACACAAAAATAAAGGTCATAAGGTCTGTCAATTTTGCTTATCCAACTAACGTCTAGGAAGGCAACCTAACTGAAGCCCAAGAATTTCAAACGATCACCACGTGAGTTGATTCGTTAAAATATAAAAACACACATTATCTATTTCCTAAATCGTCACAAATCAAGTTCATTAATAACATTTGATTTACTGTTGCGATGCTGGGTACCGGTGAAAGAAGGTATTTTTGAACGTGCATTGCGTGTGCTTTCAATTTTCAAGATTCATTTCATAGATCGATCTTTGCAACAATTTATTTCAAACCCTTAATGTGCAACTTTTTATGCCAATGAAAACGGAATGTTGCTTGCCTTGTGCTGTGATTCTAAGTCACACAGTTCTGCTGATTTTTTAATTTTAGATTCCCCCTTTAATTTTATTAACCAAAAGTATTGGATTAAACTTAAGGTCGCTAAGTGAAAAGGCTGAATTTCGGAGAGCATGAAGCATGAGCATGAAGCAATACGAAGTATCAGAACAATTCGGTAGCTCCAAGTACTCCTAGTCACCAATCCTTCTGGCAACTTGTCTTCAACAAAAATTGAATGCATCCTTCTTTTATCCGTATAAAAGTGAGCTTGCTAAAGCCATTATCAATTGTGTGAGACCAGATCTATTCCATTATTCCTTCCCGTGTTCCAGCTCCAGTTAGAGTTATGCTTTTTGAGTTCAGACGACTTGGGAACATATGTACGTGTGGGATGCAAATGTCCGTATAATTTTACGCGATTGATTTTACCGCGAGATTTCGACTAATAGGCAAAATTTATTACCGGAACCTCATAACACTACATCACCATCCAGCATGTGTGATTTTCATTGAAAGTTACAACATTGGAAGAGTATCATATTCCCTTCCTGATTCTTGTATTAAATTACGTGCTGTTTTTCTTGCCACAACGTGTGTCTCGAACAAAAAAAATCACTCCTCTCAATTAGGCTAGGCAGCTTCAAGTTTTGCGCTTTTTATTTTCAGTTATTTGCCTTGTTAACTCTGGTTCGATTGCATCGTTGGCATGGGAAATGCAAGCAATAAAATCTCCTTCGTAATCACACTTTCGATGAGAAGGGAATTGCATTGCACTATTTTGGAAAGGTTTTATGCTAGAATTCTGTGAGAAAAAGGCAGAATTTCACAACCGTAACTGCTTATTAATGATGTCCCTCAGCATAATTATAGCAATCATGAAGCCCTTGCCAATGCGCTCACAAGAGAATATGAAGCAGTGGGATGGTTAAATGATCCCGGTCGTGGCGTTCGACCCGCCTTCTATCCGGTGTTGAAGGCGTGCTCTAGCCAAAGGGGAAGGTTGATGGTGGTAAATAAGATGGATCGCGGAACCTTGTCAGCTCCTTAACGCTAAAATGAGTGCCTGATAGCCTTTGACACGGGTTTGTAATCTATTTTACTTGAGCTGCTGCAGTACATTTGAGTTCACCTCGTTGTCGGTGGCGAATGCTTGAGTGTTTCGATTGCGTGACCCGATTTCACTCCATGGCCTCGCTTAGGCGCAGAAATCAACACTTCCATGTCATCCAGCGCGCGTTACAGGAATTTCCTTACAACAGAATAACTGCCACCATTTTTATGCAAGGAATCGTCACCTCCTCAAACTTCCTCATGCGCAAAGCGTCCGTCGTGGCTGTCAGTCGTCGGGCTGCTGGCCAGCGTCATGTCCATCAAGCAGGTAGTCACGCCAAACTCAGCCAATCAGTCTCCTCGCTTGTAGCGCACAGAGGCTACTGAGCTCGTTCTAAGAATCAGAGGCACGGGTCGAGGAGGCCGTGATCCTTCCACTAGTGGTCACCCGACGTCACTCTTCATCGATGCCGTGACCCTATGCAATCGGCGTGACGGTAGAAATCTGACGTTCATTTTTAAATCAGGATTTGAGGGCTGCCGGCTAATTAGGCTTCATGTTTACTTTGTCTTCATCCCCACACACACACACACACACACGCAGAAACTTGTTGACCTGTCACCTCGGTAACTATATGATAAGCGGTAACCGCTTCACGTTGCGGTATTAACGCAGTGAACATTTCCCAATTTCGTTACACTTCCAAGCTGTGGTTATCCGTTGCAGGAAATAATATCCGATGCCAGCCTGAACACAAAATTTAGCAACCGGTAACAATCAATCGAAAAGTAATGAACATTTGGGTTGAACAGTAGCAAAGCATATCTTGTGAGTAGTTTAGGGGCATTGAAAGTGATCCAACCATGGATCCGACGAGAAGTGGTCTCCTCTGCAATGATGAGGTGGGTCGTGTGATCAACTGAAAGGGGAGTATTGCGTTGGGTTACGCCAATTTAGACATTTAAAATGCCTAGTGTAGTGTTTTGTTTGTTTGGAATGTTGGCTGGCCCTACACATTGGTGGTGGCTGTCTTGAGCCTAGCTGCGTGGGCTGGCTTTTAGGTAATGCCAGCAGCTCCTGTCCTTCCCATCTTGAATGCACGCATTCTGATCTACGCTTAGCCTTCTCCTTGTTTCTAGGAATGCTTGGGACGCTACAGTAAGGGTAGAGGAAAGCGGACCAAATTCTGTACATTTACCACCCCGATTTATCCCGCAAGTGATATATTACAGCTGTGTGAGAGAAATGCCTTTGCTGAAGGGCTACTAGCGACGTTTGTCTTCCACACAATCCCGCTCTTGTGCTCTACAGGAAAGCTATTAGCAACGAGGCAATCCTAACCGACGACCATCTGGAAAGGCGGCCCGTAAGCTAACCTCTCAAAGGATGGATTGATGGTCGGCTGAATCTCCTGCTCCGAAGTTAGTTGGCAAGCCGAACGAACCTCCGGGTGGAGTCGCACAGCCATGAGGGAGCATTGACGTGGTGTCAAGCCTCGCCCCATTTGCGTCGGATGTCAGCGCCTGGCACGGTGAGCTCGTGAGTGCTTCTCGCACCACTGCTTCCGTTGTGATGGCTGACAGGGGAGGTGGATGGAGGGGAGCGTGGGGGTCAAAGCTCGAAAGAAGAGAGGGGCTGTGTAGTGCTTTACTTTTTTGGACTGTTGGTTGATCCGACGCATTGGTGGCGGCCTTCTCGAACCTAGCTGCGTTGGCTGGCCCTCGGGCCATGACAGCAGCCCCTTTCCTTCCTACACAGAATACACGTAATCTGATCTACGCTTAGCCCTCTCTCCGTCTTCTGGGGCCGCTCAGGACGCTACACCTAGTGGTACCGGTCGAACATGAATTTCGTCTTTAGTGAATGGATCGGTGGTTTGATGGACTTTCACAATTGAGCGAAATCTATCAATTTATCGAGTAGACACTGACGATCAGAGGAGAGGGCGGCGATTGCATTGCGCACCATTGGAGAGCAAGGTTCCACTTGTACGGGAACCTAATTCGACAGAACGGTAGACCACAAATGCATGTTTCAAACACGTCTCAAGTTTAGGGTGTCAATGTTAGTCGTCAGTTCATAGCCTCAGCTGTCCGTCAACTGAACGAGCATTTGGAGGACGTGTAACCTTTGTGTAATCTGTCCTTCTACAGGAGGAGACTGGGGTGAACATTTGCTATTTCAGACCAAAAGGTTTCCCATAATTGTGACACTGTGAAGTGGAGTTTGTTCTACTGCCAGTCTGCCAACAACAGCCAGTTCACCTCTGGATAGTTTTCCCTGCGTCACATAAAATTTCGCTTAAACATCCAACCGAACCAATTTATTTGTCCAATGAAGACTACAGCGGTTCAGGATGGCACGAAAGTTGACAATCTCTTGGTTAATCCAATCGGCCAATCTCAGTGGACTCACTTCCCAATGTTTAGCTTAGGTGTCCTCTATCCGACCAAGGCATTTTAAATTACCACCCTAGCAACCGCTGAATATTTGTTTGTTGATCAAACGGTCTGTGCGTTAGCGATTTAATGAGGTTCAATGCAGTTGTCACGCCAAAATCATTCATGCAATCGATTTTGACGGGGCGGAGAGGGGAGGGATAGCTTCATCCCCCCAATTTGGGACTGGACACCACACCAAGGTTGCAAAAAAAAACACCCAAAGAAAATTAAAGTATTGCCCAAATTGGATGTTGAGGCGTAAAGAAGGCAAAAGCGATGCCCATTCAGGGAGGGAATGCTTCTCTTATCCACTGGGAATTGGAGCCATTGGCAGATCTACAAGTCAGTACAACCTGAGACTTGCACATCAGCTCAAAATCATGATGATTTAGCAGAATACTGGGGGAGGATGTTTGGAGTTTGGGTGTTTGCTAAACCTGGAGACCATCTTTTTGATGCACTACGTGTTTTGCGGTCGATGGAGTTCTCGCCATCACCTCCTCCAACGGATTTCGAGGTTCCACTGCAAGTCGGTCGCCTTCGATTGCTTTTCCTAACCTACGCTCCCAAAAAATTCAAATAAGAATGAATCTAACATTTGCAACTTTATCTGTTTAGTTCCACGTCTAAGTCCGAGCAGGAAGGGCTTGTAAAATTTCTCAAATTCACTCCATTTAAGAAGCAGAGCCTCCAAAAGCATTGATGAATGTGGGAAATGTTAAGCAAAAGTGATTAATTGAGATTAAGGCAAATGCCGATGTCAAAGGGTGGACAGTAATTTGATCAGTGCAGGATTAGTTGACCCGCTGCCTTGGGGCGAATTTCAGCGGGGTTGAATGAGACGCCACACGGCACCCATTCCACATTTTATGACTTCTTTGCCAAGAATGCAAAACGGAGTTTTTATTGGGTAATAGACGCCTCCAATCGTCCAAATACCTGCAAGCCAAAAGCTCAAGCTGAGTTAATCAAGAAACATTGTGAGTGGACATCGACGAAGGAGGTGGAATTCGTGTGGTTTGGCGCTCGCAATGAGAGACGAGAATCGGTTACAGGCGCAAACAGCTGTTGAATGGCACCGAGAGGAGTTACATGGGTTTGCTCGAAAAAACCATTCGATACATGGTAGGAGGCGGGTAACATGACCCTGTGAGGGGGACTGCGGTTTGGATACACTCGCACGCGAACGAATGTGCAGACACCGACTTGACGACAGGACCGCTTCCACGCCACATTCGCAGGTGTTTCAGTTATTGCGACATCTCAATGCCGGCCGTGCTGTTGTCCTGTCCATCCTGATCGGCTCGTTCGATCCAACGTCCAAGGCCAACCAACACATTAACACTTCCACTGATGTTCATTAAGCAAAGACCGTGTGAAGCAATTTTTTGCTCTGAATGAGACCAAAGAGCAAAGTAGGATCATTCCCAGCAAAAAGTCGAGTAGTTTGCAGGGATTATCAATTGATAGATGGAAAGTGAAAAACTCACTACCAATTGGTTGTGATGCCGTTTAATCCGCAATGCATGCAACTTCAGACCTGACGAACCTGTGCCGATTGTTTCAATGTTGATTACCGATGCTGAGGGGATCCAACCGCAACGTCCCACTTCACAGTTCCACAGATAAGCGGCGCGTACTGATAGGTACAGAGCGGTGTTTTCAACAAGAAATGTCCTCCTGCCTAACAAAGCCATAACTAAAGGTTACTTGTGAAAGCAATGATTTGACAACCTGCACACTATTTTCTGCCCAAACAACGCCACAATCTCTAAGGCAAATGTAGAATTTGACCAAAATTTTATTCCAATCTGGAAAGGAGGCACTTCCAGTTTCACTGTCAATTGACGATCGGCACTTGGAAAATGCTCACAATAGCTCGACCACCTTTGATGAACGCTAGCTGCTCATTGTGGTCAACTATTGAGCTGACACGCGCCTCTAATCCCAACTTCCCCACGCCTTCACCCCACCACAACACTTGAATGGCATGGCAACAATCAGCAGGCTCAGCGTTTCCCCGTTTCTTTTACCAAAGTCAAAGGGCAAATTTTCGAAGGTCGATGTTACAGCACACTTCGAAGCAGATCTGCCTTACCATAAGAAAATTTCCAAGTTCAAATGTGTTTTATCGCCACTTGACAGAGAAAACTTGGGCAAAGAAAAACACGCCAATGCCAATTAACTCGGTAATTTACTGAGCTCTTCGCTTCTGCATAGGCGTTTGCCTCTTGGGCCACTTTGAAGCATCGAAGAGCAACTAGGCGTCCCGGATCTGGCAGACGATCCTTCCGCTGAATGACCTCTTGGCATTAGTGCCTTAATGCACGCAAAACTTTCGAGAGAGTTTTAAAAAAAGATACTTCCCCCAACACTGCGATAGACACAACTGCAAAAGCTATAAATAAAAGGGTGAAACTGCTATCTGTCAAGCGATTTACGCTTCAGGTAGAGGGTGCGCACGCTTATTCCTGAACATCCCATTCATCTCCATGCTTACCACGAAAAGAATTTATCCTGTTGTTTACAGCACACTAAGGTGAAATTTTCAGGCCACTGGGGTTTTGTTGTCATGGCAGGATGACGCTGCTAGATAAATAGGTAACAGTGATGACGACTGTGCCTCAAAGGAGGGCAGGCATGGAGCTGCCTGTTTTAATCTCCCTCACTCTAGTTAATCCCTCCCCTAAAACCCAACAATGAACTCAAAGCCCTTAATTCATAATCAATTTTTAAATCTCAGGCTGTTGGTTAATCAAAGTTTTAAAGATTGTGATGTGGCATTAAATTTTAATGCCTTTTAAATCGAATGTGTGCCAAAGCACTGCATTAACACCCTCGCGGAATGTGTACATTCGAAAAACGACAGCTAATGGGAGTGTTTTATGGCCATGGGAACAAATTTAAAGTTTGTTATTTTTCATGTGAATTTGAGAGTGCCCCTCTGCTTTAAGTGGATAAATTCGGCACACTGCACAACACTGTACAGGCCTTCGCTTAGTTCCCCATTCCAAGTAATGTTCAGCAGAGGTATAAAACCTCCATCTTGTGATAGCTCACTAGTAATTTGATAAGCGTGCCTTCTATGAAACTTCTTCCTTTATCATACGATGGACTCACGGAATTCAGATGCGAAGTGCGATCGAAGTGGTTCCTGGCTGTCAACGAAATGAGAAATAAGCAGGCAGCATTATAGGCACAATTATTTAGACCCCTTCAGTCGTTAAACCCACCTTTGGTTTAACGTGTGACAGCATCACACGAGGATTATAACAGTATCCACATACCTTGGCTTTGGGTGACAAGCAAACTTTGACTTAAGTGGCACCAAATCTCGTAAAAAAGGCTTTCAGGCATTACAGGAGAGAATTCGCTTGCCAGAATGGGTGCCTAGCGCTTAGAAGAGAAAAGAGACGCATCATTACGTCTTCTCGCATACGTTTGGCTTAAAGATTAAGTGACATTATTGCGTCAAAAAATCATTTTGTGGCGGAAGATAACAAACATAATTCAAAATTCGTACGCACGGCAGTGGTGGGAGCCAATGGCATTAAGGCGCGAGCCCAAGTCACTCCGCCGTTGGCTTTCGCGTGCGCGCATCCCTCCGCACCCTGGGGTGCGCGTAAGTGGCTTTTGAACGAGGCAACCAATTAGTGTGTGCGCGTAGGGCTGCATGCTGAAAATTGACCAAAATGGCATACTCGAATAGTTGAAAGTTATACCGCGTGATTTTACCTTGATTTCGACTCCTAAGCCCTCAGTGTCTATCCGCCTCCCTCTTCGAATGTTCGCCGACTCCAAAGCTACTGTTGGGAAACCTTCCACAAGTGACTTTCAGCAACCTGCGAATTCAATGGGTAATGTGCATTCTACACACTATAATAAATTTATTTTGCAGGCTGCACAATAAATTTATTCATTTTATTAAATTAATGGCAGGACGGATTCTCTACGACATTCCGTGTAAGGTGTGCAAGGACCATTCCTCAGGCAAACACTATGGCATATACGCTTGCGACGGGTAAAGTTCTGGTTACTTAAACAGTAGTAAGCAACCCTCGATGGACGTTGTTATAATTTACAAGCAGACTAAGTTTTTTTTCAGTAGCATATGATATGCTCCTGTTTGTTGAAAAAAATGGAGATCAAATGAGTGGAGGCCCTGTTTTCATAGGTGTGAACTATGCTTACATTTTTACTTACTTTTCGAATTAAGCAATGAAAAGTCATCAAATTTTTGCGTTCTTGCAGAGTTTGCTTGTTTTCTGTCCTAGCTGTGCGGGATTTTTCAAGGTAAGATGATAATCAACCCTTCCCAAGTCACGCTCACTTCTCCTCCTCCACTTAAAGCGGTCGATTCGACGCAACAGACAATACACGTGCAAATCACGAAACGGTCAGGAATCGTGTTGTCGTGTGGATAAGCCGCACAGGAATCAGTGTAGAGCTTGCCGACTGAAAAAGTGCCTCGAAGCTGGCATGAACAGAGACTGTGAGTTGCGCCTTTTTTGAAAATACTTTTCAAACCCTTTTGAGAATTAGTCGTGTAATTTTACTCCCCTCCGATAAAGCGAATTCTGTGAGCCTAAAACAATGATCTCTTTGCAAATTTGCAAATATTTTCAAAAAATCGGCAGAACTGAAGGGTGTCCACAGGTTGGGGCGTCTAAAAGACGCGAGTGGAACAAATAATTACCAAGTGCGGTGTCGGATTATGCGCGTTCTCGGCTCTTAGGAAAAACTATTGTGGAAGGCCTTTAGCGTTGAGTATAGCTTCAGGGCAGTAGGATAAGCATATGATAAATCGGTTGCTGATTTGTTTCCTCTAAAGTAAGGATTAATGGAGTAAAAGCGGAGAATCTGCCACCTTTCCTTAAGCTCACGCATCCGGCGTTTCCCTCGACTGTGGGGGAGCATCCAGCTACTAAAACTCACCTTGCCGCTTTTATGGAACCAAGGGAACTAGCATAAAGTATGTGCTTACCCAAAGGCCTTCAATTTTTTCCTTTCGCGTACGTCGGCTTGGGAAGTGAATTTTGTTGAGGATGCACTCAATCTTTGACTGGTCGCTTCAAGGTGTATGGACGAAGCAGGAAAGTAAAAAAAATCAAATTGCTTGAACCATGACAACAAGGAGAATGGACTTTTAGTGCGCAAATTCTCAACCTTCCACGAATGGTGGGCTATAGACTGGTGATTAATTGCAGCATTTGGAGAAAAATGACACAAATTAGGCTCAATTTTATTGGCTGCATTGTTTCCGCATTGTTCACACGGGTAAGCGCCCAAAACCTCACGCACTTTGTGCATTCCATCATGCATTTCGTTTACAGCCCTTAGGAAACCATTTTTGCACTGGAAAAGTTAGTGTAAGTAAAGTCAAGGCACATTTCAAAGAGGTCAGTTATTGTCAATTGCCCCACATCGCACAGCGATGATTCAAATGGGCGCCAGTCAGGAACAGGTGTGAAGTTGGGTTTTCAGACAGGGCACTAATTGTGCTGGGACCACACACACACACACACACACATCCACACATGTTTTTTGCTTTATTTTGTGCTAATAAAAACCATTTAGCCAGAAGTAGATAAAATGCAATCAGAAGATGGCTTCTTCTGAAGTAAGAGGAAGTGAAGAGCCCTTCAGATGCTGATGCAATTGAAAGAGAAGCAGGAAAGTGCTGTAATGGCTACACGTGAATAATCTCGCTTGCCTTGTTAGTGACAGTGTTAGGAATCGCGTCAGAATGGTTCCATTCTCATCAGGTGGAGGAAAAAAGGACACTGAGCGTGAGAGAAAGTGGCGACTGCCCACTGGGCAATTAAAATGGAATGCTAGAATTGTATACGTGAGAGCCAGTGTCGATGATACTGTTGTTGTTGGCGTTGATACTTTCAGCGCTATGATTGACTGCAGTGCAGTGGTCAACAAGTCAGTTTTGAATACGGTTAGACTTGTCGTGGGAGTTTCACATGGTATGGCCGAGAGTGTGTGTGTGTGCGTGTGCGGAGAGAGGGCTGAAATAACCATCAGTGGTTAACACCAACAGCGAAGGGGCTTCAACGCCATCAAAAATGGAAAAAAAATAAGTGTTATGCAAGGACTGACTTTATAATCAGTTCGTCTTAGTTACACTAGTAGTTTCTATGACTTGTTCCTCGAATCCATTGCCGATGTTACTGTCAACCACCGAACTAATTCGGCTCCAGTACACGAAGAGAGGCCTCATGACCACGGCAAATAAAAAGAGGTTTGACAAAATTAACTGTGGATTTATGAATCGCAAGCAAGAAAAGGAAGCATCGCTTTGGCGACAGTCAATACCGCTGAAGGGTTTCCGCCTCTGCTCAGGGTCGGCTGAGTGTACACCATTGGACGGTGGACTTAAAGTGATTAGATTAAAATACCAACGTCTGAGGACTTGGGGGCGATTCACGAGCCAGTAACTATGGTAATGTCGATGACTAAATTTCAATTCAGGTCGACTAGTTTTTACGGTCAAGTGTTTGCTTGACTTATCCAATCAGCGAGGCAATGCTTGAGTTGCTGAGACTTGAGGGGTTGGGGAGGCGGGCAGGTTGATTAAACTAAGTTTTGTTTGGTCGGCTGCAGTGAAGAGCGCTTGACCCACCACGGGAGCACAATCAGCTCCACTTATGCTAATGAGTTCCACCTTTAAATTAGCTAACAAAACACATGCTGCATCCCGGTAACTGAAGAAGGAAGCAGATTTTACGCAACCTCTTCACCTCACTTTAAACCACTTTTTAAGGCAATAAAACAGCGCCTACATTTTGCTGACAATTTGACATGACAAGCGAAAAGGGGATAAGCAATAAAGTGGCGTCAAAGTTCCACGGAAAGGTGCCTCACTTTAGTGGGCAATTAACAAGCAAAAAGGTCATGTCAGGCTAGGTCAAAAATGGCAGTTTCACGATTAATGCGAATGAAGGAAGTGAATCAACTTTTTCTTTCAGCTGTTCAGCACGAACGCGGTCCCAGGAATTCAACCCTCCGACGACAAGTGGCGCTAATGCTTCACGAGAAGATGCCTTCAAAACCACTTCAAGAAGTGACTCCAAATGCTTCCAACTTCCTTGTTGCACATTCACACATGGGTATTGTAGAGCCGCATGTTTACGAGACTCCACTACCTCCGCAGACGCTGCCGCCTTCATGCTCTCCATTCCATTTTCCCGAGTGGTACCTTCCCAAACACTTTTATAATATCTATCCTGGAAGTCAACCATTTTCTACACCGTCAACTGATTCTTGGGAGATTTTTTTAAAGAGTGCCTTCCCATTCCCTTCTCCTAGTTCCTTTGTACAACCCCAAGCAGCATCACTTCTACCTTTAACACCGTCGTCTTCCAGACCTCCACATAGAGAGGCATTCATGTCCAATCTGCTATCACCACCACCACTGCCACTGCCACCGCCATCACCGCCTCAAGTGCTGTCGAAAGCTGAGGCATTTGGAATCGACAATCTCCTAAACGATTCATCACTAGGTGAGTTGGAAGAGAGGGAGAAAGGAGAGCGTTCATTTATGACCTTTTCATTTGCCTGACCACAACGCTGCTGTACTGGAGACTGCCGTTGGAGGCATTTGCACGTATGTCATATCATGTGTGGGTGCGTGATTGACAAACAGGTTGTCTGATTTTTCGACAGGTGAGAAATAATCCTTCGCGCAGTTGGGAGCCTCAGGTGTGTGGATGTGCACAATCGGTGGGAAGGTGGTTGAGCCATTCAAATGATGTGCTGTTGGCTTAGACCAAGAGATTCTGGCTTTTGCCTTGGCTTTCATTGGGTGGCCAGTTTGTGCACAACGCAATGCACTTCCCCCAGCTTATCGACGAGAGCTGTGAATGATTTCACCGGCCCCGACCGTAGTCGGGTTAGAAATGTGGTGGCTAATATTGAGTCAAAACAAATCTACCAACCCACTTGCCCGTCTATCAACATGAAATTCAGGCGGTGGATCGTTTCGACTATAAAAGGACGAGGAAAAATGAAGTGGGTGCGGCAGTGATGATGCCTAGGCTGTGTTAACACGCTATCAGTGGCCAAATTAGGCTCTGTAGTGCATGCGAAGAAGTTCTGCCACATCAAGGCATGCATTTCGTTTAGTCTAAGTTTCGTGGACGTGACATGTGATTGGCTAATTTGTGTGCTCAGACTTACGACCACCGTCGATAAGCTATGGACCTGTCAATCACACTCCATTTACTGCACGACCGTCGCTTCAAGCTGTTATGGCAAACCACTGGAGGCAGGAAAACGTCTCCTCACCGGTCTACCAAAACACCTGATAAGCCGAATACGGTAGTACGAATAAAATTTGCCTTGGTACGGTAAAAAAATGGTTTTCACGGCATGCTTGTTGATCTTTTAATGCCTATACCTGCTTTCCCTTCCCGCTTTTCCAAAGCGAAATCTTTTAATCACACCGTTCCCCACCTCAGCCGCTTAAGTGCTTCAGTTTTCACGACGCGTCCTCAAGTCACTCGCTGTCCACATTCATGCGCTTAAGAGTCCACACAGAAAGTTGGTGACTGTTCCTCTCTTCACAGTGTCGTTTCATTTTGAACCCTGTCAGATCATTCCTCTGAGGGTGCTCTTTTACTATGATTGAAGGAGGGTGCTGCATGTACCGCCGATTATGCACTTTGAATGCTCTCCGAACGTGGCAAGCAGACGAGAGCTCCGTCTGAGTGGCAGTGTTGAAGGCTCGCGATCCGTAGCCACGCCGCTGGGGGGTCCAATGCTCCACCAGCTTAGTTTCAATGTTTTCTTAAGTAGTCAATCCATTTAAAGCCTCAACTATGGAGGGTTCATGTTTTTCGTTAAAATGAGCTCACATACAAGTTCCACAGACATGATTTCAGCAAGAGACAATGACGATGAGAATGGTATTCTTTGTGAATAGGAGCAAGGTATGCGAGGAAACATCGAACGCGCCCTCTGGCCCTCTGACAATGACTAGCAATCGTACCTCTTCCGCGTTCCACTTCCTCTCCTACGGCACTTGTCACGCTCAACGGTTGTGCGTTTAGAGCTTGGGCATTCGGTGTGACAAAGCAATCACTATTCGTGCGCATGACTGCCATTTGATGGACTGCTAGTCAATACACCTGCGATCATCACCGTCTTATTCACATCAGCATCATATAAAAGGCCTGAGGAGGCTTGGAGACTTCTGCGAGCACCGATTGATTTGAGCAGACTTGACATCCTCGTTCACAAGAGTGCTTGCTAATCGCCGCACACTTTTTCGTGCGCACACTTGTCAATTTGATGAATAAGCACCCAGATTGACATGCCGGTGAAAAAAAATTTATTCCTCAAGCCTGCGGAACGAATAAAAGTATGCGATGGAGAGTAATTGTGCCACGGGCTCCAGAGCGCTAGTGACGTAGACGACATTGGCAGGGCGCCTGTCAATGCCAACAATTCCTATTTTAAGCAAACACAAATCTCCATTAATCCTAGTACGAACACAGAACGAGGAGCAGGATGATGGAAATGGGCGAACTTCAATATCAGCAGAAATTGAAATCACCTCGGAAGAACTCACCGTTTGTGTCAAAGGCATTCTACTCTCCACCATGACGTGGATCAGTACCTTTCGGCCAGATCGGCAGCTGCTGCGAACATTCCTCCAACCCACTGCCTATTCCTCGACTACGCAACTGACTTCTCGTGAGATTGCCTGCCTGATGAGCGTCGCGTGGCCAAGGGTCTTTATCCTTGAAGCGGTCGAGGTCTTCCTAAAGGGTCAGGATAGTGGCAGACTCGTTACTTTCTTGGCCAAATTATGCACCAACGGAAATGCCACCGGCTTCAGTAAGTTGACACGCATTGCCCCAATAGTTGCAGAAGTGTCTGCTTTGGACGACGAAAGTGTTATAATTATGGAATGCTTTTAACGATCAAAATTAGACCTTCCAGAATGACCTTGAGAAAAGAATAAGTCACGCATTTTTTTAACATTTTCATCGTTTTCTTCGAGTTATAAAGGATTGTCAGCAAGCAGCTTTCTCACAAAAGATTTGCCATTGTGTTCACATCATTCCACGATAGGTTGCTTCGCCGATTTCCCGCTGCTCAACGGCAACTCAAAGTGAGCCTCGTAAATGTGCATCCAAAGTCTGGTGGTTAATGAACCAAAAATTGTTTCTCGAAAATGATTACTGCGTGCCAGGGTGAGAACCATAACAGCTAAATCTTTCACTGTCGTAGAGGTGCTGAACCGGGTCGGAAACTCCGCCACCGTTCCAATGTGCTCATTGGTTGATGAGGCGAGTGGCCGAGCGACTGAAGCGTTCCATCACATCGCGGAACAAAGCACGTTTGAAGATTTCCGTAGATGTCAAATAATTTGAGTAATTTAACACCTCGGTTCACAAGACTTTCTTCATCACCACACGCCCTAGCATGCACGCACACGCGACCGCGGATGTCTCTCACCTCGACGTGTGGACCAGGCACAATGAAGGCATCAATCACTCGCTACAGTACAGAACCCTCCACTCGCTTGCTAATGCGGGTGTTAACCCACCGCAACAACGGCTCTTTTTGACCCTACAATAGCGCAAAATCTGCTCCGGAAAAATGCGTCCTTTGCTACAATCGAATCTTGGATAGAAAGTGCAGAAAAGTAGGCATTGGGGGCTGGCGGTCTGGCTGTCTGGGACGCTTTGAAATGCTGAGCAGGTCATCGCTTGTGACCACTCAAAGTTGCTACAGTAAGTCTGTTGCGTCGCAGCTACGAAGCGGTAAAAGCCTCAGTTCGACTACACAAGAGGCGTCAAAGCGTCAATACACACGACAATGCCTTCACCTTCTTCATTCCACTTCACTTCATAAAGCGTCGTTGCACAGGCACAAACAGTCTCGTAAATCACCAATCATGTTGCCACACAGTGACATCTTTGACATCGTATTAAAGGGTTTAGCACCACGAGGGTGCCATATCAGCGACGCATGATAAGCTTATTTTTGCATGCGTCATGGATCGGCACCGAATGCGATTGGAGGAGCGGCTTTGATCTTCAAAGATAATGCCGCAATTGATGCCGGCTGAGAGACATGTGTGCTGAATAGAGACAGCCGTCCGTTTATGGCCTACTGAGTTCATGATTTACTGATTTGTTCCATTTGGAGTAGCTACCTGGAGGTCGACTTTCTGACTCACTTTGGTGTGCGATCGGAGGAGTCTACGCTAAAAGTGTATTCTCCACACCCCCTTTTCAACATTGCAAGTGGCAGTAAGAAGACAATAAATAACCTCCTTATGGAGTGCTTTCTCACGCAGTACATTCGTGCATATGCATCTTCTTATTCATGTACAAACGACCTGTCTCCTCGCCTACTGCGGCAGAGACTGCTTGGGGTACTGTCACTCGAGTCCGTGGCACGAGTGGGCTGGCAGCCGCGCACTCCACACTTGGTATTGTTTTTCGAAGCAGTCACGACCACTTCTCTAGCTCATTCTCACTTTTTGCCCTTTTAGACGCATCAGAAGGAATTGAATCACTTGTCCAATTCCTAACCGATCTTCAGCCCTCGGCTGATGAATTCAGCTTGCTGAAGACTCTTTGCCTCTTCAGCATGGACTCCGATTCCGGTAAATGTCAATTATTTTGCTCTGCTGACTACTTGTTAAAAAATACTTGTCCAATTTTTGCTTTCAGTAAATCACGTAGAATTTGAGCACCTTTCGGCCTTGTGTGCTCTTCTTCACCAAAACCTTCCAGTCTATATCCACACGTGTTTTCCAACCAGTTTGGAGCAGAAGGAGGGACTCCTACGCTGCCTAGCGGCGATCGAAAGGCTTCCCCATGCAATTTGTTACATGATTCGCAGTGCTTTCTTAAAGATGTTTGGATATTCAATGGAAAACATTGATCGCATGATCGAACGAATGACTTTCGCTGCTGTCGAAGCGGCCAACCAAGCCACAATGAAACTCCCCTAAACCGTAGTCAACAAAGGTCGCATTCACAGCAACACAATGCCATATACACACGTATAACTGGTGTGTTTTGGTTTGCTAAATTACAAAACTAGCATATTTTTACAAATTTGTGCTATTTTAAGCAGTTAGCGTCCGAATTTGTTTGAAAGAGCAGACTGCTCGCTTCAGTCGTAGCACTACGGAGTTGGGTGGGTGTTGCGGTGAAGAAGGCCTGCTACTCTGGGTTCTAGCATAATCTCATTAATACTGAAGTTCTTTTACGCCCTCAGCTTTGCTAAATCCGCTGAATGTTTACTGCACCGGTAAGATATTTTCTGTGGTGTGACAAATTCTTGCCCAGAAGGCAAGGACAAAGTGGCAACGTCTTTTAGCAGGTTATTTTACAACCGCAAACTCGCCCCAATGACCACGGATTGAGATGAATCAGTAAGCATCGATTGTTTAGGCTACAGTTAATGAATTTCGCACTCTACCTACCCTTGCAGAGGACTCGGCGATTGCGAGTTGACGCTAGTAGGAGCTACTACTGAAATCAATAAGTAGACCTCTTCCCAGTCGTTCCTGTCTCCCTAGCTGACACCCTTTTAAAAACGATCACCAATGGAGAGCCTTAACAATAACACTCGCAGGATTGACATCTCGTTATCACATCATGCAGTGCCATTTTAAGAGATTAATCAGAAAGAAGTGAAGGTTTTCTTTCAAATGATTTGAACTGTAATTGCAAAAATTCGCGTTTCTATTAGGCAGACATGTTCCATACTTTGAAATTTGGGCAACAAAGAAATACACCTTTGCAAGACAAGTACACAATTCGCACTTCTACAAGGGACTGCTGAATGATGTCGTGGAACAGCATTCTCCCCATATGAGACTAAAAACAAGCGATTGTCGAGTAAATCTTTCCCACAAAACTTTTTGCTGCCATTTCTTGTGGCATGGAGGAAGTCACTACCATAAACCATTCCTCACTAAACCTTGACCAGCATTAACTTTGCGCATTGATGCATCAGAACCAATTGTGAGTCAAGGTTGATGGATGGATGATCTTGACAGGTTCGGCTTCAACGAGTGGTAGGAAAACCCAACTAAGTCAAAACAATGATACGATAGCCTTTTTATGCTACTGAAACTCGCAAAGTTCTTGCAGACCTCCTAACAGTTGTACAGCGCTTTAGTATTTTGAACAGGTCCGACGATCGTATTTAGCTTATAGCGCCTAAACAGCTAGTAAGATGTCAACATTAGGCCACATCCGCAGACTACGAAGCCTTCGGGTGGCTCTGCCAATCTGCAAAAGACCCGTTCAACGCTTTCCTGTGAGTATTAAGTCAAAGCGTGGAGCGTACGATTGCTAATGTCTAGTTATTCCCTAATTACACAATAGAGCTGTCTCCGGCGCGGCTCGCAGAAAACAGCAATTATTTACTGATGCACACCGGGTAACGTGACAGCTCGCCGCGCCGATGACTAAGTGAAGCCTGCTGGCCTGGGTGAGTTCAGCCACATCAAAGAATTCGTCTGTGGTGGCAGGGTTGTCTTCCAGGCCCTAGTTAATTAGTGCACTAGAGAGACGCGCTAAGACAGTAGAAGTGGCGGGATTCCACCAAGGCGCAAAAGACTGCTTCAATTTTCGACCCAAGTAGTAGATTGGTTCGGCCAGAAAACGTGGAACCCTCGTGTCCTGAAAACCAGAATTGAAACGGAGGCGTTTTGAGGTTACATAACAGAGATACCAGTCCAGTTTCCATAATGGAGGCGAATCTCATTCCAAATGACATCAGCGAGGCGAATTAAGCGTGCTCCCGCTCTCCAGTGCCATCAAAGTGCACGTTGTAGAGATCGTTTGGCGAGGTGCAACATCAAACGCTCCACCAACCTCCAAAATTTCAAGGCCAATCGCACTAAAATTTTACAAGAAGCTTACCAGAAAACCGAGTAGGCGCATGTTATTTGAGTTGACCTTTTGGTGCATTTAAGTTTACCACCTAGGTGGGCCTTAATTTTTAACAAAACTCGCTAAGCATTTGTCGAAACGGCATACGCTTCGATATAACTTCAAGTTTTCAAATTTTGGCGTTAGTGACTAGGACGCTGCGACCTATATGATTCCCTTTTCACTACTCGTCGGACTACGATGCCGGTTCAGCTTCTCAGTATTGTAATTCACTCTACAGCGCAGACTTTGAGCACTCCTGTACAATGACAATGTTTGCTCGTCCATACTACTTATTAAGATTTCAGCGAAGACTCTAAGCGCGAACACGTGCCTGATTAAATTATTCACAAGCTGTTCTAAATTATCCTTACAACAAACAATAAGCGTTTTGATGCAGCAATATTTAGGCACATGTAAACTGCGAGTGGAGAGGGAAAGAGAACAAAAAAGGGCCGCGAAATTTATATCAGATTTCACAAAGTCAAGGAGTGCTCTTCTTCATCTATGGATACGTGGAGTTTTGTAACTCTTTCGGTTGAAAATATGACCAAAGATTTATTCCAAAGGTCCGATCTATGGGTGTAATGATGGTAAGTAGAAGGAAGATTGCTAAACAGGGGAAATGGAGATGTTAACAATTGTCGAACAAGCAAGTATGGTCGTGGCTAAAGACCACTCAACCAGTTTTGTAGCATCTTTCTGACGCCATTTTAGGGAAATCAGCCCAAGAATGATGAGTAGAAGGAAGGCTCCCAACCATTCAAAAACGGCAAAAAGGACGGCCGTGGCATTCACACACCACGTAGGCACAAAAATGCCTCCTCTGGTCAAAGACATTTTCATTTGAACACAATGGCATGAAAAATTAAACGCATTCTTGGTTCTCTGCCCTGAAGGGAGTGTTGAGTTCCCATGGTCAGATGCTTCGGTTTTTGCAAAAATGTTAGCTTCTTCTCCGTCGAAGTCAACATTACCTCACTGGATCAGAATATTCCCTACAAAAACCCAACTAGTTATTCAAATAACATCAAGATTTTGCAGTGCTTCAGTTAAACCATGTAAAAGGCTCAATAAATGTCTTATCCAACTAAACTTCCCTTTTGAAAAGACTGGAGCATTCACCTCAAAGTACTCCTGGAGTTGATGAGTTTGACGTAGAAGTACACAAACTTACCAATTTTAACAACTGTTGAAAGAATTGAGTGAGTGGCTTCAGAAAGCACTTATTTTAGAACAATTAAAGGTTACAAGATTCTGATTGGCCAATGAGATTAACGTTGGCATTTCATTGGCTAATCTTGGCAGCATAATTCTTCGTGGGATGATTCGATCCCTGTGGTGCAAAAGATGGTTGTGCCCCTGGAAATATTGCTTTACGACTTCACAAGTGACATTAATTAGGGACTAAGCAACTAGAGGCGGAAATAAAGTTAGTGTTTGTTGAGTTGGACAAAGCATGGCACGTCTCACGTCCCGCGATGGTAGAGAAGCGCGGTGCCCCGGTTCTCCTACTAGCCCATCCGTTTTGATTGACGTTTCTTCCTTCCCTTTGGAATGCTGATTGAAGCAGTTATGGAGATTGTTCCACATCCTGATGGGAAGTGAAAAATAAAAAGAAAAGTAATTATTCTACTACTGCATTAGCCATGCATTGCGTAGGTTTTTGAAGGTGTAGATAGGACTACTGGGACGATGTTACTTCAAGTGGTAGGTGTCAACTATGTCACGTCAATGGAAGTCGGTGCGAGTGGCGAAGAGCAGTGTGTGCGGAGGGAACGAAGGCGAAAAAAAAAAACGAAAAATAGCAATTCCAGCAGAAGAGTTGAGGCGCAGCGCTATGGTAGGACCAGTGACGCCTCCTATTATGCTGAGGAAACAGCGAACGCAATTCTTTTGTGTAAAATTAGGAGTGCTGAAACAATTTTATTGAACAAACTACTCAGAAGGGCTTATGGCTGCACTAAGTTGAGGGGTCGTAAACAAGAATAAATACGGTTTCTACCCCTTGGCAAGGTGTTAGTTTCTTGCATGAAATCCAGTCGTCCAGTATAGCTTGATGGGGTAAAGCAAGTCATGCAGAGTCAAATAATGAAATAAACGTGCTTAAAAGTCGGTCAGTCATCCAGCAGTCATCAAGCTCATATTGATATTCGTAAACTAAGCAAATCCACCGATACTTTTCCATCACAGGCTGACTCCAGAGTGAATATCCGACCGAGTGAACCATTCTCAATGAACCATTCCCCTTAGAAAAAATAACCTCTTGGGACCGGTCTCACAGCATGGCCACTTGTGATTCAAGACTAATACGGCGTTGAGTTTGTGTGAAGAAGGTGGATTGACTGTTGAGCAAAGCTTTTACAGCCGGGCTGCTTAGAATCGCAAGAAAGAAGAGCTGATGATACGGTTATCCAGTCCAAACAGGGACAGTTTGGTAGGTGGAAAAAGGGGAATAAATTACAGAAACTAGGGTCTTTCTTTATTCATTCATGGAGTCCTCTCAGAGCAATCAACAGATGCCCGGAAGACAAGTGAGCCATCTCAGGTCTGTCTGCGTCACTTGCCATCGGCGTGGAGGACTGTCTTATTACTCAATGCGTGCCGACTTTCCCACTTTTTATGATTTGCTACTCAATGAAGAAGCCTTCCTTCTTACAACGCCATAATATGACGGGCTGTGCACAGAGAGCCAAGTGCATACATGCATCTTTCGCTTAAAAAGAACAGTCTCAGTCAGATCTCACCGTTCCGTGACTGCGCCACTCCCATTGCTTGTCAGCTGGAAAGACAATGTCTGTAGTTGATCGGCTCTCACCATGTGCGTAGGTTATTATGAATGGAACGGTGAAGGCTGCATTGACTTTTAGTGGGCTCATTAAATGCACAAGGGAAAAATGCGATTAAAGCTGCATGTTAATTTAGCAGTTAAGAGAGCAAATTTCCATGGAAAATAAAAAGGTTCATAACCTTCGTCACTGCAGAATGAGACATTAAGAACTGCGCCGACATTAAAAAAAATTCAAAAGAATAGCATCGAAGCACTGGCATAAAATTTTAATCCACAGTTGTCAAGTTAACTGCAATTGTTCAAGCTAGTATTGTTTGTAAAAAAGCTCAATGTAAATAGAAAAAATTCTCATAACAATTAATAAGGCGCGCATCTCATAACCCATTTCTACCCGACTTATGTTGCATTACCTCGCCGTGACCTTGGAATGAAGGCGCCTACTTGTCCTTATCACTGTTTGAGCTGTGCAGAGCGAGACGTCGGACGGGGAGTTTGCTACAATTTTACACGTTTCCTCCCTCGTGATCATCGATATCTTTGGACTTAAAACTCCATTCGCAGCCGTGATGGCAAAGGCGGTGGGTTCCAGATCAGCTCCCACGTTTTGGACCAATTTGGGTCAATTATGTGTTTCTTGAAGCTTTCTGTAGTGGCGAAAGTACAAAACCACCAATGAAGTACTTGCCATCACAAGATACACGACTAGGTTATGACAGAGGTGAAGAGAAAGGCTCACAGAACCCAGGCATAACAACGGAGTAAACGGCTTTTTCCTCAAGCCACTGTTGGTATATACTATAGCAGTGTGGTCGCCTGGATACTCGTAGAAATGCATGGTCTTGCCGTACCGAGCTAGTAGAACCTGCCTCTGACCAATGACATCCTTAGCAATGTGGGTGAGTAGATCCCAAGGTATTTGCGTAAAAGGGCATATGTAACCTACCTTGGTCAGCATACATAAGGCTAGAAGGATTCTTGTGCATCACCGCGTTGAGACACTTGACGTTTTTAACATTTGGGCAATTGAACTAGCAGCTTGATGTTTCGGTGATGCCATTTCTGCACACTTACGACAGATTTTTTGCAAAGCATCGGCATTCAATGAGGCGATTGAGAGTCAGTAAAATGGGAACAAAGTGATGCGAAGAAACGAGTTATAAATGTAGGTCGAGGAGTATGACCTGGCAACAGTGACCGTATGGTGATGCGGTACGCCATACTGCCTTAAGCAGTATCAAGCTTACTTCATTGGGGTAACACTCAAAATCAGTCTGAATCCATGCCAACACCTCATCTTTTTGTCGTGCGGTCGATTCCTTTCGGGTACACATGCATCAGTGTGGGGAGATCAGCCCCCTAGATTAGCAGTATTTTAACACGTCTCAATGTTATACTGCTCTCACGATGCCCATTCTGTTGGGACTTTAAAAGTTTACGATCAAGCCTTACCCACGGACATCGACAAAGCTGTTGAAGAAAAACAGTACCAAAAATACCGAAACCCAGCAGATAAGTCTGGAAGAAAGACCAAAATATCTTATTGTTTATGGCCGCAGAAGAAATTGTCTTGGCAGCATGACGGAACATAATGACAGCTGCGGATCAATCGGGGATGCGAAGCCGGCAACGATGAAGTGGGCAGTCCCGAGTGAAGCCGGATTCAACTTTTCGCATATATCGCACGACAGATCAACAAAGACATTCAAAGTGAACTTCTGACTAGGTAACCAGTCCTGGCCACCAAAGTAATAGTTTTACGTGGGGTTCGATTACACAGAAGTCCGCTCTTTCTAACAATACTGCCCCCATAACGAACTTCGTTTCCCGTAAACTTAAGAAATAAACGCACATTCGAAATTTTCTCTGATGAGAACGGAGGAGATTCAAGTGAACCACATGGGCATTTCGACTTTAAGATACGATTTTGAAGGGAGCTTCAATGGTTACTCCTTGACTAGCAGAGCAATTACCATTGACATGCACGTCTTATCCCATCAGAGATCCATCGCCCAAACCTGAGCAAATAGAGAAGGATTGCTTTTGATTCGAGGTTAGGCAAAACGCGTTGCTAAAATAACGGGACCATTTCTTGGCCGATCAAAGGTCAACATTAAGTGATGATTTCGAACCGTGCTTTGATGAAGCAGAAGTGTGTCATCATTTCAAATCTTAAAATTAAACAGGTTTTGGCATATTAATTAGCCCTTAGACGTGTTTATCTTGTATCATGTGCGAGTGCATATGTAGACTAGTCGATTCAGTGGTGAAATTAAAAAATACCGACGTATTTATGAAACGACAGAGTTGCATGCATATTTTCACGAATGACAACGCATGAGACACAATTCGGAGGCAAAAGGAGAGGTTCAATTCAAAGGGGGAGAGCGCAAGAAGGCATAAATTATACCCAGCTACTTAATTCCCATTGAGTAGCATTTTACGCACCGCATAGTTAGCAGATGTCGCATCGTAGATGCCATGATACTTCAATGTGATCATCACCGACCGTACGAGTCCGAGAAATATACCGAACTGGCCTACAAGGGAATGATTTGTGTTAAAGTTATTTGAAAAGCAGTGTTAATTCAAATGAAGCATATACCGACGGAGGGCATTGCGCTCGAGGTGGCATCGGCACTCGACCCTACTCTCCCAGCCACTCCTGTGAATAATCTACTTGCCTTGCCTTCCGTCTCCCTGGCTGACGAAATCACGCAAAACGTGCCTCACCGAGGAGTTTTTGGAAGTCAGCCTATGCTGGACAGTAGTTTAGCCAAAAATGTCCAACCTCTAATGCCAAAGCGATAGTCGATCAGTCTTGTAAAATGCTTCAATGAATTGGTCTAGCTAGAGCAAATTGATAGCATTTCCAAACGACTGCACATCAAAACACCTAATTAATGAAGATACACCATTTGGAGGTCAACAACCAACACCACAAAGGCTTTCGGCGGGTGGAAGATGCTCATCAGGACCACAAAAAGGTGGTTTTATCCAATTAAGCCTTTGTCCATTAGAAGCCCACCAATTTTAATCATTTCCTCATCTCAACCGCTTTGTAGCTGGGCACTGAGGAACCTATAAATCCATTCAAGATTCAGTCAGAAGTAAAGAAGGAACTGAACCTACAGACAGAGATTTCGGAATGGTCTGAAGGCTTCGACCCAACAATTTGACTGGGATCCCTCCATAAGCATTTAAAAACTGCTGCGAAGTTGGGAGACAACTTTACTATTCGATGTAAAAGACGAAAATGGGAGAAAAGTAGGAGCCTCATCTAAAAGTCGTCTCACCTTTCGGATCCCTGTCTTAGCTGAATCAGTCGGAAGGGGTGTACCACAAACCGAACAATTACCGCCACCCAACAAAAGCGCCTAATGGCGAATCCAAATTTTCAATGCCGTCGGGAAATGCTGTGCCCCAAACTTCGAAGAATAAATGCCTACAAAAGATTCCTTCAAGCCTCTAAAACCTCCAGCACACGAGATTATCTGGGTAACCGACAAATCAGCTTCGAGGCGTGAAGCATTCAAAGACTACAAGGAAATGAGGCAATCAAGGCAACGTAACCTCGGCTAATTTTACATAATTTGTTCACAAGATCTGATGGGGAAGGCAGGCGCTGTGTGCAGTAGGTCAAAGCTTCCAACCAGTTTGACAGCTCTTGAGGTCTTAAGCAAGGCAACAGGGGAGGTCTGTGCCAATTTTTAAAGAATTCTACTCCGTTTAGAATCTCACAAAACAGAAAACAACAATCAAATAAAAAATTCAAATCCAGAACCCAAAATTTACGAACCCACAAGTGTGTCACATTTCAGCCGTTTTTATAGTAATTTTATTGCAGAAAATTCACGCACTGCCTGCATGGATCGCTAACGCTTGTTAAGAAGTCTAACATAAGCTTCGTACAAGGGAAGGGTAAAAATGGGACAAACTTCAGGCAACGAACCATACAGGGCAGAATCACTGTGACTTCGGATCAAGAAGGGAGGCAACATGGAGCGAAGCCAGGAGCGTTTCTGGGCTACCTGAATGAGCCTCCAGACATGGTGAACAGTTAGTCAGAAGGAGAGAGCCAGCGGCTCATCAAAGCACCCATCAGTCTACAAAATAGCATTGAGGCACTTTACGAACAGTTTTTTGATGTTCAATAAATCCCAAAGTCGTGACGGAACCGAAAAGTTTCAGAAATATTTGCACCGAAGTACAAATTAAACCCTTGAGTTCGTATGGTAAACCATGGGATTTCATCTCACGTTTAATTCCTCGCCTTCATCCACTAAGGCATCATGGAGATCTTGTCGAATTCAATAGACGAATGAGGCGATCTCCGGTTAATTTTTACTCCCACTTTCCTCTGCATGAGCAATTAATTGGCTTTCAGCCGTGGATGATTAAAAATAGCCCTGCATCTCAATGGGGGGGATTCCACGATCTCCCGCGACGCTTCATGTCTGCGATCAAACACGCATGCTTAAGGTGGAGGCAGACGAAGATCCAGTAAGTTGATAAAAAACTCCTTACTTAAAGGCATAAGACACGGCATTTCAATCGAGTAACACATTCATTGACGCAGCTCATTTAAAAATGAATAGGTCACATCGGGAGCGACAATAAAGATGCGTGAAATGAGTTGATAAACTGCTGAAGGATGACTCCACTTAGTTAAGACATCGATGAGAACGTACCCTTTCCACAACCCAAGGCAGAGAACTCTAACAGTGAACTGCCAATGTCTCTCTGTCCTCTTTGCATCATTTCACCGTTCTGCACTGCCCAGGACAGAAAAACTTGTACAGCAAAGATATTACAAAACCAAGGTAAGTCACGCAAAATTAGGGCTATGTACCGGTCGTAAGACGAACAGCAGGCCCAGAGGTATTGAATGCAGATCATTCAGAGCACACCTGAAAACTTAACGTTATAAAGTGATTTTGTAAATTGGAGATGCGTCAGTGTTACATCTAAAGACGTGTACGCATAGATTTATGAGTATTAGAAGCGAGAAGAGCCTGCCAATTCAAGCGCATCTAGCATAGAAGCCGCATTCTCCCTCAAACTTATGTAAGAATACAGAAACCGACTTTTGCAGTCCGAAATGATTGAAAAAAAGAGAATCTATGATCCTGTTGGAGAGAGTTCTTAGGGCAAAAACAGTGAGCAGTTGATGGCGAGACCCGACAACACCCTCATCCACATCAAAAGGTTTCAAACATTTCTTTACCTTCCAACCATTTCCATTAGAAGCAGGGTGCTACCCATTTGTTGACGCTAAGGCTTTTAAAGTCACAATTCCTTATTTCAAGTTAAGCCAAGGACACAAACCACTTACCTACATAGAAAGCAGGGTGGCATTAAAATGCAGTTAAGCACTAACAACTCAGTCATTTACGGGTTTCGAATCCAATTAACATTTCACCTTTCATAATTTTCGTGGGCGTACGCGCAGAACACACTCACACTATCCCAAACACCACATTTGAGAATTAAAGATGTTCATTGCAAAGGTCATGATCATCAACATATACAGAGACCGTAATTTAATGATAATGCTTATCACAATCACTACATAAAACTGTCTGTGACCTTTAAAATCCTTTAATTTTTGCAGGTGCTGATTTAAGGCGTTTTTTGATATTGCTTACCACCAAACCTCTGTGACAGATATTTATTTTAGATGCGATTGCTTCATACTTTGGAAACCTTTTTGATCATCAATAGCAATGAAACTTGCCGAAACCTGCTAGGCACACTATTAAAGTTGCGACAATTTGCTGCTACCCATATACGGGTGTGGAGAGTTTTCCTCATCTACGTTACCCCTTCTCCCGCCTCTGCTTGTAAAAGATCAGGTTTTCTTTAGCGCCTTTATTATGGATATTAATTAGATGCAGAATAAAGCAATTGAGAGGCATTTTAGGGCCCCGAGCATTTCTAGAAGATAAGAGAAGGCTAGGTGTAGGTCAGAATACATGTATTTTAGAGGGAAAGGAAGGGGACTGGCGGCATGGCCGACAGGCCAGCCCATGCAGCACCATTCAAGGTGGCCGCCACTAATGTGTCGGACCAACCAACAGTCCAAACAAACAAAACACTAAAGGCATAGTTTAGAAATGCATTGTAGTATAAGACCCCACCAAGCTTTTCCACGACCACGTTGGAATTGTTTCTCCAACACTGGCCTGCAGACCGCATTAAAAGAGCGTAAGTATTAAGACGAATATAGTGCTCGAATTAGCTATGACCCTCAAAATTTTCCTCATTTGGACGACACATGGCCTGTCGCCTTCAATGAACTGCAGGACACTGCATGAGCGCAAAGGACCCGCATCAATGGGGTCTGCTGTCTCTTGCAGGGTCTGTGATAGTGTTTTGTGATGATGTCTCGTTCAAAATGTACACTTGGACTGGACGAGAACTCCCTCCTTCCACCACCCTAATGAGCTGTCCCTGGACCTGCCATAATGCGATCTTCCTTCTTCCGCATGCTACCAGTGACGTGCCTTTGCAGGACCGCATTTAGATGTAGTGCATAATTACTGGCCGAGCACGGACTTGTGCATTGCGGATGCAGCGACACCGCTTCGAATTTATCCTTGCTTTAAATGTGGCGGCATATGCCGTGCCTTTAGGTCGGGAAAGCGATCCGCATACTTATGCTAAGTCCCCTCGAGGACGATAATTTAGCTGTGTTTGTCGCAGCATCTCATAAGTGCCCATGTAATTTGTTAAAGATTTCCTAATGCCTCCCAACAAAAGCAGTGCATACATCGCGCCGGTATTTGTTGTCACCTCCGTGTTTGGCAGATAGGTATTGAAAATTACTCACATTTTAAGATCCATAAGCATTATGATCAGCTAACCGAGAGCTGATACACGGACTATCGTTCAGCGCGCAAAACAGCACGTTCAGCGCTCTACCGGGGGTCAAAATATTGTGGGCATCCTCTGCCGCCATTTTTTAGCCATGCGGTCCCGATACCCATCCTCCTACCAACGAGGATGAAAAAACCTGACCCTTAAGAGGCCCGACGTCTCTTCAGTACCACAAAGTCTTATTATCCAAAGAGATTTGCCATCATTATTGACATTTCCATTCTGCCGTCTAAGACCATCTCTTCTGCTGCGGACTAACAAGAGGCTGCCAAGATCCCCTCACATCACCACTGTGCGTTCTGTCCATGCTGTTTAGCAGGTTTGCTTAACAATGCAGCCCCTCTACTGCCTTCCCAGCTAGTGGGTAGTCTGAAGCGGCTAGCCACGGACAGACAGTGATCGGCTCACCCTGAGTTGCACCGTCTGGTCTCATTTTTGTCGAGTCTGTTGAGATTGTAGGCGATGACTTGCTTATTTCCTTGGCCCTTTGTGAGTGCACACCGCTTACTAGTTGGGCAATGCTGGTCCCTTAGATGTTTCACCACACTTTCTCCCTACTTGAAATTCTTTCCGTCTGCTTGTAATTGAGTTATGCAGGGGACTGCAATCTCAGCAACGCCTTTAGCAAAAAAAAGGCTGTAGTTATGCGTTAAATCTTGGAATCTGTGGATCACGACCTGATTAGATGGTGTTTCGTTTGAGCTTCAGTGACCGCCGTCCGGTCTGGCGAGAGCGCATGTCCCGTAATGTTGGTCAACTTTTGAAGAAGACAACATTTCTTTCATTTGAGGGTCAAATCTGCGTCGGGCATGCTTGCAGCTTCCTCTATTAAAGACAAGAATGTTATCAAGGTAGGCTAACAGTGCTCTGGGAATAAAATCGGTTAGACCCGTTCGGTGAAGTGAGGCTGCACGGAGTTTCCGGCACCTTTTGGCTGCGACTTCGCAATCTGGTCTTTACGCAGGCGGACTTCTCAATCACAATAAGCGATCGGACACTCTGACCCCCCCTTCCATCTCTTTGGCTGCGAAGGAAGAAGTCCGTGGCAAATGTGCGTCCTTCCAAACCCTGGTGTTGCAGCACTGACCAACTTCAGCATCGTGGATATTGCCCTCCACCTTCATAAGGAAGACGTGAAACTCAACTCTTATAAGCTATTTGCCTTCAGCGAGCTTTTAAAGGCAAACAGCAGCTCGGACTGCTGTCCTGCACCGCTGAGGAGCGAAACGCAAATCCTCCTCGCTCGCCGACGCAGCGCACTTTAACGTACCGGTGCGTGTTAATTTAGGTATCTCGCATGGGTTAGAGTGGTGGGTAGCAAAAATTGGAATAACAGAAGAAACTTTTATTAAAAATGCACGCTGCGTCCCGATCAACAGTGCGGTGGTCAATTGCTCCGATGTGCGCGTGCTGCGCGTTTGAATGCGAAGCAATGGAGAACAAAAAAGGAGGAATTACCCATTTTTGATGGGAAATTGGATCTTTTTCCAGTCACCCACGCAGTTGACATTTACACAATTGACAATGACACCCAGCTGCAATGCAGAGCCGATTTGGCTTTGCATTTGGGCGAAGGGAGGAGAAGTCTAACTCGCACGCCGATCCACGTGACTCGATTTTCTGCGAGAAGGTGGACACCGACTCTCCCATGACAGCTGAGTTTTCAGGCAAGATCGAATCCTCCGCCAAAGTGTCAGCTTGTCGCTTTGAACCGTTGAAAGAATTTCCCCCCACTTTGTGCAATGCTGACCACATAAATGCAGCACACGGCCCAACTGATTCGTTGTGATAGGCAGATGCGTTTTGTTGCATCGGGTAGGCGAAATTTTTATTGCTGTGAAATACCGCTTGCGAGGACTAATGAAGATGAAGTCGCCTGTCCCTTTGGGTGGACTTACAAATGATGATCAATGCTAAAGCGCCGGCAGTGGATAACAAAATGCGTTGCAGGGTAGAAAAATCAAATGAAATGGACTTCAATTTGGCAGTGAAGTCGTAGTTTCTGCGTTAGACATGGTATTGGAAGAGTATGCCCAGCCGCAATGAAATGTGTCACATGCAGAGGCGCCTTTGGCATCGCTTCCGAAGAGGTGAAGGAATTCTCTCCCCTCCCTCCAAAGCACCAGCGTTGTGACGGTGAAGGTGATCTCAGCGGACTAACCAACTTTGACTGAATGCCAAAACAATGACAGATCAGCTCAAGAGAACTTTGGGCTCTTCTGTGGGTGAATCTTTTGGTATTGAGACCGCGTCTCTTCTGCTGGTAGTCTTAAGGGCACGAGCCACGCAGACCTCCTTCGTGTTCGGCGATGGACGGGATTGTCGGTAGGTGTTGCGATCTGGACCTTCGTAGGACTGACTTAAAGAACAAATTGATTTGAATTTGTTTTATTGCAAGGCACGGTTTTACGAGGAGACACTTAACTTGACGCAAAAGTTCCTCTTTAGTTGGAGTGCAAAGAACGAAACCTGGGCTTAGCAGCCCATCAGTCGCTTGAGGGTGAAAGGTGGCGTTAGCTGACACAACGTGACCTCAACCAATGCAACACATCCCGTCAAGTCCGGTGAAACGTCCGTCGGGACAGTGAAAATGACTGATGCCACACAGTGAAGAAATGCCATTGACAGAGCTTGACACTTCTCGGTGCAGAATAAGTTAGTAGAGATGGAAACCGCCAAGCTACTCTGGTGGTAAGCCTCAACTAAGTAGGAGTAATAGCTTGGATTAGCCTTAAAGCCCTCCATCACCATGGAGAGGTGACGAGAACTTGTGATGTGAGTGTCCTCCTCTCAATTTCCACCACAGGAGACCATTAAACTGGAGTCAACACAACCACTCGCGTTGAATTTCGTCACAAACGAGGCCGTGAGGCTGAGAGTCAACGCAACAAGATCCGGGAGAGTTTCTTTGGTAGAAAAAGAGTTGCAAATGATAACGCAAAATTCCAATCTGCTTTCACCATTGCAAAGCGTGAGACGGGCGACGCCGAATGGGATCGAGGCAGGAATAAGGCAACCGAATTACACTTGTGTAGAAACACCAGTTAAATGCACTTTGCTTTCGCATTATTAAGTAAAATAGGTACAGTTTATGCATGAAGTCATTCTCAATCGCATAATTCGCTGGATTAGTCGGAGGAAGAAAGAGATTAGGCTGGAAATGTACTTGGGACGGTACATAACGAACACTACGGACACAGACACACATAGAGAGAATGGACAAAGTACTGGCCGCTGGAAGGAATGGGGGCCTAAATGAGAGAGGACCGAAGGATGGAATAGGCCAAGACAAAGTCAGATTTGAACAAAAAGCTGTAAGATCAGAAGTGCGCCGGTGGCTGCTGAAGCAGCAACCGGATGCGTAGTTCCAGCAGTGTAGAAGTACGCTGCGTGGAGGGCCTCCGAAGCTCGATAAATGGAGGAGAGCCACGGAGAGACACCGAAACGATTCATGGTGGCCACGGCAACCTCCAAATCCGCGTGAGGGTCCTCCACCTGGACGTCACATTGGATAACTGCGTCTCCGGACCACTTTATGGACTGTTGCTGTTGTAGTTGAAAGTCGCCAGGATCTTTCATTTGATTCTGAAAGCACGCAAGCGTCTTGGACCAATTGCCATAGCCGAGGAGTTTCCTTGTCTCGCCATAGCCTTGACCCAATTGATGCGCGGCCTTGCGGTAGCGAATCAGAATATTGTTCAGCTCTGCTCGACCCCCATTGTCATAGGGACAAGGATCGTCGAGGAAGACGGAGATTCGTAGGTAACTCGAAGTTGGGACGAGGAACACGAAGTGCTGCAAGGTAATAGGTTATAGGGGACGCACGCCGACGCCGATTTAGCAGGCCTTATGGTGGATCACAGAAGGAACGATAGCTGTTTGAAATGGAAACTGTTTATGAAAGCCAGCAGGAGGTAGTGAGTCGCTCATAAGAAAGGCATAATTGTGAGTTGTCCACTTTATGGACAATTACCCAGTGAAGAGGATCAAAGACCAACAGAATGTCAGTAACATGTGAGCACTCAATGCTTTAACCAAAACTATGGCGAGTTCAGCGGAATTGCATGGCCCGAATAGAAGTTGAAATGGTCCAATTCAGCACGCATGGACAAAGTGCCAAGCAATACCGGACAGAGAATACTCACCGTAGGTTTACTGGGCGCAGCGAGAGGTGCAGTCGCAGTGACAAATTGAATGGTGGTGGTTAGATGGAATTGGTTGGCTGAGGACCACTCAAAGGTGTAGTTGGTGCCGGGCAGCAGATTGGTCAGTGGAATAGTGGAGAGGATGGGGCTTTCTGAAGACTGTTGACCTGATTTGTGTGGCTTTTGCTGATTCAGTTCCCCGGCCAGAAGAGCCTCTTGAATCTCCTCCTCGTCACCATCCACCGTCTTTTCGGATCGTGGTTGACCGTTCTTGTCCAGAATGATAATCTTGCTTGCCAAATTTGAGGCGGAATGAAATTCCTATGCAAAATGGAGGGTGTGTTAGAAATGGCTAACTTCAACACAGCTAGCAAGACGGGCACGCATGGACGTGAAACCAACTTTTAACTAAAGCCTAGAGACAGACGGCGTCGGTGTATAAAGTCTTGTCGGTACAGCTAGACCAGCATAGGCAGTCAACTTCGTTGCCTACGCTAGCTTTTTGAAATTGCAAAAAAATTGGTCACGCGAATGATGGTATCGCAGTCACAGTCTCCGCCAAATTGCCACACTTTCGTCCACCGATGCCACACGAATGGTTAAGAGCCCGTAATGAGTTTCACTACTTGGCTGTTTGATCGGACGACAAATGATGCCACTGAGAGAAGAGCAGCTGTTCTTGAAACGTCTGCTTCAAGGCGTACCATCGATGCGCAACCGGACCTCGCACCACATTGGTAGACTTAAGGACTTCTGCAGATGGGAACAGCAGTTGAATGGCCGTCGTCAGCACGCACCGCTTCATCTGTGCGCCCAACTATCTCGCAAACCACAAGTGCGGTCATGATGCTGATTTTGCGGAGCAAAATTCTGCCCAGTTTTTGACAATAACTACACTTTCTGCCTTCTACCGAGCAGAAAGACATCTCGGCTGATTGTTGACAAGCCCACCACCCTTGCATTTCAACAAGAAAAGCAAAGGAAACCGCGCCCTACCGTGGAGAAGTTGTACAGGAAGTGCCTTGCGAAGAGGTTGCGTCCTTTTCATTAGGAAAAAAGGCAATTATGGCATGACTGTTCACCTGGCATGCTTTAAGCAGAGAAGGAGCCAGTGATTTCAGGGGAATGTGACTGCGATTGTCCACCCACCATTGAGGGAGTCACGAATTTCGTGTGTGACTTTTTGCCCAGCAACAGGAGGCAACGCAGCTACGCGCTTTTTGCAGACCCGATATGCTTGAGGCGCAGATTTCTCCACCACCCAGTAGGCAAGCAAGGTTTCATCTCGTAAAAATAAATCGACCTTCCTCAAGCGCCCGAACCGTGCCCTCGGAGCGGCTTTGGATGGAGAGCATTTCGCACAAACTATCGCCATTCCTTTGTAATAGGCCAACGCTTTAGCCCACGAAAAATCCAACGGGTAGGTGTTTCGAAAGCGCAAATTAACCCCCCCCCTGGGGAGGTTAAAGTAGCAGGGCAAAAACAAAACTGGATCGCCTGGTTGCTTATTCTCCAAGGGCGACTCAATTGCGGCGAAACAGTTACTGCAGCGAGATTTATTGTTTGTTGCAGGTTTTTTGCAAAAGCAATCATCTTGTTTTCAAAGTGGTGATGAAATTCACCTGTGGAGATGCACAAGACGTGGAGAAATGGTTTTTGGAATGCACAGCCAAGAGTCATGCATAATGCGGATGGAGGAAGTGAAGACGTGACGGCCTAACGAATCTCTTCGAGATTGCAAATGAGAGGAAAGTCATCGGTGAGGTACTGGAAGGAGCAGCTCTGCACACCAGAAGCTTATTTTATCTGCGATGCTCTGGAAATGCTTCAGGTGGGAAAATAAAGTCACACACACCTGAAAAGTGGTGGGAATGTCAGAGCAAGGCGGAGGTTGGGGTTCTGCCATCTATGCTGGATCCGATCGCGAAATTTCGGTCCACCAATTCAACAGCAGGCTTGGAATCAGTCCATGCAGTCGACAACAGCTTCGAAGGCAACTTAGAAGTTGGGCTAGGCGATGATGAATGCGCCTTAGAAATTATTACGACTCGCAAATCTTTCACTTATGACAAGGCGACTAGACTTGTGATTGGAGGAGTCGGTGGTGGAAGAAATTTTGCGTAGAAAAGAAAAAAAATAATTTGTTATAAAAGTGAACTCACAGCAGTGGGTGCAAAGAGAACTCGCTGATTGACAATCCTGTCGGTGGCTTCGTTCTCGGCCGAGACCAGAGGATTGGTGACCCCAAAAATGACAGCACCAGGACCCGAGCACAACGCCACAATCTGAAGGTAAGATTTACTAATAGATCTGCATTTCTTTCACTCTCTCTCTCTCTCTCCATCGTCAAGTCATTCGCTCACCTTCACCGACTTACCTTGGGCGGAGCTGGTGGAGTGGCCTGCTTGATTTGGATCTCATCAGAGACCATGGAGCCATCGATGTGGACGTATTCGCATCTCGCCACGATCTCCCCTTGTGGTCGGTGATTAATCAACACGGAGTAGGTGGCGTTAATTCTAACACATCGGCAAAACATTCCATTTTTTAATGAAACAGGGAGAGGCTACTTATTCCCACCACAAAAAAGAGTTATAAATAACAAAAGATATGTTATTGAATGCAATTCTACTGCTACAAAGGAACTGCCTTCAAATCGGGCAGCTACTGAGACACCTCCAAAATCTTCTCTCAAGACACAGGAAAATATGAAATGCAAATGTGTTTCTAGCAACTAACTGTACAAAAAGGCCTCAATTTTTCAATTTTTATTTTACAAACTGCATTGAAGTTTGCCAATTTATTTGGTAACAGTCACGAGTGCGTGTCAGGCCAATCAAATTACTGGACTTGGCGATGTCGAGTACTTTGATTTGATTGGTTGGTTTTCTGCAATGATTCCCTTTTGCCAGTCATAACTCTCATTCTTGTCGAGGTTTGTTAAATTCAAGAAGTCGCATTTCTCTCGTTGCACAGTGACTTGAATACGCGAGCACTGGACCCTGGAGGCGCGCAACTCTTCTGTCCTTCGGCGATTGATGGTCCCTTGCATTTCGGTTACAGCCAACAGTCAAGTATTGTTCTATCCTTGAAAAGCCCCAATCGTCTAATTTTACAGGGAGACTTAAAGCACGCACACACACGCACAAACATGATTGGGCAACTTGACAGAACATGCGATACCTCCACCACACACCTGCCAGGTGGTCTAGGCAGCGCTCAACTGAGAATGACTTGGAAATGGGTGAGAAATCCGGAATGCCGTCACTGTGAATGTGCTTTTTGTGGTCTATTGTAGAGCAGTGGCCAGTCTTGAGTGGCACGGAGCCAATGAAGTTCTCCACCCTCGGGCAAGACAGAGCTCAAGGTGGAATGCCCTCGCAAGTGCAAAAAGTCCCTTATTGAAGATATTCTTGAAGGCTCAAGGCATTCTTTGTGGATGGCAAAAAAGAGTGACAAAGGGAAGTGTCAGAAACAACGCTGATATGGGGAGAGATGCTGCGTACCGATTTGGCCACTTGTTCAGCTTTACTCCCGTTCTGAGCTTCAGGCTTCAGGATGTTCAAGTTGTCCCCAACTCTTGAGTACTTCAATAAGTGGAGTGCCGAATCGCACTAGTTCAACTCCACGCAACACTAGGGGAGATTTCAGCCAAATAAGTTAATTTTGTTCTTGTCTGTCAACTTGACTAAAGCCTGACCACTGACATCTGCCACCGATTCTGCGGTGCAAAGGCAGAGCTTTTGCCTCAGTCGAGAGGATCCAAGAGCTCCTCCCTTCCTGAAGAACGATGTTTGGACTTTGCACACACCCCAGTGCTAATCACTTGGACAGTGGTCAGGTTTTTCCCCACCCATTAAAGGCCGTATGCGCTTCTCATAGGCCAACTGCCAAGGTGAATAGACTTCATCCATCCGGATCCCTCCATGCATAAATAATAAATCTTTCCATTTAGCTGCCTAATTCGAAGGCTAGGTTAATGAGAGTGTTGGAGAATGCAACCGACAAGTTTTGCGCTTCTTAACAAAGAACAGGGTGGCTTGCCTCTTCACCGTTACATACGGCTCAGCCGATGTCCAAGAGACAGACTATTTATTGTACGCTGGTCTAACATCTTTCATGTCTCGCAAATTCATTAACACGGCGCGATCAGGCTTAGAAATTCCTTTATGTGAGGCAAAATTTTAATGGGTAGCTTCAAGGGGTGGTTGAATTGCGGAATGAAGGAGCAAAATCAGTGGTGGGACATGCATTTAGGCAGGTGGAATACCGCAACCATGCCGGTTTGTACGCTGAGTTAGCGAATTCTTGCTCTGTGTTGATGGAAGCTACGACTGCTCCGTACCCGCTCATCGAAGAGGCATAATTCGACAATCACCTCGTAGACCCATCGCTTGTGTCCACGCATTTACCACCAATTGTGGGCTTGCCTGAAAGCAATTGGCCGGACGCGGCACCAACTCGTCCTCAGAGCTGCCTTCGGGAGGCACAAAACTGCGAAAACCCTCCAATCCCATTCTGCTTCCACAATGCTGTGCTCGCACGACCAGCATTGTCCGAGTATGGATATTTGAATGGAAAGTTAATAACCAAACAGTTTAGTCCCCACCCTCCTTTCTCCATAGTCAAAGCACATCGAGTGCGCTCAGTTGTGTTTGGCAAGAGCAGTGTGCCAAAAAGTGGGCAATTCTGTTGGGTGTTGGCGTTGATCCACGTCGACAAAGCAACAGAGCCTTGTAAAATGTGAGCCACTCTCCAAGAATTGTACTACTCCTACATACTGGAGGGTGAATTTGTCCTTTTTGTCTGATAAATGTCATTTGACTTTGTTTAAACGCAAACTTCGTTGTCTCCTAACTACTTTATTTTCGGGATATTTTGGGTCGTATACAAGGGAGTGTGTCAAGTCAAAGCGATCATTTTTTAATCAACGTCAACAGCACGAATTGACAGCGACATTTGAAATGGAGGACTTCATAACAAATTAAGGGGGGAGGGGAGGGGGGGAAAAACAAACGAACCAACAAAATCTTTACTAACTCCATCGAGGTGGAAAATCCACAAGGAATGACGGTGAGTGAGTAGCGGCAGCTACTTGTAGAAAAGCATTCCCCTCATTTTTGAGAACTAATATGGCAAAAAGTGAAAGTTTAATACCCGATTTAGATAATTTTTCTGCATCCTAAAAGAATGGGATGGGAAGAATGTCCACATTCCCACTGTCTGGAAGTCAAAGTGTCACATTTCCGAACGATTTGTGATATCCAGGGTAGTGACTTTGACGCGATCCCCTAACGACATTCCACAAATTCCACTTTCCCATCTCGTGTCACTTGTCTCGTAGAAGTGGCACGTTCTGTGCTCTGTGGTTCAGACACTGGAAGTTTCGGTGCACCGTGTGCCTCTGCAATAACCAAGGAGATGCAAAGAAGGAAGCGTTCTCGCACAGCGAATTGCTGCTTCATCTGCCACTCAGTGAGCAGTGACATGCCGCTCTCACTGACTGTCGTGATAGGTGCTGCTGGCTACACTAATCGGTTCCCGATGCTTCGGCTGGAAAGAAGTAGTGGCAAAAGGTGAAACGGGGATTGACTTAGTGGAAGTCACCGGAAAAGATGCACCTCTCAAAATTTGCCGTTACAACTGCCAGCTTGGCAGTAATGCCTGCAGCAGGCTTATACGCATGGAAGCACAACTGCAGATGCTTTCTTCTTAAGCATGATGCTGACGTTCAAAAAGAGCTCCTCCATCTACAACTCCATTAATTTGCCCAAACATCAGCTTTATTTCTCCAATTACGCATTTGGCATGTCCTGCAGTCGGTCCTGGATGTGCGGTGCATGCACAGCTCGAGAACTGCGATTATTAGCATTCACAAGTTCCACCGCTACCACCAAACAAGGACTTTACTCAGCAGCTTCGGATTCTGCATCAGGGACAATGAGATGCCAGACTCCACCTCGTGGCAAATGCAGCGCTCTTCATAAGGCTCACCAAATCAGCCCTCAAAATATCCACCGGAAAAGCATGAAGGTCTAAATTGGTCCCCGAAATATGAGCAAAATTCCTAAACAAATCACATGTATATTGTGGGGATGGTTTCCAAAATAAAAAAAACTAGTCGCAAAACCCCATCACAATGTCAATTTGTCAAGAGTCGCAATGCAAAGAGAACCTATTGGACCAAAGCCTACGCCTGCTGGCATGCGGATGTCCACTGCTTGAAGAGGAGGTGCGCATTCAAGATAAGTAGTTGGGGTTAACCTAAACCAGATTTTAAACTTATAAAGAACCAATGACCAGAATAACCAGTGACAAAAATTAAGGTGATGGATGAAACATGGAAAATTGGTTAAATTCATCAAAGTCCTACAATGATGGCACAATCACGCACCCCTCATAGACACCGGCCCGCAGATCCGTCAATTTCACCGACACCAGAGGTTCTCTCCGTCGATTGGCCTTAAGGACGACTAGACGCACAGGTGCGACTCGCTCAGCCTCCTGCAGGATTCGATTAGTTTTCTGTTGCTGCATCTGCTGTTGGTGAGCTGCCGCCTCCTCCTCATCCGATTCCAGCACCGCCGATACTGTTGATACCCCTGCCTCGTCCGCGGATGCCGATTGAATGGCAGAGAGGTTGGTTCCTGCTAATGGATAGCCCGAGACAAGGCAGGAGATGCTCAACGGTTGACGCGCAAGGAAGTACGTCGATTGCTGCGGCTGGATGGTGAGCTTCGGCTCCGAGCGAACCCGAAGGTGCCCAATGTGTTGGGCCTGACCTGCAGCGTTTGTTACTCGACAACGGTATGTACCGTGGTGCTGACGTAGAGCTCCTACGAAAAATGATGAAGGTTTGCTTACTACACACTCAATTCAGTACTCCATTTCAACTGAACCCGCCATGACAACCTTACGATTTCCTCTACCTACTCTCTTAAAATTTCCCTTTCTCCGATTTTCCCAAAGTGGTACCGCAGTTAACCAATGCTGAGACTCTTAAGGCTATCCATTCAGTTCTGCAGCGCCCCAAAATCACGTCCGACCAACGAAACTTCTCCTTCATCCCATGTCACTTATCTTAAGAATGGTAGCCACAGCAAAGTTTGCAGATCTGCAAATTCACTTCTCGAACACAATGAAGACCAAGAACCACAAGGCTGCGGTCCATTCATCGATGCTTGCAAAGGTGGACGCCCATTGACAACTGGGTGATTGGGTGGCAGCCTTTTAACATTCCTTTCATTAATCAAAATTCATTCCGTTAGATGGCAATCTTCTTGCTGCGAAAAAGTCGGTCCTTCTCTGTGAATGCTACGCTCTCCAGTCTAAATTCCTCTATTCTCCGTCCCTTTAAGCCGTTCGAAGTGCATCAGTAACTTTAGCACACGTTAAAACCAGGAAGAGAGGAACTCAACACATTGACAGTGTTACTTCAAGGAGTCACAAAATTATCACATTGTAAAGACAAGAACACTGGCAGAAGCCTCAAGTGGGGCATACTGGTCGGTTGTTCGCCTTTCTCTCCACTCACCTGTAGTAAAATCAAAAGCCAAAGTGCTGCTTTGATGATAAGGAAAGACGGGGAGCATTCAAAATTCGTGGAAAGTGGTCCTTCTTTTGCAGCAAGCACTTGCAGAAGAAGGAAAGGAAAAACGTTTGGTGGAGAGGTGCTTAAGTCGACATTCACAAAAGTTGGCGCAATGGAGCGTTCTTCTAGGATTTCATTTTAACTCCTGGCACAGTTACTCCACCACCGTCGTGACGAGACGCCCAAATTCAACTCGAAGACGAAGGGTGGACAAAGCAGGTGGACGATGCGCACAGGGCTGAGCTCCGGAAACCGGACGCGCCTACCCATTACTTAAGTCGGGAGGATCATCTTCTCTTCTCCCACTGTTTCGATTCAGCCCTATTCCGTGTTAACAAGGAAGCGAAACCAATCCTTCTCATTCTTCGACGAGCCCGCCTCCTTGCATTTCTTTCTTATGCCGAGATTCAGTGCCTCGCTTGCATTGCAAAGGCATCACGGCTGATTACTTACAAGTTGGCCCACAATACTTCGTTGTTATTATTGGCGGTTTCGGCCTACACGGCTAGGCACACACAAGCGCTGGGACCCTCGTAGTTGGCGTTCTCGTCAAGCTCCCACTGTCCGGAAGCCACATTTGTGAGGCCTTGGTTGACCTTGACCTCATTTGAATTTGCCTCACCTGCCGGTTAATCAGTCTCGTCGGCATGCGGTCGCAGTTGCGATGCCAGCGGTTTCTTGTGAATGGTGTGGACGATCCCCAAAACTTGAGCATGCACATTGTCCCGAGCTCAGCACGGTGCAGTGGACGAAAAGGTTTCGTGTCCAGCCAAAAGTCCACCACTTGGCCTTGTGAGTGTGCAGCTCAAAACATGGCTACCCACCAGACTATTGAAATTCTTCTGCGAGCACAATCATCGAGGGGCACAGAGGTTGGCGGCTTTGAAACGCTAACTGCAAGAGCACCTTGGAGGTCAGCATCGCAGCATCGAGGATGAAATGAAACAGCCATACTGGCAGTTCTTCCCATGCCACGGGCAAGTCAGTGGTGGTGTTTTAGGCCTGCGATGAATGGATGCGCCTACTGGCAAGCGACTCTGCTGATAAGCAACTTCGGTGTTTGCCTTCTCCATGAAACCGAACGGGAAAAACACCTCGTCCAGTTTATAAAACAGCGAAAATTTTATGCTTAGGCCGGACAATGCCTAGAAAGTGGGGCGCAGCAGTGGGACGAAGTACACACCAAGTGAATGGGAACTAACCGAGCAACTCCAAAAGCTAGCTGATTTGGCTGCAGACCAATTGCATTGCTTGGCAACGAAACACCTCTGGCCACTTCTAATTAATAAAGGTGAAGTGAAGTTTCTGCATGGGCAGGGAATGCAAGCAAATGATAGCCCAATGAATGCTGGGCTTTGAAGAGAAGAAATTTACAGCCAAGGCCATGAGAGACCCGTGCCACTGTACAACTTTGCACGGCAATTAAATAAGGTCAGAGAAGGCTTATTTGTCCACTTTTCCGTGATTGCCGAAAAATCTAACCCACCGTAGAACTCATTAGCCATTAAAGTTAGTCGTCTCCAGGTTTGAAGTCATTGTGGCGAGCGGAGTCGTGTAAGTTCGTTGCCAACCTCTCTGCACACCCCACAATAATAGCCAGCAGGAAGGGCAGATTGAATTGACACTGACAAAGTCTGCCCACTAGGGATGAATTCGCAAAATTTACGCCAAGCCATCGCTTTTAAGTGGCATTTAATACGAGAAGCTAGAAAATGACTCAAGTAGACGACTGAGAAGCACTGAAACATTAGGGAGCAGTGGCGAACAAGGTCGTGCAAGTAGGCACTGAAGGTGAGGAATTTGACCGATGGCAAACTATTGCCCACCACTCACCACGAATGTCAACCACGAGTTTGTGGAGCATTGGCTTGCTAGGGTCCATTGGAGGTCGGTAAAGCTTTAGGCGATAGGATTCTACTAAGGAACGCCATCCAGCCATCTGGACGTCTTCAGGACTGCCGGTCTCAAGAGACTCCCGGTGTTGTTCCTGCCGATTGTCGGGAGTAGATCCCCACGGACGTCTGCCGGCAGTGGCGCTAAAGTCAATGGAAATGTTTGGCTTCCCGTTGGCAAGTGCCACACAGGTAATTTTCACAAAATCACCCAGAGACACTTCCGCTGACATCTTGTGGATTTCGACTATCCGAGGCTGGCGGATCACTTCCAGAACAAGGCTGAAACATGAAGGAATGGAGGCAACCCAAAGACTGAGAACGACTAGAAAACGCTTGCTTAATTTGGCGGGACAATGGTTTTCAAAAGCCGACATTAAAACAGCTTTAACAAAATGACTAATCAGCACGCCAAAGCATCTCCTTGATAGATCCCTTTAATTTGTCGTCGGCATTCGTCAAAGTGGAAGGACGTCCTAACAACTCGAAGTTAGTTAACATTCCTAGTCAGTTTTCGCGCCATTGACAGAAAAAAACCGTTTTTTGAAGTTCGCTAAGACATGGTGGCCGAATTTTCATGATCGTCGGTGACCATCACATAAATGGACCCTTGGAATAGCTTGCTGGGATTGAGATCTTCCATTTGACACCGGCAGGCAGCAAGAAGTGCAACATTTGCCCTTTCTCTCTCCTCCCCAAGAAACCTCGTCTACTGCCAAGCATCCTTATTATCATCAGCTATCATTTGCATTGACGACTTTCGTCTCAAACGGCCCGCAGCATAGGCGTCCGCCATTGGTACCCGCGAGGGACACCAGTTGATGCCCCAGTGCTGCGTGTCGTGTGGTTACGGTGACACTCCTCCCTCGTATCCGTCGAACTGTCTTGTGAAGAAGGGCCGTGCTCAGCTCTGAGGTGCATTTTAGATCGCAAAGCACCTCCATTTCAACTGTACGATTAACACAAAGTGGGTAAGATGCACAAATTTAGACGAATTTCAAGTGTGCACGAGGCTTGGCACACACAAATCACATCCAACAAATCTGTGCGACTATTTCTCAAACAGAGCTCGTAGCAAAGGTTTTAAATAGGTACTCAGCCGCGATGTGCTTTGGATTTTGCTCCACTTGGAGGGTTCTGAATACACCACACCAACACGACCACCGTCAGACGCATTTGCACCACCCAATGAACCGCCTCAAGCCCCGTTAGGTCGGTTTACTTGTAAAAATGGACTCCAACACTCCTTGGTTTCAGTGCACTCCACATGTAGGTTAAAGTATCAAGTGAGCTGGCCTAACAGCCCGGGAAAAGGGGAGCTATTGAATGAAGAAAGAACTATCCACGTCAACCATTCTTCTGTCACCAATCAAAACGGCTTTGACAGGAAATGCTGCATGAAAATTGAAACAAAATTAAAGGACATTCAAAAGCTAAAGCCAGTAACCGCAAAAAATTGACATTGGGCTCCTACTAGGGGACAAAAAGGGGAAAAAAGCGCTGCACTCGACTTGCTTACTACCGAATAAGAGGTGGATGAACAGATGAGCACAGGAAGCCGCTTGCATTCCAGTTTATGAGCCTCCACTGCCCGTCCTGGCGAAGATGGAGCAGTCGGGACTGGCATATTCCGAGTACTCGCCATTCGAATAAGGAAACCCATTTGCCTTACGAGTAGGTTTCACAGATTAATGAACGCATTAATTCCCTTTTGTCCAAAGGTCTACTGATTGTCCGGTTTAGAAGAGGAGAGAAGATTAAGCTGGCTTAATTAATTTGACTTGCATGGCAGTTAGGGGGAACGAAGCGTTGTAATGAGAGAATGTAGAATCCACGCCGACGACTATCACAAGGAGTCATCGCCTGGAACTCCCTTTCGTGTCCGCTTCTCCTGACTAATCAGTGGCGCTTACAGGTGGACTTCAATCGTTTTATCAACACCTGTTGGGTTGAAGTCAATGAAATAATGTTGGTACCCGCCTGGCTGTAGGGTACTCAAGCCTTGTGCATCGGAGCGGAGGCGTGGCCACCGGTGCTTTGTATCGGGTTGGTCTGGCTCGGGGACTCGGTGGAACTGAAGCCTACCCATCACTGACAACAGACCAATGCCAACCTCGATCACACAGATTAAGTGGCTAGACTCTCATCCTACACTGGGATCCGATCCTGGCGGCATTGCAATCCACCCATGGATCCCCAAAGGCTTTCTCCCCAACCACAGATGCAAGAGTATAAGTAAAGGCTAAACAGCAGACAAACTTTCCAAATAATAATTAGCTTTCCGTGAATCTAACCCAGACAAAGACAGATTCATCAGTCACTCAAACCATTATTCAAGACTGTTCCCTATTGCGCTAATTTTCCTGCCTATTCCATAATGGAGGAGAAATATTTGCATCCATTGCCCTCTCCAGAGCCCTTCAAGGGCTGCCAGTGATTTTCTTAGGAAAGAAGGATTTTGCCAGTCGCTTTTCAATCCCTTGCGGAGAGAGGCAACTGGATGGACAAATTCGCAGAGGCGTGCAATCGTGATTGAGGCTTTTAACCGCTTATTAGGGCATGAGAGCCCCGGGACGCATAAAAATGCAACCAAAAAAGGGACTTGATGCAATTGACTTTGTTGAACAGAAAGAGAATGAAACGGTCTAAATTTCCATTGTTCCATCAAAGATGGTGACGGAGGAGTGATTTGGCGGTGACGTTGCACGGAGTTGTAAGCAACGTGGCCCACGCCCACTGGCAGTGGGCAGTTCGGTCGCTTCTACAGCTCGTTAGAAAAACAGCGGTAATTTGCGGTGAATGCAGTCTCCTGGGGAACAAGAAGGTGAAAAAAACCAAAATAGCCAACATTTGCTCGTGTGCACAGCAGCCCCGACCACACCGACGCAATGGGATACTCGAGTGGCACCAACGCTGCTTCACTGACGTAGGGCCATTCCAGTCTATCGCCCATCAAGATGGTGCGCGCGATAAGCGCAGCAACCGATGAACGAGGAGGTTAGGGTTGCAGAAGTCTACAGGAGACCTGAAGTAGGGTGCAATGGTGGAGCGGAGCGCTTAGTCACACAAGCATCATAAATTTCTTTAAAACGGCCATTCTGGGTATGATGCCTGCGTTAGCAAATCACAAGCCCGGCAGACACGCCTATAAGTAATCGGTATGACACGGTACTTTGATGGCACTAGCGAACATCACCTCAGTCAGGTTCGAAGCGTTGCCACATCGGAATGCTGGTGCATTCCAAGTGCTGTGACGCCGTAGGGAAGGTTAATGTCGCAATGAATTGTTGTTTTGACCAGAAAGATGTTGATGCTACTTTCGTGATAGTGATGCAGCAAAGGAGACTTGGCTGCAATGGCTCATTAACATTCATTAAGCTTTCTGTGCCGAAGTTGCCCTCTAGTTGCTACTAAACGCTTGGATTTGTACGCTTGGGAGGAGAGGTCGCAGTAATGAAAACGCACATGGATTTAAGAAAAAGCAACAAGCCCACAGTTTCACTTGAAACCCTGAATGAAGGAGGAGGAAGGGGAGCGTCGACCAGTTGTGCCTAGGCGAGTCATGCGGCTGCTTATGCGAAGCGAGTCGGCTGCCCAGCCGAATGACGGCGCATAAATTGTAGATTAGGAACCGGAGAGGGCAGGTCAATGCTACTCCTGTGCAGGTTTATCTGTGCTTGAATTAGAAACGCTTGAAAGCGATGCTAAAGCTAAATGCAGACAGCGGATCGTCTTATGCACTGATGTATGGCGGTCTCGAGTTCTGCAGCGCACCAAAGTCTCCAACGCAGTAACCTAAAGGGACGCACTTCAAAAGCTGGGCTCTTTATGGCACACCACAGCAATATGTCATCTTTAACGCGGTTAACATCACTCTCAGGAGCTTGACAACCGCCAACCTCGTCCTTCAAGCGAATTACTTGCAAGGTAGTTCAAAAAATTCACGCCTACGGTCACTATGAATAGGCGATGCAGTAAATTGTTGTCAGTCTTTTTCACCTCTGGGAATAGAGAACGAATGAAAGAGCTCAAAAAATTAATCACATTTTAAACGGACTGAGTCCAGACAAAAAGTTTGATCATGATCCAGTTTATACGCACATTAACGGCTGGGGAAGCCCAGGGTTTGAAAATTGAGTTAAAATTGCTCAAATTCATGGTTACAAAAGAGCGGACAAATTCAACAGGTCAGTGATGTTAAGCAAAGAGGAGAATTTAAGTTTTCTCAGGCGACCTGCGCAATAAATTGCTGCCCAATTTGGGGATTCCCTTCTCATTGTGGTTTGGCCAAAGCAGCATCAATTTCGTTGGACTTGCTCAAAGAATGATAAAAGGATGCGCCCTACACTCTTTCTTCCTTATGTACTGAGCTCGCAGTCTCCTCGCTCTGAACAATTCCCTACCACTTTTCTCCGAGAAGGTTAAATTATGAGGCGCAGGCTTGACGCATTTTCATTCTGAAGAGAGTCGCGAATCAGAACTGCGAGGTAAGGTAAACCAAAGACAGCGGCTAAGACTGCTAGTTTAGCAAAGTACTAACCTTGCATTGGAGTTGACTGTGTAATTATTTTCCTCATCAATGAGACTGTTAACCACACAGGTAATCTTTTCGTAGGGCACTTGTGAGGCCAATTCGAGGGGCGAATTGGCGCTTCCCTCCGCTGGGTAGACGGGAAATGCGCGAACGGTGAGCCAGGAGACGCCCTCCTCCTGCGTATTGTTAACATGAAAAGGCGGCTGTGGAATAGAACGAAAATCATCGCCCCGAAACCATGCCGCTATTTGCACTGGTCGACCAGCGGTCTGTCCGCCATGGATAGGCCGATAGAGGCAGGCCAGACGCGCCGGATAGCCTTCAATGAGACGCGGCTGTGGTTCGGCCAGCAGAGCCATGCGATCGCGGTGGGAAGAGCGCTCTCGCTCCAATCCTAGGCTGCCATATACTGCGGAGTAGTCTACTCCACCTCCAGTGCCACCATAACCACCGTTACGAGTCTCTTGATCGTAAAAGAGAGGTTCTGTGGAGGAATTGTGCAACTTCACCTTGACATTAATTGGTTCATAGAGTGTCCAGTGGATTTCGTAGTAGGATGGGTGCCCTTTCTGTAAAGTTTGGCATCGACAAAAACGGTGAAAAACTCTTCAACTCATTTCCATAGACTAAACAAACGCTTTTTACAAAAAAGCAACATCGTCGATGCTTCTTTTGCTGGAGCTGAAATGAGGCCTGAACTTTGGCCAAAATTGTGGCTTAACAAACTCGTGTTTGTCCCTCAAAATTCATCGCGGAATATGCTAGACTATTAGGATTTTCATTAACAGAGACCGACTACCATGGCTGAGGTGTTTCATTGCCACTAATCACTTCTACACATTCAAAATTTTCACTTAAAACTCGGAAAGGTAAATATTCTTAGATCAAGAAGATTTTGTGCCTCTTTTATTGATATGTGTTCAGTTAATGTCGGAAAATAAATTGAGCGCAACAACCTGACCCAGGTTAGTTTGAATGATTGGATATGCATGCTGCACTACTGTTCTCAAAAGGGGATGAACTTAATGAAAAGAAGAGCGTAAGTCACGGTTGTTTATTAACTTTGCAGAGAGGTTTAGCAGTTTTTGTAGTCAAAAATAAGGCAGAGAACAGCAAAAAGGCCAATTCAAGATAAGACATTCAAATGACTACTTAAAGGTGAGGATTTCATGAGAAACCGATCTAACGGAATGGGACACTTGGAAGATTACACAACACTCTTCTCCTTACAAAAAAAAACCTCGACATCTACCAGTGGTTAAGCTCAAACGGACATATAAGTTTGTAACAAATCAGACCTTGTTGTGCCACAGATCCTGCATCTCAAACTTGCACCAAAGCTTGCTTGGTGCCTCGGGTGAGAATGGATCGAGGATGCGGACCCAGGCTAAGTCAGGACTAATCTGCACATTGTCGTTGGAAAATATCCCAGATTCGTTAAAAGAAACAGTTCGACTCGGAATTGCATCTCTGGGCAATACGGCTGCAAGATCAGAGTCTGGCGGAATAGGCTCGCGCCACTCCCATGCAAGAACACGTTGAGCTGGAGTCAAAGGACAGTACAGAATAACCTACAATAACCAATGAGAACTGCAATTAGCATAAAGGCATTGCTTAAAAAAGACCTCATTCATAATCCTACTTACCTCACTAGCGCGATCAGAAGGAAACATTTTGAAAAACTTAATCATTCCAGCTGCAAGTGGAACGGTGGGAAGCCCACTCGAACGGTTTATTGCAAAGTGTTCTACAGGGTGGACGCTGAGAAACGCATCTTGTGAATTCACTTCACCATGACATCTAAAGTTTCCAGCATCGGAAAGACTTGCGTTATCGATTCGTAAAATTAATCGGCCTCGATCATCCTGCATCGTATACACGGATGTTGGAATATTCAATTTGCTAGGCGAATGATAACTTGGTTGCAGTGGACTCAAATTATAAACTGAGGTAACTTCCTTCTTATAATTCATAGAAACTGGGTGTGGGCCAACTTCTCGCCCAGAATTTTTTTGATCACTTTCGTAAGTCCACCTAATTCCACCATTGCAAACAAAATATGCATCGTGTCCCACAATTACAGAAACATTCGGTGCGGATTCCAAGAATGCGTACCTTTTTGGAATTTGAGAATGAACGTATGAAAAAAAAGTAGGGTTTGTTGTACAAAGCAGGAATACTGCAACCAAGCGCCACCCCATCGAAAATAATGAAAATAAGCTTTTTGAAGGTACGGCGCTTTGTAATGCATGAAAATTGGTGAGTATTAACAAACCCAAAAGGACCCAATTTTGGTTTGAAACGTCGACAAAAATATTAAAAAAAATATCGCTTGTTTATCTTACATTTTAAGTTAATCTAGGTTTAATTTTTTTGCGACAGAATGCAATGAGAGAATTCCGGAATAATAGAATACGAGATTTTGATTCAGTTTTTCACCGTACCTTGCATGAGTCTGAGTTGGTTCTACTACGCAAAATAATAAATTTTTAAAGCAGTTATTAGGGTACAGAGTACAATAAAGTATAATCTTGTAGTGCTTTGTTCGTCGAAACTGTTAGGTGGTCTTACAGACAGGGGTCGGCTGTCATGGGCTTGGTGGCGTGGGCTGGTTTCTCAACCATGCCAGTAACCCCTTTCCTACTTGTTTTAAATGCAGGCATTCTGTAGCACCCTGAGCATCTCTAAAAGAAGGAGAGAAGGCCAGGTGTGGGTCGGAATACGCGTATTCTAGACGAAAAGGAAGGGACTGTTGGTATGGCTGGCAGGCCAGCCCACGCATCTAGCTACAAGGTGGCCGCCACGAACATGTCCGATTAATTAACAGCCCAAACAAACAATACACTACACATTCTACTCTAAATTAGCCATTTTGCCTTCAAGGATGCTTGGACGGTACAAGACTGTTTTCAAATTCAGCTGTCTGAGAAAGTGAACGGAAAAAGTGTCATCTTTACTTCTATCAGTTCAATGTACTCTAGATTGTTAAAGTTAAAGTGGCTAAAAGTAGGCAAAGGACAAATAGCGAACATTTATAATGCGTCCTTGCATTCTGGGGTGGATCCAGACGTTTGGTTTCCAGCAAAAGTTTTTATTTTGCTGATTTTGCGATAAAGAGACTTAGTGCGGTGCATTTAAAAGTGAATTCAATGATGTTATGCAAATAAACATGGTGTCGCAGCATGAGAGACTGTCTAGGTTGTCGCAACAACGATTATCTGAACGTTACTGCAGTGTTTTGTTTAGACTATTGGTTGGTTCGCCATTAATGGCGGGCACCTGGAACGGTGCTGCGTGGGCTGGCTTGTCAGTCATGCCACCAGTCTCCTCCCTTTCCCTCTAGAATACATGTATTCTGACCTACACACAGCCTTCTCTCCGTCTTCTAGGGATGTGCGGGGCGCTACAGTGGTGTCAGCGGAAAGTGGACCCGATTTTGTACATTTTTTACCTAGATTTATCCTGCAAGCGGCACGTTACAACGGTACAGAAGAAGTGCCTTTGTCGAGGGACTAAGAACTGCGTTTATGCCTGATACTATTCCATTACCATGCTTTACAGAAAGGCTATTAACACCTAAAGAGATCCTAGCCGTGGACCATCTGGAAAGGATGAAGGGACGCGTCGGGGGCAACGCTCAAAAGAAGAGAGGGGTTATTTAGTGTTTTGTTTGTTTGGATGGTTGGTTGGTCCGATATGAGTGGCGACCACCTTGAACAGTGCTGCATGGGCTGGCCTGCCGGCCATACCAACAGTCCCCTTCCTTTCTGCCTGTATTGCAAGTATTCTGACTTGCATCTAGCCTTCCCTCAATCGTTTGGGGATGCTTAGGGTGCTACATTTCCTTCCTTAAAATTGTAGCAAACTAGTAAGGTACGACAAACTTGTCAGTGATCATCCCTCTAGAGTGGCACTCAGATTAGTAAAGTGAATCTGTCAAAGCCTTGATTCCCAAGCTCATTTTAGTTTATTATGGCAGATTTTATGGTAACGCGTCTAGTAACGTTTTAAGCTCTCTGGAAGTTAAGGAGAGGACTAAGTGTGAATCCGAATACGTGTGTTTAAGATGGGGAGTAAAGGGGCTGCTGGCATGGCCGAGAGGCCAGTCCACGCAAACACGTTCAAGACAGCAGCCTTAAATGTATAGGAACAATCAACGGTCTAAACAAGCAAAACACTACATTTGCAATGATGCGTAGACGAGAAATAACGGCAGTAATGAATATGGGAAAAATGCCTATAGATAAAATCTAGACTTTATTTGGGCAAAGACACATTCCTCGCTTAATCACAGAGACAATTATGTAAGAAACCAAGCAGAGAATACAGATTCACGAAGGTATTAGCGTGGGGGTAAATTTCGTCGAGATTCAATAGCCTTGCTGCTCCATGAGCACCAGTTTAGGATTTGACTTTCAACAAGTGAAAAAGTGTATCCACCGCAAAGACACTCCAAGCCCTATTTTGTAAAAATTGCTTTAGATGCGGTTTATTAGTTGAAGCTTCAAGTATGCTTCTTACTTAAAAAAATAATATAAACTTGAATTTGTTTTAGCTGGTTGAATTCCATACACAGTAATCTTGTAGATTACGCGCTCCGTCGAGATTTGTCACACTAGCTCTGAATAAGAGATGAGCGCTGCAAAGGATGCTGCAGATCAAAATTTTGATTACATGTTTAAGATTCTCATCATAGGAAACTCCTCAGTCGGGAAGACTTCGTTTCTGGTCCGCTACGCTGAGGATAGCTTTACGTCGGCTTTTGTTTCAACCGTTGGAATTGACTTTAAAGTAAAGACGGTTTTTAGGCAAGACAAACGAGTGAAACTGCAAATATGGGTAGGCAGCTTTATTTTTTATTCGGCTTAGGATACCGCTGGTCAAGAACGATATCGGACGATCACAACAGCTTATTATCGTGGTGCACTGGGGTTTATTCTAATGTACGATATCACGAATGAAGACTCGTTTAACGCCGTCAGAGACTGGTAATAATTAAAAAAATATTTTTGTTTTGGTGTTTCTTATTAAGCGAGCAACTCATAATAAAATTATATTAGCATCTATATGAGTATCCACTACTGGAACCCTCCGCTGTCAACAATGATGTCATGTCTTTGGCTTTGTATTTCTTTGCATCAAAATATGTTAGATTCGCTTGTATTTTAGAGCACATCACATTTAGTTATCTTTGCTTAGCAACTTCTCTCAACGTTTGGTTATGGGTTCTACAATTCAAGCAACAACTTTTTAGGCTCCAACATTTTTAGGATACGCGTTTTCCATTTATCGTTGGTCTAGCAACATTTTTTCCATTGTCGTTACGCCACAGATTCAGACTAACTGTCCTTTTTAAAGGGTTACACAGATTAAGACCTATTCTTGGGACAATGCCCAGGTGGTCTTAGTTGGCAACAAGTCGGATCTTGCCACGGAGCGACAAATAACAACAGAACGTGGGCGTGCACTTGCCGACACTCTAGGTGAGTTGGTGCTATATTTTAGAGTTTGACCTATCCTTGCCTAATCCTTTGGCAGGCGCGTTCAATTCAAAGGAACCATATCATTAGGCCTTGCAGTTGGGGTATTTCTTTCGTCCTAGTATTTTTGGGTCTTCTAGCTTCTACTTCTTTTATGCACGAAAGTTCAAATTAATTCGTGCATCTTTTCACAAATGTTCATACCCAATCACTCGCTTCTCAAAGCGTTAGCACAATTCTAAGGGTTGGCTTATATCAATTGGCAAAAAGGTTTGAAGTTCTTCGAGACCTCAGCAAAGGACAACGTCAACGTAAAGGCGGTCTTTGATTTGATGGTGGACATCATTTTGGAGAGGATGGCCGAAACCTCGGATCAGGATGGTGCGATGGCGGGTTCCAATGCTCCTGGAGGTGAGTCGTTGAATTCAAATGAGCACTACACATTCCATGAGCTTTAACCTGCATTTCTTTTATGCCATCAACAATAAAATGAGTCACGCTTGAGACATGCTAGAGCCAACTTGCGTGCGTGCGTGCGTGCGATTGTTGTTACTTTTTGTGTGCACAAGTAGGTGACAGACAAAAACTTCGTGGCATACCACATTTGTTCTTATGCTATTGACGTAATAGTGACTCCTTGGTACACGAGCAGCAAGACTTCAAGCGTCACTAAATTGTGGTTGGTGATCTGGGCAAAAAAGAGGCTGCAATGCTTACCGTTTGAAATGCCATTGTGCAAACGGTCGGATTTACAATGATGTGTCTATCCTACAGTGAGTTTTTCGGCAAGCTAACAATGAACGATTGTGAGTTAAAAGGAAATGTTGTGCTTTTTCGCTCTGTGGTTTTTGGTGGGTAGTTTTTCACCGCCAAGCAAACTAAAATACATCTCATTTGCATACATTTACATCATTAAATAAGCCTTTATTCCTTCGGTTAAAACTAATGTTTTGCTAGACTAGATTTAGAATTGAGTTGAATACTAGGGCAAACTTCCTCAATCGTGAAGGAGGGACAGTTTACTAGAAATGAAACAGACTCTGCATATTTATCAAATCAGCTTTAAATGTTCTATGGTTTTAAAATTAATTACCCCACAGTCCCCTAACTTTAAATGGGTTGGTTCGTGTAGCAAAAGGGTCAAATGACAGATGAGTTGTATCATTTCCCTAAAGTGTGCCGGGATTAGTTTGACTTTTTTTGGGCGATTAGCCGCAATCGGTAGCTGTAATTGGCCGATAAGTGAGGCGCATTTTCTTTGAATTGTAGAAAAAAACAAACGAATCGTAAACTATATTTTGCTTCTATTTTGTAGCACCCGCTTCTTATTAAAGCATAGGAAATTTAAGAATCTAACTTCCTTAAGGCATTCTTTATTGTAGTCGTTTTGGGTTATGGTCTAGTTCTAGATTTGAATTGCAGCATTTCGAGGGATTGAATTGTGGGTGGTGTTATCACTTCCGGTTTAAAAAAAAACGTACGATTTTGTTGATATTTTGAAGAAGTTTTTGGGAATCCTGGTTTGATCGCATCCCTGTTGGATTTTCCCCTTTAATTTACTTACAAGACAATCGACTTTCAAAAAGCGAGGAGGGGGGGACTCGAAAAGTAAGCTTGGCTCAAAGTCATTGTGCATTTATTTCATGAAAATTAATGGGACCTTTCTGGATAGCGGTAAGGGCTTTACTCCTAGTTCCAACCATTGAGAATTGAATCGGGTTGCGGACTGTCAGCTAATGAACTTCAATTCAATCATCTGCACGCGCCACCCTCTTTTTGAGGTGGGCTAGTAGAGTGGAGATCAAAGGACACGCACACATGGGTGAACATTTCGTATTTCGGCCGTCGAATTGCATCTTATTGCACCGTAATTTTCTAAAAGAACAGCTTGCTTTCCATTTCCTGTCCTTCCTTCACTCCCCCGCCCACGAAATAGTCGTGCGTTGGAGACGAAGGTCGCGGTAACACTCCGCACTTGGGCAGTGCGTGCACGCGCACGCGCATTCGATTGATCGAGGGGGCGACTCACGCGAGCGGACGCCCAGCAGGAGCGCTGATTGGCGGGAAGAAGGGAGTGGCTGGGGCAAAGCGCGGCAAGCGTTGGGTTGCTAGTCGGTTACTCGGGAACTGTGAGAGAAGGTCAGTTCTCGCGTGTTAGTTGCACCGATCGATGCTGCCGCTGCCGTTGCTTCTGCCTTTCCTCTCCTAATAATCGTAATAAATCAGGTTGATCCTCTTGAGGAGGAGGGCTGAATCAGTCTGTGCCTCGTTTGCTGATTGCTCTCCATTGAGGTTGATCGTATTTTCACATCACCTGACCATTGTGTGGGATCTTTAGGAACTGGATATCAAGGGGGCATGGAAGTCATGTTTCGTGGATGCAAACCTTCGAATTCTGTAGACTTTTCGGAAATCTTGAGGGGATTGAAGAAGTTGCCACTTAATTGAACAGGCCATAAATGCTAAGTTCTGCTAAAAAACACTTTACGAAAACTTATAAAGGTCGTGTTGCAAAAGATGGAACTAGTTGGGCTCGGGACTGTAATTCGACTCAAACAAACGGCTTCCTTTGCAAGCGCATGTCAGCTTGGAGGCGTTGTGTTGCAGATTGAGCTAAATTGTAACACTCAGAGAGGTACAAATCATGCGGTGAATGTAGGTTTCGGGTTGATGGGTTCTAGTTTCACTTGAATGAGTCGGGCTCCTGTCTTTTTTTAAAGCATAGGATCAGATATGGGTGCTTAAGACCGTTGGTATGAGTTAATTTAATGCTAGTTTTCTCGTCTCAATGTTCTGCTGCATTTTGTTCTTAAGAAAAGCACTTTTATTAATCACATTTGATTTTCTGCCTTAGCAGCCAGCAGTACTCTTGCACATTTTGGTGCAATGGACTCCCTCCAACCACACCGTTTGCAAAAAATGTAGTGGTCATTTTATTGCGCTAAATCAAAGATCCAGGTCACTGGAGTGTCTCAAATTCGCCTCGCATTTATTATCTATGTAAATTTGTGTTATTTGTTTGGTAAAGTTCGCATCCAATGTGTCAGGTGGTTTACTCAAATGGTTTTTTTTTTGTGCTGTAAATGCAGCTGAAACATTTGTGTGGAATCGTGACTGTCTGTTTTAAGCATTACCTTCCCCTTTATGCCGCTATGCAGTCGGTTTCTTCAAATATTAGCCAGAGTGTAAACAGATGAGCTGTCAGACGCTTGAGTAAAGCCTCTGGTATGCCATGTGAATGAAATGGAACAGACCAATGCCTGGGTTTGTAATGGGTGCGTGTGTGTTTACAAATGCGGTGCTCCGAGACTTTTTTGAAGACAAGAATGGCTGGATTCGACGAACAGAAGGAAGTTGAGTCACTGAAGCAGCTCAAGTACCAGCCCACCTAGCCCTTAAGCAAAATTGGGAGCCAAATAAAAACAACAAAGCATTACACAACTCTCCTCTTCCTTTGAGCGCTGTCCCCTTCGTCAACTTCCCGCCTCAGCTATCGCAACGCAATCAGCGCTGAAACCGGCCTCGGGCCAGTCGTGCGAGTCAACGAATTCCCATGTGGCGCCACTGAACCCTCTCTCCAATTCTGCCAAATTGGGATTTATGAGGAATTGTGCTGACGATCACGTTTTTTCATGGCCAGACGTAGAACACCGGACTAGAAGCAGACTTATGTTAGGGAGGACGTGATTTAACACAGTTCCTTTTGTCTGGATTCCATTCAGCTAGAAGAGGAGGAAAGGGTATACCACAGGTTCATGTAATTAAAACTTTCATGCGACCTAACAGGGAAATTCAGTAACGAAGTTTTACAGGGGGTTTACGGTTGGTGTCGTAGAGCACGCGATTGGGACAGTTGCCGAAGGTGGACCTCATTTCCTCTCCTTCCCTTATGTGCATCTACAGCGCATGTGCTTCTGCTCCACTAGGTTTTCGCATTTATCTCTAGATATCAGTTTGGAAGTCCTTGAAGATAGAATTTGCTTTCTGCTGCCCAAATATGGCACCATTGTACTCCTCTTAGGACGAATGAAGAAATACCACTCGGGCAGAATGTGCATATCTCCAGCGTACTGAAAGAGTTGGGGTTATTGGCCTGGTCCGTAGGTGGGCTCACTTGGCGAAGTTCTAATGATCAACCCCCAATTGGCTCCTAACTGATACCGAGAGTTAGGCAAACAACAAACGCTCTAAGTCGCTTACAAATCTCACTTCGTTTTTAAGGTACAGCGGAATAAGAGCTAGCAGCTTTGTACATTTGGACAATAGCCACCTTTTCATTAGCTTAGTTCAAGGGCTTGTAAAGCTTATTGGAACATTGCGGATGTGCGTTTACATAAACGAGCGTTGAAAATCGATTGTGGAAGCCAGACAGTGAAAGCTATTTCCTTAAAAAGTGAGAGTGTGAACTACAGCTTTTGAAAGTATGTCGCAGTCTCAGCAACTGATTTTGCCACGTCATGGTGCCAGCGTATTGTACACAACCTCTTGGTCTTGTTATGGTTTCTAACTCTTGTAGTAATAATCTTAAATAAATATTTTCCAAGTTTGAGGGCAAGCAAAGCCAATCCTTGTGTGTTTCTCATTCCTATCCGCTCTTACTTAATAGCTTATAAGTAGAAATGTTGTCTTTTCAGCAAAACGCCTGACGGATCGTCCAAATGGTCAAAGCAATGGTTGTGGTTGTTGAAATCCCATGCGCAATGGATGAGTGGATCAGAAATTGCAGAACGATAGCATTTGAGTCAAGCAAACATACAAACCAACGGATTCCATACTTCCCAATTCGTCTAGCATCGCGGAAGTCGTTTCCCACCATAATCGTTGTTCTCTCCTCGCTCCAAAACTTGATGCTTTTGCCGAATTGTTGTGCTTTCCCTATCCACCTCCTCCGAGCATAGATGTAAGGCCAACTAAATGCCTAGCTGAATAACATACATATTTATGTATACAATTTGTAGCTGCAGAACAAAACCCCACATAATTTGTGCTTAATCTTCGAATGTATCTATTCATCGGAATTGGAATTGGAAAATGAAACAACTTTCCTCTTTATAAAATCAACTCTCGATTTTTCTTGCTGTACATCATGCTTGATGTTTTTGGCCGTTTGTTGACCCGGTGTAAGTCAAATGGGAGATTTCAGAGAAATTGGAGGACAAAGACTAATGCGAACGGTTTCATTTGGCGGTGGATGGGGAAGCAAGGGAATACAACTTGTACATGCGTGCGTGTAGACCGACTACTAAGATCATGTGATCATTCATTTGCACCCGGCAGTAGTTTCGACTGACCTTGACCTCGAGGTGATGATTGGACCAATTCAGATCTGCGTGAGAGGCGAGGTCCTAATCCATTCAAGAAGCCGACTCACGAGAAGCGACTCCTAGGATGATTAATTTCTGCTCGCTCCAGAAGGATTGCTTACTGTTCAGAACTATCGACTACTCTGGCCCCAGGCAGTTACCTGGCAATGGGTGATGACCCAAAGGACTGTAGGATTAACTGTGAGGGCTATTCGTAGAGGGTGTGCATCTCAATTAACACTCACACAATCGTGGAGTGGTAGTGTGCCATTTGCCTTTGGCATTGGGCTCAAGTAGTTCACCTGCCCGGTCCCACAGGTACGGGGTAATGATGCAGTTTTGGAGGCGTAAAAGAGTCACATGTGTCAGACTAGTAAACGCTTAGCCGGTGCTGCTGAACAAAGGTTCTCGTGTTGGAAAGCGTCAGACTTATAGGTGTGGAGAGAACGCCTCAAGCACGGCATAGTGGTAGGGCGATGAGGCGTTTGACCGTTCATTTACAAAAACTACTAACCTCGAGACGTGAGTGCAGACTGGATGGCAGGATGGGTTTTAGTGATTGAAGAGCAGGAAATGCAGTTATCAGGACAATTCAGGTGCATTGGCATACGTTTTTATTTTAGTTTCCTCAAAACCCGTCAACCGATAACTCTCTGCTTCCACAGGTCTATTTTTCCAAGTTGGTTTCCTGATTCCGCCAACTACAGGCACCAACATTCAAATGTTCGCTATCTCAGTACCCATGTGTTCATATCCAGCAGACATGCTCTTCACTACGTTGCTCAACTAAATAGAAACGTCGATTCCATGAGATAGGGAGCTTCACCAAGCTTTCAAAGCAGCTACCAGCGTCACGTGATCATTGCGTTTCCCAAACGGTTTCCCTCTTAGCAGGATTGCTACCAAAAGCTTCAACTGTTAGTCTATTTACCTACAGAGTTATGACTCAATGAGACGTCCAGGATCCGCAAGGTGTTCCATGCGCTGATCCAATGTGCACAGGAACAACTGCAGAGGCGATAACACAGATGCGGATGTTATTGACGAACTGACCTACGTTCGATTTGAGAAGACTGTCTCCGCTCAAAAAACCCGGCTGTGAATGCAAAGTCTGGCGCCTCATCACCCTAAAATTATACTGCGCTGTCCAAAAAGATATCCTTTTTAACATTACAAACCATAGTGTCCATGTCGGGCCGTGATGCATCATCGTCAGGACGTCGTGTGCATCTTGTCCAAAGAGATAGGATTTCATGTTCTTGAGGTAGCACCACAACAGAGCCCTCTTTGTAGTGACAAGCTCACCATACACGGCATTAACCGTGCGACATAACTTAGATGAAGATTCCCACAGCCGCTGCTTAACCAATGCACAGTACAACAAAGCACTACACACGCCACAATAAGGAAGAAAAAATTCTGACCGACTTGGACATGCCTTTACTTAGCGGTTGGTCGATTCTTCTCAGTAGTGGTTTGCAACCCATGTGAAGGTGTAGTACGACAGATTAGAAGAAGCGACGCCTCTATAAACAACGCCATTTCTAATAGAAATTGCCCTAGAGATGTAAGATCAGAAGGAACGGAAAAGGAGGGAGAAGGATAAGCACAATTGCACAGAGTCGAATGGCAGCGAAAAGGCTGGGTCGTCACACTAAGCACCCTTGTTGACACGAGTAAGCCGTTTATTGGCATCCACAGTCTTCTTCAGGTGCTCGTTGATCTGAACCCGTGCATGTGGTGTGTCAACGTACAGACTGAGGTTATTGAGTCGTGGATTTTGAAGCACCAATTTGGTGATCTCCTCCTCCACCCGCACACCCAGCACGCTTTGGCGTTGATTGGCCAGCCGAAGGTCTTTTACAGCACTCTTAGAGTCAGAAATTGAGTCCAAAATTTTTAGAATCATATCCCCTATAAGGGAAACAAAGCATGTAAATCAAAGCACGAGCACATGACAAGGAAGTTGCCAATGTGTAAACAATGGTTTAGATCAATCAAAGTTCGATGGTTTGGGATTAGACAAGCAGGCCAAAAGATGGATGAATCAACAAGCGGATCCAACGTTTGCAGTTTAATAAGGGACAGAGGCAAATTTTGGTCAACTTGGAGAGTAGATGAATAGACAGGAAGACGTGGGATGGGTGGTTTGGGTTAAAGAATTACGAATGGATTGATGGGTGGCAGACGATTAGCGATTGGGGGTAGAAAATTAGTGGGTGGGGGACCTATCAGGAATGGATAACAGAATAATGGAACGTTGAGAACAGTAGGTAGTTAGGAGTGGAAACAATGCTGAGGTAAATGGATAAATTTGAGGGGAATGGGAGGGTGTATCAGTGATGGACAAACAAATGAAGAGGCGGGATAAGACACAAAGGAGGGGGAGTTCAGTAGCCTCCGGACAAATGAATAAACAGGTAAACTGATGCAGCACGAACAAGTGAATGGTGGAGTAAACAAGTGGACAGACAGGCGAGACGGATGGATCTATACCAGGCAGTGATGGACGATAGGTAGACGTATAATTGCTTAAAGAACAAGATAATGACCAACTGACTTTGAGAATCGAAAAAAATCCCTTCAGGGAATGGACAGATTGAGAATAAGAATGATAGACGAATTGACAGACTGCCAAACGATTGAATATAAGGCCGATTAAACAGGTTCAATGATAGGTGGACGGACGAACTCGATATGGAGGAATGAATAGCGATACAGAGAGCAAAAGGCATCAACCCTCACCAGTAATGAAGTTAGATTCGAGGTTGAGGACCTCCAAGGTGTGGTTGACCTTCAGTGGAAGGAGGAGAGGCTCCACCATGGCTGAAGTGAGGTTCGTACCGGCCATGTGGAGCTCACGAAGCTTTGTGTTCTCGCTCAGCGCAGTGAAAAGACGTGACACCACCTCTGCGTCCAGATTCTTGATGTTATTCAGATTCAGAGCCGTTAGCGATGCGTCGTCCGCGGCGAGCTTCTTAATGCTCTCCTAAAATTTCATTCCATCGCCCAACAGCTCCGTCAATCTTACATCCCGAAGGTAACTGGACTGTTAAAATGAACTCACACAGAGGGTTCAACACTCTCCATTAATACCGGACTGGCTGAACCCGCTAAACTACTTCGCTGGTTACATGCTATGCTTAATTTAAAAAGACCTCAGCAGTGGACAGTGAAGCATGGAGAAGGCATGAAACAGAAAAGTGCCACTTATGTATTTGACAAAACGACCAGCTTCCGGCTTACTGCTTATCAATCACAACCTTCAAGGCTAACAAAACCTAACATCAAGTTTGTATCATCATTAACTACCCAGAGCGAACAAACAAGCGAAGGCACGTAAAAACGCACCTCAACATCAGTCATATTGGGAGGCTCATCAGGAACAATTTTGAGCTGTTCAGCCTTGGCTACACCAAGAAAGCCGCCACCCACTTGACCCCGGTTCTCGATACTGGCGTGGAACTGCACCTGATTCATCATGCCCGTGAAACCCAGAATGGCTGCCAAATCGATGAGTTCGTCGTCTGTAGCGTTGTTCAGGGCCTGTAAAGCGAATATTCGCAATTAAGCTTTGGCCTGTAAAGTACAGAAACACAGAAATGAGAGATTAGGCCTCAAACCTAGTGGGAAATAAAAGTTAATTCATGATGTGAAATTGAATTGGAGGAGCACATCAAACGACCCCACATCAGATTACCATTTCGAGCTCTTAAAAGTACAACGCAAGCTCAAGTCGAACAAGAACTGCCAATTTTGGCGCCGCTGCAAAGGCACTGCGGTGGTGACTGATTTGTAAAATAAAGCAAAGGCTGAATCATAACTACTCGTAGTATCCGCATGGTGTACATTCATCCAGCGCACATGACAATCCGCGGTAAAAGCCGAGTCTTGATTGAAGACGTTAATTGCATGGGAAAAAACTTGAGCACCACCCCGTTCCCAGTCTACAGTACATACAGCCATCCCTTTCAACATCCAACCAGTGGGTAACTTATCAGACTGGTGCAGCAGGTCCAAGTAACTTGTATCCTCCTAATGTGAGTCTTTCCGTGACAACCCTGCAAATGGGAGAGTCATTCAGAAAGATTAGCTGTCTCAAGGCGTTAGCGAATCCTAAGCAGAGGGATAGCTTTATAGTTTACAAGTTTAAGGTGCATAGGATCGAGAGCATCGAAATCAACATCATTTGACGGGAGCAGGATGCGCCACTTCATCCGAGACATAAAAACAAGCACCAAGGCGGAAAAGCGCGAGCATAGTATCAATAATGAAATAAACAAAAACACGCTCCTCTCCGATGGTCTAACTGCACTGACAGTTTTGTGTGTCGAATTGAGGTGTCCCAAGCATTAATAACCCACCGGGATAGGCGTACATACGTAACAACAGAGCGAATTCAGAAAAGAAGGGGCAATTCCCACACCTTACAATTGGTTATTTTCCTTTTTTGGGTGAATTCAAAAGTCCCGACCTCGCTTGAACACCATCACATTTTCTAAAAGTGCAGAAATTATGTTATTCTAAGTGTTTTCCTATCCATATTTCGACCGACATTGGGAGTAGCAACTGATCTTGCCTGTACAGATCGTTCGAGTGCTTCTGTCTGATGAGCCTGCTATCCTTGCAGTCTATCGTGTCAGCATTCTGTTACACACCTGTAAAATACACCAAAAAAAGAAAAGCATCCTCACGTAAGCTAGGTTTTGTGGCCAGATTATGGGAAGCCATTCACAACTGTTACCTACAGATCCGAATTGCCCATACCGATGCAATTCCTATCCTAAACCACGGCTGTAAGTGAAAAATGAAAAAAAGAGTGTGCTACCCTAATGAGCGTTTGGAATAAGTCTGCAAACTGGGCAAAAGCCCTAGGTGTAGAACACAACCAATGGACCACGATGTTGCAGCAAACGAACTTATGTAGCGCACCGGAAGCACGTGATCATGAAAGGAATATTCCGATTCTTAATCCTGTTCAGAGGCTAAAACGAATACCTCGATCCCACAATGGACTTCAAAAGCCTAGAGAATGTATGGAAATATCACTGCGACAGAAGGGTATTATTGAAACGGAAGTATTTCCCGCAAATTAAAGCAAAATAAGGGGACTTGGCATTGATAATTGCAGGCGAGGCAAAACATAAGCAGTAAAGAAACTTACTTAAAAAGAGCGAACAAAGAATTTTCGTACTCTCCACGAAAGAAGCTCCTAAGTGCTACAGAGAACCTTCACTGACAAAATCGTTCAAACAAAACTTGAAACGAGAGGCTCAATTCCTTCCTAAACAGGTATCTACCGAAGGGAGAATTTATTGTAGTACTTATATAACTGAGCAAACTATCAAGCCCCTAGACCTTGCAGAAATATGCATAGTCGTCCGCATACTGAAAAAAAAGCATGGAATGGCGTTGCAGATAAAATGGAGTAGTGTTCTAACAGACAACCATGATTGAAATCAGCAACAGGCTTCGATGAGGATTGTTTCAGCAATCATCTTTTTTTTCCCGAAAAACAGTATCGCTGACTAACTTTTTTTCGATCGGAAAAATGCACTTGATTTTGACAATAACAACGAATAATGGTGCCGAATGAAAAACGTGAGTAAAGTGAGGGATAGTCGCATTCATCTGGCTCTCAGTTGTTCAAATTGCTGTGGCGTAGCTGCGTAGAACAGAATATGGTATTTCTCTAGCTGACAGCAATTATTTAGACTAAAAAGGTTTGCATAACCCGAACAATACAAGCACTTCATTATAAAATTATGAATGATAGACTGGAAGCCAGTAGGAAAGAAAGTGCAGTGAATCGGTAGCACTGCTGGTCAAGTGGAAGGCGAACCTCAAAAAGCACTTCTGGAAAAAAAGAACGCACTATTTAACAAAAAGAGGTGACAAAGTGAATCTAAAGAGAAGCTGGGAACATACTTGTAGACTCTCACAAACAATAGCGAAACCGCAATTTAACTTGTGAAGAAAAAGGGAAAAAGTCCATAAGGTCAATGGAATTTTACGACACGGAGAGTAGAAATTGAAGTGAAAGAAACTCAGATAAAACGTATCGGTCGGTATTCTACAAGAAGACTTCAATTCACGATGCAATGACAGGAGTTCAAAAGCACAAATTAGTTCTGCTTCACTAGCCTTATAGATTCTCCAGCTACCCACTATCTACCGTCGTACCTAGCCAGACTTTACTTAATGAACTTTTTCACGGAAGAAAACAGTTGGCAGTTCAAAACATTCCCCAATAAGGATCGATTTCCAAAAAGGTCGGAAAAAACAGTCCCCAAAGATAGACAAAACCAATGCCCGAGCTTTGAGATTGCCGTTTCGCATAACGGTTAATAGCAAGGAACCACTGACAGGCCAACGTAACAACAACGCACCTCACTAATGCTTTCATCGAATTCCACATCGAAGCCCAATTCAGAGAGCTCATTTTTCTCCACCACCGTCGGTTCGACCTTCTTCTTCTCAAAGACCTTTCCACGAATCTTCTTCTCGTATGGAACTGCTTCATCCCAGTCAGGATCATTCTTTGCTTTTTCCACAAGGAATCTTAAAGGAGATAAGGCAACCTGACGTGGAATTAATCTGCATCTGGAAATCGCCTACAATGGCCACTAGATGACTAGAAACCAAGAATGAAGGTTTAGTTTGGAAATGATTCGAGACCCAATGTGCATAGAGGCAATTAGTGGATAATGCTCATCATAAAATGAAAAAAAATATATATAAGAGCAGTGAAGCCAGAACGTCCCTTGGCTCATCTCACATACGACGGTAAGAATATATAAGTAGCAAGTGACCGGCAGCTAATAAACGAAATTAATACGCACGACTGTTCTGCATAATTACAAATAGTAACTGGAACTGGTCATGGGTTACTCACTTTGTAAGGCTTTCAGACAACTGCCCTTGACTTATGCGCGTGGGATTTAAGGTGATCATAACTCTTTTTGACCATGGAAATTTCTCGAGCATTCCACCAACAACGAGTCTATAGTGTGATTTTCACAACCTTCTAACAAAGAAGGCTGTTACTCTTTTATGCGCTCACGAAGCATTTTGCCTGCGGAAAGCGAGGCACTGGACCTACTTAATGAGGTTTTCGCGATTAAAGGGTCCAGTTGGCGCCTTCGTGGTCTGATCGCGGCAGCGTTGGGAAGGCGGGAGGAGCGAGTTGTCCGGATCGATATCGTCGTTCAACTCCTTGATCTCTGCCTCTGTCAGCTTTGAAAGCAACTCATCGATATCGTCAATATTGGAATCGTATTTGTCCAGTGATTTACCAAACAGCGTTTTGTTGGACATATTCTGCAATTATCAAGTTTACTGTCGCATTAGACCATATTCTAGAACACAGATAGCACGAATTCAAAGTCCGTGACCTCGAGGTCAAGGGACAAACTATCTACAAAATCACCAATAACCAAACTCCTACAATACGGCAGACGTATGGCGAACCTTACGGTCTTGAGGCATTAGGCGAAGGAAATGCAAGCTAAAAAGTGATAAATAACAAGCAGCCTTAACCACAAGAAGAAGATCTAAGCGAAACCGAAATACTCCAGCAGGACCTTGTAAAGGAACTGACTTTGAGCATACAACTAAAAAGATATGAAAAGCGAGATTAATGCCACTTGCTGCTTTGGAAGAGTCGCGTGAGGTGAAGTAAATAAAAATAGTGTGCAGCTACGCAAAACCACCTACGGACATTCTGGGGATTAAAAAGTACAAGAAACCAGGACCACAACCACGACTACCGATGAAGAAGCAAAAAAATATGAATAACTTTCGGGTGGGTAAGCACATAGAACAAATGAGCAGACACCAAGCTTCGAAGCCGAAGAACAAACGCCTTCACGAAAACGTCTCCCCGCGCCACCCAGACGTATCAACCAAAACAAACATCTCTTAGGCCCGTTTTCGTTATAGATATAAATACTAGTCACCACAAAATAGTCAACCAATTTAGTTTTAAAAACTAATTTTCAAAAGCGCATGGTGTGAATCTTTTTATAAAGCTGCAAACTTCCGATTACCTACGATTTTTTTGAGGTGCAGCAATCACTCTGTCTCTTGCGCGAAATTGATCGCAACCTTGGCAACAAAGTAACAATAAGGAAGAGATCCTTTGAGTGGTCAATTTAATGCTTTGTTCGCTTGCACTGCCGGATGGCCTTTGTGAATTTGGGCGGTGGCATTGACCTAGCTGGGTGGACTGATCCTCGGGCTATGCTACCGCCCTCCTATTCTACCTTCGTACGTCTTCAGGGGAAATTTAATGATTTGGGTTGCTGATTGTACCTCTTCGTCTTTTCTGGCTGCAGGCTCTGGTTTCGATAGCTTAGGTGGCCGCACTGCCCGATCTGCGTGCCATGGTCTTCGAGCCATGTTAGTGAACCCAATTCCCTGTTAATTAAACATGTGCTCCCCCTTAATTTTGTTGCCTTCAATAAATCCTCTGGATGCTGCGCCGTTAATGATACCTACGCTGAGCTGCTCTTTTCACCTTTCAAATGATCCTAGTGTTTACAAACTAGGTTTCGCGAACGGTTCCCTTACTGAGTTTAATACGAATCCACCAAAATTCGGCAATCTATGCCGTTAAAGCTCGTTTAGCTCTGCAGAGATTTTATGCTTCATTGTAATTAAAAAATCTCGAACATTAAAACTAGCCCAATAATAACACCATCGAAGGCAAAGGCATGGGCCCATATTTCGTTGTTCGGCAAACTGGTGTTAAACGTACGGGCATAATTGGATCTCGGCGCCATACAAGGTTGTTTAATCCACTTCAGCAACAAGCCCTCATGCATCGCACATGCGTGCACACACGCACGCACACAAATATGGGGATGCATGCATGCAGCACGGGGTTCATGCCTGTCTGTCTCACCCTGCTGGAGGCGCTATGCTCTGACACGGACGCACGTCCTCTGCCTGTCTGCCTATCCGGTATGTGCGGGGTTCGATCCGCGGCACGTAGGACTGCACGCCGTGCACGGTGCGCGTGTGTGTGCATGCATGCGTGCGTGCATGTGCTCCCGACTCCGTTTCGTGATCTGATAGGCGGACAGCTAAGGCCCTGGCTAAAGTCTGTCGTATTCGGGCTAAGGGCTCGCACTTATGACTGTCAGTTCAGTTCTGTTTTGCCTCCGTGAGTTGTTGCCCGTTCCTTGTTTCGCTTCGCACACAAAGGTAGCTTAGTTTGCTTGTGCTGTGTCGCAACGATTTGCGTATGATTAAGTTGCTTAACCAAATCAAAGTAGTCCACATTTATACTCCAATTTCATTAATTTCGAAATTGCCTGACTGGCAGTGAGAAGTATGATGTACGCCCCCGTCTTTTTACGCAGCGAGGTTGTCTTCCGGGATGCCACGAATTAAGGGAACACCAAAACAAAAGGAGGCATCACTTCCCACGATATTTACTAGCATCGACGCAACCACCGCACCGGCGGCAGCGGTCGAATCAAGTATTTGCGCTACCTCAGTAGCGGTTGCGCATCCACTTGAAGCGTTTGCCCTGATGTCGAAGGTAATGGAGGCAAGTAAATTTTCGATCTTTTCAGCACTTGATTCCAGCACAGACCAGCTTCATTCCCCAGTTGGCTTTGAAAACTCTGGTTCTTCACCTTCCACTATATTCTTTCTTCCTGAAAGGGTTGCTTCTCAACCAATGAGGGATCGGGACCGAGAGATAGTCACTTGTAGCACCTGCCAGAAATCGATGCGTCGAGGTAGTCTGCGTGAGCATATGAATCGACACGAAAACAGTGGGAAATTCGAGTGCGAATTGTGTGGCAAAAACTTCAGTCGCGCCAGTGCACGTGAAAAGCACATTCGAACGCATACGGGCGAACGGCCTTTTAAGTGCGACCTCTGTCCAAAGGCTTACAGACAGAAGGTTCACCTGAACGAGCACATGCGATCACATTCGGGTGAAAGGCCTTTTGTTTGCAGGTTGTGTGGATTCTCTCTTGCCTCAAAGTCTCTGCTTAATCGACATTTACGTACTCATGGTGTCAAAAACGGGGCTAATGATGCTCCTGGTATGTGGTTACGCACTGACGCACCAAAATCGCAAGTTCTGGCGGCAGCCGGAGCTGTTGGGAGATCTATCGACGCCGAGATACGCGTTAAGGGTGGACTGGACGATGAGGAAGAGGGCCCAGAAACGCTGCATGTTACAGCTTTAAATGCAATGGCAACCGTGGCGGCGTTGGGGAGGAAACACCTGTGTCCCGAGTGTCCAGCAGGTTTCCCTACAATTCAAGCTTTGAGATCCCATCGGGTTACCACGCATGACTTTGTGATCGAACACGTTTGCGAGACTTGTAGAGCAACATTCAGTTCGAAGAAGGCATTGAAAGCACATTTTCGAACTGAACACCCGCAGGTGAAACTAATTTGCTACTGCTTTAACTTAGGTAAGCAAGATTTGACGTGAATTTTGGTGCTTCAGATATGTCCTTTATGCGAACAAGTGATGCCACAGCGTCGGAGGTGGGTCTTGGAAGTACACATTCGGGAAAACCATCCCGGAGTTGCTGCGGACTCTGTGATTGGGCCTTCCCCCTTGGCGGCCGCAGTAGCGTTGGGTAATGCAAAACGGGGCGGCTTGTGCAAGGAGAAGCGGGCTCCAAGGCGTCTCCGAACAGCGCAGATCGATCCGTTAAGCAATGCTGCAACTGTGAATGGTCCAACGGAGCAAGATTCTGCAACCATGGCAAAGGGAAGTCTTTCTGAGTGCGCCTCTGAGGGAGAAGATTGTGAGGATTCCCTGATGATCACTCTAGACCATTTGGATACGACGGAAAATGATGAAGGTGGCCATGCAGCCCCACCTACAACATTTAGGTTGCTTTTCGAACCAATTCCGAGACAATTAGACGAGAATATGCCAATTCGGCAAGCTTGTGATACGTGCAATAAAGAAAGTGGGTAGCCGAATGCCATGACTTAATTTTGGATGATGTTGAATTGATTGGGGGGGAGTAGGTAGGATTCACGTAATTGCCATTTGCTGCGGGTTCATAAGCTTGCTCAAGGAGATAGTTGGGTGCAAACAATGTCTGCCATTCCTGTTGCACGGGGGTTTCCAACGCTCATAATGCGAGATGAGCTCCGCAAATTACAGAAGTAGTGGTTACAGGGTAGATGGTGTATTGCGCTGTTCCTCTGCAATCTGTTAGCTGACTGGCTCATTCATTCATCGGCTAGCCTCCCGTCTGTCTCTCACTGCATCCACTCCATGCACAAAATGCCATTATTTCGTTGCTAGCATCTTGCTGTTGAGGTTTGTCAACCGTCTGCCGCCATCACATAAATAATTGAGACGCTTGCTCAATTAACTCGAACAGGAATTCATATGCACAACGCGCAAAAATATCGTACTTTAAAGGGTGATACCACCCAACGGCTTAATTCATTCAGCCTTCAAATTAAAATAGCAATATAGGTAACACCACTTGATGAGGTAACACAGTGGAAACGTAGCTTATGGCAGATGTACTTCTGTGTCGAAGGTCAACCCGAGAGGCGAGAGAAAACGCAAGAGGAGGTGGACTGTGTAAGCTCCCTAGACATCAAAAACTCTTTGATGTCATGTTTATGTGGCTGAAAACGCGACTTGACTACCACTGGATGCGAGCAAACAGAGTTGCCTTGAGGCATCTTCTCTTATTGATGCGCTGATGATCACACACGTGCCAGTGCCTGCATCTCAATCCACCCCAAACGCCTCCCAAACAATCCACCTCGCTTCAGCTCACTCCAACCAAACCATCGCCCACCGTCTTCGTGCTGCCCATACCACCTCCCACCTTGCTGCCTGTCCTCCAAAGCCCTCTACAGAGGGGACGGCAGAGGAGAGGAGAGAAGAGAGGAGAGGAGAGGAGAGCAGGTGAGCGTGCAATGTGCATGCGGACTAGTGGTGAGACAGGGAAGTTGGCTGATTGACACGATGATTTCCGTGTCGGTGCAGGAGAGAGAAGCGGTGACGACGGTAAACCTGACTGCTGTGAATAGGCAAGAGCATGGAGATGGTGCTTGTCGCATGTCCACTGGCAGCGTCGGATGCCTGTCATTGATGTGTGCCACATTATGTGGCAACGTTGTCGCATGTGGAGCAATCTGCACACAACGTGGCCGGCCACATGCCACACAATTGGAACTCACTTTTGGGCGTTTGCGTGAGGGCGATTGGCGAATCCACTGTCACCACAGTGTCGCCACCTACGTTGGGTGGATGCGTGTGTGCGTGTGCGTGTGCGTGTGCGTGTGCGTGTGCGTGTGATTGTGTGTTTGTGTTTGTGTTTGTGTTGCGGTGTATGGTGCAACATCGTGACAACGCATGCTGTCGTGCCAAGGTGGTGGGTGGTGTTGGTCGTCATCCACTTAGCAAGCACCTTTCACTTGAGATCGTGGTTGCCACGTTGCCTGCACCATCACGGCACAAGTTGCTGACACCACGGCAGCGGAGAGTTCATGTTCCTCTGAGCATGACCTAGGCAGCACCCTCCACCATGTCCCACCCCACGCGGCAGCACAATCCCTGCTGCCATCAACGTCCATCTCGCCTTCAAACTATCCGTCGATTTACCTTCAACACCAATCTACAACCGAGGATTGCGTTTCCACATTTGATTGGGGTGCGATGAGATCTGTGCTCATTCCAAGGCACACTTGCGCACACACTCATTTGCCTCACCCACACCCTGACGCCCACAGAGCCGTGCCACTAGGATTCCGGTGGTGACGCATCCGGTGGTTGAGGTTGTCATTCCGCTCGCACCAAAAGGACTTGCGTCATATGGTTGTGCTTCATGCGCTACTGCGCCACACCGTCTTAGCTTGTGCGCGTCAGTGGGTGGATGCGAAGTCACTACTTTGAATGCAGCCCACATTCGGCACTGACAAGCGGAATCACAGCGGTTGCTAATGCTACGATGAAAGCAATCGGTAGGGTTGTGTGTGTGTAGCAGATTGACAGAACGCAAAGCTAGGATGGGGAGGAGGAAGGCAGGTGAGGCTCGTGTTACAGCTGCTGTGTTCAGAGGTCGAGTGGGAAGTGTGCCAATTGCCGTGTACAGCGTCAGAGAATGATGGAAGGGAGCCGATGTGGTACCAGTCTCGTGGCGACACCTCTAACGGATGGTGTGGGGGGGGGGGGTTGGGGTGACGAATGTGCATAAGGCATCCTGACCACCATGCAGCGCTTTGCGCGAAGTTAGCGGAGATGTGAGGAAGGAAACGGGGGGGGGGGGAGTGGGAGGAAGAGGAGGATAGGGCGAAGAGGGTCCCGCCAGTACGCAGTTCTAAAGACGAGGACGTGGCGGCGAAACCACATGACGCAAGTCGTTCAGGCCACATTCATCACCCCCTGCTGTGCACTCCACACTCCCCCACCCTAGCATTTCCTTGAGTCAGCGGTCCCTCAAATCCACTACTCATGCCACCATGATTGCAAACTGGGTTGCGACAACTCAACAACACGGTTCTTGTCAATGAATGACCCCTGCATGCACTCCTCATTACTCGCACAGCGCCAGTTAATTTAGAACTGCTGCACGCTGACATGAGCGGCAAGCGGGTGAGGTGGTGGCGCCAGTTTCGTGTGTCTGCTCCCCATCCAACCACCTGCTGGTGGTACACGTGGCAATGGGTAGAGATTAGCTGTGAAGGCGAACTGTGAGACGAAAAGCGCTTTACTCGCCAAGTCGGTAGAATTGACGCTACACCGCGGTCAGTTTCGTTGAGCGGACTGCACACACTGCCAATGCGCCTCTGCACACTGGCTGTGAGGTCCTTCCCACGTCTACTTCATTCAGCGTATTTCATCTTTCTTGGCGTGAGTCGTCGACGCATCTGGCTTTCCTCCTTACAGGTACACGGCGACTAAGCATTGCTGAAGCGCGGGAGGCGCAGCAATGAAGAGGATGCTAAGAAGTAGTGAAGTTGGATGGCCAGAGAGGTAGTGCAGGAGCAGGTGTTATCAATTGCGTGGTAGGACCACGAAAGATGACCACCTTAGTGTGGAGAGCAGATGATGCTCATGCCAGTGATGCTCACGTCAAGTGCTGGCTCGGCAACACTCGGTGCCGCTCGATACTCTCGTCGCCAACGCCCCACTTAGGCCAATGTGAGTCTAAGATTAAAGTTAATAAATAAAATTAGATTCACGTAATAAGAGTCCTTGCTGATTTGCAATATTTTGCCAATGATTCATGATCATGATCATGATCATGATCATGAATCATGCATAAAATTTGGTTGTGAAATGACACTCTCTAGTTAGTGTTCCACCCATGGAGTGCTTGCGGCTGGGTCACATGTTTTGTGAGAGTTTCGCAGTGCTTTCAACATGACCATTTTTTTCTTACGAGAATTTTGATGAATGTGAGTGCCATTAGAGAAAGCGACGTCAATTACTCTTGCGACATGAGGTAAACCAGTATTCTTCTTTTACCTTGACCTTACACCAAGAGATCTAAACACATAAAGGAGAAAATTTGTACAGGGTATGGAAAGGAGCATCTTTGATGAATGGCTGGATGTGGTGCGATATGGCCCAGTCGAATGCCCTAGAACAGCGAGCCTATTTAGTTCTCGGTGTCCAACAGCACCACATTCTCCCCAGAGATCATTTGATTTCGTTCAATGCATTTGCCAAACTACTTAACGCTTCTCGAAGGAGGTGAAATTAGCCTAAAACACCGATTCTGTTTTGAAAGGACATTTACCCTTTCCTTAACAACAAAGTAGGAAGATGGCCAATAAGTACCTCCGGGCAATGTCAATGGCAGATAGAAAACAAATACAAGGCAGGGAATGGACCCGAAACCACGTGTTTTATTCACAGAACAATAAAAAATAGGCAGCCTAGATCCAAATTCCTTCAAAAATAATAGAGAGGAAAATCTTGCCAATAATTACAAAAGATTACAAGAATTTGATATCTCTTTGCAAATTGGAGCAACAGAGAATAAAGTGGTAAGTCGGTTTTATGCGTTTAAGGATGCAACTAAAAATATTGCTCGGGTCCATCGTCCTCATCAGGCTCAAATTGGACATCTGGAGTTTTGAGGGATTTGACGAGGAGGTAGATGCCGATCAGCAAAAGGAGAAACAAAATCACACCGATGACAATTCCTGCAATCGCGCCACCGGAAAGACCTACAGATGAAAGGAAAGTTAAAAGTAATAAAAGCAAGAATGCAGCATACCTGATGGTTCGGAAGCCGTTGGAGGAGAATCTGACTCTGGAGGGGCTGGAGAGGGGGAAATGGTGGAAGTTGGTGGTTCCGATTCAACGGAGCTGGTACTAGTGCTAGTCTCGGTTTCGGGAGGTGATGGTGTGACACCAACATCAGTAGTGGAAGTGGAGCCCTCGTCGCTACCAGGGCTGGTGTCAGTGTCGGGAGATGATGGTGTGGCACTAACATCAGTAGTGGAAGTGGAGCCCTCGTCGCTACCAGGGCTGGTGTCAGTGTCGGGAGATGATGGTGTGGCACTAACATCAGTAGTGGAAGTGGAGCCCTCGTCGCCACCAGGGCTGGTGTCAGTGTCGGGAGATGATGGTGTGGCACTAACATCAGTAGTGGAAGTGGAGCCCTCGTCGCCACCAGGGCTGGTGTCAGTGTCGGGAGATGATGGTGTGGCACTAACATCAGCAGTGGAAGTGGAGCCCTCGTCGCTACCAGGGCTGGTGTCAGTGTCGGGAGATGATGGTGTGGCACTAACATCAGCAGTGGAAGTGGAGCCCTCGTCGCTACCAGGGCTGGTGTCAGTGTCGGAAGATGATGGTGTGGCACTAACATCAGTAGTGGAAGTGGAGCCCTCGTCGCCACCAGGGCTGGTGTCAGTGTCGGGAGATGATGGTGTGGCACTAACATCAGTAGTGGAAGTGGAGCCCTCGTCGCCACCAGGGCTGGTGTCAGTGTCGGGAGATGATGGTGTGGCACTAACATCAGTAGTGGAAGTGGAGCCCTCGTCGCTACCAGGGCTGGTGTCAGTGTCGGGAGATGATGGTGTGGCACTAACATCAGCAGTGGAAGTGGAGCCCTCGTCGCTACCAGGGCTGGTGTCAGTGTCGGAAGATGATGGTGTGGCACTAACATCAGTAGTGGAAGTGGAGCCCTCGTCGCCACCAGGGCTGGTGTCAGTGTCGGGAGATGATGGTGTGGCACTAACATCAGCAGTGGAAGTGGAGCCCTCGTCGCCATCGGTGTTGGTTTCAGAGCTAGTTGATGATGTAAGAAAGCTTGTATCAGAAATGATGGCATTATTAGCTATCTCCGAATTGTCAAAACTTGGAGGTGAGTCGTCTGCTTTCGATGTAAGGATAGCAGCAGCAGACGGTCCAATCTCTGCAAGTGATGAATCAAAAAGTTGAATTGATTCACTCCCTCCATCGACGTGTGTCTCCTTCGTACCGTCTCGTAGGTAAGCGTTCGTCAATTCTTAAAAGGAAGGTAAGGAACTCGGTTAGTGACTAGTTCAGTCACCCTTCTGCCCTACTGAAAGCACCTCACTGACTTCATCAACAAACCCTTCATCGACCACAACTAGTAAATGCAATTGTTGCACGAACACTAGCGACAATGCACATAATTACAGCGCGACTACAAGACACGAAAGTGAAGTGTGATAGCGCAGGGAAGGGAGCACGGATGTGCATGCATGAGTTAGACGACGTACCGAACGCGATGAGGCACAGAAGCACTGCAGTCACACAATGTGAGTTCCGCATTTGAAAGGCTGTGCCATCACTTGCACACGGGAGCTTTTATACGTCGTTAGACTATCGAGTGTGTTGGAGGCGTGCGTGGACTTGAAGTGGCTCGGGTGACTGTGCGCCGTCAAAAGTGAGTAGAAAGTCGTCTGACATAGACATTCTTATTACTCGCATGTGACATTTCTTTTCGCCAAATAAGATAACAAATTGCACACAGGCAATACGCGCGTCATACTTTACCTCACCACGACATCACACTTGAAGTGCATTGCCCAATTGCTGGGAATAAACTAAGTGATTGCCACGCCAACGCGCATTCGTGGGTAAAATTACGAATGTGCAAATTGTGACACAATCGCCCATTGCAATGGCACCTGCAGAGGCAGGCAGACGACAAGAGATCAACACGGTTACACAAGTGCCCGAAGTCGAACCAGCAGCCCGAACTAACCAAGCACTACAGCCTCCCATCTAGCTGTGCGCTCAGACACGTTCGAAGACGATTAGTGACCGCGGGGCCGAGGCGAGTCAGGTGGAGGCCTGTAAGGAGAAGGCGACTGCGCAGAAGCCGCAGCCCTAGGTGCCTGCGCGTGCGCGCCGAGGTGGCGTAATTGGAAGGCACCGTACTGTGTTCAGTGGCTCGAACGAATGCTGCTTCAACTGCCTTTGTCCCATCCACCTTTATGCTGCCACGGCATTTCTTTAATTCAGGCTGACTGAAATCAGCGTTGTGAGACAGTGCGCAATCACAATTGTGCCACAACACCACGCTGCAATCGCGCGATGCTGCCGAACACATCGTTTCCTACCTAACAGAGCACAAGAGATGATGCAGTAATGGTGACCTGCTTATTAGTTCGTTTAGTCTAAGAGGCCGATAAGGAGGAAGTGCTCCAATAGTTACCCACACAGCATTGGTAGTTATGCCATAATGCCATGGTTGAAGCGACTGGACCATGTTATTGTCTCAGCGCCTTTCCTTCCCATGGTGCACACAGGCAGCTGTGCGAATGCCTTCTGCCACTACTTTCCCGTCGGATACCTATCACGCTTTGATGAAAGGCAATGGCGATTGGAAACGTGAGGGCATTTGCTGACCGCGTGTATGCAAGCTGACACACTAGCAGAAACGAAGGAATCAATCTCGGCTCATAAATTGCTGCTTCAGGCCGAGGGTGTCGGGAAATCAGCCAATGGAGAACAGAAGCATCACTTTATTCCTGTTCACAGTGTGCATTAGAAGCGGTGGATGATGGGGGTGGTGGAGGGGAGGGGAGGAGAGGGAGGGGAGGAGAGGGAGGTGTGGGCTGGGTGGGCACTGGAGTGGCATAGAACTTGGTGAACAGCATTTTCACGAAAGGCGCTAGGTTGAAGTGGAGCTGACGAGAGAATAGTGGTAGAGTGGTCTCGCCACAGTCCAGTGACCAGAGGAGACGAGGCACTTCGATTTGTTCGGGCTCTTCCCACCGCACGCCCATCAGGGAGGCTGTGAGACAGAATCCACCGACCAACGTCGCACTCGACACCGCCACCACATCCAGTCGCATGTTACGCATCTGCTTGTCAGAGAAGACGCACATCGCCTCTGCCAGAATGCTGCGACTCACTAAGTAGGCGAAGGGAAGGCTCACGCCTGTCACTTCGCGTGACCTAAGTAAAGAGAATGAGCGCAGTTTGAGCGAGCATGACCCAGCGAGAAAAACCAAGTGTCGCGCAGCCCTTCCACTAAGCAAATGATGTCGGCTTCGTGAACGCAGTCATCTCCCAACCACCACGTCCGCTTGGCATGCAGTGCGATAAGCCTAAGTGTGCATGCAGAGTTCAAATTTGGATGTGGGATGAGAGTGCCAAGAGTGGCAGTTGGTAAGCACATTGTGGACAGCGTGTACTTGAAGGCTGGTTCACTGCTATAGCACAGCAACCACACAAGGCCGGGAGCATTAACAGCCACATCGTCTATCACCTTGGAAAAGGCGAGTGCAGCTGTGGGTGAAAAAAGCACGAGAGTAATGGGAGCGATCCTTCGCCACTGGCGATTACTGAACCACGCCTTCATTGTGAGATGAGATGAGCTGGTTGTCATTTCTCCTACTGAAATTGAGATCAGTAGGATTGATAATTGCCGCAGCCTCACACAGCCAATCACCATATGTGCAGTGTGTCACCTCGTCTGCCACGAGGAGAAGAGTAGCACCACTCACCTCATTGCGAACTTGCTGCTGAGAGGGGCCCGTGGACGAAGAGAGTGGCACAGTGACTGCTGCATGGAGTGGAGCGTAAGCAGACTTTTGTGAATGCGACGCTGCAGTGTGCAGTTGACCGCGGCCAGACGATCCCTAATGCTTCTCCACTCAGCTTCCGCACAGGCTGCATCCATGTGAAACACGTCTCGAGCCACACCTGATATGAGATCCTATCAATGGCATGAACCGCGTCAAAGTTCACTGGCTACTCGGTTGAGGTGAATAACAAACATACTACCTCTGTATACTCACATGCCACAATGCGGTGATATTTTCACCGGTCACAGTCTGAATGTTGGCGATTGAGGCGTGAAGTATGTCCACACATTGCTGAAGGTGTTTTAATGAGTCGCAGCTAGCTACAGAAGAGCACTCTGGAAGACACTTGCACAGTCGCGCATCACACTTTACCGTGGCATGAGCCAACCTCGATCTCAGGAGGCTGAACCAGCTTGGCAAATCCGATGCACACTTCTGCTTTTCAAGAAGCAGTTCATCAATCAGCATGTCCCCTGAACATAACACATCGCCAAGTACGTGACTGAGGGGTTTTGTTTTGTAGAAACAAAAGTCGAATAAGTGACCAGAAAATGGTACAAAACGTACACACCAAATACCACGTCGAAGAAAGTTGCGCTTAGTATCATGGTGGTGGCACTTTGCTGACTTACTGTATGCGGCCAATGAGGAAAATGTGTGCAGCATGGCCTGTTTGGCTCGTGTCCATGAGGTTCCGATTTCCCTGGCCTCAATAGGCCACACAACCCTCTCGCTGTCAGTGGGTGTGGTGGCCACAATTACGCCATCCCGACCAATTGTGAAACGTGCTCTTCGATGTGTACCACCGATGGCGAACTTTTCAACCATTCCCACACCATCAGCCGTTTCGTTGGGTGTGCACTGGCCTAAGTAATCGTATTGACTTCGCAGCTGCTGGGAGGGACTCAGTCCACCCAAAGATGAGTTCTAGAGGCCGGCGATTAGCCTTCTCAGAGGCACAAAAGACACAGTTTTTTGCCGCTGGTTGGAATGTGTGTGTGATACAAAGTGCCGGAATGTGTGCACATGAGGGTTTGGCAGTGCGTGTATGAAATGAGCAGCAAGTTCTGCAAGCAAAGGAGAAACACGCGGTGGAGGCCAGGCCAAGTGCTCTGGCTGTGTAGAGGCAAGCGTCAGCAAGTTCTTTCGCACTTTTTGTTTCAATGCACAGCTTGCAACTGAGTCCCTTCTAACAGCACTAAGTCGGCGGCGATGGTGGATTCGAATCGGTAGTATCTGAGCAGCGTCTCGTGATTGCGTGTTTCCTATAGCAGACAGAAAACAGCAAAATACTTTGGATGAATTTTATAATTTTCGTGATTCCGAATCTTATGAATTTGGTAACAATTATAAGATGCTGCTGGAAGCCTTACCTCATAGAATTCTCAATGTGAAGCTTGAATATCCAGCTCCCAACTCATACATGTTGAAATTGATTTAGTGGGGTAAGTTTTGACAAAGTTAAGGGCTGGAGATGGCCTTACCCTCCAGTCGGATGATTGTGGGCTGCCCGGTACCGGATCGCTATTGTTGTTGCTGCTGCCACCACCACCACCACTACCTCCTCCTCCACATTCACCCTTTTCGCTGTTGCTGACTTTTGGTGGCACCTTACATAATCGCAGTGCTGCGCCTGCGTTCTTCGAAGTGATATGGTCCTTCAATGTGAAGCTTCCCAAACCTGAAGTCTCCTTTGATGGCCTCCGTTTGGTGATATTCACATGCCATACTGACGCCTCGCCAATGGCGCTTTCGTCCCCATTTGCGCCGGGGTGGCGGTAGAGAACTTGAGGCAACGGACCCACCTTTTGAAGCTCCTCATGCAGTGGATCGTCAGGATTCGGTGCGATTTTCGCACGGTATGCATTGATCAGTCGATGCAACTCCACAATTTCCTACATCAAATAGAATTCACCAATTGTTATTCACAGGTTGTTTGCCAGACACGTCGATCCGCTCTAGCCTTAAGCACTGAACATTAAAACTCTCTCTAACTAGTGCAAGGGCACACGGTTTGCCACACCTTCCAGCCACAAGCCTGATATTACGCCAGTGCGTCCATGCCATTCGCCATAACAAATCACCGCCCCTCCAGTTTAGTCGCAAGCATGTTTTCTCAGGAAACGATTTTACAGCATCTGATGCCTCATTGAAAGTGGCGACCGCAATGAATTTATTCTACACTGAAGCATAAATAATCACCTCAGCATTCATGGTGATATTCTTTGCCTCCATGGCCGCCTCCTCTGAACACGGAAGTCGACCAATCCACGCCTCTGCTTGCCGGCGCAAATTGTCCGCGGATGGATCGCACCACCTCCTCTGATCGCCGATTAGGTTGAGTAGGTAGGTTTTGAATCGACCATGCCACATCTTAATGAGGCTGTTTAAAGCCTGCATTTGATCCGCCATCCAAGTCTTGGAAGCTATGCCTTTATTCTCCACCACAAGGCGGAGAAGGCGTGACACACCTGCTAAAGTAGCGCGCTGAATCTCTCGTGGACTCTCCACTGTCGGTGCAAGTTTCTGTACATCAGTGACGATGGAGGCAAATGCTTCAGGAGCGAGAATTATCGAGTGGATGTAGCGATAGAAGAGGTGGAGGCCAATGAACTGAATGAGAGTAAGCAGGGTGTTGGGTGACTGAGGAGGCTAATTTGCTTGCCACTTCAAGTCCAATTTCTCTTGCCAGTCCAATCTCTCGTGAGTTGATATGGGGAGTGTAATTCAACTGAAGCAGCTTCCATAGACATGATTACACAACTACGCTAGGAAGTAATCGGGTGGGAGCTAAAACAGCAATCAAGCCCTTTTCACTGGCATTTGTGGGTGTCAAATTTAACGGTTTGGTTTACTGGCTTTTGTTCGATAGACCGCACAAATGCCAATGCTTACTGTGCCCAACTAAAACAAACGGTGCGGCTTGGTACGACTTGTTGCGTTGTTTGTAGCAAGTTGTGAGACATGCGTGTGAAGAGGCAGGGTTCTTACTTTTGCTTGTTTAATGAACACTTTGCCCCTTGAACTATTATGCGACCAACTCATGGACCCTAAATTTTGCACGATTGTTTGACGTTAATATTCTGTTATTAACCTCAAGTGGATCAGGGTCGTAGGTGCTGCCTGTGGATCTTACGTTTCTTCTCTTTAGCAAGTCCATGCAATTCAGTTTGATGCCTCACCTTCAGGAAAGCCTTTGTCGGTTGATGAGGGAATAGTTGGTGCAAGAGGTGAAAGACTTCTTGAATGAGCCTGAGCAGCGGAGACGGCAAAGTCACACCACCGCCTTCCTCAAAGAGGGCAAAGAAGAGACGTTCGGTAACGTGTATGAGCCAGGAGACGTTGGCCACCTTCGATGGCATTCGAGACAGCACTCTGGCCACCGCAGCAACGCTCGTTGCATCCGACCGCCTTTCCTCGTCTTCATCCACCTCTACCCCTGCATCCTCACCCACTACATTGCAATCACTGCGAGATTCCTAGTGATGCAAACTACTCGTTGATATTTGTGCACCAGCTCCGCAATCTCCACAACCAGCCACGCACTCTCTCCTTCATTTACCTCACCTCCTCCTTGCGTTTATATTTCATATCCCCTCACTTGCATTCACTAACTCTCATAGACCTACATATCACTGTCCCATCCATTCGCCTCTCAAGCCTTACATTCGACAGGCGAAGCTAATCAGCACCACACCGCTCATGGTCTGCAAGGCTACCATTAATTGAACTCTAACAGACAAATCTGACTGCTAGGCTTAGTTGCTAGCATCCTATTCCATCCCGCCAGCTACAGACAAGTGGTACACATAAAAGCCTAATGCTGTAAAGTGACTACGACTCCCAAAGAAAGGCGATGGAGCTGTCTCACTCTAACTCACACCTCTTCATCACACAAGCCCTTCCAACCGAAGCCAATCAATCGGAGGCGCCAATCGCTGTCACAACCAATTACATGGACCATTTTGCCTACCACGCCATTGTCAATTTGTGCAACTTGCTAGCACACTTCGCCTTCCACGCCGCACACTCGAACAAGATGTGAAGCTGAGGACACAAGTCGAAAATATCCGACTCACATGGAGCGAGGAGGGAATGGCGTCGCCCCCCGGCTTCCCTGAAGCCAATACAGCGTCCTTCTCCTGCCTTTTTGCATCAGCAAGCAGAATGTCCTGAAGCAATGGGATGAGTCGCCTCACAACCGTGCCGTGCATCGAATGACTTACATGGCTCATTGCCACTGCCAGTCGGAGGGCAAAATGACCTCTCATGGCCTTTACATCACTCCATGGTGTGGCATGCAGTTGCCAATGAAGTGCGCGAGTTATCAGAAAGGTGAGGCTCACTTCACCTCCTCCTCTCTTACCGTAACTGTAGAAACTGAGAAGCATACGCTCCATTCTAAGAGCGAATTCACTGGGCTTATAGTTCTCAAACGCGCCTTTCTCCTTCTCCACCCACAACACGTGCGGTGGTAATTCGACCAGCAATCGAGCCAAGTAATCCGGCTCAGCGTAGAGGAGGAAAAGCAGGCCATTATACTTGCGACTAATCTGTTCACTGGGAGAGGTGTGGCATTCCTTGAGATTAGTTAAGGGAATCCGACTGCCGCCACAAAGTGTAATTGTAGAAAAACAGAGCGTTGGACGCCTTGATTTAGATGCTGCCGCCTCGCGACGCGTTTGTTCTGCAAGTTGAAGCAGCCTTGATGAACGCTTGATTTCGGCTTGCAAACCTACCAACTGTTGCGCGTTGTCGGTTATGCTCTGAGCAGCTTGGAAGCAGCCTAGTTGGAATTTGTAGATGTTATCGGCTAGAGGTGGTACGAGGCAGCTGCTACAGACCCTCATCAGGCTAACCAGAGGCCTATCACACGCGCTTTGTGACATTGGGTTGAGTGCAAGGGCGAGAGAGGCAGTGACAGTTCGTCTTAGTATGAATCCACGCCAGAGAGCCTGAAATCGTCGGATGCACCTCAGCACTAGTCTCAGTCCATTCAGCGTTTGCTCAACGAAGCGGCGCCGGCGGTGACTGCGAATAAATTTTAGGATTGTCGTAGCTGCGATTCGCAATTTCGGGGAATGCAAATCCTGCAGGTAGGTCTTGTAGCGGCGCCGCATGCAAAACCCTCTCCACAACGCTTGGTAACGGCATATGCCTCGTAGGAGGCTCATATTTCCGTTGACGCTGTGAATCCTTTTGGACATCGTTAAACTCCACTCAACGTAGTGCTGTCTTACGACCCACGCGCGAATCAACCGGTCAAGCAAGTCAAAGGCTTCTAGAGAGATGCGCCTTTGTGCGTGGAGTTGCTGCAGAGGAATGCCCAAGTTGACCTGACTGATGCACCTCTCAATTTCTTCACGACTTAGTAGGCCTGGCTCGAGGTACGTGGGTTCGGCAGTAGTGTACGAGGGCTTCCATATCAGCTTCTGTGACTGTACGTTGAAGTAGAAGTAAACATTGTCATCCTTCCCCACCTCATCATTGGCAAGACTAGTGACAAGCCATCCATAGTTTTCATTTGAGCGGCGGTCCTTTTGGCCATGTGCATCCTTCCGCTTCTCAATTAATGCGCCCGTTGTTTTTGAAGTTTTAACCTGTTAATGAATGAAAATGTTACAATCTGACTATGCCACATTACCATCAACACAACAAAGCCATCATCCAGAGCCCTCACTTGAAATAGGGCTTCCACATACTCCCGAATGTGCTCATGTTGCACATTCAATCTCAGCATGCTGCTGCATGAAGTCAGCATTCTGCCTTCCAACTTTAGCATGTACTTTGTTAGGCCCTCGCAGCCATCAGGCTCCTGAAGAAGGCGATTAAATTCCGCCAAAGTCCTGCCCAATGCCAGTGCTCTGGCATGGATCTTGTGAGCACTCTCGAGTGCTTTTGTGACACTGCAAGCATTGTCCGTGTGTAGAGTGCTTAGCATTCGTCGGTAGAGATCAACGTGCTCCGAGGAGAGTTGTGCACTAACACTTGAGAGACAGCCAGTGGTTCTCAGTGCTTGCAGCCATCCCCATAGGACAAATTCGTTGCCAGGAGCTAGACTGCGCTGAAGACGGGAGAGGTAGTATTTGTGCGTCGTCTCGGGAGAAATGGAGCAGGCTCCCGAGACCTCTGCTTCACCCTCGTCCGCAGACGTGGAGGCCTCAACTTCGTCCATGGTCAAGGCGGTGGTGTCCTTGCATGAAAAGCGCTTCGTCTCGGCTACCTCATTGATAATGCGCTGAATTTCACAGTGCGATAGGATGCTAGGCCGTCCTACGGGATTAAAATAGAAGAATATCGAAATTGTGCAGCTAGTAGAAAAACACATCAATTTTGGCATGCCAGTGCAGGTGCACACAATAGCAGTGTATTGACTCGCTTGTCTCAGTTGACTGACTATTTACAAAGGCTTTGTAAAGGGGCTGTTTTCCTAACCGCTCTAAAACAGACTTGCTAGTGCATCTTCAAAAGGTAAGAAGGTGCCTCTAGAATACGGAGCTCTTGCTGTCTTCTGGTAGAGAGTAGACACACACAGGTGTGCCATCGGTACGTTGGTGAACATTATAAGACTAAGATTAATCTATTGCTCCACCTGACCAAAGCTAAAAACAGTGCCATGTCTCTGGCACTACTCAACAGCCAGTGCACATCGAATGAAGTAATTTCGACTGACTGCTCCGGTTGGTGCCTCCACAGCCGCACTCAGTGCATCAATGGCAAGAGCTTTCTTGCCAAGTGCCTATCAAGTTCATTCTTACCATTCCCCCACCAGGATACACAATAAACTGCCGCTCAACTGAGTGCAATGCAAACGGGACAAATGCAGCAGTGCCGACAATGTCGTGTGGATGCGCAGAGCGCCTGGCGCCTATTTCACGAATTGCTGGTCGACAAGTTTTCGACCGAGGGGCAGAATCGCGTGCTCACTGCAGACGATTAGTGGAGACGACCAGAATGGAAACTGTACACTGTCTGCATGAGATTGGGTGGAGGAGATGATAAGCAGGTCAGTGAGTAAAGCCACAACAAATGTGCCAGATCTGTTGAGGGAAGACTTGAAACTGTCCAAATAAACAAGTGGTACATGCAGGAGGCTCGTCGGACACCAAATGAACGGACTGACGGATGGATGAGAGGCGAAGAAATTCGACCAACGGATGGCGAGGCATTGAGCACACGCAAATCGGAACCCTCCAATCGCACCCACCCGTTTCTGCTGACTTTTCATTGCTTGCGTTGCACAGCCTGCCAAAGTATGCGACAGCCCAGTCACCGGTGGACTGCGCTACGTTCTCCCAAAGAGCATCCTTCGCCAGCAGGATGGGCATTATGTTGTTCTCCTTCCTAAGGCTTATCGCTTCATTCAAGGCAATGACACGATGGAGGACTCGCAAGACGCTCAGCATCTCCTCATAGGTTAGGTGTTTGCCCTTCTCACTGAGTGCAGCCTTCAGCTCCTCGTGAATGAGATCAACTCGTGCACGCAGCTTTACTGAAGTTGAAATCTCCTCAATTGACAGTGTTCCCACAAGGTCCTTTGCCATTCCATTTAGGTTGACGTTGTTTTCAATAAGTGCAGACATAGTAACAAGCGGATCGTCCTTCTGGATTGCCATATTTATCCTACGCAGAGAGTGGTCTAACAAAACTTCTCGCCGTGCATAAGCATTAGCTAGCTTTACCAACACCTTGAGGTTACGAGCTAACGTCTCCTCATCTCCACAAGCTTCGTCGAGGCACTGAGCGATCCTGTTGAGATTGTTCTCCACCACGACGAAGTACCATTCCTTGTGGGAGGGCTCAAGTAAGGCACCCAGATGAAGATGCATCTTGGGGTGTTGGAGTGTGCGCAAGCAGCCATGAACATCTTGACGGAGAATTGAATCTCGCAAGCACGTGAAGAGGCTGCCCTTCATCTTTCAAAGCATGCACGTGTGAGGAAAGCCAATTCTTCAACACACGTGGCTTTGCAGAACGCGTGTTATTGATGCTGATGACTGTTATTCACCGCCGCTGCTTGTTGAATGGCCTCGGGTACGCTAGTCTTGCCGACTCCTTTTTCTGCATTTCAGGCGAGATGAGGCACGCAATACGGACGTCTGGTGGCTCGAATTGGAGAATGTGTTAGGGAATCGCGAGCCCAACCTCATGTAATGGGCAGACAAGACATTCGAAACCTTGAGGAAGGCATGAAGCTCTAGTGCTGCTGAAGCCGCAGAACGAAGCACTGTCATTAAAAGGAGACGGTTGTTTCTCGTGACGATTGAAGAAGCACGCGTAACGCGGTCTCAAGAGAGGCACTCGTGCATCTTCAGGCTGTGAGTTTTGTGGGGGTAGTGGTGGTGGAGGTGGAAGCGCGGGAGAGAGAAGCAAACACTTGGTTGGGAGATCAATCAATTGGCAAGTACTCCTTGACGTGCGCAGATTTCAGAGCGGTTGAGAGCAAGAAGTTTTAGCAGTTGGCGGCAGCGCATACGACCACGGTGTCGAGCAAGACATTTGTGTTTGGTGCACAGTCTTCTTCCACTTCCGCAGACAGCCTTCACAGACGCTGATCATCAGGAACTGTCTAGCCATTCGCGACCGGGTTCCGTCTCAGTCAAGGTGCTGATTAAATGATGGGTGGAAGAGCAAGTCGTCCGGCTGGCTGCACTAAGGTGGGGAAATTGGGGTGACGTGTGAATGATCTTCCAAGGCGGTCACAATATTATGCGCCATATTCATAGGAAGGCGAAACGGAGAAGGTGCTCATCCCAATCTTGCACCGCCACAGGCATGCTTGCATTCGGTGTAACAAATGAGTGCTTCTTAAATTTGGCACGAGGTCATTGGGACTTGGTTTATATTAGAAAGTGGCATTGTTAGCTCGTCAACAATTTGCCTATCACAACACGCTTGCAGTGCAGTTGGAAGCCTCCACACCATCAACAGGAGGCGCATTCAAGAAGGCACGGGGACTGCATTGCCAATTGGAATGTGCACACAACACCGCAGAGGACAATCGAGACTCAGGCGAGAGACCATGCCAGGCTAAGCGAGGACAGGCACACCCCCGTGTCACATAGAAGGAGGCGAAAATCTGCAACCACACTATGGAACAGAGTAAAGAAGAGGCGGGAAACTGTCAAGCAAAGAAGACATTCCTTCTAAGCCAAGCAATGGAATTACAACTACTTTTAAGCATTTCCCAAATTCGTCATATAAGTCCGTCAACTACTCCTAAGTAAACTCGTTCCTCTCCCGCTTTCCGCGAATTGCCGCCTCAGTTGGCCAAATGCAAAATGTTATGGCAATTGTAACGAAGGTGGCTGCGGCATCGCTGAATCACACCACAACACAGCAATTAACAAACCCTGTTTCTATATTTTTCCAGCATCTTCGTTTCCTAAGCTTCGTAACCATCGAAAAAATTAAATAAAATCCACGGAACATTTCCATCGCATAAAGTAAAGCGAGTGATCAGAGATACGAGCAAAAATTAAGAAAATTTTCATTCGTTCGTTAAGATAAAAAATCTGACTGGGTAAAATGAAAAGCCTGACACGAGATTGTTTAACCACTGGATGCGAGCAAACAGAGTTGCCTTGAGGCATCTTCTCTTATTGATGCGCTGATGATCACACACGTGCCAGTGCCTGCATCTCAATCCACCCCAAATGCCTCCCAAACAATCCACCTCGCTTCAGCTCACTCCAACCAAACCATCGCCCACCGTCTTCGTGCTGCCCATACCACCTCCCACCTTGCTGCCTGTCCTCCAAAGCCCTCTACAGAGGGGACGGCAGAGGAGAGGAGAGAAGAGGAGAGGAGAGGAGAGAAGAGAGGAGAGGAGAGGAGAGCAGGTGAGCGTGCAATGTGCATGCGGACTAGTGGTGAGACAGGGAAGTTGGCTGATTGACACGATGATTTCCGTGTCGGTGCAGGAGAGAGAAGCGGTGACGACGGTAAACCTGACTGCTGTGAATAGGCAAGAGCATGGAGATGGTGCTTGTCGCATGTCCACTGGCAGCGTCGGATGCCTGTCATTGATGTGTGCCACATTATGTGGCAACGTTGTCGCATGTGGAGCAATCTGCACACAACGTGGCCGGCCACATGCCACACAATTGGAACTCACTTTTGGGCGTTTGCGTGAGGGCGATTGGCGAATCCACTGTCACCACAGTGTCGCCACCTACGTTGGGTGGATGCGTGTGTGCGTGTGCGTGTGCGTGTGATTGTGTGTTTGTGTTTGTGTTTGTGTTGCGGTGTATGGTGCAACATCGTGACAACGCATGCTGTCGTGCCAAGGTGGTGGGTGGTGTTGGTCGTCATCCACTTAGCAAGCACCTTTCACTTGAGATCGTGGTTGCCACGTTGCCTGCACCATCACGGCACAAGTTGCTGACACCACGGCAGCGGAGAGTTCATGTTCCTCTGAGCATGACCTAGGCAGCACCCTCCACCATGTCCCACCCCACGCGGCAGCACAATCCCTGCTGCCATCAACGTCCATCTCGCCTTCAAACTATCCGTCGATTTACCTTCAACACCAATCTACAACCGAGGATTGCGTTTCCACATTTGATTGGGGTGCGATGAGATCTGCGCTCATTCCAAGGCACACTTGCGCACACACTCATTTGCCTCACCCACACCCTGACGCCCACAGAGCCGTGCCACTAGGATTCCGGTGGTGACGCATCCGGTGGTTGAGGTTGTCATTCCGCTCGCACCAAAAGGACTTGCGTCATATGGTTGTGCTTCATGCGCTACTGCGCCACACCGTCTTAGCTTGTGCGCGTCAGTGGGTGGATGCGAAGTCACTACTTTGAATGCAGCCCACATTCGGCACTGACAAGCGGAATCACAGCGGTTGCTAATGCTACGATGAAAGCAATCGGTAGGGTTGTGTGTGTGTAGCAGATTGACAGAACGCAAAGCTAGGATGGGGAGGAGGAAGGCAGGTGAGGCTCGTGTTACAGCTGCTGTGTTCAGAGGTCGAGTGGGAAGTGTGCCAATTGCCGTGTACAGCGTCAGAGAATGATGGAAGGGAGCCGATGTGGTACCAGTCTCGTGGCGACACCTCTAACGGATGGTGTGGGGGGGGGGGGTTGGGGGGACGAATGTGCATAAGGCATCCTGACCACCATGCAGCGCTTTGCGCGAAGTTAGCGGAGATGTGAGGAAGGAAGCGGGGGGGGGGGAGTGGGAGGAAGAGGAGGATAGGGCGAAGAGGGTCCCGCCAGTACGCAGTTCTAAAGACGAGGACGTGGCGGCGAAACCACATGACGCAAGTCGTTCAGGCCACATTCATCACCCCCTGCTGTGCACTCCACACTCCCCCACCCTAGCATTTCCTTGAGTCAGCGGTCCCTCAAATCCACTACTCATGCCACCATGATTGCAAACTGGGTTGCGACAACTCAACAACACGGTTCTTGTCAATGAATGACCCCTGCATGCACTCCTCATTACTCGCACAGCGCCAGTTAATTTAGAACTGCTGCACGCTGACATGAGCGGCAAGCGGGTGAGGTGGTGGCGCCAGTTTCATGTGTCTGCTCCCCATCCAACCACCTGCTGGTGGTACACGTGGCAATGGGTAGAGATTAGCTGTGAAGGCGAACTGTGAGACGAAAAGCGCTTTACTCGCCAAGTCGGTAGAATTGACGCTACACCGCGGTCAGTTTCGTTGAGCGGACTGCACACACTGCCAATGCGCCTCTGCACACTGGCTGTGAGGTCCTTCCCACGTCTACTTCATTCAGCGTATTTCATCTTTCTTGGCGTGAGTCGTCGACGCATCTGGCTTTCCTCCTTACAGGTACACGGCGACTAAGCATTGCTGAAGCGCGGGAGGCGCAGCAATGAAGAGGATGCTAAGAAGTAGTGAAGTTGGATGGCCAGAGAGGTAGTGCAGGAGCAGGTGTTATCAATTGCGTGGTAGGACCACGAAAGATGACCACCTTAGTGTGGAGAGCAGATGATGCTCATGCCAGTGATGCTCACGTCAAGTGCTGGCTCGGCAACACTCGGTGCCGCTCGATACTCTCGTCGCCAAAGCCCCACCCATTTCAATTCATAAATATTTCTCACTTATGTACATTTCTCTGTGTATTAATCAGCACCCACCATGTAACAAATTTTACTTTTATATCGAGCTTCTTCCTGGCATCAGTGAAGTTAGCTTGGAGATATTTGGCACAACGTTATGAGAGATGAAGGCCATGTTTTTGTTAAGTAGATATTAAGTAAATAGACATAAAGCAGATGGTTTGCACGGAAATTCATTTAGAAAAATGAAACTGCATCGTCCTCATCAGGCTCAAATTGGACATCTGGAGTTTTGAGGGATTTGATGAGGAGGTAGATGCCGATCAGCAAAAGGAGAAACAAAATCACACCGATGACAATTCCTGCAATCGCGCCACCGGAAAGACCTACAGATGAAAGGAAAGTTAAAAGTAATAAAAGCAAGAATGCAGCATACCTGATGGTTCGGAAGCCGTTGGAGGAGAATCTGACTCTGGAGGGGCTGGAGAGGGGGAAATGGTGGAAGTTGGTGGTTCCGATTCAACGGAGCTGGTACTAGTGCTAGTCTCGGTTTCGGGAGGTGATGGTGTGACACCAACATCAGTAGTGGAAGTGGAGCCCTCGTCGCTACCAGGGCTGGTGTCAGTGTCGGGAGATGATGGTGTGGCACTAACATCAGTAGTGGAAGTGGAGCCCTCGTCGCCACCAGGGCTGGTGTCAGTGTCGGGAGATGATGGTGTGGCACTAACATCAGCAGTGGAAGTGGAGCCCTCGTCGCCACCAGGGCTGGTGTCAGTGTCGGGAGATGATGGTGTGGCACTAACATCAGTAGTGGAAGTGGAGCCCTCGTCGCCACCAGGGCTGGTGTCAGTGTCGGGAGATGATGGTGTGGCACTAACATCAGTAGTGGAAGTGGAGCCCTCGTCGCCACCAGGGCTGGTGTCAGTGTCGGGAGATGATGGTGTGGCACTAACATCAGCAGTGGAAGTGGAGCCCTCGTCGCCATCGGTGTTGGTTTCAGAGCTAGTTGATGATGTAAGAAAGCTTGTATCAGAAATGATGGCATTATTAGCTATCTCCGAATTGTCAAAACTTGGAGGTGAGTCGTCTGCTTTCGATGTAAGGATAGCAGCAGCAGACGGTCCAATCTCTGCAAGTGATGAATCAAAAAGTTGAATTGATTCACTCCCTCCATCGACGTGTGTCTCCTTCGTACCGTCTCGTAGGTAAGCGTTCGTCAATTCTTAAAAGGAAGGTAAGGAACTCGGTTAGTGACTAGTTCAGTCACCCTTCTGCCCTACTGAAAGCACCTCACTGGCTTCATCAACAAACCCTTCATCGACCACAACTAGTAAATGCAATTGTTGCACGAACACTAGCGACAATGCACATAATTACAGCGCGACTACAAGACACGAAAGTGAAGTGTGATAGCGCAGGGAAGGGAGCACGGATGTGCATGCATGAGTTAGACGACGTACCGAACGCGATGAGGCACAGAAGCACTGCAGTCACACAATGTGAGTTCCGCATTTGAAAGGCTGTGCCATCACTTGCACACGGGAGCTTTTATACGTCGTTAGACTATCGAGTGTGTTGGAGGCGTGCGTGGACTTGAAGTGGCTCGGGTGACTGTGAGCCGTCAAAAGTGAGTAAAAATAGACAGCTCTGAGTCATCCTCATGTCTTGTGTTTGACTTAATTTTGGTGTAGAGAAATTCAATGAAATCTCGCACAAAGGCCATAGGCACATCACACTTTACCTCACCACGACATCACACTTGAAGTGCATTGCCTAATTGCTGGGAATAAACTAAGTGATTTGCAACGGTTCGCTTCGCAAATCTGACTTGCATGAGCACTTTAATTTGCAGTCCAGATTGACTATAAAAGTGAATGCCTACTGACTAAAGTGAGTAGAAAGGTGTGAGCATTTTCTTTGTAAGACTGCGTTTCTGCCAGCATTTATAAGATGCCAAAAGAGCTTTAAAGGTTTAATTGCTGTTGCAGTTGTCACTTTGCTTCTTGAGCTTGAGCGTATGGATTCAGTGGACTCGGGCTTCTAAATAGGCCGCATCGACGACTGGTGGCCTGAGGCTCTCCTGAAGACGAAGAAGGGCTTCAGGCCTGCGTACGCAAACAGAAAACGATGGAGAATCAAAGTGTCACCTTTCCCAAAACTGGTAGAGAAGCAAGCAACCAACTCACTAAGTGTCGTTATCGGCACTTTCCTTAATCAGCTCTTGTCTCAGCCATCCGTGCTACTGATCGCAATGATGCTTTGCTGCAACGGTGCAAATCTCCTCCTCGACTGCGACTAGATCTGCAGCATAGTCGTGGATCAGAGCGAGCTTCAGGAACGAACAAACTGCTAGCCGCCACGCGTGTACACAGCTATTCGTAGGGAGCACTGACCAGCAAGCAGCTTCCACTTCGTTGCGCCCCTACCACATCCATCTGGGCTGCATCCAGCTAGCTGCCAAATGGAAAAAATCTTTCCGTTTTACTTTCTTACACCACTTACTCATTCATCTCCCTAGTTGTGTGTAGGAATGTAGGCAATTCGCAACTTCTCCATCATCCTTCCACTTTCGTCAGTATTAGCAACAATTCCCAACGTACATTTTCGAATTAACTCCTCAGGCTACAGCCACAGGACCCACATAAAACCCTCAACGACTTCTTGCTCTTAATGCATAACTTCAGGCCGTGCTGCACCGATGCGTGTTGCCTCACCTTCACGGTCTCCACGGTGGGCGAAGAAGATTCCCTTGCTCTACCTTAACAGAGCGAATGGCAGGCGTGCATAAAATGCATTTTCTCACTCCATAAAGAACTCCGTCCATTGCAGACGAAATCGGTCTGCCATTCGAAGAGACCTTTTGTCAAAAGTAAGCTCAGCTCGTCGCCACATGCCCTACTTGCAATATCATTCGACTTGTGCTTTGAACAAATTGACTGATGCATTGCTTGCTTGTCAATGGCAACGGAGACTTGAATGATAACCACAAGATATGGCAAATGTTAACTCAATTTTACCTGTTGTGAACACATCCTGCGATCTTTGCAACAGCTAGTCGACAATTAACGCCAAACAAGGTGAAGAGAACCCACCAAAATCAGCGTAGTGCAGCAAACAAATTTATTGAAGAAAGGAGAAACTTTTGCTTACTAGTTGGGAGCTTTTGGACTTCATTTGATGTTTAATTTGGCAAGCCCAACCTGTAATGCAGGTTCAGAACTTCAAAGCAACCGACGGAACGGTTTTAACTCAGCGGCTCTGTGTGCTTCATTGAGCATCTGCTTGAGCATTGCTTGAAGGATTCGAAAAAAGTGCTTGTAGTAGGAGAAATTCACTTGGTGTCGAAGACCTCGAATGCCGACTCGTTCACTTTTGCACCCGTGCATTGTTAGGAGAGACGCTCACGACCTCTCATGTGTTTTGTGTAGTTCGACTGGCGGTTGTGGGGGAGGAACTGCACAGGACCTTCGGCATTGTAGTTTTGCTGGCTGAATTGGCCGCCGGATCATGCTAGCAGTCCCACCCTCACTCTATGACGAATGGAAAACGAATATGCAACTCAACGACAATGTGTACTAATTCCTGTGCTGTGGGTGAAGGTTTTAGTGGCGACTCTTGGTGTAGGAGATGGAGATGGAGATGGAGTCGCCTTTCCGTTGTATGTAGGATGCTGTAAAGCCATCCATCAACCCTGCATGAACGCATTAGTTTTTGAAGCCACAATAAATTTCCCATTTGGCAGCTAGCTGGATGCGGCCCAGATGGATGTGGTAGGGGCGCAACGAAGTGGAAGCTGCTTGCTGGTCAGTGCTCCCTACGAATAGCTGTGTACACGCGTGGCGGCTAGCAGTTTGTTCGTTCCTGAAGCTCGCTCTGATCCACGACTATGCTGCAGATCTAGTCGCAGTCGAGGAGGAGATTTGCACCGTTGCAGCAAAGCATCATTGCGATCAGTAGCACGGATGGCTGAGACAAGAGCTGATTAAGGAAAGTGCCGATAACGACACTTAGTGAGTTGGTTGCTTGCTTCTCTACCAGTTTTGGGAAAGGTGACACTTTGATTCTCCATCGTTTTCTGTTTGCGTACGCAGGCCTGAAGGCCCTTCTTCGTCTTCAGGAGAGCCTCAGGCCACCAGTCGTCGATGCGGCCTATTTAGAAGCCCGAGTCCACTGAATCCATACGCTCAAGCTCAAGAAGCAAAGTGACAACTGCAACAGCAATTAAACCTTTAAAGCTCTTTTGGCATCTTATAAATGCTGGCAGAAACGCAGTCTTACAAAGAAAATGCTCACACCTTTCTACTCACTTTAGTCAGTAGGCATTCACTTTTATAGTCAATCTGGACTGCAAATTAAAGTGCTCATGCAAGTCAGATTTGCGAAGCGAACCGTTGCAAAGCTTCCATTGTGCTAGTGTGGAGTAAATTTGACGCTCTTGGGTGCCAATAGGACATGGTATTCCCAATTGTCTGCTTCGAACGAAAGGCCATTCTTCCATCACAGTTCGAAGACATTTTGCTGTAGGACATCAAAGATGGTCAAGCCACGTATTTCCTACGCAGACACGTAACCGAAGACCAGAAGCACCAAATAGCTGCAGTGTCAATCGCTAAGCGAATTTGACCTACTGTTTCACAGACTTGGTGTGATCTTTTAAAAGATTTGCATGGAGAGGCAAGGGTGGTTCCAAATGGGTCGAATTAAAAATACCGTAGCTCTTTTAAACATCAGAGAAGGTTGCAATCTCCAGCAGATGATCAGAACTTCCTCTAACAACTTGTTTTCTTTAGGGCATAAGCAGAGCGTTTCAGTTCAGGGAATACCAAGCCTAAAGATGGGAGAACGAGCATCCATCCAACTACCTGCCGACACGTGACTTAGGCATTAAATGTCTGCAAGTAACACATGAATTCCATTAGATACAGCTGCGTGGTCTGAAATGACGTACTTGCTAAAGCTTCCGAGAAAGAGTGTATGAAATCATCAAATGTCAATGTTTGGCCAATTGGATTTGCTCTAAAATGCTACAAAAGTTACTCATCTCTACAAACAAAGGAGGAGAGCAACGATCCATGCAACATTGCATTATGAAGGGGATGTCTGCTTAGCTAAACATGAGCACAAAAATTGCCTCAAATTGCTCACTGCCTCACGCAAACATTAGCAGCAATGCGTCGGCGTGCATTGAATAGCCGCCTGGATGAATTTAATCGGAACCGCCACCTCGCCATGCCCGCTAGCCTTTGCGAGCTCTCAAGCAAAATAAGTGCGGCGATGGCACGACCAACCCTTTGGCAGTTGAACATTCAGCTGCTGAAAGCCATTCACGCACGACTACGAGTGTCACTGGTGATCCCAACAGTGGCTACGCGTCTCATCTGGTTTGCCAATGACGGAAATCTCCACCACGCCTCCCAATAACGCGTATAACTGAGCTTTAAAACTTTGCTGCCTTGTCCATCCTCCGAAATATTTCTAGCGTGTCCAACAAGGCACATTGCATTTGGGGTTAATTAAGACAAAAGGAGGTGATTGGAAATGGGCCCTGCATTACAAGTGAAAAGATGTTCGAATCGAGACCTCAATGAGAGCTCGCATGTCCCCTCTTAACGTAAGAGATTGAGCATTCGCACACCATGCACAAAGCCGACCGGCACGTTTGGTGAGGGATAGAGCAAGTGTTGAGCAGCTAAACCACCTGGCAAGTGGAGGCACGGGCAGTAAAATGCAATGGCTAATGCCAAAGAATCGGGTAGTAAGGTGACTGGAGCTCTGATTAAGTTGGCACTGAGCTGCCGCCTGTTCACCTCATCCTCCTTCATCTTACTTTGTTAATGCCTGCTTTGAGGGAAGCCACGGCACTCTCCGACCAGTTTACGGTCGCTGGCGAACTACGCTTGCAGGCCAATTGCAAACGGATTGAGTGACGCTGGAATGTGTGTGAAGGAAGGAGACGCGTTCACTAGAAGGGCCATTCAGAGTTGCAACGGGTCATACGTAAAGATTACTTATTCCACCGAATGGAACGCCTTCATGTAGCTGCCTATGTAGTGTATGGTGTTAGCACTGCTTGGATGCTTCAATCGCCCATTAATAAGCACATCAGAGAGGCAGAATGCTGTCTGCGTAACGAAGAAGAAGGAACATTCTAGCAATAGTTACATTCCTCCCTAACATAGCCTGTCAAGGGCAATACATTGGAAACCTTGAAGAAGGCATGAAGCTGTGGTGCCGCTGAAGCCGCAGAACGAAGCACTGTCATTAAAAGGAGACGGTTGTTTCGCGTGACGATTGAAGAAGCACGCGTAACGCAGTCCCAAGAGAGGCACTCGTGCATCTTCGGGCTGTGAGTATTGTGGGGGTAGTGGTGGTGGAGGTGGAGGCAGCGAGAGAAAAAGCAAGCACTTGGTTAGGTGATCAATCAGTTGGCAAGCACTCTTTGACGTGCGCAGATGTCAGATCGGTTGAGAGCAAGAGCCACCAACATCGTTTAAGTAATGCATGTGAGAGTGGTAAAGGTGGGGTTAATGCTTAACTGCGCGGTCAAGAGAGGGAAGTTATAGCAGTTGACGGCAGCGCATACGACCACAGTGGCAAGCAGGCCATTTGTGTGTGGCGCCGTCCCACTTGTCTGCGCTAACTTGTCGGCTTGTGCAGTAATTTGCATCCCCTCCAATAGCAAACACATCTGTGAGGTTAACATGGCCAAAGGCGGTCCTGCAAATGCCTCTGCCGCTCAACACAACCAGTGCGCTCTTACGGTAAGCGTTGCTGACCAGCTACCGTCAAGAACCTCATGCTATCAGGGTGTGGCCTGCCCTTGTTAATCGGTCCTCATATCCCACCCAAGCCGGCTACGCTGTCAAAGGTTTGGCAAAGCACTAGCGGCATAATTTGTTTATATTCAAATGAGCTGTTGACACTGACACTGACACTGACACTGACACTGACACTGACAGGCCACCTTCATTTCACCTCTCACAATGTCATGGCTGTCCACTGTGATGCCTCAGACGGGGAAGCATCCAATCTGACAACACACGTAGTGCTGCCAATGCTGGTGTGTGCCATCTTCCTCCTCCTCCTCCGCCTCCTTCCCCTCCCCCTTCTCGACCTCCTTCTCCTCTCCCACCTCCATCTCGCCATGTCACCGCGTCGGGACTGTCCACTGTTGCTAATGCTGACCCTGAGCAGTGACTGCCATGCCACGGCTCTGGTGGTTCGGTTCCTCCACCGTCTTGAGATGTACGCCTGCCTAACAGAGCATTCGTGGCAAATACTGCCTGCACCGCATCTGCCTCCCACAATGGACATCCCCATCAAGTGCTTCTAAGTGACTTCGTGCAAAATTGGCACAGAATGTGCCGGTGTGAAAATTCTCTTCTTCCGCATCAGTGGCCTCATTGTCCATTACATTTATGCCGCACTTTTTTGTTTTGCTGGAGCTTAGGGTAGCATAGACATGAATGACAATGAAGATGCAAAATTGCGTGGTAAGACAACTAAAGCTGACCACCTTCGTGTGGAGGGCAGATGATGCTCATGCAAGTGATGTCTCACGTCAAGAGGTGGCTCGGCACCACTCGCTGCCGATCAATACTCTCGTTGCCAACGCCCCACCCATTTCAGTTCATAAATAGCTCTCATTTGTGCATATTCCTCTGTGCATGTAACTTCACCCACCATTTAACAAAGTTTACTTTCCCGCCGAGCTTTTGCTAAGCATCGGTAAAGTAAGCTCGGCGATATTTGGCATAACGTTGGAATAGATAAAGGCTTTTTGTTTGTTAGGCAGAGCCGGTAGATTCGACTTAATGCAACATCAACCAACGAGTCATACGTGGTGTCACGCAGCCCTTCCACTAATCAAGTGTTTTCAGCTTGCTGGAGGCAATCTGTCTGCAACAAACACGTCGGCTTGGGAAGCAATACGACGATCTTAAGTCTGCATGTTAAGTGTAAATTAGGATGCAGAGTGAGAGTGAGTGCCAATTGTAGCAGTTGGTAAGCACCATCTGAGCTTCGTGGGCATGAAGGCTGGTTTGGTGCTACCGCATAGCATTTGCAAAGAGCCGAAAATATTAACAGACACATCGTCTATCGCTCTCGAGAATCTTTATGCAGTTGTGGCTGAAATATGGAGGAGAGTATTGGTAGCGATTCATCCTCACTGGCGATTACCGAAAGACGCCTTCATTGCGAGATGAGGTAAGCCGGTTGCCAAGTGAACTACTGAAATTGACATCAGTAGGACCGACAATTGCCGCAGCCTCACACAGCCAATCACCATATGTGCAGTGTGTCACCTCGTCTGCCACGAGGAGAAGAGTAGCACCACTCACCTCATTGCGAACGTGCTGCTGAGAGGGGTGCGTGGACGAAGACAGTGGCACAGTGACTGCTGCATGGAGTGGAGTGTGAGCAGACGTTTGTGAATGCGACGCTGCAGTGTGCAGTTGATCGCAGCCACACCATCGCCATCCCTGTGAAAGGCACCTTGCGCTACGCTTGCATGCGTAGTAAATACGAATCTTTGTCAATCAGTTCTTTGTGTTTGAGCATTCAAGTCATCTTACTCGCATTGACTTCGTTAGCATCGGCCAAATTGTCCACTTTATTGAAGCTAACTGCAGATCTTCCCACGACCTTTCCGTTTTACCCTTCCATCCCCATCGAGTGAACACTGATAGCCTATTCTTTGTTCTTCAGCGATCGAGCGATCGCAATGCTTAGCTCTCCTTCAACCGCGTTGACGTCTACCAGCATGGCGGGTTTCGAACATGTTGGGATGCTAAGTTTTAGACTTGAACCTCAAGATTCCCTGGTTAGGCCTGCCACATGTAATATAAAGCTGAGGTGCATAGAACATGTCAATTCGAAATGAATATTACCTGGCCCTTCCTGTTGCAATCACGCATCACATCGTCGCAGTCCATCAACCTAAACACTTCCAACTAATGGGACACAAAATTGGCGTTGAAGCAGACAGAACTCGTCGGGACGATTGAATTACCTTCACTAAGCAAACCTTAGATCTCCGAAGTCAGTCTGCAAGTTGTCCTTATCAAGCATTTGCGACGTCACAAAAGATATGTCCTTGCGCGTCCCATGCATTGCACGCAAAGCCCAGCCGTGTGTAAGCCTGGAATACGGTGGCGTGCTATTGCACGTGTGTCTGAAAGTGCCGAGTCTTGGCAGCTTCATGATACGCCCTCTTCGCCTTGAGCTCACTGTGAACGCAATCCACATTGAGGAAAATGAGGTAGTTTCGACGAACTCGTCACGGCTGGCAGACTAGTCGCCTTCAGAATTCAGGGCTCCTTCTTTTGCCACGCCCCTGACGCGGTCGAAACGGAACATCCACAGCGACGCCAATGACACGCGCGAGAATTCGGCAAGCTTTGCTGCGTTTCAGCCAAGACCGACGTGGCACTGTGGCACTACATCTTCTTGCACTTAGTAAAGAAGTTCCTAGCTGGCAAACCAAATACCTCGCCATGTGTGCATTCACCGCTCGAATGTTTCATACGTCACGATGGCGCGACACCGTTCACATGCATTAGGAATGGCTATGCGTGCTGTTGACTGCTGGCTTGCTAAGAACGCCATTTGCCATGCTTCACCTTGGGCAGGTCAATGCAGGTCCATGTGCATCCGGTTGGATAGAACCAGGGAAAGGAAAGGGTTAGCGTTTTAAGTGGAACAGACTGGGAATGCGCGAAGAGCGTCAAGCAGACACGAAGTAAAGCCACCCATTTACATGTTACGAGTTTCTAAATCGGAGGCTAACAATTGCAGTCGCGTTTCGAGGAAGGAGGACTACGCCTACCAGCATCGTTGTGTATGCTAGCACTGTCAGAGGGCACGAAAAGCGGGGAGGGGAAATATAGAAACAGGTGTCGGGCTGTGTTGGACCACGAAAAGCAATTGCGAATGAGACGGGGAACCAGAGAAACACGAAAACAAGTGAGAAAATACTGCTGAATGGTGTGAAATACATATGATCACTTCATTTGAGATAAAGCAATTTGCCAGTTCGTCTGTGCAGCAGTCATTTAGTTACTTAGTTTCTGCCCGTCCATTTGTTCGACTGCTCAGCCAATTTGCCATCCCATCAGTATTAGCTTTCCTCCTACTTCCTTTGCTCTGCGAACGCTGACCCCTTCTTCCCACCCATTCCTCTCCTCTCGTTCGTTCTAAGCCACCTCGATTCTTTCTTCAACACTGGCGTTATGCAGGTGGGGCTTGCCAACTGAGTGCTGTTTTCGTCTGTGCGTTTGACAACCTTTACGCCAGTGCAATCATCTGTGGAGACCACCCAGATTACACGCCACAAACAAGCACTTCAAACACCAACATCACCATCAGGGCTAAGCTGACAGGCGAGAGGATAAGCAAGAGGAGGTGGACTGTGTAAGCTCCCTAGACATCAAAAACTCTTTCATGTGGTGTTTATGTGGCTGAAAACGCGACTTGACTACCACTGGATGCGAGCAAACAGAGTTGCCTTGAGGCATCTTCTCTTATTGATGCGCTGATGATCACACACGTGCCAGTGCCTGCATCTCAATCCACCCCAAACGCCTCCCAAACAATCCACCTCGCTTCAGCTCACTCCAACCAAACCATCGCCCACCGTCTTCGTGCTGCCCATACCACCTCCCACCTTGCTGCCTGTCCTCCAAAGCCCTCTACAGAGGGGACGGCAGAGGAGAGAAGAGGAGAGGAGAGGAGAGCAGGTGAGCGTGCAATGTGCATGCGGACTACATCACCCACCCACCTAGCCCATTTGGCCCCAACTTTACCCCACATCTAGAGCTTCAACACCCGCTACCAAAACCAGAGCAAGACAATGGCCTGCTTTCAGGGCTAAGCTGACAGGCGGGAGGATAAGCAAGAGGAGGTGGACTGTGTAAGCTCCCTAGACATCAAAAAATCTTTCATGTGGTGTTTATGTGGCTGAAAACGCGACTTGACTACCACTGGATGCGAGCAAACAGAGTTGCCTTGAGGCATCTTCTCTTATTGATGCGCTGATGATCACACACGTGCCAGTGCCTGCATCTCAATCCACCCCAAACGCCTCCCAAACAATCCACCTCGCTTCAGCTCACTCCAACCAAACCATCGCCCACCGTCTTCGTGCTGCCCATACCACCTCCCACCTTGCTGCCTGTCCTCCAAAGCCCTCTACAGAGGGGACGGCAGAGGAGAGGAGAGAAGAGGAGAGGAGAGGAGAGGAGAGGAGAGCAGGTGAGCGTGCAATGTGCATGCGGACTAGTGGTGAGACAGGGAAGTTGGCTGATTGACACGATGATTTCCGTGTCGGTGCAGGAGAGAGAAGCGGTGACGACGGTAAACCTGACTGCTGTGAATAGGCAAGAGCATGGAGATGGTGCTTGTCGCATGTCCACTGGCAGCGTCGGATGCCTGTCATTGATGTGTGCCACATTATGTGGCAACGTTGTCGCATGTGGAGCAATCTGCACACAACGTGGCCGGCCACATGCCACACAATTGGAACTCACTTTTGGGCGTTTGCGTGAGGGCGATTGGCGAATCCACTGTCACCACAGTGTCGCCACCTACGTTGGGTGGATGCGTGTGTGCGTGTGCGTGTGCGTGTGATTGTGTGTTTGTGTTTGTGTTTGTGTTGCGGTGTATGGTGCAACATCGTGACAACGCATGCTGTCGTGCCAAGGTGGTGGGTGGTGTTGGTCCTCATCCACTTAGCAAGCACCTTTCACTTGAGATCGTGGTTGCCACGTTGCCTGCACCATCACGGCACAAGTTGCTTACACCACGGCAGCGGAGAGTTCATGTTCCTCTGAGCATGGCCTAGGCAGCGCCCTCCACCATGTCCCACCCCACGCGGCAGCACAATCCTTGCTGCCATCAACGTCCATCTCGCCTTCCAACTGTCATTCGTGTGGCCAAACGGTTTGATAAATCAGCACGAACTTTGACTTGGGAAAAGGATTTAGAGGGTGGGACTGATCATATGATGAACGACAAGCAGTAGGGAGCTGAATGCTACCGGTCGCACACCACTCGAGCCATTAGACTGGCTTCTCTGTGCAGCCTCTTCTCATGACGAGTTTGACAGTCTGATGCATTAACATAAAGGAAGTCTAGGAAGTGGTGACTTTGCTTGTGATCAAAATGAGGGGTTGCTAAGGCCAGCTTTCCAAATGTAGATGCTGTTGGTGGAAATGAATGATGGTGAGATGGGGCAGTTGACGTGAGCACAACCTCGCACAACCCATGAACTCGTCTCGTCTACACACCCCTCACACAATGGGATACCAAAAAAGGGGGTATGTTTGCGAGAATTTATTTTATTATAACTTTGTAGCAAGTGGATTGCTTTTGGCTTGCATCCCGATAATACCCTTCGGCCAAACGACGCCAGTGGGCCTCTGGCAAGGCTTCGGGAAATCGGGCCTTCCGCAACAGTCACTGTGCAACAGTGCAAGTGGAGTGGGACAACAAATTTGGTACTTTATAAGTGTTGGGATATATTGCTTTGAATATAGAAACAAAATGAAAATAGCAAACCAACGGTGAAAAACAAATTGATCTAAGCAAAGTCGGATTGTCAAAAAAGGGTCACATGTAAAAAAAGGATTCGCTAAGCTACACAAGAAAAACACATCAAAATCACCAATAGGAGAAAAAAAATCTGAAATAAAAGGCACAGACATTCAAATAACAAAAAGGTAGAAAAATGTGGAAAGCGCATCTCTCCACGGCAACAATCCTGGCGATCATAATAATCGGTAAGATTTGAACATGAAAAACAAAAATTTTATACATATATATACCGCAAAATGCATAACACAGAGAAAATCAAAATTATACAAAAACAGCCATTATATTTTAAAAAAAAATTATTTGCAGAACACGGCCAAAGAGGAAATGAAGTAGAAAATGCTGCACCGGTAAACGCCAACACCACATACAACACCACCACGAGCAGTTTCACCAGGGAAACATCGCCCTCATTCATATACTCCAACAACTCCTACTGGGATAAGGTTAGCTCACACTCGCACATTACCACATCATCGAGCATGCATTCCATCGACTCCACTGCTTCAACGGTCGACGAAACTGCTGCGCACAAAAACAACTCATCAACAGCTATTGCCACAATTAAGAGCACCTCCAACACATCCACGAGCAGTTTCGCCGGAGAACCTTCGCCCTCCTCAATATACCCTCCCACCTCCTCCACGTCAGATGACGTGACCACACCCACGCACACATCCACTTCGTCGAGCACGCCTTCCATCCACTCCACTGCTACCACGGTCGACGCTACTGCTGCTGCGCACACCCTTACTTCTTCTGCTGCACACGACACCACCACTCTCCCTACCTCCAACACCACCACGAGCAGTTTCGCCGGAGAACCTTCGCCCTCCTCAATATCCCCTCCCACCTCCTCCACGTCAGATGACGTGACCACACCCACGCACACATCCACTTCGTCGAGCACGCCTTCCATCCACTCCACTGCTACCACGGTCGACGCTACTGCTGCTGCGCACACCCTTACTTCTTCTGCTGCACACGACACCACCACTCTCCCTACCTCCAACACCACCACGAGCAGTTTCGCCGGAGAACCTTCGCCCTCCTCAATATCCCCTCCCACCTCCTCCACGTCAGATGACGTGACCACACCCACGCACACATCCGCTTCGTCGAGCACGCCTTCCATCCCCTCCACTGCTTCCACCATCGCCGCTGCTGCTGCTGCGCACACCCTTACTTCTTCTGCTGCACACGACACCACCACTCTCCCTACCTCCAACACCACCACGAGCAGTTTCGCCGGAGAACCTTCGCCCTCCTCAATATCCCCTCCCACCTCCTCCACGTCAGATGACGTGACCACACCCACGCACACATCCACTTCGTCGAGCACGCCTTCCATCCACTCCACTGCTACCACGGTCGACGCTACTGCTGCTGCGCACACCCTTACTTCTTCTGCTGCACACGACACCACCACTCTCCCTACCTCCAACACCACCACGAGCAGTTTCGCCGGAGAACCTTCGCCCTCCTCAATATCCCCTCCCACCTCCTCCACGTCAGATGACGTGACCACACCCACGCACACATCCGCTTCGTCGAGCACGCCTTCCATCCCCTCCACTGCTTCCACCATCGCCGCTGCTGCTGCTGCGCACACCCTTACTTCTTCTGCTGCACACGACACCACCACTCTCCCTACCTCCAACACCACCACGAGCAGTTTCGCCGGAGAACCTTCGCCCTCCTCAATATCCCCTCCCACCTCCTCCACGTCAGATGACGTGACCACACCCACGCACACATCCACTTCGTCGAGCACGCCTTCCATCCACTCCACTGCTACCACGGTCGACGCTACTGCTGCTGCGCACACCCTTACTTCTTCTGCTGCACACGACACCACCACTCTCCCTACCTCCAACACCACCACGAGCAGTTTCGCCGGAGAACCTTCGCCCTCCTCAATATCCCCTCCCACCTCCTCCACGTCAGATGACGTGACCACACCCACGCACACATCCACTTCGTCGAGCACGCCTTCCATCCCCTCCACTGCTACCACGGTCGACGCTACTGCTGCTGCACACACCCTTACTTCTTCTGCTGCACACGACACCACCACTCTCCCTACCTCCAACACCACCACGAGCAGTTTCGCCGGAGAACCTTCGCCCTCCTCAATATCCCCTCCCACCTCCTCCACGTCAGATGACGTGACCACACCCACGCACACATCCACTTCGTCGAGCACGCCTTCCATCCACTCCACTGCTACCACGGTCGACGCTACTGCTGCTGCGCACACCCTTACTTCTTCTGCTGCACACGACACCACCACTCTCCCTACCTCCAACACCACCACGAGCAGTTTCGCCGGAGAACCTTCGCCCTCCTCAATATCCCCTCCCACCTCCTCCACGTCAGATGACGTGACCACACCCACGCACACATCCGCTTCGTCGAGCACGCCTTCCATCCCCTCCACTGCTTCCACCATCGCCGCTGCTGCTGCTGCGCACACCCTTACTTCTTCTGCTGCACACGACACCACCACTCTCCCTACCTCCAACACCACCACGAGCAGTTTCGCCGGAGAACCTTCGCCCTCCTCAATATCCCCTCCCACCTCCTCCACGTCAGATGACGTGACCACACCCACGCACACATCCAGCTTCGTCGAGCACGCCTTCCATCCCCTCCACTGCTTACCACCAGTCGCCGCTACTGCTGCTGCGCACACCCTTACTTCTTCTGCTGCACACGACACCACCACTCTCCCTACCTCCAACACCACCACGAGCAGTTTCGCCGGAGAACCTTCGCCCTCCTCAATATCCCCTCCCACCTCCTCCACGTCAGATGACGTGACCACACCCACGCACACATCCACTTCGTCGAGCACGCCTTCCATCCCCTCCACTGCTACCACCATCGCCGCTACTGCTGCTGCACACGACACCACCACTCTCCCTACCTCCAACACCACCACGAGCAGTTTCGCCGGAGAACCTTCGCCCTCCTCAATATCCCCTCCCACCTCCTCCACGTCAGATGACGTGACCACACCCACGCACACATCCACTTCGTCGAGCACGCCTTCCATCCACTCCACTGCTACCACGGTCGACGCTACTGCTGCTGCGCACACCCTTACTTCTTCTGCTGCACACGACACCACCACTCTCCCTACCTCCAACACCACCACGAGCAGTTTCGCCGGAGAACCTTCGCCCTCCTCAATATCCCCTCCCACCTCCTCCACGTCAGATGACGTGACCACACCCACGCACACATCCGCTTCGTCGAGCACGCCTTCCATCCCCTCCACTGCTTCCACCATCGCCGCTGCTGCTGCTGCGCACACCCTTACTTCTTCTGCTGCACACGACACCACCACTCTCCCTACCTCCAACACCACCACGAGCAGTTTCGCCGGAGAACCTTCGCCCTCCTCAATATCCCCTCCCACCTCCTCCACGTCAGATGACGTGACCACACCCACGCACACAGCCGCTTCTTCAAGCACGCCTTCCATCCCCTCCACTGCTACCACGGTCGACGCTACTGCTGCTGCGCACACCCTTACTTCTTCTGCTGCACACGACACCACCACTCTCCCTACCTCCAACACCACCACGAGCAGTTTCGCCGGAGAACCTTCGCCCTCCTCAATATCCCCTCCCACCTCCTCCACGTCAGATGACGTAACCACGCCCACGCAGACATCCACTTCGTCGAGCACGCCTTCCATCCACTCCACTGCTACCACGGTCGACGCTACTGCTGCTGCGCACACCCTTACTTCTTCTGCTGCACACGACACCACCACTCTCCCTACCTCCAACACCACCACGAGCAGTTTCGCCGGAGAACCTTCGCCCTCTTCAATATCCCCTCCCACCTCCTCCACGTCAGATGACGTGACCACACCCACGCACACATCCACTTCGTCGAGCACGCCTTCCATCCACTCCACTGCTACCACGGTCGACGCTACTGCTGCTGCGCACACCCTTACTTCTTCTGCTGCACACGACACCACCACTCTCCCTACCTCCAACACCACCACGAGCAGTTTCGCCGGAGAACCTTCGCCCTCTTCAATATCCCCTCCCACCTCCTCCACGTCAGATGACGTGACCACACCCACGCACACATCCACTTCGTCGAGCACGCCTTCCATCCACTCCACTGCTACCACGGTCGACGCTACTGCTGCTGCGCACACCCTTACTTCTTCTGCTGCACACGACACCACCACTCTCCCTACCTCCAACACCACCACGAGCAGTTTCGCCGGAGAACCTTCGCCCTCCTCAATATCCCCTCCCACCTCCTCCACGTCAGATGACGTGACCACACCCACGCACACATCCGCTTCGTCGAGCACGCCTTCCATCCCCTCCACTGCTTCCACCATCGCCGCTGCTGCTGCTGCGCACACCCTTACTTCTTCTGCTGCACACGACACCACCACTCTCCCTACCTCCAACACCACCACGAGCAGTTTCGCCGGAGAACCTTCGCCCTCCTCAATATCCCCTCCCACCTCCTCCACGTCAGATGACGTGACCACACCCACGCACACATCCACTTCGTCGAGCACGCCTTCCATCCACTCCACTGCTACCACGGTCGACGCTACTGCTGCTGCGCACACCCTTACTTCTTCTGCTGCACACGACACCACCACTCTCCCTACCTCCAACACCACCACGAGCAGTTTCGCCGGAGAACCTTCGCCCTCCTCAATATCCCCTCCCACCTCCTCCACGTCAGATGACGTGACCACACCCACGCACACATCCACTTCGTCGAGCACGCCTTCCATCCACTCAACTGCTACCACGGTCGACGCTACTGCTGCTGCGCACACCCTTACTTCTTCTGCTGCACACGACACCACCACTCTCCCTACCTCCAACACCAACACGAGCAGTTTCGCCGGAGAACCTTCGCCCTCTTCAATATCCCCTCCCACCTCCTCCACGTCAGATGACGTGACCACACCCACGCACACATCCACTTCGTCGAGCACGCCTTCCATCCACTCCACTGCTACCACGGTCGACGCTACTGCTGCTGCGCACACCCTTACTTCTTCTGCTGCACACGACACCACCACTCTCCCTACCTCCAACACCACCACGAGCAGTTTCGCCGGAGAACCTTCGCCCTCCTCAATATCCCCTCCCACCTCCTCCACGTCAGATGACGTGACCACACCCACGCACACATCCGCTTCGTCGAGCACGCCTTCCATCCCCTCCACTGCTTCCACCATCGCCGCTGCTGCTGCTGCGCACACCCTTACTTCTTCTGCTGCACACGACACCACCACTCTCCCTACCTCCAACACCACCACGAGCAGTTTCGCCGGAGAACCTTCGCCCTCCTCAATATCCCCTCCCACCTCCTCCACGTCAGATGACGTGACCACACCCACGCACACATCCACTTCGTCGAGCACGCCTTCCATCCACTCCACTGCTACCACGGTCGACGCTACTGCTGCTGCGCACACCCTTACTTCTTCTGCTGCACACGACACCACCACTCTCCCTACCTCCAACACCACCACGAGCAGTTTCGCCGGAGAACCTTCGCCCTCCTCAATATCCCCTCCCACCTCCTACACGTCAGATGACGTGACCACACCCACGCACACATCCACTTCGTCGAGCACGCCTTCCATCCCCTCCACTGCTACCACGGTCGACGCTACTGCTGCTGCACACACCCTTACTTCTTCTGCTGCACACGACACCACCACTCTCCCTACCTCCAACACCACCACGAGCAGTTTCGCCGGAGAACCTTCGCCCTCCTCAATATCCCCTCCCACCTCCTCCACGTCAGATGACGTGACCACACCCACGCACACATCCACTTCGTCGAGCACGCCTTCCATCCCCTCCACTGCTTCCACCATCGCCGCTGCTGCTGCTGCACACGACACCACCACTCTCCCTACCTCCAACACCACCACGAGCAGTTTCGCCGGAGAACCTTCGCCCTCCTCAATATCCCCTCCCACCTCCTCCACGTCAGATGACGTGACCACACCCACGCACACATCCACTTCGTCGAGCACGCCTTCCATCCACTCCACTGCTACCACGGTCGACGCTACTGCTGCTGCGCACACCCTTACTTCTTCTGCTGCACACGACACCACCACTCTCCCTACCTCCAACACCACCACGAGCAGTTTCGCCGGAGAACCTTCGCCCTCCTCAATATCCCCTCCCACCTCCTCCACGTCAGATGACGTGACCACACCCACGCACACATCCGCTTCGTCGAGCACGCCTTCCATCCCCTCCACTGCTTCCACCATCGCCGCTGCTGCTGCTGCGCACACCCTTACTTCTTCTGCTGCACACGACACCACCACTCTCCCTACCTCCAACACCACCACGAGCAGTTTCGCCGGAGAACCTTCGCCCTCCTTCAATATCCCCTCCCACCTCCTCCACGTCAGATGACGTGACCACACCCACGCACACAGCCGCTTCTTCGAGCACGCCTTCCATCCCCTCCACTGCTACCACGGTCGACGCTACTGCTGCTGCGCACACCCTTACTTCTTCTGCTGCACACGACACCACCACTCTCCCTACCTCCAACACCACCACGAGCAGTTTCGCCGGAGAACCTTCGCCCTCCTCAATATCCCCTCCCACCTCCTCCACGTCAGATGACGTAACCACACCCACGCAGACATCCACTTCGTCGAGCACGCCTTCCATCCACTCCACTGCTACCACGGTCGACGCTACTGCTGCTGCGCACACCCTTACTTCTTCTGCTGCACACGACACCACCACTCTCCCTACCTCCAACACCACCACGAGCAGTTTCGCCGGAGAACCTTCGCCCTCTTCAATATCCCCTCCCACCTCCTCCACGTCAGATGACGTGACCACACCCACGCACACATCCACTTCGTCGAGCACGCCTTCCATCCACTCCACTGCTACCACGGTCGACGCTACTGCTGCTGCGCACACCCTTACTTCTTCTGCTGCACACGACACCACCACTCTCCCTACCTCCAACACCACCACGAGCAGTATCGCCGGAGAACCTTCGCCCTCCTCAATATCCCCTCCCACCTCCTCCACGTCAGATGACGTGACCACACCCACGCACACATCCGCTTCGTCGAGCACGCCTTCCATCCCCTCCACTGCTTCCACCATCGCCGCTGCTGCTGCTGCGCACACCCTTACTTCTTCTGCTGCACACGACACCACCACTCTCCCTACCTCCAACACCACCACGAGCAGTTTCGCCGGAGAACCTTCGCCCTCTTCAATATCCCCTCCCACCTCCTCCACGTCAGATGACGTGACCACACCCACGCACACATCCGCTTCTTCAAGCACGCCTTCCATCCACTCCACTGCTACCACGGTCGACGCTACTGCTGCTGCGCACACCCTTACTTCTTCTGCTGCACACGACACCACCACTCTCCCTACCTCCAACACCACCACGAGCAGTTTCGCCGGAGAACCTTCGCCCTCCTCAATATCCCCTCCCACCTCCTCCACGTCAGATGACGTGACCACACCCACGCAGACATCCACTTCGTCGAGCACGCCTTCCATCCACTCCACTGCTACCACGGTCGACGCTACTGCTGCTGCGCACACCCTTACTTCTTCTGCTGCACACGACACCACCACTCTCCCTACCTCCAACACCACCACGAGCAGTTTCGCCGGAGAACCTTCGCCCTCCTCAATATCCCCTCCCACCTCCTCCACGTCAGATGACGTGACCACACCCACGCACACATCCACTTCGTCGAGCACGCCTTCCATCCACTCCACTGCTACCACGGTCGACGCTACTGCTGCTGCGCACACCCTTACTTCTTCTGCTGCACACGACACCACCACTCTCCCTACCTCCAACACCACCACGAGCAGTATCGCCGGAGAACCTTCGCCCTCCTCAATATCCCCTCCCACCTCCTCCACGTCAGATGACGTGACCACACCCACGCACACATCCACTTCGTGGAGCACGCCTTCCATCCACTCCAATGCTACCACGGTCGACGCTACTGCTGCTGCGCACACCCTTACTTCTTCTGCTGCACACGACACCACCACTCTCCCTACCTCCAACACCACCACGAGCAGTTTCGCCGGAGAACCTTCGCCCTCTTCAATATCCCCTCCCACCTCCTCCACGTCAGATGACGTGACCACACCCACGCACACATCCACTTCGTCGAGCACGCCTTCCATCCACTCCTCTGCTACCACGGTCGACGCTACTGCTGCTGCACACACCCTTACTTCTTCTGCTGCACACGACACCACCACTCTCCCTACCTCCAACACCACCACGAGCAGTTTCGCCGGAGAACCTTCGCCCTCCTCAATATCCCCTCCCACCTCCTCCACGTCAGATGACGTAACCACACCCACGCAGACATCCACTTCGTCGAGCACGCCTTCCATCCACTCCACTGCTACCACGGTCGACGCTACTGCTGCTGCGCACACCCTTACTTCTTCTGCTGCACACGACACCACCACTCTCCCTACCTCCAACACCACCACGAGCAGTTTCGCCGGAGAACCTTCGCCCTCCTCAATATCCCCTCCCACCTCCTCCACGTCAGATGACGTGACCACACCCACGCACACATCCACTTCGTCGAGCACGCCTTCCATCCCCTCCACTGCTTCCACCATCGCCGCTACTGCTGCTGCACACACCCTTACTTCTTCTGCTGCACACGACACCACCACTCTCCCTACCTCCAACACCACCACGAGCAGTTTCGCCGGAGAACCTTCGCCCTCCTCAATATCCCCTCCCACCTCCTCCACGTCAGATGACGTAACCACACCCACGCACACATCCACTTCGTCGAGCACGCCTTCCATCCACTCCACTGCTACCACGGTCGACGCTACTGCTGCTGCGCACACCCTTACTTCTTCTGCTGCACACGACACCACCACTCTCCCTACCTCCAACACCACCACGAGCAGTTTCGCCGGAGAACCTTCGCCCTCCTCAATATCCCCTCCCACCTCCTCCACGTCAGATGACGTGACCACACCCACGCACACATCCGCTTCGTCGAGCACGCCTTCCATCCACTCCACTGCTTACCACGGTCGACGCTGCTGCTGCTGCGCACACCCTTACTTCTTCTGCTGCACACGACACCACCACTCTCCCTACCTCCAACACCACCACGAGCAGTTTCGCCGGAGAACCTTCGCCCTCCTCAATATCCCCTCCCACCTCCTCCACGTCAGATGACGTGACCACACCCACGCACACATCCGCTTCGTCGAGCACGCCTTCCATCCACTCCACTGTTACCACGGTCGACGCTGCTGCTGCTGCGCACACCCTTACTTCTTCTGCTGCACACGACACCACCACTCTCCCTACCTCCAACACCACCACGAGCAGTTTCGCCGGAGAACCTTCGCCCTCCTCAATATCCCCTCCCACCTCCTCCACGTCAGATGACGTGACCACACCCACGCACACATCCACTTCGTCGAGCACGCCTTCCATCCACTCCACTGCTACCACGGTCGACGCTACTGCTGCTGCGCACACCCTTACTTCTTCTGCTGCACACGACACCACCACTCTCCCTACCTCCAACACCACCACGAGCAGTTTCGCCGGAGAACCTTCGCCCTCCTCAATATCCCCTCCCACCTCCTCCACGTCAGATGACGTGACCACACCCACGCACGCAGCCGCTTCTTCAAGCACGCCTTCCATCCCCTCCACTGCTTTCCACCGTCGCCGCTACCGCTCTGGCGCACGCAAATGTCTCATCAGCTGTTAACGCCAACGCTAGCACCACCTCCAACGCCACCACGACCAGCGTCGCCAGAGAAAACTTGCCCTCCTCAACCTTTCCCATCACCTTGTTTTATGATACCACATTTGCCCCACACGAAATTACTGCTTTTTCTGGAAAGGCTTTTACCTCATTTCTTCCGTGGTCCGTGAATTCCACTTCTGTTTCTGCCCCTGAAATCACTTCCCTACCTACGTCGTGTATGTCGTGATTTTCATCTCTCTATTCTTTTTGCTATATCTTGCTTTTATGTTTTATTTTTTTTAGATTTACCTCCTTCTGCTACTGCCGCTATTGTCCTGGCTGTCCTTTTGACCTTCTCGCTTTTTATTCTGGCTTTTCTAATTTTGAAGCTTTTGAAGATTCGCCATGTACATTTTGACGATGAATTTGGTCGTGAATATCGATTTTGATCAACATAATATTGTTTTAAATATCCTGTTTCGTCTTTTTATTTGATGCTGTTTTGCGGATTTTCTACTTTATTTTCATCTGTTTTAAGCAATGTTCTAATTTTTGACATCAAAGTATATTGCGTAGATATAACAAATTCCGTTCAAATACATATAACGCGTAGCCGCGTTATTTCCGTTTCTTACATTATCACTAATGGCCTAATCTCCTTTGCTGTTTGGACGCATCAGACGCACAGATGTGCCTCTTGTCCCTCAAACTTAGTTAACACGGCAGGCCTCACTGTCGGATGCGTCAACCCCTCATTTTGATCACAAGCAAAGTCACCACTTCCTAGACTTCCTTTATGTTAATGCATCAGACTGTCAAACTCGTCATGAGAAGAGGCTGCACAGAGAAGCCAGTCTAATGGCTCGAGTGGTGTGCGACCGGTAGCATTCAGCTCCCTACTGCTTGTCGTTCATCATATGATCAGTCCCACCCTCTAAATCCTTTTCCCAAGTCAAAGTTCGTGCTGATTTATCAAACCGTTTGGCCACACGAATGACAGTTGGAAGGCGAGATGGACGTTGATGGCAGCAAGGATTGTGCTGCCGCGTGGGGTGGGACATGGTGGAGGGCGCTGCCTAGGCCATGCTCAGAGGAACATGAACTCTCCGCTGCCGTGGTGTCAGCAACTTGTGCCGTGATGGTGCAGGCAACGTGGCAACCACGATCTCAAGTGAAAGGTGCTTGCTAAGTGGATGAGGACCAACACCACCCACCACCTTGGCACGACAGCATGCGTTGTCACGATGTTGCACCATACACCGCAACACAAACACAAACACAAACACAAACACACAATCACACGCACACGCACACGCACACGCACACGCACACACGCATCCACCCAACGTAGGTGGCGACACTGTGGTGACAGTGGATTCGCCAATCGCCCTCACGCAAACGCCCAAAAGTGAGTTCCAATTGTGTGGCATGTGGCCGGCCACGTTGTGTGCAGATTGCTCCACATGCGACAACGTTGCCACATAATGTGGCACACATCAATGACAGGCATCCGACGCTGCCAGTGGACATGCGACAAGCACCATCTCCATGCTCTTGCCTATTCACAGCAGTCAGGTTTACCGTCGTCACCGCTTCTCTCTCCTGCACCGACACGGAAATCATCGTGTCAATCAGCCAACTTCCCTGTCTCACCACTAGTCCGCATGCACATTGCACGCTCACCTGCTCTCCTCTCCTCTCTCTCTCTCCTCTCTCTCTCTCCTCTCCTCTGCCGTCCCCTCTGTAGAGGGCTTTGGAGGACAGGCAGCAAGGTGGGAGGTGGTATGGGCAGCACGAAGACGGTGGGCGATGGTTTGGTTGGAGTGAGCTGAAGCGAGGTGGATTGTTTGGGAGGCGTTTGGGGTGGATTGAGATGCAGGCACTGGCACGTGTGTGATCATCAGCGCATCAATAAGAGAAGATGCCTCAAGGCAACTCTGTTTGCTCGCATCCAGTGGTAGTCAAGTCGCGTTTTCAGCCACATAAACACCACATGAAAGAGTTTTTGATGTCTAGGGAGCTTACACAGTCCACCTCCTCTTGCTTATCCTCTCGCCTGTCAGCTTAGCCCTGATGGTGATGTTGGTGTTTGAAGTGCTTGTTTGTGGCGTGTAATCTGGGTGGTCTCCACAGATGATTGCACTGGCGTAAAGGTTGTCAAACGCACAGACGAAAACAGCACTCAGTTGGCAAGCCCCACCTGCATAACGCCAGTGTTGAAGAAAGAATCGAGGTGGCTTAGAACGAACGAGAGGAGAGGAATGGGTGGGAAGAAGGGGTCAGCGTTCGCAGAGCAAAGGAAGTAGGAGGAAAGCTAATACTGATGGGATGGCAAATTGGCTGAGCAGTCGAACAAATGGACGGGCAGAAACTAAGTAATTAAATGACTGCTGCACAGACGAACTGGCAAATTGCTTTATCTCAAATGAAGTGATCATATGTATTTCACACCATTCAGCAGTATTTTCTCACTTGTTTTCGTGTTTCTCTGGTTCCCCGTCTCATTCGCAATTGCTTTTCGTGGTCCAACACAGCCCGACACCTGTTTCTATATTTCCCCTCCCCGCTTTTCGTGCCCTCTGACAGTGCTAGCATACACAACGATGCTGGTAGGCGTAGTCCTCCTTCCTCGAAACGCGACTGCAATTGTTAGCCTCCGATTTAGAAACTCGTAACATGTAAATGGGTGGCTTTACTTCGTGTCTGCTTGACGCTCTTCGCGCACTTCCCAGTCTGTTCCACTTAAAACGCTAACCCTTTCCTTTCCCTGGTTCTATCCAACCGGATGCACATGGACCTGCATTGACCTGCCCAAGGTGAAGCATGGCAAATGGCGTTCTTAGCAAGCCAGCAGTCAACAGCACGCATAGCCATTCCTAATGCATGTGAACGGTGTCGCGCCATCGTGACGTATGAAACATTCGAGCGGTGAATGCACACATGGCGAGGTATTTGGTTTGCCAGCTAGGAACTTCTTTACTAAGTGCAAGAAGATGTAGTGCCACAGTGCCACGTCGGTCTTGGCTGAAACGCAGCAAAGCTTGCCGAATTCTCGCGCGTGTCATTGGCGTCGCTGTGGATGTTCCGTTTCGACCGCGTCAGGGGCGTGGCAAAAGAAGGAGCCCTGAATTCTGAAGGCGACTAGTCTGCCAGCCGTGACGAGTTCGTCGAAACTACCTCATTTTCCTCAATGTGGATTGCGTTCACAGTGAGCTCAAGGCGAAGAGGGCGTATCATGAAGCTGCCAAGACTCGGCACTTTCAGACACACGTGCAATAGCACGCCACCGTATTCCAGGCTTACACACGGCTGGGCTTTGCGTGCAATGCATGGGACGCGCAAGGACATATCTTTTGTGACGTCGCAAATGCTTGATAAGGACAACTTGCAGACTGACTTCGGAGATCTAAGGTTTGCTTAGTGAAGGTAATTCAATCGTCCCGACGAGTTCTGTCTGCTTCAACGCCAATTTTGTGTCCCATTAGTTGGAAGTGTTTAGGTTGATGGACTGCGACGATGTGATGCGTGATTGCAACAGGAAGGGCCAGGTAATATTCATTTCGAATTGACATGTTCTATGCACCTCAGCTTTATATTACATGTGGCAGGCCTAACCAGGGAATCTTGAGGTTCAAGTCTAAAACTTAGCATCCCAACATGTTCGAAACCCGCCATGCTGGTAGACGTCAACGCGGTTGAAGGAGAGCTAAGCATTGCGATCGCTCGATCGCTGAAGAACAAAGAATAGGCTATCAGTGTTCACTCGATGGGGATGGAAGGGTAAAACGGAAAGGTCGTGGGAAGATCTGCAGTTAGCTTCAATAAAGTGGACAATTTGGCCGATGCTAACGAAGTCAATGCGAGTAAGATGACTTGAATGCTCAAACACAAAGAACTGATTGACAAAGATTCGTATTTACTACGCATGCAAGCGTAGCGCAAGGTGCCTTTCACAGGGATGGCGATGGTGTGGCTGCGATCAACTGCACACTGCAGCGTCGCATTCACAAACGTCTGCTCACACTCCACTCCATGCAGCAGTCACTGTGCCACTGTCTTCGTCCACGCACCCCTCTCAGCAGCACGTTCGCAATGAGGTGAGTGGTGCTACTCTTCTCCTCGTGGCAGACGAGGTGACACACTGCACATATGGTGATTGGCTGTGTGAGGCTGCGGCAATTGTCGGTCCTACTGATGTCAATTTCAGTAGTTCACTTGGCAACCGGCTTACCTCATCTCGCAATGAAGGCGTCTTTCGGTAATCGCCAGTGAGGATGAATCGCTACCAATACTCTCCTCCATATTTCAGCCACAACTGCATAAAGATTCTCGAGAGCGATAGACGATGTGTCTGTTAATATTTTCGGCTCTTTGCAAATGCTATGCGGTAGCACCAAACCAGCCTTCATGCCCACGAAGCTCAGATGGTGCTTACCAACTGCTACAATTGGCACTCACTCTCACTCTGCATCCTAATTTACACTTAACATGCAGACTTAAGATCGTCGTATTGCTTCCCAAGCCGACGTGTTTGTTGCAGACAGATTGCCTCCAGCAAGCTGAAAACACTTGATTAGTGGAAGGGCTGCGTGACACCACGTATGACTCGTTGGTTGATGTTGCATTAAGTCGAATCTACCGGCTCTGCCTAACAAACAAAAAGCCTTTATCTATTCCAACGTTATGCCAAATATCGCCGAGCTTACTTTACCGATGCTTAGCAAAAGCTCGGCGGGAAAGTAAACTTTGTTAAATGGTGGGTGAAGTTACATGCACAGAGGAATATGCACAAATGAGAGCTATTTATGAACTGAAATGGGTGGGGCGTTGGCAACGAGAGTATTGATCGGCAGCGAGTGGTGCCGAGCCACCTCTTGACGTGAGACATCACTTGCATGAGCATCATCTGCCCTCCACACGAAGGTGGTCAGCTTTAGTTGTCTTACCACGCAATTTTGCATCTTCATTGTCATTCATGTCTATGCTACCCTAAGCTCCAGCAAAACAAAAAAGTGCGGCATAAATGTAATGGACAATGAGGCCACTGATGCGGAAGAAGAGAATTTTCACACCGGCACATTCTGTGCCAATTTTGCACGAAGTCACTTAGAAGCACTTGATGGGGATGTCCATTGTGGGAGGCAGATGCGGTGCAGGCAGTATTTGCCACGAATGCTCTGTTAGGCAGGCGTACATCTCAAGACGGTGGAGGAACCGAACCACCAGAGCCGTGGCATGGCAGTCACTGCTCAGGGTCAGCATTAGCAACAGTGGACAGTCCCGACGCGGTGACATGGCGAGATGGAGGTGGGAGAGGAGAAGGAGGTCGAGAAGGGGGAGGGGAAGGAGGCGGAGGAAAAGGAGGAAGATGGCACACACCAGCATTGGCAGCACTACGTGTGTTGTCAGATTGGATGCTTCCCCGTCTGAGGCATCACAGTGGACAGCCATGACATTGTGAGAGGTGAAATGAAGGTGGCCTGTCAGTGTCAGTGTCAGTGTCAGTGTCAACAGCTCATTTGAATATAAACAAATTATGCCGCTAGTGCTTTGCCAAACCTTTGACAGCGTAGCCGGCTTGGGTGGGATATGAGGACCGATTAACAAGGGCAGGCCACACCCTGATAGCATGAGGTTCTTGACGGTAGCTGGTCAGCAACGCTTACCGTAAGAGCGCACTGGTTGTGTTGAGCGGCAGAGGCATTTGCAGGACCGCCTTTGGCCATGTTAACCTCACAGATGTGTTTGCTATTGGAGGGGATGCAAATTACTGCACAAGCCGACAAGTTAGCGCAGACAAGTGGGACGGCGCCACACACAAATGGCCTGCTTGCCACTGTGGTCGTATGCGCTGCCGTCAACTGCTATAACTTCCCTCTCTTGACCGCGCAGTTAAGCATTAACCCCACCTTTACCACTCTCACATGCATTACTTAAACGATGTTGGTGGCTCTTGCTCTCAACCGATCTGACATCTGCGCACGTCAAAGAGTGCTTGCCAACTGATTGATCACCTAACCAAGTGCTTGCTTTTTCTCTCGCTGCCTCCACCTCCACCACCACTACCCCCACAATACTCACAGCCCGAAGATGCACGAGTGCCTCTCTTGGGACTGCGTTACGCGTGCTTCTTCAATCGTCACGCGAAACAACCGTCTCCTTTTAATGACAGTGCTTCGTTCTGCGGCTTCAGCGGCACCACAGCTTCATGCCTTCTTCAAGGTTTCCAATGTATTGCCCTTGACAGGCTATGTTAGGGAGGAATGTAACTATTGCTAGAATGTTCTTTCTTCTTCGTTACGCAGACAGCATTCTGCCTCTCTGATGTGCTTATTAATGGGCGATTGAAGCATCCAAGCAGTGCTAACACCATACACTACATAGGCAGCTACATGAAGGCGTTCCATTCGGTGGAATAAGTAATCTTTACGTATGACCCGTTGCAACTCTGAATGGCCCTTCTAGTGAACGCGTCTCCTTCCTTCACACACATTCCAGCGTCACTCAATCCGTTTGCAATTGGCCTGCAAGCGTAGTTCGCCAGCGACCGTAAACTGGTCGGAGAGTGCCGTGGCTTCCCTCAAAGCAGGCATTAACAAAGTAAGATGAAGGAGGATGAGGTGAACAGGCGGCAGCTCAGTGCCAACTTAATCAGAGCTCCAGTCACCTTACTACCCGATTCTTTGGCATTAGCCATTGCATTTTACTGCCCGTGCCTCCACTTGCCAGGTGGTTTAGCTGCTCAACACTTGCTCTATCCCTCACCAAACGTGCCGGTCGGCTTTGTGCATGGTGTGCGAATGCTCAATCTCTTACGTTAAGAGGGGCATGCGAGCTCTCATTGAGGTCTCGATTCGAACATCTTTTCACTTGTAATGCAGGGCCCATTTCCAATCACCTCCTTTTGTCTTAATTAACCCCAAATGCAATGTGCCTTGTTGGACACGCTAGAAATATTTCGGAGGATGGACAAGGCAGCAAAGTTTTAAAGCTCAGTTATACGCGTTATTGGGAGGCGTGGTGGAGATTTCCGTCATTGGCAAACCAGATGAGACGCGTAGCCACTGTTGGGATCACCAGTGACACTCGTAGTCGTGCGTGAATGGCTTTCAGCAGCTGAATGTTCAACTGCCAAAGGGTTGGTCGTGCCATCGCCGCACTTATTTTGCTTGAGAGCTCGCAAAGGCTAGCGGGCATGGCGAGGTGGCGGTTCCGATTAAATTCATCCAGGCGGCTATTCAATGCACGCCGACGCATTGCTGCTAATGTTTGCGTGAGGCAGTGAGCAATTTGAGGCAATTTTTGTGCTCATGTTTAGCTAAGCAGACATCCCCTTCATAATGCAATGTTGCATGGATCGTTGCTCTCCTCCTTTGTTTGTAGAGATGAGTAACTTTTGTAGCATTTTAGAGCAAATCCAATTGGCCAAACATTGACATTTGATGATTTCATACACTCTTTCTCGGAAGCTTTAGCAAGTACGTCATTTCAGACCACGCAGCTGTATCTAATGGAATTCATGTGTTACTTGCAGACATTTAATGCCTAAGTCACGTGTCGGCAGGTAGTTGGATGGATGCTCGTTCTCCCATCTTTAGGCTTGGTATTCCCTGAACTGAAACGCTCTGCTTATGCCCTAAAGAAAACAAGTTGTTAGAGGAAGTTCTGATCATCTGCTGGAGATTGCAACCTTCTCTGATGTTTAAAAGAGCTACGGTATTTTTAATTCGACCCATTTGGAACCACCCTTGCCTCTCCATGCAAATCTTTTAAAAGATCACACCAAGTCTGTGAAACAGTAGGTCAAATTCGCTTAGCGATTGACACTGCAGCTATTTGGTGCTTCTGGTCTTCGGTTACGTGTCTGCGTAGGAAATACGTGGCTTGACCATCTTTGATGTCCTACAGCAAAATGTCTTCGAACTGTGATGGAAGAATGGCCTTTCGTTCGAAGCAGACAATTGGGAATACCATGTCCGTTTCGAATGCACAAAGCAAAGCTGTGAAGCTCGTTCACGCATCAACTCATTTGAGAGCGATTTTTCAATTAAAGAAAAGTTTTGGTTTTCTAAATCATTGAGAAAAGCTTGTTTCACACGGTTTCGAAACTTTTGTTAATGGCCAGTGCATTGAGTTGTCGATAGCGTTGTAACATATTCCTTCTCAGCATTCCGGAATATTTTTTCCTCTTACTAGACTTCTTCATTCCATGTGGCTTGCGCTTCCAAAGCTGGTTTGGGAAGTCGTTTTTCACATAAGGAAAAGGAGGCTTGAAGTCCCCAACATGACCTACCAGTCACCATTGTTTCGCGCAATCAAGTGGAATTGAAGGTCACTCTCTTTCTGCACGCCTTTCTTTTCATGCAAGTCGCAAAGCATGACCTTTCAAATCGCGAAGGCTTTTGCAATTTAGTTTTTGTGGTAGAAATGTGGACGGTTTGGAGACGCCAAGTGCGTTCACAACTCTACGAAATATGTGGAGATGCTAGTGCTGGAGGTGTGACCCCGCAATGTGAGGAAGGCCTTAGTGTTACGAAAATTTCCAATCAACTTTATCAATCAGACATTTTGGAATTGGGAATACCGAGGGGAAGTCGGAAGTTCGCATAGAACAGCTCCTTCTGAATCAGAGTATTTTGCTCGCAGACGCCATTAGGAAGGATTAGAGGCAAACTGCTCCTGTGGCATTCTATGGTTGCTCAAGCACCCAAAGCGCCCTATACACTCAGTCAATTCTGGTTGTGCTTTGAAGAAATGTCCTTGCAACATTACGAGTCTTTCCTGGCGGTGAGAGAAGTCATGACTGTTACCCAGAATATGCACATCCAGCAGAATGCCATGACCCAGAGGTCAGCTCATTCATAAATGTCAAAATGCCCACCTAAGGGCAGCTCATCAAAGTAACTACTAAACAGGCAACTATCTTTCACTCACTCGTCTCATTTGAATGCCACGCAAAACGAGGTGAATCCAAGTAACTGTGATGCAAATGCCTGCTGGGAGCATTCGCCGCCCATTGCCAATTTCTAGCCATGCAACGCTGGATCAGCGCCAAATGAGTCAAGCCGAGTTGTGGCATCAGCTTAGCTGAAAGAATGGGAGATTTCTGCGATAAAATCAACAAACTCTACCACCCGGTTGGCGGTAATGCTCGCTGTGCAAACAAGCGTTTAAGCACGGGGTGGACGCATGATCCAGGTAAGTAGGCGGTGCTTCAGAGCACAGCTGAATGCCGGTCTGCTCATTAAAATGGCACTATGAACATGCCACAGAAGCTCCCTCACCTTTCTTGGTCTCATGGCTTTTGCTCACAATGCTTTAGCCGGGAATTGCGGTCAACCTCATTATCTTACCCATCTCATTCACTACCACACACCACCACCACCTTGTTAGCACCGAATTCAGTTGCCCACCTGCACACGCTTCGCACTATTTACAGGTCGCATAGATTTCCGGAGCACCTCCATGGCCTGCAACTCCTTCTCTGCCTTCTCGCAATTCAATTGAAAAGTAAACTCAACAATAAGTCTAACGCATGCGAGAGACCGCTCCACGTAGGAGGTCAACTCGAACCCCAAAATGAACGCTTGCCGAAAGCCAATTCGATATGTTTGGTGGTCAAAGTGAGGAGAAGAAACGGCCAGAAGCAGTGTTTGCCCGATGACTTGTCCAGTCGCAAAAACGGCTTCCGCACTACATGGCGGTAAGAATTCTGTCTGGAAGCGCAGCGCTCTCAGTCACGAAAAAGTGGGATTCTGTGGATTGCTGAGCTGTGCGGAGAGAACGACTGACGAATCGGATGACTGGCAAAATGAACGACTGGGTTTTGTCGGAATGCGCTACTCACACATCGAGTTCACCTATTTGGCACAAAACACTTGGCCAGCAGAACGCCATGTGGTTCTATAAATTTGTGAAATCTTTTCCGTTGCATTGAATTATGGCTCTGCAGCTTGCGTTTCAACTGCTCTTGATGAGCGAAGCAGCCGCCACTTCTCCGTCAAACTGTGAAGATGACAAAGCCACAAAATGCATTGTAACTGCATCGAAACTTCTCCTTCTGCCCCCAAAACTGGCGTGGCTCTTGGGATCAAGAGTTCAGTGAAGAACGTGTCGCTTCTAACATTGACGACTTAAATATAATTGCGCAGTTTTCGTTTTAGCCTCCTTTCTGCCACCCTCAACTAAGCTCCGACTTGGAAATCGTAAGCCGCATACGCAATCGCGTGCCTCGCCCAGCCTCGCCTCTCCAAGGCGTGTTGGAAATCCCCACTCCAACTAGCATTCAGTGGCACTTTGCGGCGATTTGAGGCCCCAGTGTCAAGGACACAAGTACAATTAGTTGGACTGTACACTACAACTTCAAGTGGGCAACACTGAGAGAACTTACAAAAACGCTGTCCTTCTTTTCGGTTAACCCTCTTCGTTGGTGGAATGCCACAAATCCAGCTATGAATTCAAGGGGGGTGAAACTTCTGTACCTTCGGCGAACCGCAAATCACCAACTTCTGCAGCACTTTTCGTGCACTCCTTTAACAAGTTTCGCAAAAGATCACTTTGAGGTGAATTTGGAAACAAAAGACTCCGTCAAAATTTGAATAGGACGTCAGTATCCCCAAAAGGTACTAAAATGGGAAGATTTATGTCGTCGTAGGACTAAAAATAGGATTGGCTCGATCGCAGTCACAAATCACTATGAAAAGCGTTGTGGTTTTACTCCTCCTACCGCAGATTGTTTTCCTAGTACTTTTGGGCTTGAACAGAGTGAATGATGGAACGAACACAGAAAATGGCGAGACAGGCATTGCTAAGCTGGGCAAAATTGCCTCGGTACGACAAGAATTTGCACAAATAATTATTAATTTAATGGGCCGTCTGTCACAAATGGCGTTCATCGTCCCACTGCCACGTCAGAGCTTTTCAACTTCAAGTCAGCAAGCAAGCTAAGCTGGGCTTGCTTTAAGAACAGCGCCTTGAGACTTCCCTGTGCATAAGGTGCGACACTGGTGGGATGGATCCTGCATCGTCCACCCACAGCAGGGTCGCAGAGGCGTGCCGGCGTGGGCGCAAAATCCTCTAGGCAAAGCACTCGCCTAGAGACCCCGACAAGGCGGCTTCGTCATGGTGACAGCACTGCGCACAACCCATCAATTTGTCCAGGTCTGAGCACGCCTTTTGCTGACTTGACGAAACAGGTGGGCTGAATGTTGTCGAATGTGTCCAACTCACGTGCGTGTGCTCATAAGGACAGCCTTAATTGACCCACCAGATGCAAATATGCAACCACAACTGTCTAGCGCAGATTTTTAATGAATCCTACTTGGCCTGTACTGAACCCTCCGGTAGGGTTTAACTACACATTTGGGAAGCATAAATAAATGATTGTGACCCACCGCTCACATAATTAAATTGTAAGCACCTCTCCTTTTTTTTTTATTGCCCACAAGTGGGACACTTGCATGTTTGGAGAGAAAATTTTTCGTGAGAAAAATTTGCACACCCTATAATGCTGCAATCCTCATTTGCACAGTTCAACAGCCTTTTTTCCTCCTGTCAGGCAGGAAGATTCCGGATGAATAGGCTGGGCCGAGCGGAAGGCATTCAAATGGGCCGATTTCGTGAAGCCAACATGACCACACGAAACAAAAGCTTTAAAGTGATGCTCTCCTTTGCCTTTCCTTTATTGGATCTTAATAAAAGCTTAAAAAGACACCTCGAAGCGTGTTCACTAAATTTTTGTTGTAATAATTCATCACAAAACACAATTCTCCAACTAACAATAACAGTTCAGTAACAGAAGAGTGTTGAAGTGGGTGTTTAAAAGGAAACTCATGGGTTTTTTTATTGGAAATGTTTTTTTTTTTGGGTACAATCATGGATTGGGAATTTTCATTGCGCTGCCCTTTGAAGGCTGCCAGTGGGCATCTCCAAATCTAATTAGTCCAACCGCTATGCACAAAAATAAGACCTGCGGGGATCGGTTGGATCTTCGCCGCGGCTTTGCGACGCCTTCACTTCAAAAGGTTCGGCCGAGCCCAAACCCACTCCCTCCGCCGCCTTAATGACCCTGTTTGATCGGTTGCATCTGGTGCGAATGTACCTTCTGTATGAATCCACAATATATTCTCTTCCCATTATTCCCTTGGATAAAAAATCGCGTACCTCCTTTTTTTAACAGCGAAGGCGCTTGTGATAAATAAGAACCTGCTCCAGTCTTGTAAATGTCCATCATCAAGAAGATAAAACTGCAGTGCGTGGACAACTTTGCAACATTTGGGAAGCGAATGCCTTACAATGGCTGAGTTTATTGTTTGTTGGCTAGCGAGTGTAAAAGTTTGCGTAGAATTTTGCACGAGCCACTTGTAGCCTCACTGAAATGCTCGAAGTCTGTCCGGTAAAGGACTAAATGCATGTGACTGTGAAACAGGTAAGTTTGGGCTTATGCGGGCGCTATGTGCACCGCAACAAAAAGGCACTGGCACAGTTGCCTTTGAAGTTTCCCTCCCACTTAAACGTCTGCTGTCCGTGGCATTGTCCGAAGCATAAAAAAACTGCCCCTCGTAACTGCGCATCCTTGCACGAGAAGTAGGAAGAGGTTTAGTCAAGCAGCCAAAAAGGAAGAAAGGCCGACAGTGGTGGCGTTTTAGTTCCGCTTTTGTCTCGCCTTTATCGCTAATCATTTTGGACTTAGTTTGGGCGGCGACGTTTACCGTCTCCCTCCACCCTCCATCCATCTTCAGCACAGTGGAGGTGGAAGTAAAAAGAGCATTCCGGTTTTCTTTATCTTTTAAGTCGGAATTTTTATTGCGGGATTTCGTTACCTTTTGTGCAGCGTTTGTTCAAGTTAAGCTCAAATTACGCCATCCGGGATGGCACTGTCATTGCAATTTCTGCATGAAATTGAATGCCTCCATTAGGAAGCAAATATTCTGTTCTTAAATTTAATTCACATGAGTCTTGTAATTTGGATGATGCAACTTGCCATGATTTAGCAGCTGCAACTTTTGTTAAAACAAAGTTAGTTGCAGGAATAAAACTTGTTCATCGTTGTTAAGTTAAAGACGTTAAATTTCAATTTTTTGACAATTTCAATGCCGAGTTTGAAGCGCCCCCAGCATCCCTAGAAGACGGAGAGAAGACTAAGCGTAGATCAGAAAGCACGTATTCACAAGAGGGTCAAAGGGGCTGCTGTCATGGCCCGAGGGCCAGCCCACGCAGCTAGGTTCGAGAAGGCCGCCACCAATGCGTCGGATCAACCAACAGTCCAAAAAAGCAAAGCACTACACAGCCCCTCTCTTCTTTCGAGCTTTGACCCCCACGCTCCCCTCCATCCACCTCCCCTGTCAGCCATCACAACGGAAGCAGTGGTGCGAGAAGCACTCACGAGCTCACCGTGCCAGGCGCTGACATCCGACGCAAATGGGGCGAGACTTGACACCACGTCAAATGCTCCCTCATGGCTGTGCGACTCCACCCGGAGGTTCGCCCGGCTTGCCAACTAACTTCGGAGCAGGAGATTCAGCCGACCATCAATCCATCCTTTGAGAGGTTAGCTTACGGGCCGCCTTTCCAGATGGTCGTCGGTTAGGATTGCCTCGTTGCTAATAGCTTTCCTGTAGAGCACAAGAGCGGGATTGTGTGGAAGACAAACGTCGCTAGTAGCCCTTCAGCAGAGGCACTTCTATCGCATTGCTGTGATGCGTCACTTGCAGGACAAATGGAGGTAGAAAATGTACAAAGTCGGGTCCGCTTTCCTCTGCCACCACTGTAGCGTCCCGAGCATCCCTAGAAGACGGAGAGAAGGCTGAGTGTAGATCTCAATACGTGCATTCCAGATAGGAAGGAAGGAAGGAAGGAAGGAAGGAAGGAAGGAAGGAAGGAAGGAAGAAGGGAAGAGAACTGCTGGCATTGCCGGGAGGCCAGCCCACACAGCGAGGTTCGAGATGGTCGTCACCAATGTGTAGGTCTATCCAGCAGTCCAGAAACAAAGCACCACTAGTGTTGTCTGAGCTTTCGTAGAATGACATGTCAGTGGAGAGATATTCATCTCACTAGTCGCCAATCATAAAACTAGATGAAAAAGACAAAGCTGCCATCCATGTGATAGCGGCAACAATCCAGTGCAGATTGGACCAAGGCTAAGTGTAGATCAGAATGCCTGCATTCAAGACAGCGGGGAAAGGGGCTGCCGACATGGTTTGGAGTCTGGCCCACGCAGCGAGGTTCGAGACGGCCGCTGCTAATCTGCAGGCCCAAGCAACAGTCCTAACAAACAAAACGCTACAAAGTTTTCTCCGATTGTCCCGCAGTATTTAATCATTGGCGTATTTTATGTCAATGTAGTCCTTTCCATCCATTCCGCATCCCTTAATCAGTCTGACACCTCACTGATGATTGGTTATTGTGATGAATGGCATCCTCATTCTTTTTTTGGTAGACGATTTCAATTTCGGGAATAAATATGCTTTCCATCTTGCGAAAAACCAAGTAGCTTGTTCGTCGTTTGTAATTTATGCCGTTTCGCACATTCCCCCCCTTTGGCAGCAATGGCGACCATCTTGGTCGACCAGAAATGCTGCGGGGTTGACTACAATTTATAGCCCTTAGCTGCGGCTGTCCAACAGTTGCTGCTGTATCACATAACTCAAAGAAGCTACAAATTAGCTTTTCGTGCCGATGAAAAAAACGGCTTTTTGGAAGCAGAGGAAAGATGGAGCATAAGATACCTCTTGTTAGTGATGCTTTTTGCTCAAACAATTTGTGCCTTTTTAAAACAGAATAAATGCAGGTCTAACCCACGAGGCGAAGCCAAATTATAAATCCTTATTTTCAGCCAACAAAAATTGGAGCACTGATTTAGTAGCTTAATTTCGTTCTTCAGCTCAGGTCTCATAAGGACGTGTTTCGGATCACGGCTTTGAGAAATTTTTTTGTCCGGAAAGACTAATTATTTTTAGAAATGCTTCGCCTTCCTGCGTGTTGTGCCTCCTTCCTTGAGGGAATGAGTATGTCATGGTTGCTTGAAGTGTACAAAGTTGAAAGTACTTTGGCTACATGCGAGGCTGTTTTGTGGAGCCGCACTCGTCGTGCCTCCCATGCTTTTTTAGCATGCATTGCTAGCTCTTTGATGTTGCGAACCTACAATGCAGTACTTGGAGAGTTCTTCGAATGCGAAAGGCGATGTATTACTCGGCAAAATGTATGCTTAGGGGCGGAGAGCAATTGGAGCCACCAGGACAGCCCCGACGCCCGTCCACCTAGACGAGCCACAATAGTCAAAGTTGAACAAGCAAACGCATAGCAAAAATTTAATAGTACCCACAAATGAAGTGAGTAAATTAAAAGTTGCCACTTAGGTAAGGCCTGAGAAGCTTTATAAACAGGTGAATTCGGTTCCCTGATAGTTTGCTCAAACGCATTCTTCTTGCGATGGCCTGGTTATACCCCTCTTCTTGTTTGGAGGTTTATCCACCAAAACGTTGCGTGTTTTGGATGAGGTCAAGTGCTTACCACGATCTGTACCTCATTGGTTAAGCAGGCTAAGCAGCCAACCAATGAAAACTCGAGTAGGTTGTGCGTCCCGGCCTATATAAGAGCAACTAATATGAGTTTACGCGAATTCATCGTGTCTGCACTCGCCCAACGGACAGTCACAATTCCACAATGAAACTTTGCTTTCTCTTCTTCTGCGTAATTAGTCTGGTAATGACTGAAAGAAGTGAAGCCGGTAAGTCAACTCTGACTGATGCTTTGCCATCCCACCCGATGGCGACATGCTGGACGAAGTGAGGTAAAAGGCGCGAACACGAAGAGGTGTTTCCCATTAAAACTGTGCATCAGCACTGAATGTTGTTAATACCTGCAAATCAACTGTAATTTTCATTGTTTTCTTTTGACAAATGAAGGCGAGACGGGTCATTCAATGTCCAAACGAGGTTTGCATTTCTTCCGCCTTCGAAGATCGCCTCACTGCGTTGACATGGACCCCGAGACGCTTCACCAAATCCTGGTATCTGCTTCAATCTCAAAATCAACTTAAAATGTTTGGTTTTATATCCTTTTTAATCCTGCATTTTCATTCATCTTGATTAGTAAGGTGAGCTCACATTTAGAAGAAGCAAATTATGTGGACTTGAGACCAGAAATTGATGGTCTTCTTACTGTCAAAATGGCAGCCTCTAGTGGGTTTTAGTAGAATTTGTCGCGTACGTTTTGCATTTAGTTAGTGTTGAGAAGTTTTTCTTGTCTCTTTTAGTTGTATGGCATTTGTCCCATCGACTACAGAACGTCGAGTTCGTACGATGAGAAGTAATGAAGCAATGGGCAAATAACATAGCCTGGAAAAAGGGGTCATTAACACTGTATTATACTTTATTTTATTTCGGTAAAATAAAGTCTTTACACGCTTTCACGAGCCCATCCATCCTGGCTTGCATACACCGCCTGCGTTTAGTAGTGCAGCGATTCATTCGCGGCAGACCTCTGCCGGGCAATTCTTATGAAGCCGTTTCGTCCCCCTCCCCGACAGCTTGCCGCTACTTTTGTTTTTTCCTTCTGTCTGTGCCCATAAGTGGAACATTAAATTGATTGCATGCAGCGGAATTAGGGTTTCCAAGCATGAGGGCGCACTCAAATGTAACCAGCAAACTGATGTGGCCTACTTCAACTGTTGACCCAGAAAGTACAAGCTAGAAAGGCAACTAATTGGTTCATGCATTAGGAAGTGGACAGCCATGAAAGACAACTCCTTAGAAGGCTTCCCAACCACAACGAAATCCTCTTTAGGCCGCTACTGCAATTTATCAAATTAGTGATGTTTCCGCTTTGGCATTTGGAAGGACACTTCACAGAGCTGAGAAGTACCTTTTGTGTGGCGCAAGAAAGGTAATGGCCTAGCACAAAAGCGCAGCAAAGAAATCAACTAATGTAGACTGCTAGTGTGCACAGTAGACTAAAAATACTGTGTCGCGCTCCAGCGCGACTTCGAATAAAAGGACCTCATTTTAGGCACTAGAATAGCCAAATTCGTTGAGCAAAACGATAAGCTACGAGTGCATCCCAGTCGGTGCTGAAATTTCTCAACCAGAGGGGAAAGGCTGGAACGTTGGGGAGAGTTGCCAAAATGAGCAGCGAATGGCCTTTAAACTTTCCAATTAACGACCGGACAATCGGACGGTTCGTGACACAGCGCATACGTGCGAAACATGTTCAAGAGGAAGCCAGCCGAGGCTGCGGCTTGGCATATGCTTTGCTTTCTTAACTAGGACGTCATCGCCGAGGTCCAAATGTCCAAATCCTCAAGGAAAACTCTGCGCTTAGCTTCCTGTCGCCTTTAATTTTGTCAAAAATAGTAGGACAAATATGACCAAAGCCTGCATTGGGATAATTCTCATGCCTTCATAGAGTGAGCCCTTGACGAATTCATGCTGACCTTCCATATGTCAATGCAAATTTATTTTCCACCAGATGGCATGGCACTGTAATGTTTGGCCGGCCTTCATAAACTTGGGACATCTTGTTTTTTTTATCTTGCTCGGACCGACAGAGTCCGGTTCCTAACTCGAAATGTGATCCTCTGTTGTTTGCCAGTCGTTCAGTGCTCTCGTCAGCCTTTTCAAGGCAATTGCATGTGTGCGTGGGAGTTAAAATGAACGCCGTTTGCTTCACCTTACGTAGCCTTCGCGCATTTTACAAGTCGTCCAACGCTAGGCCGAGCCCCACGACTGCGAGAAATGTTGTTTTTTATCGCACGGTTTAGGCTAGCAGAGCACTTTCCCATCCAAAACTCAGCTTGATGATGTGGGCGAGTGCTTTGTCCAGAGCATCTCAAACACTGTTGTTGCGTTGCATAACTTAGGCGTGGTTTAAAATAAAGCCCATTTGCATTGCTTGCCCTTCTCCTCTGTCAGGCATTCTGCTTAATGGGCGTCGGGGCGCCTTACAGACTTGCGTGGCAGGCTAGCGGGCGGCAAACATGGCAACACACTTATTGCATTGTTGAGTGTACTTTGCAAGGGATTCGGACAGCTTCCCCATTCTCATGAGAATAATAAAACGGCCGTCTTCATTTGGATTGTGTCAAAAGTGGGCAACAAGAGGCCAGTAGGATCACTAGTCCAGTGTTAGCAAATTTTCCCTTACTAGTTTTAGCAACATCACAAGCGCCCGTTTAGACCGACCCATCAAGTTCATGTCTGCACGGATTGCCATTTAATGCACAAATTTTAGAGAGTCAAAACAATTTTTGCCTGACCCAGCATGTCACATTTGATAGTTGTGTGATGTTTTGCATTTTCTGACAGTTTGATGCTTTTTCAGGCAAGTATTGCGAAAAACCCACAAAACCCACTGTTAGTCGGTTGCAGTACGGCCTTGATAATTTTCACGCGTGAAGAAAACTTTCAAAATGAGAATTCTTGGTAAAATTGTAATGTTAGAAACTGCTTAAAAATTCAAAACCTCTAGCCTGCGCGTTTTGTCTCTTTTGCTTGGAACTCGGCAAAATGTGTTATTAATTCATCAGACCATCTTGAACCATGGGAACAGCTTTGCTCGGGTGACAGCAATTCCTCCTCTCCTGAGGTGCGTGGCATCCTTCTGCCTCTCGAGTCTGCACGGGTTCTCCAGACAAGATCTCAAAAAAGCATTTGTTTGCCTGCATCGTCCTGAACAGGTTAACTAAGGTGACGTGGAGAGAACTTAGCCAGAAATACAAGCAGGAAGTTTTGCACGGAGATTCGCAAGCCAATTCCATTGAATTGATCCTCTTTGTTCCAACTTTGGGCTAATCGGGTTAATGGCCGGCTGTGAAGATGTCAATGATTAAAAAACTTGAAAAAAATTCAACCAATCGAGGTAAATTTCACGACGCTGCGTGGCAAGGCGAGGGCTAATTTAAGAGCGAAAGCCTGCAACCGCGAGAACGGCGATTCAAGCTGAATGCAAAATAAATCAGTCTGAGTGGGCTGATCTCTCCATCGCTTGACCAAGTTCGTGTTCCATCACGTTCCGCAGAGCGCAAAATGCTCCTATTTTGATAACCTGTGGTAAAATGCGCGGTTGCTAACAACTGAGGAAATGCGATGGATTCACTGAGCGGCATTGCCCATCAACCCGTGAGGAATGTTGAAATTCCAGTTCTTGATTGACTTAACTGGAAGTTAAGTAGTAAAATTCTCAAATGGAGAGCCTATTAGGGGACTGGAGCTGCTAGTTTTTATTCGTCCAAAACGCATTTTAAGGTGGTTGCATTTTGAAGGCGTTCAATTAGCACAGACAATCTCGCAAGCTTTGTTCCAGGCTGTGTGCATGCTTTGGCACCTGTCCCTAAGCCCAATCGTTTCAGTGGTTAAAACCGGTCCAAGTGTGGTTTTGAGTGAATATTGACCCGATCCCACAAGTTAGTCAAACGACAGGACGCTGACGAGATGCTGGAATGCAGATGGCAAGCAACAGCAAAGTTGAGAAGTAGAGTGGGAAAGTCAACTGTGGTCTTGGACAGCGGTGATGCTCCACTAATCCGTTTTGGTGTTGTCTAGTGAGAAAGTTGATCTCCCTTGTAACCCAATTGAATTATTATTATTCTTGTGACTACAGTGCTTCGCCTGCATAATGCCCTAGCCTCCACTACATGCAGTGGTGAAATTTACCTCGACCAGCCATACCATCCATGCTTCTGCAATCACCTCCAGTGCCAAAATGTACTAAGGGCACCGCACAGTTCGAATTGGCTGGCATGCAAAAGCTAATGGCTGTTTTAGCTCTTCGCGTCCATTTGCCATGGGCTTGGAAAGTTCTCAGGCATAAGGCCCCAACCTTTTTCCTAAAATCGTAATGAAGAGCCTTGCGTACTGTTTATCGTTCAGTAGTCATTTTTACCACCTCTTTCGGAGTGACATTAATGCGATCCACGTGACAGCCGTGCGACACCTAACCCAAACTAAAGACACGCTCCAATCCAAATTCTTGGCACCCTATATAAAAAAGTTGACTGCGTGAATGATTAATGCTTCTTACACATCTGCCTTGACAGAGTAGCTCTGGATCGTCTACGAAAACCAACTAGCAAGAGTAGATGCAAAACATTTGCCACTTGAAAGCACTCCATTTTCCATCGTTCGAGCCTGAGCAGTGCAGAGCGAACATAGCTCCGCAGTCCGCTAACCAGCGAATGTTCACCCGCATAGATAGCTGTCTTACACTCACCATTGTCACAGGGCTCACAAATTTGCCCGTCAGTACATAAAGAGCTCATAAAACCACCTGCTTGTGTAAACATTTTCGAGTTGTACATCGACTGGCGCGAAAAATATGTGTGTCACTTGGAATCGCCTGTCGTCGCCACGCGCTATCACCACCCGTGAACATGAAAACCGAATGCTCGCCTTTGCTTGCACGTCGCCTCACATATTCCTTACAGTAAAAAGGCATTACTCGGGCCTTAATGCTAATAGGCTCATACCTTGAAATTGTGAAATGGTGAATTCAAGAACTGCTAATAATTCCACATCACTGTTAGTTTTGTCTAACAAATCTGATTCCTTTGGAGTTCGGCATCAAAAGCATCGAGAAGGGGCGAGAACGGGTGGGAACCTTGCACAAACTCTACCAAAGAACGGCATTCTTCCGTGTAAGATCAAACCTCAATAACGCAACGAAAATTCGACCTTAAAAGCCGTTTTTAATTCCTCAAAGCTTTGAGAGAGCCAAGCAAAAAAAGAATATGCATCTAACAGAACGCTAGTTAACTAAAAAAGTAGTCACACTACGAAACCTATACAAAAAATGCGCAAACTAGTCTCATTCATCAACTTCAATAAAATCGGTGAAATCCTCTGCCTCTATCGTCCTCAATTCCACATCCTCCACTTCGTCCTCTGCAGTGAAGCCGATTAGACCTGAGCCGACGCCAAAAACACCGAGCACAACAAGGGCGAGGACGCCGAAGACGAGACTGTCTCGGAAGGGTACGAGACACGTCGGCAAAACTGCGGATACGGGGTGAGGCACGGAAAAGAGGGAGGAAAACCATCCGCCACCACTACCACCAGCCTTCTCATCCGCCTCCATCTGTGCGTTCGCCGCTGCAGACGAAAAATGCTATTAAGTCGCTGCCTGGAGGGAGTTGTAGGTTTATTTATTCACACAAGTCCCTCGACAACTACATGTTGGTGGTATTTTGCATGCTAACCATCGTACATTGGCAAATTTCCGCCCCAAAACGAGCTGAACACGTAACTGTCGAGCTGTAACACGTACTTAAAAGCAAGCATCGTAAAACCGACACGGCATTTGCATGTTATGTGAATTAGAAAAAAACAAATACCATCTGCGTCACATTTCCATCGAAAACGCATGTCAACTGTAATTTCCACAGGATTATGTTAGAGGGAACTCCGGCAGCGCTGGATGACTAAGCACGGGATTGAGTAAGCACCTGAAAAGTCAATATTTTAGTGTCTCGCATCACATTTTTCGGTTTATTATAAAGTCTCACCATCATTACTGTGGCACTTTGGAAGCCATTTGCCACAGGTGAATGGCTTGCTAGCCTCAATAATCAAGTGCTCGCACAATCCTGTCTTAACAAACGGTCTTGGTCTTAAAAATGAATCGACCGAAGCCCTTAATGGCGGACTGTTTCGAAGCATATGAGAAAAAAGTCTCTCGTTGGCAACCATACTGGCTACCACTTGATCCGCAACGGAAAATATAGCAGAATGACACGGTGAACATAGAGGCTAAACTACACTCACAGGAGCGCATTGTGCTGGTAGCAGCGGGAAAGCAGAGACGCTGCACTCGACAACAAAGTTGGAGGAGGTTTTCGCACTGATAGATGTGGCTGATGAGGCGGTGGCAGATTTTGGATTCCTGTTGACGACAAACACGGTCGTAGTTCAGCAGCGGCCACAGACGTCCAAACAAGTAGGCGTCGATGGCCGAGGGCCTAAGGGAGAGAGGATTGAACCCTCGTTAACAGTATTGTAGCTTGAAACCTCCCCAGCTAAGACAACAAACGATGAAGTTCACTTTCATTTCAATATAAATTCTGCATTTAGCATACTGGGTTCTCAGCGTCCATAGATTGTCACCTGTCGTGCTGCATAGGACTTTCTCATTCAATTTCTACCAGCAGCTTACCAGAGCTTTATTGTTACAAAAGCTGTAAGCAGATCAGTTTGAAAAAATACGTGACGCGAAAATTGGATTTAGGTAGTAATTCAAGCAGAACGCCTTTTTGATATTACAAAGGAGGCGGCTTTTGGTCTAAAAATGATGCTTCAAATTTCAAACTAGGGGTCCGAAAGATAATTACGGTTCGTAAGACAAGGATTCTGTGCTAATTTGCACAGATTCACCAAACGTCGGGAATAAACTAATCACGTAATTTATAAAGTCAAAGTTGATTCGAAGAGCGAAGAATTGAGGTTTGCAAAAGATGAACTAACTTATCGCCAAGGAAGAAGTGCTTGTCACCCAGAATGTAGGAAAGCGCAGTGAGACAGCGTATGGCTCCTTCGTAGAGCTAAAAATGAGTTCAAAATCAGTGAGCCTATGGCCTCTCAACCAGTAAAAAAAGGCAGTAAACTCACTGTTGCTTCAACATATCTGTGGTGACTCTTCGTATCGCGATCAGCGCAAAGAGTCAACTGGGAAAATTCAGCGGATTCCATCAACATATTCCGCCAGCGTCGGGGGTACAAGAGGCCTTGAAGGTAAGAGAGGTTGGAACGGTAGAGGAGTGACGTATATGAACGATAGACATTAGCATCAGCCCAAATAAGCCAACGGCAGGCCGGTGTAAGGCGTCTTTCTACCGAGGTAACGAGGGATTCGAGATGAGCCAACTCCTCGTCAGAGAGCTCGTATTCTAGTCCATAATTCTAAAAAAAAACGTGTAAGCTGCAACCACACACCTCTTTACGCAAGTAGTCAATTATTCTGGAAACATCTGTGATCACATTATTGCCATGAATCAAAAGTGGAGTGCTGGAAAAGTTCGATACATCCGACCCTCGGCGAGAATTCAAATTGATTGGGCATCTTCCAAGTCGGAGATAAGTCTAAAGCATTTAAAATGCCAATTTAATTACGATAACGATGAGGCAGTCACTATCGAACGACTCAATGCCCCCGCTAGAGGGCCAAACGTAAAGATCCATCCGGTTAACCCGACGTATCGGTAAGTCACGCCAAAATGAATGGCCAAACGGGCCAATGGCATATCAAGCAGAGAAATCAAAATATTTGGGATTATCATGACAATTATGACTACAGCAGCATCAGATTACAAAATTTTTCAACGTTGGGACAATTTAGTTTCCAGACAATCAAGGCAATGCTTGACGGTAATAAAAAAATTAAATTAAACGTAAGATAAAAACACCTTAAAAGAAGCAAAAACAAAGCCATAATCAACAAGCGCCTAAGTTTTCTCGATGTAATCTGCAGTGCTACTAAATCAGTAGATTTCAGTTGGATGAATTCCTAAGTATAAGCAAAATCCCATCATCATCCTCTCAAATCTCACCAAGGTCCATTTTAAGCATATTATACATAAAAGCAATGATTGTTTGCTAAATTTAGCAATTTTTTGGGATTTCTTTAAGTAGATCGCAGATCTGCTACCTAAAGATAATACTTTTTAAATACCGCGTCTTCGCGAAAATTGGTAAACGTATGTCAATCGAGTATGGCCTTAAAGTTATAGCATGACAAGTTCATGGAGGAAATAAAGTGCGACGTTGAACGCCAAGTATTAAAGCATTTTGAAATTAAGAAAAGATTGGGGAAAGGTGTAGGTACAATTTTATACCTCTCCTGTCCATTTTAGCGAATTCGCTTCATAAGTCTATCTGGTTAACTCCTCTGCCCTAGCACATTTATTCTTGCTCTTGTGCAGTGTGTGATTGTGTTTTGCTGTGATGTAAACAATTTATTTTTTTTGTGAGAGAAGGTTTTATGGTTGATTTACTCAAATTCGAAACGCATCGCTTCGTTGAGGAATTATATACCAAAGTATTTCTCCCATCTACTTTTACCGTAACAGTTTTGGTCTTTTTTCAAATTTTAGGCTTATGGAATAGTTTGGAAGGCTATTTCAAGGACGACAAATGACACTGTTGCTCTAAAGAAAATTTTCGATGCATTTTGCAACAAAACTGACGCCCAAGTATTTGGATCCTTTTGGAAAAAATGGCCTTTTAGAGAACGTTCAGGGAAGTATTCTTTCTAAGAGAACTTGGTGATCATCCAAATATTGTGAGACTATACGACATTTTCAAGTCGAAGAACCGAAAGGATATATATCTTGTGTTTGAATACATGGGTAAGTTGCTGGCTTTGTCGCCTTCATGCAGCCGAAGAAACGGATCTTCACAAAGTAATCAAGCGCGGAAATATTCTTCATCCAATACACAAGCAATTTATAATGTATCAACTTCTTAGTGCAGTTACTTACCTCCATTCAGCCGAGGTCATTCATCGAGATCTAAAAGTGAGTTATTTATTTTTTTCTTTTGTGGCATTAATAAACGTACCCAAGTGGTATGCGACCCAACAGCAGTTCTAACAATGCTTTTACCTCTAGAACTTAAGCAAAATGCTTCATCGTTTTCATTTTTAAACCTCAGGAATGTGGTCGTAATTAAACTGACGTTTGGTATAGATCCGGTGTTGCAATCAGCCAAGTAGAATTCAGAAATCGACTATATCCTTTTAGAGATTTCGCAACGTCAAGACTAATGGAATATTTAATATTTTTTATCATCTTATCTCACTCTTACGACTAGTTGCATTTTATGATTTTTGGAATGTATACCGTGCAATATTTTGTAGTTGTAGTCATGTCATATGTTGCTTGATTGTATCACTTATGTCGAACTGCACTGTAGCATAGCCTCAGATTTTTTTAAGTTAAGCCACTGTCAGATAAGTTGCTCCATCCATAGTTACGCCGCATATGCTTGCAAGGATAGGTAAGCTATTAGCAGAAGCTAAATGAATTGAGCACTATGTGGTCAGTCTTTTTGCATCTAAACGAAATCATCTCCGCAAATAACTATTTTCAGCCTTAAACCTGAGGATACTTTAGTGTAGTAAGTCTCTGCACATCTGTTTTTTGCTTCGCTCCGGACAGCCCTCAAATGTGCTGATTGACTCTGCCTGTCGCATAAAGCTCTGTGATTTTGGACTGGCACGCTCGCTAGTCACCTTAAAGGAGCAGAAGCTTCGTAGCGGTGATGGACCGCTGATAAAAGAGGTAATGGCGGAGGCTCCATTGACGGAGTATGTGGCAACCCGATGGTACAGGGCACCAGAAATCCTTCTTGCCTCTGGCTACTACACCAAGGGTGTGGACCTCTGGTCCCTTGGCTGCATTCTGGGGGAAATGCTCCTCGGAAAACCCCTCTTTTCTGGTAGCTCTGCCCTTGATCAGCTGGAGCGCATCATAGCAACAATGCCCCATCCACTCTCCCAAGAAGGTAGGTGCTAATGACGATGTTCTCCTTCCAATCGTTTCCTACTTATATGGAGGTGATTTGCTTGCTTTTCTGTCATTTAGATTTGACTTGCATCAAGAGCCCTTATGGTACTCGTATCCTTTCTCAAGCAATTCTTAAGTAAGTAATTTGGTAGTTTGACAAACAATATGGCAAACCAAAATGTGATCTATATAGTTGTGTTTCCACATTGCTTACATTAGACATCGTAAGCCCGTAACGGCGATGCTTCCAGCCACAGTAGACAGAAACGGCGTTGAACTGATGAGCCGCCTGTTGCAATTTAACCCATTGAAAAGAGCCACAATTTGTGAGGCCCTCGATCATACTTACGTACGAAGGTGAGTGGCATTTACGTCTATTGCCTCCCCTACAGAGACATTGAATGTGCATAAGAGTTGGTGGATGCATGACATGGGTTCTGTAGGTATCACATGGGCGGCTGAAATAATTGTTCTTGGTCACTTCATCTCCGAGCATCAAAACAATGCTATTACTTAGGTATATCAACTACAGCCCCTGGATCTGGATCTTCTGCTAAGGGAATGCTTTTACTTTCACTAGCAGTAAGGGAGCTAGTCAGTTAAAATAAACCCACGCTTTCATCCTCCTCAAAAGCGTCACTGCAGAAAACAATTGACTTGGCAATACTTCAAACCAGTTGATGCTTTTAGGTGCATTTGTTGCATAGGCGATTTTGTCGCCGTTTTTCCATTGCAACACTATCCAGCTTAGCATTTGGCCTCATCGGTTTAAGGAGTGATCAAAGGCATCTCTATACGTCTACGTAGATTTATTATGATGGTTTTGAATGGGACAAGTATTTTATTGCTTTACCCTCAATTTGTCTTACCAATGTTCTTCCATCGTGAACTCCGCCCCAACCAGCCACTCTCATAGCATTCCTAAATTTACGACGTTCGCCTCCAACAGTCTGTCAATGCAATCGGAAATTTTTTCCTATCGTCTAATTTTGCTTACCGCTACCGCAAGGCTCCTATTATTTGAGTTGGGGAAGGGATAGGCTAGCGGAAACAGCAGAAAATGATGGATGATACATAAGTGAATTAAGGCAGATCTCTGACTTAAGACAAAAATTTTTATTCAATGGAAAGGCTGTCTAAAGTAGATTCATTCCCAACCTCTCTAACAAGGAAAGTCCATGCAGCTATTAGCCATCATTAGAATGGTTTCCCTTCCGGTTGAAGTAAACATTGCCACGGTGCTCGAATTAAGCAGTTCTACTTATGAATATCGAAGTACAATGACTGTCTCCTATCTTCACCATTGTTCTTATTTAAGGTTTCCTCAGTACCAAACTAATTACGCTTCGAACTGAAGAAAGCTTCTCTTTAGGAAACCCACAGAGCTTACCCTCACAGTTGGGTAAATTTATCCACAGTTGAGAAAACCAACACAGACCCTTTGCAAATGAAAAATCGAGCATTTATTGTACGCATGGATTGCTTCAGACTAATTTAAGAGATGGATCACTAAAATCGGTGGTTTATTACAATGTTTGTAGGTTCCGCCGAGCTCAAGAACAACTAATGACAATGTCAAAGCCTTTGCAACCTCCAGTTGATGACAACGTGCAATTATCAGTACGGGAATATCGAAAACGCCTCTTCCGGGTATGTCACAATTCACCTATCTTGGCGCCTTAAGATGCGGCTTGTCGGGTCTTGGTACTCTCCGTCATGGGTCTTTTTCATCAGCAGACACTCGTAGCCCTAAAAGTTGTATTTCAAACTGATAAATGTCACTCACTTGTAAAGATAATATGGAATTAGTTGGCTGACAAAAGTTTTGCTTTTAAGCTAGCAAAGCGAATACTTAGAGGAGAGGAAGGAGCGCTTTCTGTTGTTAGCAATGGTCCGATTCTCTTCCTTTTTGTAACCTTCCAATGTGTGCAATCCTGCTCAGAAGGGCTCTAAACAGTACATTTGGCCGAAAATAAAGCGCGGATCTAGGCTGAATTGATCCACAGGCTACAATTAACTAATGGCTATGTATGGTAACTTTTGAGCTGTAGAGCATTATCAACAGGTTTCGTCTTTCCTCCTTCTAGATGGCTGCTGAGCACACAAACATGCCAAAGTTAAATGCACAGAAGAATGACTTTTTTCGTTACAGTGGAAATTGTTCATCAAAATTGGCACCAATTTCTTCCCAATATGCAGCTCAGCACCCATCATCCGCTGTGCCATTCGAAAGCATAATAAAGTAAGTTTATTTGGGACACTAAGTCAAACCATTTCGTGCGTGAGTGACCACTCAGTCAAACAAGCATTTGTCCTTATTGGCCTAAGAGGTTTTAGCGAATTCATTACCGGCAACCAAATCACGTTTTCCGCCATATCATCCCCTTCAAATCGTATCACAGCATTTTATCATTTCACCAAAACGAGGAAGAATCCTTTTTTTTGCACCTTCCTTATCAGTAGAACGGAATCGGCCATCACTCGAGCAAATAAGGCGGTTGTGGAGGTCAGCCTAAGTGAGACACCGCCGAATCCGGTTTCAACAATGCCCAAAGCCACTCCGGTGTGTACATCTGATTCAGGCCCCATTGTGACGAACCAAGTGAGTGCTTGGCACGTCTCGATCGCGTCGCCAGCGCATGGTCAAATTTGACGAATAGTCACGCGTTGGCTTCTGCTTTTTTGTAGCATTTGGGGCATTCATCGCCTCTCATTGATGCCGCAGATCACTTGAAATGTCCGACAATTCACAACAAGGAAGGGGTGATCACCTGCAATGCATCGCGTTTGAAAACCCGTAAGCTTCAAATCAAGCTGCGTCACCATTCTTCTGATAAAGTTAATCAATGGAGACGTTTTCAGGTGTGCCGGTTTGGAAGAATGGTTGAGTTTTTTTTACAGACAAGCGAGGAGACTGAAGTAGTGGCAAGTAGTCCCACTGTTAATACGGTGACCAATGTTCCAACAACTGAAGGTCCCGCAAATTTAACTATCATTGAAATATGCATTGGTTTACTGCATTTTTAAATCTCACAATGCAATTTTGAGTTATTAAAAGCTCCACCTCGACTCAGCCGGTCAAGACAAAATGGACGGAAAAAGCAAGACGGGAAGTGAAGGAGCACCTCGACTCAACTGTACCCCAAACATTGCAACGTCCTTCACTCCCGCAAATCCGTCGGTCGTTGAGTAGAGGTACCTCGACTAACCACAACCCCTGCGTAAGTGAGATGGCATTCGCTTATGAGCAAACTTAAATCAGGCTTTTTAACAATGGTCATGATAGGTAAAGGGTAAGAAATGATTCCAAGAGTTGTAAGGCCCAGTAGTGGCTCTGCTTCTGCAGAGAAACGTTGTGCACTTTCAATCCACCAAAAGAGTTGACATGGCCAACGATTTCTTAGCCATATCTATAGTTATTAACGTTGATTTATTAAAAAAAATTAGGTCGAAAGAAGTGGAAGACTCCGAACAGCAGAGACTTTTTCCACAGCATCATCCTACACATTTTTGCATGCGAATTCCGTAACCGGCCGAGCCAGAGGCCGCATGATCACTCCGTCAATAATACTGCCAGAAAGAGTTCCGTTTTGCTCCACGTTCGGAGGACAAAAGGCAACATGGAATCCGGTAGTCGTCTATTATAAAATAATTAGCAGTGGTACTTGTAATTGATTCTGATGTAATACTGAGGTGTGAAGAAATTACTTGCATTTGCGAAATGCGGAGTCACTAGGTAGAGTAAGGAAAGATCTTTTTCAATGTCTTGCAATGAGGTGTGAGGCGTGCAGGAAAATGTCAGCCCTGCATATCGGCTATTCTTATGTGTCAACAATTTCATTCTCATTGCAATGTGCGTTTTAATTGCTTAATGGATTTCTACCTCTCACGTCAGCGAGAGGGTCATTTGATAAGTCTGCCTTTAGTTGTGAAAAAATTTCTCAAGTACTTAAGTTAATGCATGCTCTTCACTTCCAATACCTGTCTGGCATCGTAGTTATCATTTCACTGCCTGAAGTGCAGTGAAAAGGTCATCTCTCTAAGTAATTGGCATTGAACACGCCACCATGGCCGCTTTCAGGCTGTTCTCCTCAATTGTTGTTGGCTCTAGTATGCAGCACGAGATTGAAGCTACTGGCGAAAGTCTAACCGGACTCAGGTGATTTACTGTGAGGCTCCATAAATTTGATTGTACACTTTATCAACCTTTTTCAATGTCTACGCGTATGAACTTGAACCCTGTAAAGATGCAGAACAAAACAACCAAAGAGGCAAAGGTTTCAGCACTAATTCCCTGTCTTACATGTGAGCTGGAATAACGACGTGTAAGCTCTTGGTCGCTGGACAATCACTGGCGGCTTGAGCAGTCCCATTCTCGTGTACGCACAATAGCTATTTGCTAAAAGTCTGGACTTTCAAGGCCGTTAAATGTTGAGGAAATAGCCGCAGGAAAGAAGGCGTCTTAAAAATCGCATAGCTGAACGTTTTATACAGTTTTCAACATCCCCAAACACCGTGCCATTGCGGTAGCTACTATAAATTAAAGTGTTGTATGTCCATCTTTGTGACAGTCTGCTGTAGCTGGGGTTCGGAGACGTCAGGAAATGAAAGTTATCAATTCTAACGTTCGATCGATCGATACTACGCGGATAAATGGGGCTCCACGTGGATCCAGTTCACGATCCTTCCTTGCGGTCACAGCACCACTTCAGCGAGGGGCCCTCCAGACGATCCACAGCTCGTCCTTTCTGCATTCATCGAAGCCCTAATGGTTTGGCCAATCATTTGTGATCGTGAAATTCTTTCTGTAGTCTAAATGCAGCTGTTTTGGTGTGTTTATGGTTTTGATTTTTTATGGCGCCAGAAATATGCCCCTCATAGCCCCAACCCATTAAGTATCTTGAAAACTCGTAGCGGGAACTGATGAACTACAAGAATTGCTTTAAAAAGATGAGATTGAAATTCTCGAGGGCACTGGAAGCAAAGTCGAGAGATACAATAATAAACAAGGTGAAGTCGAATGCGGCCTGTAGGTGTCACTGGGAAAAGAGTGGGTGCTTATTCCTTCACAAGTATCGATGACAGTTCCAACACATCGAAGACTGAGAAGGCGCACAAAAGTAATGGCGGCCAAGCTTTCATTTTGCTTTCGATTTCGTAGGAGTGAACTCAGATGTGGAAAGACGAGCACTTAATCACTTGGCAGGTGATTCCTGCCGGTGAATAGGCCAAAACGGTTGACAATGGGGTCTGGGGACTCGGCAGCACTCCTTCGGTTTGCCTAGGTACACTCGCTACAACAAGCCTTCGCTAGTGTAGACGGGGTGGCAGATCCCTAGCTTTGCTCTGCCTGGCCTTAATTTCTGTGCAGCAGCAACTAGGCGCAACGCAGAAGCGGCAAATAAAGGAGACAACGAGAAACCAATGAAACATTTGCAGTTATCGCGATGCTGAGAGAAGCCAGAGGGATGCGCATGCATTGCAGGACGGTAAGGCATGCGACGACGGAGTAACCAAGATGCCAAGTTGGTGAAATTAAAAACATCTTAGAGTTCTGGCAGTGTTCATGGCATTGCGAAGCCTTTCATGTATTACGGATGAAAGCAGGTTTAGCTGAGCCATCAGCAAAAAAGCTAGCAGTTAAAAGAATGGTGAACTAAATGGCTTCCGCCTTTTTTCCCAGCATACATGATGCACGAGAGTGACTATAGCCGTAGTGGGATGAAAACCTAACAAGCATAAACAAAAAAATCACTGCAAAAATTCCTCCCCTGCCGAGGGCTGCCCCCATTCCCGTTCGGTTTCATGGAGAAGGCAAACACCGAAGTTGCTTATCAGCAGAGTCGCTTGCCAGTAGGCGCATCCATTCATCGCAGGCCTAAAACACCACCACTGACTTGCCCGTGGCATGGGAAGAACTGCCAGTATGGCTGTTTCATTTCATCCTCGATGCTGCGATGCTGACCTCCAAGGTGCTCTTGCAGTTAGCGTTTCGAAGCCGCCAACCTCTGTGCCCCTCGATGATTGTGCTTCCAGAAGAATTTCAATAGTCTGGTGGGTAGCCATGTTTTGAGCTGCACACTCACAAGGCCAAGTGGTGGACTTTTGGCTGGACACGAAACCTTTTCGCCACTGCACCGTGCTGAGCTCGGGACAATGTGCATGCTCAAGTTTTGGGGATCGTCCACACCATTCACGAGAAACCGCTGGCATCGCAACTGCGACCGTATGCCGACGAGACTGATTAACCGGCAGGTGAGGCAAATTCAAATGAGGTCAAGGTCAACCAAGGCCTCACAAATGTGGCTTCCGGACAGTGGGAGCTTGACGAGAACGCCAACTACGAGGGTCCCAGCGCTTGTGTGTGCCTAGCCGTGTAGGCCGAAACCGCCAATAATAACAACGAAGTATTGTGGGCCAACTTGTAAGTAATCAGCCGTGATGCCTTTGCAGTGCAAGCGAGGCACTGAATCTCGGCATAAGAAAGAAATGCAAGGAGGCGGGCTCGTCGAAGAATGAGAAGGATTGGTTTCGCTTCCTTGTTAACACGGAATAGGGCTGAATCGAAACAGTGGGAGAAGAGAAGATGATCCTCCCGACTTAAGTAATGGGTAGGCGCGTCCGGTTTCCGGAGCTCAGCCCTGTGCGCATCGTCCACCTGCTTTGTCCACTCTTCGTCTTCGAGTTGAATTTGGGCGCCTCGTCACGACGGTGGTGGAGTAACTGTGCCAGGAGTTAAAATGAAATCCTAGAAGAACGCTCCATTGCGCCAACTTTTGTGAATGTCGACTTAAGCACCTCTCCACCAAACGTTTTTCCTTTCCTTCTTCTGCAAGTGCTTGCTGCAAAAGAAGGACCACTGTCCACGAATTTTGAATGCTCCCCGTCTTTCCTTATCATCAAAGCAGCACTTTGGCTTTTGATTTTACTACAGGTGAGTGGAGAGAAAGGCTGACAACTGAACAGCACCTGACAGGTATTTGAAAGCCAAAAGCTCACTGAAACTTGGTTGGCTAATGGAACCAACTTAAAGGAATGCTTATTTTTCCGTGAAATCATATTACCTGTAAAAGGCATCTAAAAAATGTCATCAAAGCCAAAGGGTATGCCCATCTGCTGCTTCCACAATTTAGTCATTCCTTGGGGTTTGCCCATGTTGATTGTCTGCGTCCATTATCACATCTACATCTGGTTTAAAACTGCGATGACTATGTTATCTAAGCGAATCATCTACGTGCTTTTAACCTGTAGGCTTTGACTAGCATAACAATGTCAACTTCAGTGAATTTTCCACCATCATTTTGAAGCAAATAGTCAAACCGTTATTTGTTATAATGACATCTCTCTTACTGAAAGGAACCAATTTAGTTATTACTTTATATCGAAAGCCAGGTTTATGATGTAGCGGATTGTTTGTTTGGGCTGTTGGTTGGTCGGACATATGAGTGGCGGTCACCTTGAACGTGCTGCGTGGGCTGGCCTGCCGGCCATGCCAGCAGCTCCCCTACTTTCCGTCTAGAATACACGTATTCTGACCTACATCTGGCCTTCTCTCCTTCTTTTGGGGATGCTCGGGGCGCTGCAGCCACCTTGCATATTCACACCACCAATTCACACCATCTTGCTTCTCACTTTGGATCATTAAAATCACATCTTTGCGACTAAACGGCATTTTGAATCAGGCTTGTTTCATTCGATTTCTTAATGCTCGTTTGGAGGGCGACGATTTGAGAGGAGCATTAAAATTTGACCAAAACTGTGAGTTAGCCTAACATTAAATAAAAGAAACTGTAAATCTAGTGATTGGATGTAGCAAAGTGCGAATGAGTACAATCGGCCTCTCAAGCCAAATAAGGCAACGAACTACTAACTGCAGATGTTTTCGAAGAAGAGCTGGGAGATGTCTCGGTGATCAGACTGTTCAGTACTCAGTAGAAATTAAAACTGCTTATTAAGTACAAGTCATATAATCTAAGACTGTTTAGCGAGTCCATTTGGTAGTGGGGTTTTAACCGTCTCGAGACAGTGGTCCTCCCCTCTCCCCTTCGAGCGTTAATAGGGCTCGACTCAGTCCACATTATTAACCATCAGCAGGGTAGGCTCCCAGCTATAAGAGGCAGCGATCCTCAGAAGATGGCAGTCCACCAAAATACGTCTGCGGGCGTACGACCCAATGATTCACTCTCGCGCCTTCACAGCCATAAATGCTATGAACGCATGGACTTGCATTCATTGGATGAAATTGTTAGCCAAAGATGAAACCAATTTGCAGGTTGGTTGAAAAGTCGGCCAGGCTGCAGTGATTCCATCTTGTTCCACTACTCCGCCCTTCCCCTTATATCAGTATTTAAGCGGGAATTATCAAAAACATGTCTATTCATTGTGCAGAACTGGGAAGGCAATTTCCTCGCTCCAGCATCATAAATGCTATGTATTGAGCAGAACACCAAAAAATTTGGCACCCCAAATGAAAGATTTCCAGCAGTCCTTTTAAGCAAATTTTGTAATTTCCAACCACCATAAGAATTGAAAAGCCAGACGCATTAAAAACCTTGACGGCTAAGGAATCGCATTGCCACTTTGGCTGTAAAAAAGACGTTATCGCATGCACACACACACACCCGCACATATCTGGCCATTCACCTATTAATTCAACCACAGCCTTTGGGAAGGTAAACAGCTACAAAAGATGCAAAGGAATGTATTGAGTAATTTGCGGGGAGAAGGTAAACGACTGGTTGAGCACATTCCATGCGAGTCGGTAGCGCAATCGGAGGCAACGAGAGCAGTGCGTACTCACAAGCCTTTTGGGAAAAGAAGCGGGAAACAGTGAGCAAGGCGTCACACAAAGGCAGTTTCAAGGTTCACTATGTTTCAAGTTAAGGTGAACTGTGATGTGTTGCCCTGTTTTCGTAACCTACATTTGTTTCATAAAATTTCTCTCAGAGCCAACCCAGCCGAGTGTTTGGCATCACTTGGCGTCCGAATTCCTTGACACCGTCTTGCTTGGTCGTGCAGTTCGCTTGCATTGAACCCCCATTTGGACGCAAAGCTTTGCGCAAAAATGACGTGAATTTGCGAACATTATTTGTTGATTTGACAATCGCACTTAGATATGCAATTTATAAGTTCGCGAAAACAAAATACCACACATCAAAAAAACCTTTTGCGATCTGTTTAGTGGCGCTCCGCAAATCATATCCCCTTCATTAGCAGCTATTTTTAAATGTCAACTTGAATATTGTTTTTAACATGGACACGCTGGATTGAGGAAAAGGTGCATGTTACGCCCTACTGAGCCAAACTCCATTAACCAAAAACGATTAATTAGCCCAGCAAAAGGAGGTTCATTCCGGCCACTCCTAATTTAGGACACTCAAGCTACAAAGTCTATGGTGCTAAAACAACCAAAAGAGGCCGCTGTCTTACCACGCGTGTGCATCACCTAGTTGGCTGCAGTTGGACTGCACCCTCCTTCCATTGCCACATGCAACGCCTCCTCGAACACGTTCACCAATCCACCAACCTAAGCGCACCACATGGTCAGACCGACTCGCAACCCGTTCCCGCATCGCCCCACCCGACGCCTCCCACAGACGCTCGTACAGTCACACAACGATCACTCACCAATCCACAATCGCAACGATCCACAATGGATCGTGTCGCCAACACTTCTCGCCCACATTTGATGGCGGCCAGCATGACGTGCTCCCCACCACATCACCAATAATATACGCACGCTTTGACGTGTGCTGCGTGGGGAGTGAAGCAGGCAGGCCACAACCAACACCACCTCCAATGACCGTCGCAAGCACGGCCTGAGTGCTCTGCCCCACCACACACGAAACCACCCAGAGCAACACAGTCACCGTCCGCATCAAAACGCCTTCGGTTTCGCTGCCCCTATGCTCCACGACAACATCGCTTCCTGTTTCCGGTTGTGATTGTGCCAAACCCATGAAATCGTCCGATGGGCACAATTACGTACACACACACACATGTTCAGTTGCACAGCCCCTGCGTAAACACGAATGTCCTATGCGACAGTATCGAATTCCGACCCAATGAAGATCGACGTCGCTCGTTGCACGCGCATTGCAGCTCCCCGTAAGCAACACAGACACTGTGCGAATGCGGTCTAATAATGGTGACAAACACTGAGGTCACGCGATCCACCGCAAAATGGCGGCTTCCAGACTCTTTCGGAGGAGGCAACATAAATACATCAAAACTTGTTATTTCTGCTGAATTCTCCTACCATTTTCTTTATTGTTACGAGTCATTTCCGCCCCTCCAATGCTGGTGGAGTCGCTTTTGACAAATGATTGGAAGGTTGGGGATTTGATAACTGTCCTTGCGATCTATGTGATTGTTAACCCGTCTTAAGTTCCAACGCTTTGCAAAATCGACACCTTAGGTAATATGAACCGATGATAAGAAAGAGATGCAAATAATTTCACTCGCTTGTTATTATCGTTTTGCCGAGTTTGACATTTCGACAGGGCAAAATAGTGCGCATTTGTACGCATCATGAATAAGTTATAATTGACTGGGCTTGAGAGGAGCATTGTTATTTAAAAAGGGTGATAAGCTCGGCTACATTCCCTCATACGAGTGAGTGGATCTGCAACAAACAACCCTGGCGATGCGCTCTGTAGGGGTTTACTTCACCAGGTCCGGAGGCACCTCGGATTTGCGCCAAATAATCAGCCTGTCAGCCCTGTCTTTTGCTACCACCGCTTTAGCAACTAGATTGGGGCTATGCAGTGGAAGTCTTCGACCTGGACTCATCCTTGCTTTTAATTCATTTCAAGTTGCGTATTGCTATTCCTTTGACCCGTTCAAAGTCTTACGCTAACTCACAAAGTGTGTTTGCCGCCTCAAGTGGAGCATTCAAATTAGGCAAGAATATTTAAAAAGCGCGTTTTCTGACAGCCCAAAATGAACCCAAGGAACCGACAATCATTTGGTGGTTTTAGAACTGAACCTACAGTTTGGATTAAACTCACTTTTCAAAGTCCCAATGCTATGGGCGAAGAACGGTGCGCTTCTGCCCGACATACTGGGTATGCACAGTGGTGACCATTTGTAACAGAATGGCGGAGAGTTGAGTGAAATCGGAGTGATGGATTGCCAAGGCACAAGCATGAGAATGTGTGCTGGGTCCAAGTCCGCGGTCAGTTCGCTCGGATTGTAGTAAATGTAGTAAATGAACTCTTTATAAACAAACAGGGCACGCCTCATAGTGCATTTCGAGGTTAACTTCAATGATTGCATAAGTTATGCTTTTTCAATCTAAGCTGGCGTCAGGAGGATGTGCATGGAGGCGCGAGTCAAGGCACGTGCGGCCATTGATGAAGCCTGTTCAGAAAAGTACTTGGACAATACGATTGAGGATAATAAAAGCAACGAGAAGTGGCTCCTAACTACTTGCACCCCTCCAATCCAGTCAACACACATCATGGCGACACCCGCTCCTCCGAACAGCCAGAAGTTCCCTTGACACCGCTAATCGCCTTAACAACAATGAACTAGGCCAATAAGCATGCTGCAAGACTACCGATGTGGCCACCCGCGAGTACCTTCAAATCTTTGACCATCCATGATACTCTAAGATCGCAGCCTTCAGGTGCGCGTAGTGAAGCCAGGCTTGTGCAGATAAGCAGAAAAACTTAAGTTTAGCGATATTACCAGAGCACTTGTTTGGAGATATCCGGTCGGACCTGCACAACAAACTTGAGTGGCCTTCTGAAAAATCGCCGTTAGGCGACTCCAACCAGAAACTTGTATCGACATTCATTTGCAAGTCTCACTTTGAGGCGCTTAAACAAAATAAATTTCGAAGCTGGGAATCCATCATGCCAGCCTTCTTCCCGAATGCACACTAGCGCCTCTAGGGGCGGCTTGCGCGCTACCGAAACCCCGTGGAAGCAAAGCGGACAATGGCATGCCACAACAGTCCACTCCCTGGAGCAAAAAGTCCCAGAGAAACAGGCGGCTGGAGGTGAAAATACATTTACTCTATGCAAGATGCCAAATGAGGAATCGGACTAGATAACAGAGGTCGCAAGGAGAGGCTGACACTAATCAGAACCAGTGAGTCGAGCTCGCAGAAGATCTTCCAGGGTTCGCGAGTCCGCGGCAAATCTGCGGATGCCTTCTGAGAGTTTATCGTTAGCCATCTCATCCTCATTCATGGCCCAGCGGAAAGCCGCCTCATCTAGGTGCAAAGGCGACTGATATTTTGACCGCGAAGGAGCTAAAAGTGTTAACCAGACCAGTGATTTGAGGAAACAATAAGCTGAACCAACGATACGTCTGGTTTATAGCAAGACGAACGATGCGCCTAACCCAATTTAGCGTCGAGAGTGACGGCAGCCACCTCGGCCATGGAGGCAAGAGATTGAAGAAGACTAGGTGAGATAGTTAAGAGGTCGCAGCCAACAAGGCCTAGTATCTGATTCACATTGCGGAAAGATGCTCCCATAACCTTGAGAAGATGAAAACAGTAGAAGATAAAAGACAGAAAAATTAAATACGGTGTGAAACAAATTGTAACCAGAGACCAACCTCGGTTTTGTAGCCGAATTTTTTGTAGTAATTATAAATCTGCGTTACAGAGAGAACACCTGGATCATCAAGTCTAGTGAACTCGGCCTGACCTTTTTTCGCTACATACCAGTCATAGATGCGACCAACGAATGGAGATATAAGTGTCACATTTGCCTCAGCACAAGCAACAGCCTATTACGGACAAGTATCAGCAAAACGACAACCATACTTGGGCGAACGAGAAAAGAAGTGTAAGATTGCAGTGTACACCATGTTCCGCCTCAAGTTCCTTGGCTGCCTGTATGCCTTCCCAGGTTGAGCTTAATTTAATGAGGATACGTTCCTTCGATATCCCCTTCTCAGCGTAAAGGGCAATCAGCCTAAGAGCCCTTTTAACCTGTTTATCTTTGTCGAAAGAGAGCCTCGCATCGACCTCCGTGGAAACGCGCCCAGGAATGATTTTTAGAATTTCTTCGCCGAACATTACAAAAGTATAGTCGCAAGCGATTTCAATTTGCTCTTCCAAGGAGTCTGACTTGCCCCTGGCGATCCGTACTGCCTCTTCAATGATTTTCGAATATTTTGGCATTTTCGAAGCCGCGAGTATAAGGGATGGATTCGTTGTGGCATCTGTTGGTAGAAATTTTTTTATGCCTAGAGCGTGCACAAAGAAATATTCTGCACTTACTCTCGAAATCCCCCGTGTCCGCAACGACAATAGTATTTTGCTTCAGAAAATCCAGCGTAGATGGCATTCTTTAAATAGCAACAAAAAGAAACCACATAAAGCCCAAAGCCGCCACAACGCAGCAAACAACTAACGGGGCCGACCACATGAGCTAGGGCGCGAATTTATATGTGCCTGGCCGACAAGGTTACTCCATCTACGGATCAATTGGCCAAGCAATGGCCAATAAAAGTCCAAGGAATATAGCGCCCGAAAAACTAATAAAAAGCGTAAAACAATAATAGCCGAATGTTAGGGGGACTTATGATGAGTCCTCGCACTAAAAATAAGTTGAACATCTGCTCCTATTATACTTCATATGCAGCGTAAGCATAACTAATTAATGATCAATGCACGCAGTTGTTAAGAGAGCAAGGAGAGCCAAACAAATATTGTGAGAGCCATTGCAATCCTTGACTAACAGCAAGCACTAATGCACTATTTTAATAGAATCTTAACAGGGAGTGGAAAGCAAATCCACATTCCTTATTTAAACACTTGGGAACCTAATCCGCAGTTTGTGTTCTTTTAGTGAACTCATCATTGACGCAAATGCAAAAAAGCTTGCTTCGCTTTAAAGATTTTCGAAGCTATAGCTTATATTGGCACAATTAAGAGGTGCTTTTCATTGCCTTGCCGACCGAATTATTTGTCGTGATTAGAGTGCATGGTCCATTGAATGCCGTGTATTGCGATCGTGCTGTCGATGTCGTTGTTAATCCCACAAATATATATCATTTTCGGCAAAGGATCACCAAAATTCTACCTGATTTTTTACAGAGCCACTGTGGCCCAAATTTGATTCGATGAAAAATGAACCAATTGAAGCTAAGGCAGTTTAGCCCATTGATGCTTGCGTGCGTAATTTTTAAAGGCGGTTTTGATGGCTCTCTCGTTGGGTGATCCTGCGCGTGAATGGCTCAACAAACTAATGAACAAAGATGCTCAATTCAGGGATATGGCGACTAAAATGGGTTATAATCCGAGTGGTACCCGCATTTTCTTTTCAACGAGTCTTTAGACATGCCTACTGTTAGTGGAACCCTTGACACTGACTACGCCATATCTCGAGTCGATGTAGGTGGACGACTTGAATTCGAAAAGACGACAGCCATCCCACCAGAACTCTTGGAGCGATTAGGCAGTGTTAAGCAATGTTGTCACATGGGAATCTTTCCACAATGCGGGAAAGCATGGCTTACAATCGACGCAGAATTCTTCCTTTGGAATTTCGAAGACGGGGAGGATCTAGCTTTTTATGATGGATGTCAAGACGTCATTGTTTCTGTCTGTTTGCTGCGTCCAAAGTTGGGTATTTATCAATATTCTCCACCCTCGACTGATTTTACTAACCAATCCTTCACTTAGGCGTCTTGCCTCCCGCCATAGAGTATCTACTAACGCTGGCAACGCCGTCGAATCTAATTGTTTTGGGGGTTACCTATGATCACACCAACTCCCAAAACAATTATTATTATAGTGGACTCTTTAATGTACTGCCTACCCCACTTTATTCGATATCCACTGAAAGCTATTACATTACTTGTATGGAAGGCACTTCGAACGGGAGGTATAGTTTTGCCATCTTGTTCATTAGTTATTGGTTTTAGGCTCTTCGTAGGTGATCGGGAGGGTAATCTCCTGGAGTGTGTGTATAGACCTATTCCAACATTAAATGATAGTATGTCCAGTCACACATCCGGTTCCGACGGATCCTGCACCATCATTAATCACACCGCGTCCTCGCTGAACTACTTTCTCCCCACCATTCTCACTAGTGGATTTCGATCCTCGGGTAGGCTTTACCTCTGGTCGATTTGGTTTAATATACGTCTCTAGGTGCCATTGTGCGTATTTCTATCGACTCGCGGCGTGGCTTTTTGTGGACACTGTCAGCTAATTCTCATCTGAACGTCTACCAGTACGACATTCCTGGCGCCAAAACTGTCACCAACTATCTTTCAAAAATTACAAGTCTCACGGCCTCCGATTTAGCCTATCGAGCCGCATCAGTCGTTCGGTCGGTAGATCGAGGTCATTTTTCCAAGTACGGGGAATTCAAAGAATAGCTAGGCGTTTAAGGATCATCTTTTGAATTCTTCGTCTTATTTGTTGCCTTGCTATTTAGGATCATATCAATCCATGCATTGTCAGATGAGGCTGGTCCGATTCAGATGATGGCAGTTACCGCGTCTGGCATCCGCATCTATTTTGCTGAGGGCCTTCGCATTGCCCATATCCGCTTGCCTCCGCGTATCCTACTGGATCCTAGCGCTTTAGATGCCTCATTGCTGTCTCAACAACAGCAACAACAACAGCAGCTCCCTTTTCAATCGTTTGCTCTTGGTGACGTCAGGTACGTTCCTTCTTCTCTCATTCAGCCCATCAGCATGCAGTAACCGTTCGCTTTCTCTTCAACTTTTAGATTGGTTGCGGAGACTCGAGGGACAGTGATTTTTGCCTCAATTTTACCAAAATCGGCTGTTAATGAGTCGTTACCAGAGCAGACAAACACGCTGACCCTTAGTGTGGCCTCCCCAGATCCCTTTCCGTGGTCACCATGTCTATCTGAGACATTAACTACCTCGTTGAATGTTGAATTGCCCTGGGCGATGACAGTGCTCCCTCCTGACGACAGCAGTGGTCCAGTTGGCATCCCCAACGATCTTCCCGTTGTCTCTTCAGCCAGTTTTAATAAAAAGGGCATTGAGTTGCCACATGAGTCGGCAGGTCCTTCTCAATCTGAGTGCGTCCCGTTCTCGTTCAGCACATTTGGTGTATTTTTCACACGAAAATCTAGAGCTTTATAATTTGCTGACTTAGTTTGCTTTCCTTTTTGTTAAAGTTTGATGCCCCATTCCTCTGTAAATAAGCTCGTATCCGTAACCTTCTTTACAACCGTTTTCAAATGCATGTTGATTTGGCCGAATCGAAATATGTGACATTGACTTGCATTTTCACCTTCTCCTAAGTCCCTTTTAAGGATGTGCCATAAAGTACTATCCATTTACATTACTCCATATTTACAATTGACTAGCTATTAAGGTAGGATAATATGACCTCAAGTTTCTCTTCACCGGTTACCTCGATACGCAGCGCGAATACCCGTCACATCCTCTCGGTCATTCTGGGCCGTCCCTCTATAATCTGTGGATTCTTCTATTTTCACCACCATTGCGCTTGGGAGTCGCAATCTCATCTTTGCTTCGACTACAATTATATTTCACCAAGCTTAATCAGTGAGGAATACTCAATTCCTTCTCTAGATCCACACCATTCCTAGCGATAGTCGAGGAAAACCATTGAATCGCAATAGAAGCTTGAGTTTGAGTGTTGTTACAAATACATTAGCGCGATTCCTCCCCCTTGAATGAATCTTTTAGTCAAGCTGGATGTCAGGGTGTCTCAATATTGCGTATGCCTATCGCCGTTGAGTATGCATAGTCCCACAATTAGGTCCTTTTCGCGTTGAAGTCCCCAGCAAATAGGCTATGGCGGCACAGGGTTTTGTGCGCAGCCACAGCAGCAGCCGCCTCCATCACAACCGCCATATCCGAAGGGGTCGCCGCCAGTGATGTTAACGCAACATCTGGACCCAAATTACCGTCGAGTGTTGGTCATCACCGCTCATGGTATCGTACATCTCCGTTTGCCCTCTCCGCTTCAGCGATTACGCGAGTTTCTCTTCACATCTGGTGTCGTCCCTTCTACCGCCGATGCCACTGCATCCTTGGATTCTGTGAATAAGAACTTTTTGAGCACATTTCTGCACCAGTTTGGTCCAGAGGAGTCCATCTGCGCCGCCATCGCCATTGCAGCCTCTGAGCAGAGTAAAACAGATGTGGTCGCTCAGGCCGAAAGGGTGGGTATTTTTACCATCTCGCGGCATCCAAGGTCGGAGGTCGTTGTAACCCATATCATTTTTTGGCATTGAAACTGGATAAAGTATGATGCTGCGGCGTCTGAATTCTACCTGAAAGTGTTGTAGTTTGCATGAGTCTGAGCAGTTTTTTTGTCAAGAATTACATAAGAACACGGCTGCCCAATAACGCATTATTCAATGCAGATTCATGTGACCCATGCTTTGTGACCCAGTTTACGTAGTTTCTCAGTGCATTCGATGGGTTATGGGTATGGCTAAAATTTTCAATCCACAGGCAGTGATCTATTTCGCTACGGAGGCTGCACGCTTCTGGCAACCGCCAGTCATCTGTCACGGCTCTGCTTCAGCCACTGCACCGGCAATGGGAACTATGATGACGATGGGTACAACGACGCCGCTGCCAGAGTTGGGACTGATGGGCTCTTTGGGCCAGCAGGAGGCGATGGCTGACACTTTTCTAGTACTCGGTGCTTCTCTCTTCCTCTCACGAGTCGCACGCCCCCTTTGGCGCGCTCCGATGCTCGTTGTGGCTGACGGGACTGCAATCAGCCTTGCCTCTACTAGTCGCAGACCCACCAGCGCGTCGGGTGGCTTGACCAGCTTCTTCTACACCTTCATCGCTACCGCCATCGCTAAGGCCACTGCTTCCACCGCCACTGCCACTACCAAAGATTCTCTCGTGAGTTAAGCGCGTCAGTGGAAAATCAATCATCTGTTTTGTAGATTTAGATCACTGATAATAATTAGAAAATCGCTGATTTGATTGATGCCCTTTTTCATCAGGAGTTATAACTTTGGCAGATAACATCGCGACTGAATTCGGATGATCTTGGATGGATTCTACACCATCTGCGCTACCTCAACGCTCTTTTGGAGTCGTCCAGCCAGAAGAAATCGATATCGTCGACATCATCTTTCCTTGGTGGACGTCGAGGTGGTCCGACTGAGTCTGCCCTCTCCCCTCTTGCGCGTCTTACGCAAGATCTCTGCCTCCTCCTATCCGCTTTCATTGAATTCGTTGGTCTCTGGCAGATAATTAGTCAACACAACGTTCACGCCATTACCAGGTGCGTTTTCTCCCACCTTTTTTTCTTGGCAAAAGGGGGAGTAAAGCTCTTTCCCACATTCATCCACACCTTACAGCCAGCTCAGCGCCGAGCAACGCACGGACCTTATCAGCCTACCGATAGAGGCTTTTGTATGCTGGATGCCCCGCACAGCAGCTGTACCATCAACCACTACCTCCGCCACTCATGATATACGCTCGGCACTTATTACCGCCCTGATTGAGTATTACATCTCAGGCCAGTGTCAGTCGGCCTCAGTTGAAACACTCTGCGCCCGTCTGCGCAGCGTCTGTCCAAATCTCTTCGGTAACGAGGACGCACTCTGTGCTCGCGCAGAGGAACTTTTAATGCGAGCCGCGGCACTGACAACTTCGGAGAAGCGCCGAGAGGAGCTGGTTGCAGAAGCTGTGGATCTTCTGCATTCTGCTGGGCCTTCGCTCAACATATCGGTAGCCGTGAACAAACTTGTTACCACCGTAGGTGCGTGGGGCGCCGCCATCCGTCTCTGTCTCTCCATTGCCCGACAACGTGACCCTCTGGACTTGACATTGGAATGTCTGCGCGAATCGCGCGAACCAGAGGCGGGGGCTTCGTCGTCGTTACTCCCTGGGAAGTCCACTCGCGCTGCTTCCAGGTCAGAGGTGGAAGTGGTGGAGAGTCGCTACGATGCGTATCGTGCGGCACTGGGCTGTCTTAGTAACCTCCTTGAAATGGCTCATCTACCCGCCTCCGCTTCGCGTATCTCGGAGCCGGAATCGGCGACGAAGGCGGAGTCGTCGAGCAGTTTGTTGCAGAGCATCGGTGTCAACCCTACCATGGAAGTTGCTAGACACACTCTTTTAGCAGTTCTAAAGTACATATTTAAATCGGACGACATGCTGGTACACTTCGAGGTAGGTTCTGTACCCAGTTTCATGCTTTTCAATTAACCTTTTTAATTGTTGCGAATGAATGTCGTGAACAGCCAAACAATCTCTGCTATAAAGCGTATGCGTTATCGACATGTTGCTTAGGCCATTACTTTAAGTTCTTCGAAAGATCTTAACTCAGCTAGTCAATTTCACTTGAAGCCGAAACTCTCACTAATACAGTGTCTCAATGCGAATTACTGAAAATGTGTTGTTACAGGTTAACTCGAACCCTGCATCCACTTCCGTTTAAAATCATGCCTTCTGTGAAACCCGTATTTGGAGGCTTCAATGAATTGGTCGCTTAAATTTCACTTCATATCTCCTCGTTATGTTCTATACCATTTGGTATATGCCTGCAGCTACGTTTCAAAGAATCGTTACCTTTTTTACCCTGTTGGAAGGAAAAATGATCCCACCTTTCGTTGGATTTACCCAAAGGAGGATCTGAATGAGTTTGAGAGGGGAGAGGATGTGTAGTTGTCTGCAGTGTCGCCAATCGCCAAAGGCAAGCGCCTGTCTAATTCACTGGGATCCTTTTGGTTAGTAGCTCCCTCAAGATTGTATACCTCGCTAACAGTGGTGCGTTGTTTCACGAATCTAGGCTGCGAAGCAACTTGTTTTTCCAATAGTTAAATTGGATTACTGGTGTCGAAATGAAAGCCAGTTTAACATCTAACCTTCAAGTGTTAAATGCTGGAATTTTAAGTGCTTATTTCGGGAGGGGATATTGCTGACAATTTTTGGAATTCTTTCTTTCTAAGAAGCTATTCTGCTGTAAAGTTCGCCTTTGTTTCCCCGTCTTCGCGACAATTTCTCGGCTGTGTCTGAATCAAGGGCTAGTCTCTCACTAAATCGAAGAGATATTTACTCGATTAATCAGTGATGCCTTTAATCAATCCCGCTGGATCTAGATCAACGCTCCGCATGTGCTTTTTACATGTCCACCGAGATTTTTCCAACAGTAGACCCACCTGTTGATCCATAATGTAAAATATCTTCTCATGATTAAATCTTGCGTCGAACTCCTTTTCGCTTTGCCCCCAATATTTAGGATCAACCCAGTTACCGGGACCACAGCTTGCAGAAGATTAAGCCAGAGCGACTGACAAAATTTGACTTTACCTCCATGGCAGGCCTCTTTTGGCTTTTGAAATTGTTGATTACCCTGTGACTCGACGGCTTCTCGTTTCGGTGAATTTCTAAAATTGTTCAGTACCTTCATTCTGCTGTAGCATCAAGTATGCTGGGTGTAGGCACTACTTCGCTTTATCGCTTGGTATGAATTGGTGTCATCGACACTTAAAATTAACTTTTTTCCTACCTAGAAGGTATGCTGTTAGGCAGGTTTTTCAGCAGCCGGAAATTTAACTGTACGCTCCTTATTCTCTTTAGGTGATTGCGTGGCTCTTATCAAACGGTTTGTTGGAGCAGGTTGTGGAGCTGAATTCGCCCCACCTAGAAATGTACCTTCAGTCGCATCTGTGTCAGACGCCCAATGACGTGGCATTGCGTCGTCTCCTTTGGCGCCAGTTGGAGGCTCGCGGCGCTCGTCGAGAGGCCGCGCAAGTCCTCGAACACCTTGCTACTACCGTAGGCTCCGGCGAGGGTCTCACACTCGAGGACCGTCTTGACTACCTTGCTCGTGCCATTGTCTCTGTTAAGGCCCTTCCTCGTGAGTTTTGTTTCCAAATTTTACCACTTCCTAGCAGGTAAACGGTCAGCTATACTAGCCTGGTCTTTTTTCTAGCGTCACAGTTGGCGGAGGCCTCGGACTACCTAGCAGATTTGCAAGACCGTCTGGAAGTCGCGGAGTTGCAGCGCCAGTTGTGTATTGAGCTGGCAGCCACAAGCACCAGTGCTGCTGTTTCTACCGGCACAACATTCTCTCACGCTGAGGTAGAGCAAGCCCTCACCGAACTCACACGGGGTCCTCTCCTTCCCGCCTCCGAGCTTTTTGCTTGTTACGCCGATCCCTTCGAACTTCATGAATCGAAGCTCTTGCTGCTCCATTTCGCCGCCGAGGCAGTAAGTTCACTGGGCTTGTTTTGGAACTCGATGCTCCTTTATCTCTGCTCCCTCCTAGGATGCCGACCTTGTGGAGGCTATCTGGAGGGCTCTTTTGCACCGCATCCTCCTTTGTGGCAGCAGTGATTCGCAGTTATCTTCACCTGTTCAAACTCGTCGAAAACATCTCTCCACAAATCGAAAGACAGCCCGAGGTCTGGAGTTGACCATCTCCACCTGTCTCAGTCGACTCTACACTCGTCTTGCGGTGGTAACAGTGAGTCCCTCGCTCAATGCAGCGGCTTCCACCATGGCTGTGCCTCTCTATGCACCTCATGCCGCTGATTACACTTTTTTCCCACTTGGTAAGTTTTGTATTCATCAGTTTTAATGATGCTACAAATTGCCTTACTGCAGTAGTAATCATCTCCACGCTGGAACGCTATGCCATTCAACAATCACTACCCGCCGACTGGGTTGCTTCTATCTTCGCCGAGGCGAAGATACCCTCTGGTCCTGAAATCATAGAGGCCTATAACGTCATCCTTTGCAGGAAGGTTAGTTTCTTACAAGGTTAGGCGGTGCACACCGTGCCCAAAGTCTGGGCCTCTCCTTAGCTGCTTTAATTCTGTGGGTTAATTGCTCATTATCATTGTTAACAATTGGTTTCATCTCTTTCTGAATGGAATACATGGGGAAACTTTTGCGATCTTATCTCAATCAACAGGATCCCTTTTGGATGCGAGATTGCGTTCGTTCGCACCTGATGGAAGCGATCTACACCTTCATCGTGGAATTCATTGAAAACGCTAATCGCCTGCCACCGAGGCAGAGGTAGGTTCCTCTTGCTTTCTTTCCTACTGGCGAAAAGCAGCTGCATCGGCAGTCCATTGAGACGGCAGTATTTAACATCTGGCTTATAGGTCAATTCCTCCCTTCAAATGTCACATTACAGTTTGCTTAAAATTCTTTACTTAAACGAAATTAGTAAGCGAAATACCTGCCAAATTGTGTACTTCCCTTCCCTTGTCTCAGGCAGCTGCAGAGTAGCCGAATGCTTGACCATCTAACCGCACACCTGGTGGAGCTGCATGCTGAGCCCAAAGCGGGTAGCGGCGACTTTGGTAGTGGGGCTCAAGGCTTGCACCAGCAACACTTGGCGCTTGTGGAAAAGCTACTAGGACTCAGGCGTCACTTGGATCGAATGGTCTCAGTAGCTAATCAGTAGTCATGCCCTCACAGTTTGCTCATCCACCGGCCCCCTATTTATAGTGCATTATGGAGTCGTTTCTTTGTAATATTATCCTAGTGCCACTCATGAGCATTTTAATTAAAAGGGCTGCTGCTTTCGTACGCTATAAGCTGGGCGGTGCAGACGTTCTACGCGGATCTGATGGGATTAACATTAAAAACAGGCAATCCTAGCGCTCCGATCTCAACTATTTTAAATGAAACATTATAGTTCCTCAACTTCAAGGCGCTCGTATAGCAATGGCTACTTGTGGGAGACACATCGGATAACTTCACAGGCTGAAATGGCTAGTCTTGGTAGTGTCAGTTATTTCAAATAACTAAGAGTAATAGGGAGGCGCAAGTTTTGAAATAGGTGTCATTGGTAAATGCTTTTACGTGGTATTGACATTTATGTTGCCTCCTCCGAAAGAGTCTGGAAGCCGCCATTTTGCGGTGGATCGCGTGACCTCAGTGTTTGTCACCATTATTAGACCGCATTCGCACAGTGTCTGTGTTGCTTACGGGGAGCTGCAATGCGTGCGAAACGAGCGACGTCGATCTTCATTGGGTCGGAATTCGATACTGTCGCATGGACATTCGTGTTTACGCAGGGGCTGTGCAACTGAACATGTGTGTGTGTGTACGTAATTGTGCCCATCGGACGATTTCATGGGTTTGGCACAATCACAACCGGAAACAGGAAGCGATGTTGTCGGGGAGCATAGGGGCAGCGAAACTGAAGGCGTTTTGATGCGGACGGTGACTGTGTTGCTCTGGGTGGTTTCGTGTGTGGTGGGGCAGAGCACTCAGGCCGTGCTTGCGACGGTCATTGGAGGTGGTGTTGGTTGTGGCCTGCCTGCTTCACTCCCCACGCAGCACACGTCAAAGCGTGCGTATATTATTGGTGATGTGGTGGGGAGCACGTCATGCTGGCCGCCATCAAATGTGGGCGAGAAGTGTTGGCGACACGATCCATTGTGGATCGTTGCGATTGTGGATTGGTGAGTGATCGCTGTGTGACTGTACGAGCGTCTGTGGGAGGCGTCGGGTGGGGCGATGCGGGAATGGGTTGCGAGTCGGTCTGACCATGTGGTGCGCTTAGGTTGGTGGATTGGTGAACGTGTTCGAGGAGGCGTTGCATGTGGCAATGGAAGGAGTGTGCAGTCCAACTGCAGTCAACTAGGTGATGCACACGCGTGGTGTGAAGGCATTGTCTGAATGGTTGCGTTTTTGGGGATACATATTATGAATTAATCAACAAATATGTGTTAGAATTTAATGAGAAAAGGCAAACTGTTTTTTGCAAATTACTTATTGGCCAACAGGTATGCTATTTTGCTGCTTAAATGTGACCCCTGAAGTCCTTAATTAAATCAGTGCAAACAAGCTTTTATCTGGGCTGGCGTCTCATTCCTCTTGTCATTTTTTTTCGACGGAAATGGACAGGTCAGCTCACATCAGGCAGACGAACGCACCGCTCTTAGCAGCTAAACGGAAACGTCTCTGGATGGTTGAATTAGCTGAGGTACAACCTTAGACAGCTTTTCATGTCTTGCCTTTTTTCAATTGATTACTTACAAAGCTGAGATGCCTTCGGACAGGAACTGCCAAGAAATGTCATTTCTGAATTTGTCCACCGTGCATATTAAATGGCATGGGATTTTCTCACCGATTTGGTCCCTTTTTACGTTTTTAGGAATTGATTGAAGGCTAACAGATGGCTAAACACTACTGAAGCGAGAAGTAGGTGAAATAGATTAACACATATCAACATTTTATTCCACATGCAGCTGAGTGTGGATGCACGTTCAATCGTGATAGCAGGCAAAGACGGTAACATGAATGACATACTTCTCTCTACAATGATCGATGGAGACTTGCCGGTCAAACTCTGGATTCCACAAAACCCGCGAAACTGACAGCATTGATTGGCCGATATCCCGCGTCACTGCCGTGTAAACCACGTACTTGAACCTAAGCAGTGTCATTTTGGCAAAAGTTAGCATCCGACGCATAAGCGTTAAGATCTTTAGTAGCAGTTTTTCCGTTGCCCATTTTTTTTTTATTTTTCAATGAAAAGCTTGAACTTGGTGGAAAATTTGGGAATGAAACCACTGTTGCCGCCAACAGGGCGGAGCCCGCAGACAGTAAGGCGCTGCGCGCATTTATGGATGGATGATTGAATTGGCGGGTTACATTTCTACTACACGGAGAAGCTGCGGCGCACTATAAATCTTATCCCGTCGTCTATGCACATAGGCAGCGCTGGGATAGACCGACACCTCAGCCGTTTTTGGCTTCCATATTTGTGTAATCCCATAGTTTATGCGATGAGTAATCAGCTTCTTCCAGGTCAAGTACTTGTTCACGAAACCTCGACTGAATCTCAAAGCTGATTATACGGAAGTGGAACGAACGCATCTTTGTTTCGTTGGAAGGAAGATATCCTTAGTTGTCGTTAGACCGCAGACAAATCTGATGAACGGTATCTTGTCTAAGTGCCGTTAGTCAGATGAGGCTTATTTTGCAACTCTGCAAGCTCTAAATTTTATTTCAGTGTCAGTGAAAGTGGTGGTGGTAGTGCGAAGGAAAAATAAGATTCCATCACAAGGTAAGGTGGATAGCCTGCATGGCATGGATGGAAGACGTCCGGAACACGCAACAGACTGTGGCACTATCCTAGTGAAACCAGCCCGAGCATTTATTCGCTTTGGTTTCAACCCGTCAATCCCATTTAAATGAAGTTCGGACTGCAGTTCTCTGACCTTTCCTCGCGTTAACAATGTCGCATTGTGTTGTTGTGACCTGTAGCGTCCTCGTGGGTGACTCGCCGAGCTACAACTACAGTGGTGATAAGGAAAATCGCCTGTGGTGTTTGTGATTGAGTTGTCTGGCGATCACGCCTAAGGCTTTAAAGAAAATCAACTGCTGTAGAGAACTGGATCAGGAAAGATGAGGTGAAGGGGAGCTATTGGAATTCGGCATGATGGCCGCTAACGAAGCAGAAATGGCATTCAGTAAAGAGGCATTCAATTGGGGGAGCGTGGGGCTTCTCCTATTGCATCTAGGTAGGTGTTGCGACAAAACTTGAACGGCGTGTAAAATGTCTTCAATGTAGACCCTAAATTGGCATTTTGTAGACGTATTCGTTCCGATGCTGTTTATCCCGTGGGCGTTGATGTGTTGAGGCGCTTCAATCACCTCGATGGCGTGTAGTATCGTTAATAGAATCAGACATTTTCTTCTGCGGTAAAATTTTAATGCTTATTACCTTTAATAATTCCTTCTGGCTGATCAAAACCATCAGAAATGTTCATTATTACTGAAGAAGGGCGACGGCTAGAGCATTCGACAAGAATGCTTGTGCAAATAAAATAGTCGTAATTTTGTAAGATTCTCACCTCGGAAGTCCCAAGTTCCTAACAGCAACGCGTACGTCGTTCGAAAGGTTTTTTGCCAGACTTGCGACGTTTACTGCGTCATCGGGCTTTATCGTGCGGTCGACGATTCCAATTACGACTTCCTCCACCACAGGAAGCACTCGATGTGCAATGAAAGGCTTCATGGGGCCCAGTTGGTACGTGGGCACCATGTGAGGCGGTAACCGGAAAAGGCCGTCCACAGCAGTGACTGAAAATGGCAAATAAGTGACATTTCCCGCTTTTAATTAATTATGACCATTTATGCGTCTTTGCAGTATCCATCGTTACCTGTCTACTGAACCATTTCCGCCACTCGATCTCTCCTATTTTGTTTGTCCAGCCAGCACTTGTGATGCTTCCTACGGCTTTATAGAGGTGTGAAGAGACACGGCGGGACCTGTGCTTATAGAAATCCTATATGCTGCCATTCCCATCAGGGCAACAAATCACCATGATTGCGGGTGATAGGGTGGAATGCAAACCTCTCAACGTTTGTCTCTCCATCTGCTGTTGTTGTGTTATGGACTGGAGACACGCCTCTTGGTTTCAAATTATTGCACAGACCGCAAAAATTTAATGACAAATGCAGGCATAAATTTCAATCCTGAGTGCAAACGCCGAAGACATGAATGATGTCAAACATTAACATCTGATGTGTCCAATTTTATATAAAAATGCAATAAGTTTTAACATTTTTCTCTGCCTTTGAATGAGAGCGATCTACAAGATGTTGGTGAACAAATGCCACGTTGCCCAAAGCATTTGGGTTGCCTTTTTAAGGTTCACTCGTGAATTGCCATTATAAACTTGACGACTTATTTCTGCGTGACTTTGCAAATCTCCTCACACCCTCTCCAGCTCCGTGCTTGACTGTGTGGAAGCGAATTGTGCTTCCCATGGGTGGATTGCCGTCAATTTGCAACACCAGTCCATGCCCTCTGACGGCTTGTTCACGTGGCAGGAAGGTGACTTTACGAAGCCACTGCAAAGAATGTTTACGTGTGAGCACTATCAGAACGAATTCAAGATTGTCTTTTTCTTTTTTCGGGGTTCAGGTAGAGCCAAACAGCGAGTCTGTGAGTATCTAGGTGAAGCCTGACGCGTGATAGGGTTGTTTTTGTCTTGACTTTTTAAGTCATTTCTATGACTGCAAGACCTTCGCAGCAATTTTAGTGCTAAAGGACTTTTTAAGTAGAGGCTCATTAGCACCTTTGTACATTCATCAAGATCTGTTCCAAGTAACACATCATTAAAAGGATTGTCACTCACAAAGGCGGCTAAAGCGACGAAAATTGAGTTTACTAGAGAGGCTCTTGTGAGGAGCCAAGAATCTGCGAAGGGCACTCTGCGCCACCAAAGCACCAAGGAAGCTCAACTGCTGGTTTCCACGCCGATGGCGCTTCTGCTGCATGCCACCTCCTCCGTCCAAAGTGCATTGTTTCTCGTGATTTAATCGTCCTTTCTTCGAGTCTGCCTTTTCTGGTTCCTTCCTTTTGCTTCCATCTACACCTTTTTGGCCGTTTAAAAGAAATCGTCCAGTAACAGTACTTCTAGCAAATTTGAAGAAAGGGTTTCGTGGCTTTTAAACTTATGCTTGGGTCATTGAAGTTGTGATCTTACTCATTTAGTTAGGAAGAATAAGCAATGCTTATTCTAGCTTTTATAACTTGATAGGTGTCGAAGCAAGTGAGTGCAGAAGAAAATACCAACAAATCTCGTCTAACTACCGTGCTGGAAGAATGCTAAATGAATGTATTTTTCAAGTTTTGTGCCATTTACCTCTGAAGATCACGTTAATGTGCAATTATTTTGCATGAGCACAAGAGATAGCAGGTTCGGACGGCAATATGCGATGACCTGCCTGAATTGCGGAAAATACTGAGTGTCTATCGAGAACCGGAGCCCACAGAATCTCAGTTGTTGGAGACGGGGATTGTTATAAGCCATTGGCTGAATCACTCCGGGTTCATGACTCAATTGCCCAAATTTGTGCCTAAGCTGGGCACCCTTTGACGTTAGCGAAAATGCTCCTCTTTCACCGGAATGCAACTTCAACCCTTCAATAGTGTGAGCCTCAATGGATTAGACTCCAATAAATTTCAGCTCCTCGTCTTGGTAGACCAGACTTTTGCCTTCCGTGTGATGCCATAGTGACAGTAATGTGGTGCAAGTTCTCTAACAAGCCTTGGAAGTGAAGCCCGGTCGTACATACGGTCTGCTTACACATTCAATGTGAAAAAGGTATCGCTTATTTTGGTATGGGCGTAATTTGGACACAGTCGCCGGTTCTCAACAAAAGCTACACAGTCTACAAAATAACGCGACCAAACGGCGCATCCTTCATCAGCGATATCTCTCGATCCAGGAGGATGAAATCTGAAGGTGCGCACTTTAGTTTAAGAAAATGGAAAACTCGCGCACTATTGCAAATTGATGAGCATGAAGGTGGGTCTGAAATAAATACGACGAATGTGGCATCAAGAGTCCCACGAATTCCTCATTACGGAGCAATTCGGCATTAAAAATGGAAGAACAGCGAAATAATCCAAACAAAATTCCATAAAACATAGGCGCTCTTTATTTTTGCAGGATATGCACAAATTTTTTGGAAACAGCTTAAGATGCAACGCCAACTGTGGGGGCCGACCACCAACCTGCGTCGCAGTGGGGCCAGGCGCAATCTGCATGTGAACGGGGTTCCAGCTTCACTCTAGTGAACATAAAACATTCGAAACCTTCTTATGGATAACTAACCCTCTTGAGGAAGGGCCCCAAAGGAGCAAATGGCTTGAGTTTGCGCATACCGGGTTTTTGTTTTCGTAAACTTATTTCCTGTTCGATATTTCCAATGCAATACCACTTCCTCTGCGATAAGATTACAACTTCTGTAACAAAGCATCGAGGATGCTCGCAAACTCTATGATTCATTAGTGTATGATCTTAGGATGAACTATCAATGGCCTGGTACCCCAATGTTAAAATTTTTTTGCGAACATTTAGCTAAGCCAGTGGCTTGTCCGAACTTTAATGACGACTCTTTCTTAACAACATTCCGTAGGAGAAAATCAAGGTATAAAAAGTCTTTGACTCATTTTTCTAAAGACGAATCGAGTGTATGCAAAATTTATAGAAGCAATAACAATAATAATAATGGAATGCGCATAACACTCGACGCTATTAAGCACTCCCCTTATCACTCCGGCCCGTCGTATCATTTGTTTAGCACTCGAAGCGCCTTGGATGTAATGTAATGCGAGCTGCGCAGGGCTTGTGAATGCATAAAAGCAAACATAAGAGTAAAACACCAGCTTGGCATAAAATTGTGAAAGGTGATCTGTAAAATCGGCCGCCTCATTCTGTACTTAATTACTCAAATTTGGGCGAGTATTAAAATGGGCAGAGGAGTCTAAGTCGTGGCAAATTGGGAATACAACACCTCTTCCACCGCATAAACTAGTAGATTTTTGAAATGAATTTGCATTCATTTAATTAAGCGCAACTTTTTCAGACGCTTGTCGGCCAACTACTAGATTAAATTAAAGAAACAAGGTAAATCTCTTTTAGTGAGCCCGTTTACCCCCGCCTATTATCATCACAATGAAGGAAAACACGTACCTTACTGAATATTTTACTCCATTCTATGATGGGCATTTATCGTTAACGAGAATTGTGCCCGATCACATATTTGGTGCAGTGAATAATGACAGGATTTTAATTATTTTTCATGGTAAGGCGTCCTACCAGCGGATGAGTGCGTTCGTCCTGGCAGAAATGTGCCCTTGCCTTTGTCACTTTTGCGCGACGGCTGTCGACGTGGTTCCACCGGCCTCTTCCATGTTTTCATGCAGCTACGGAGAAAAGTTCAATTTACTACCAGAGTCTACCACAGTTAGGAAGTGATTTTCATTGGAGTGAAAAGAGAATTTCACTAATCTCGACTTGAGCGACATTGGTGATGCTCCAATGCGCATTATTCGAATGCACCTGTGCAAAATTTTAAAGACATCAGCCAGTAAACACTCGGGTGGCCAAATCTAGTAAAGCCTCACTAAATCAGCCCCCAAAGCAAACAAGGTTGGGTGGTTTTCTGCTCCAACAAAAAAATAGATTTTACAGCTGAGCTCGACTCGCAATGGGGACTTGAATGACATGAAAATGAGCCATTAGACGAAAAGTAAGGCATCACCACCGAAGTGTACCGAATCGAAGAGCAGAGCCGTGCGTATGTGAATAACTTTGGCTGGCTTAAATAGAGCCTTTCCTTGGGTGATTGTTGCTACGGCAACATTGCCATCGCACACACGCGCACGAATCCACATACACTGCTGGAGGCTGGACGTCGATGAATAGTGTCGATTGTAATTGCATGGGAGGGCTGAACAGCCCCTCCCGAGGCCAATTTTTTGGTAAATTGATCGCGCGTTGCAGAGCGAGGAGAAGTGACTGTTGGTGACAAGTGAATATTTAGGCTCGTCCCTCTTGCTCAGTGTACTTATTTTCACTTAACATTCCGATTGTTGTGCAAAATCGGGAGAGCAAGCGATCAAAGGGGAAGTCGGGAATTCAGGGCCAATGCCGCCAACACTCTATTATGCCAAATAACCTCAAATGTAAATCAGAAGTAGCCAGACTTCAAAAACATTGGGGGTTATCGCCATGATCGGTTTCGTCTGCTCAACTATCAGTTGAGCTACGCCTCAAGTACAGCGTGGAAAAAGGGTGTGATACGATGCTAAAATTTTGTTTTTGAAAAATACAAAGAAAATATCGCACTTAAAATGTTTTGTGTTCTTCCCCAAAAAAAAGGCAAGCAGCATCCAAATCGTAACAAATTTTGCAACACCAAACTCCCTTATGCTTTCTTCAAATGTTGAAATCATAGGTTTGTTTTGTGCTCGACTATAAAAATTTAATTGATCAGTATAGCGTCCCGGGCATCCCCAGAAGACGGAGAGAGGGCTAAGCGTAGATCAGGAAAGGAAGGAAATGGGCTGCTGTCATGGCCCGAGGGCCAGCCCACGCAGCTATGTTCGAGACGGTCGCCACCAATGTGTCGGACCAACCAACAGTCCATAATAGCAAAGCTTCGACCCCCACGCTCCCCTCCATCCACCTCCCCTGTCAGCCATCACAACGGAAGCAGTGGTGCGAGAAGCACTCACGAGCTCACCGTGCCAGGCGCTGACATCCGACGCAAATGGGGCGAGGATTGACACCACGTCAATGCTCCCTCATGGCTGTGCGACTCCACCCGGATGTTCGCCCGGCTTGCCAACTAACTTCGGAGCAGGAGATTCAGCCGACCATCAATCCATCCTTTGAGAGGTTAGCTTACGGGCCGCCTTTCTAGGTGGTCCACGGTTAGGATCGTCCCGTTGCTAATAGCTTTCCTGTAGAGCACAAGAGCGGGATTGTGTGGAAGACAAACGTCGCTAGTAGCCCTTCAGCAAAGGCATTTCTCTCACACAGTTGTAATATGTCACTTGCGGGATAAATCGAGGTGGTAAATGTACAGAATTTGGTCCGCTTTCCTCTACCCCCTCTGTTGGAAATTATTCCTTTTCCTCGCTGTCCCGTAGTCCACCTTTACTATTGGAAGGCTTGGGGTTCTTGGACACCATTATTTTGAATGCCAGAGTGCAGATAGGAATTAAAGAGCTCAATAAGTTTATGTTGTATGCGAGGTGCTCTCCACGGAGTCACCACGATGTTCTCCAATCACGTCCGAATTGCTTTTACGTTACTTACCTACAAAGCACATTACAAAGAACACAAATATTACAGTCACATTTGAATTGAGACAAATTGAAGGGCAGTTGACAGCGTGTCTGTTTTTCATTTACTATGTCTAAAATGTTCGCTGTAAGACGGCACCGTATTGTGTGACTTTGTACGTTATGGGAAGCCAGAATAACTTTCCCCCTCCGGGTTTGATGGGTCCATTTCAGTTAGGCACCACGGGGTATTTGTCCGCCCTGTTGGAAAATTGAGTGCGCATTAAAGCAAAAGTACCGCATACGCACAAAATAGAAGCTCTCTCATAAATGAAATGCTTTGGAAACGCCATTTGGTGGGTAACTTATTAGCAATTAATTCATCCTTCAATTTAAAGGAGAATATTTCGCGTTTGAGCAAATTGTTGACAGACATATAAGCCTCATGTCATGCGAACAAGACTTTCTTATTTTAGCTACAAGGAGTAGTTATGTTGTCCGACTGATTGCAGTGCTGTGTTTGTTTCGACTGTTGGTTGGTCCTACACATTGGCAGCGGCCGCCTCGAACCTCGCTGCGTGAACCGGCCTCCTGGCCATGTCGGTAGTCCCTATCCCCGCTATCTTGAATGCACGCATTCTGATCTACTCTTAGCCTTCTCCTCGTCTTCTAGGAATGCTCATGATGCTACAGAGGGGGTAGAGGAAAGCGGACCAAATTCTGTACATTTACCACCCCGATTTATCCCGCAAGTGACATATTACAGCTGTGTGAGAGAAATGCCTTTGCTGAAGGGCTACTAGCGACGTTTGTCTTCGATACCATCCCACGCTCGTGCTCTACAGGAAAGCTATTAGCAACGGGACGATCCTAACCGTGGACCACCTAGAAAGGCGGCCCGTAAGCTAACCTCTCAAAGGATGGATTGATGGTCGGCTGAATCTCCTGCTCCGAAGTTAGTTGGCAAGCCGGGCGGTCCTCCGGGTGGAGTCGCACCGCCATGAGGGAGCATTGACGTGGTGTCAATCCTCGCCCCATTTGCGTCGGATGTCAGCGCCTGGCACGGTGAGCTCGTGAGTGCTTCTCGCACCACTGCTTCCGTTGTGATGGCTGACAGGGGAGGTGGATGGAGGGGAGCGTGGGGGTCGAAGCTTTGCTATTATGGACTGTTGGTTAGTCCGACACATTGGTGGCGGCCGTCTTGAACATAGCTGCATGGTCTGGCCTCCGGACATGCCAGCAGCCCTTTTCATTCCTCAACTGAATACAGGTAATCTGATCTACGCTTAGCCCTCTCTCCGTCTTCAGGGGATGCTCGGGACTCCACAACGATCTCTAAAACATATTTGCACATTTTTGCAGCCCAAAGCAACAGTTAATATGCTTTTTATAGCTTTTCCATTATTCATAAATGCTCAAATGGAAATTATTGCCATATTATTACTGGCGTGAACATAGGACTGCCAGCATAAAGCGATTGCATTTGCTGAATGATCTACTCAAAAAAAAGGTGAAGCAGAGCCGATATTTTGTGCAAAAAAAGCCATATTTTTATTTATTTTTATACACGAAGCAACATAAAGTTGTGCCCACGGCGTTATATTCTCCCATCGTGGAGACGGAGAGAATGGCAAGCGGATGGTAACGGTGGTGAACTCCGTCCCGCGCTAGCAGGCCTACGGATCCTTGCACGAAAGTACCTGCGTTCAAAAACGCCGCAAACGCTTTACATGCCAAGGCCTGGAGTTACGGGCAAACCTTCTTTCCCTTAATCGGTACTCCTGTCAAGACCTCCTTGCCCCTCATGAGCCTGCTATTAACAATCGAACGCTGCAGAAGTCGAAATTCGTCTTTTATTTTACCAAGCACTCTATACAATGCGCGAGCGTCGCCTGGTAATTGGAAGCGTTTTCAATTGGGCGTTTTGAAGTAAGACGAGACGCCAATTCACCGCGTTGATATGTGCAGTCCGTTGGCATTTGTTTTATTGGCTCTTTTGAGCGTAAGCACTTCTCGCTTTTCTTATCAATGCGAATTCGTATTTACAAGCAGAAGCCGTCTTCAGTCGTTCAAACTACAGTCAACGTGTCCGGCAATTCTGTGCTTTTTCTATTGTCGGGGTTTCTTTCCAATACGATTTTATCCATGTGATTTTCTTCAGTTGAATTTTGAGCAGAAGCACCGTCGCCTTTGTCCGATTGCCTTGTGGCACCGCCGTGATCGCCTTTTCCTTTGACCCAAGAAAGATAAATAAACTCTACTATCTCCATGAACACTGCCAATGTGAGGCCAATGTAAAGGGAGCAGAGGCCTCCAATGCGGCTGAATAGGGCATTCACCGTAAGCACCAAATTTTCTTCTTTAATTATTGTATCATTGGACTTTCGTCTTACCACCAGGTAAGTGTAGCGCTCGTCAAAAACTATGGGGTTGGTGGAGCCGCTTATTTCATTCAAATCCGATGTTTTGAGGAAGTGTTCTATAAGTTTTGCCTCCACTGGAGAGAGACTTCCATTAACTACAGCATCGAAAAGGCTGGAGGTCTTTTGACTCCAGTAGAGCTGCCACCCCGTGGGCCGCCATATTGTCACCGAAACCTTGCTTTCGTATTCTGTAGTCACACAGCGTCGTTGACAAATGCCGCGATCCTCAAGGACCTTTCTGTAGACAGCTGCATTGTTAACAATGCTCTCCGCGCACCGCTCTCGCCGGTCGACAACTTCTTTGTCCATCAGTTTCATCGAGCGATCTATCATCTCTCCACAGTAGGGCAGAGTCTCATTTGGCGGGTAAATCCTCGGGTAGTAGGCAAAAAGACAACCACATTTGTCAATTATATGTCGCTGAAGGTGGCTGTTGAGACACAATTCGAATTCGTAATAGAAATTCTCCTCAAGATCCGTAAAAGTCTCTTTGGGTTCATTCAAACAAGGCTTAGTTGGTCGATTGTTGTGCACACTCTGCACGGTTTGAAAAGTCAACTCATTCATTCGACCTGGCGCTACCTGGAAACTATGCCTATCCAAATTAGCCATCTGGCCAGGTTCGTGGATTGACACACGAAGTCCGTAAGCCTGCTCGAAGAGATCAAAGAGGAAAGCCTGGCGATCGTCCTTTCCGTAGTTCTCGTCAGGACCCAGCCATAAAACTAGGCCTAATTCTTTAATGTGCTGAGAGAACTCCTTTACGATTTCCACGCTAAAGCAGTTGAAAAATTTCGGATTGGATTGTCGCCTAACTCGCAGTGCAGAGTCCTCGCACCCAGGTCCGGTGACAGCCCACTGGCTGCTGTAACGTAATAGGCATAGCGCAATCAGATCCTTTGAGCTATGTCCGACTTCCAGATGCGTCGGCCATGGTAGGCTCTGGTAGTAGAGGGGAAGAGTGTCGTAGACAATCGCCTGTCGCAGGGACTCCAACAGAAGATCACGATCGAGAAGACGTACACTTTCGTTGTCATTCCTTGGAATCTCCACTGACTGAGCCAGCAGCTCAGCCGCTCGATGGCGAAGGAGTTGGTTAAAGCGGGTTGGTGATATAATGGATTTGTTTCGCCATAGTTGATAGGCACGTGCAGAGAACGGCTGGTGGTTGCAAAAGGTGACAGTGGGAAAGGCCATCGGCGCGTCCATGTCGTTGTAGGTTTGAATATTCACCGCATATTCCATGTACTCAAACACCAGCTTCATAATGGATATGTGGAGGAAGAGTGTAGTGAAACACAGATATGTGGCCCACATATAGCGAATTATTCGATTCTCAGAGCGCACGATTCGATTGCACCCTCGGATAGAGGTAGACTCGAGGAAGAATTTGCAATTTTCTTTTGCTTTCTTTAGCCACCCTCTTTCTTGCTCATTCGCATCACTCTTTGATTTGAATTGGGCTTTTCCTGGTGCCATGGCCTTCAGGCAGAGCCTTTGACGATCTGCTCAAGAGTAAAACAGAAACAGTCACGCCAATTTTGGGGTTACCATGCAAGTGCTAAAACACTATGAATCTTACCACTTTCACCTAAATGCCTTCTAAATTTGGCATGCAGTTAACACCTTAAATGGGGACGACTTCCGAGAATAACGCGCCATAGGGTAAGAAAGCTCGTCCATTCGAGTGAACCCTCCTAGAAATTCCATGAATCCATATCTCAATAATTCTTTTACTAGTATTTTGTACGGCAAAATGACTGAGAAGCAAAATTTCTGAGCATTGTGCTCCATATTAAAGATTGATGGGGGTGTGAAGGCAGTGCCATCTGCACGTAAGGGACATGAGCCGTCCCTAGAGGGGCGCCCAAGTGACTCGCAGCTTAAGGCTTATGCGTGCGCAACACAATGTTGTGGAGCTGCGTTGAAAGCGAAGATGATAGTCTGCCACGAGTTGGGCTCTCACTAAAATGCGAAACTGTCCAAGAATTCGCAACTCAGTGTCATAAAAAGGCTCCATCAACGACATCGCTGAACCTCAATCTATTACCACTCTTTCTTTCTGTGTAACTTTCTTTGATAAAATGCTGCATTAGTCATTCATGTGAGATTCTCTTACTTGATGGAATACCACTAAGTTACCTTCACAACCGATCCATCTGCTGCAAATGGATGGATTGCAGGTTGCCACACGCCGGCCCTGTGAAGTCACTTAGCGTCAAATGTAAAGAAAATTGAGGTGAATACTTTGCCTTCAAGGCAATAAAATATGTTGGGCTTAGGCACTGTTGTTAGTTAAGTTTTGTTCAAATGATAAGGCAAAGCAAATAACCTTGCTGGCATGAGAAACAAACAGCAAGTGAAGGTGAATTCTCAGTGTGTGTTGGAAATTGCCAACGAGATTTGAGGCGGTTTTATGCATTGCAGGAGAAATCGGTGAGGTTAAAGTTTGCTCTTTCTTCTTCATCATTAATGATTTGGCACAGATGCCAAATTATCAAAAAATGGATTTAGGGGAAGTCAACATTGTTTACTGTGGTTAGAGGACTCCAGCAAGTCTACCAAGCCACTGCAAACTCGAGGGTAAATTGACATTAATCTATCTGCTGAAAGACAAATAAAATAAAACTACCATAAACTCTTAGCTCAAATGGGAAGTAATTCCGGTTCACTGGTTCAATTCGTTCCTGTGCAGCAGGAGCGATGGCAACTTAGGCAAGCAAGACCCAGCCCTCGAGCCCCCTTTGATTACCACGCATCGTGCACGCCCTTTTCAAACGAGGTCATTTGTTGCCACCCCCTGCGTAACTCACCTCACTCCTCGACGTGACGGCTGCCATTAAATTTACGATCACAATCTGAACTTATTGCCTTCGTATAAACTCATGTTCACGTTGCACATTTGCGACCTACGCACCTATTCGCCAAGCTCCTCAATTAGTTGCAAGACTGCTGCAATTTCAACAGTCCAAAAAAGGCAGAGGAAAGAGCTACTGCAAACAAAAAAAATGTCTAAAGCTTGGCAATGCCTTTATGCAAAGAAACCATAAAAATAAGTCAAAATGGAGTTAAAAACCTTCAATTCGATTGTTTAGCCATTCCTGCCCAAGTTTATCCGTAGTTTGGCAAATCTTCACTCTTTCAAAAGTCATGCCAGCCTTTTTTGTCAAGGAAATCACTCTTATATTATTACTCTACGCCTCTTTAAGGGTCTGACATTCTTCTTTTGTGAGAAATATCCCCTGCCAACAAAAAACAATGAAATTATTTGCCACTCTCTAAATTGCTCGTAATTATAGGAGAAAGCGGACGGTAAAGTTGACCGGGAAACTGCATTGAAAAAAGTTGGATGAAACGAAAGAATCGGATGTCTGCCAACTATCCGGTTGAAAACCTAGTGATGCCACTTTTCACTGAAAACAAGTCAATGGAAAGAGTGGTTAATTCAAATTAAGTCTACACCAGTTTTCCACCTCAGATTACAGGCATTGGGGGCAGTAAAATTACTCAAAAACTGTAAAGTTTGAATGCATAAGTCTGTAATGAAACTCTTCCGCAATAATATGATCAAAAGGATAAAGTGAAGCGCCTTACACCCGGTCCGCAGTTTTGGATTTGGAGTCGTCTTCTAGCCTCGGATTTTGCACATTTTAACTGCGATAATAGCCAATCAGAAACGAGGTCGTCCGCGTTTCCGCCGGATTGGTTACCTCCATCATCCGGCCAAAATACTTCATTTCCCCATCTTCCCAAATCTGCTGAGCACAACCATGCAATTGATGATGCATACCTGGCACAAAGGTTTGGTACGCGGCGAAGACCTAGGCCCGTTGATCAAGTTTAGCAATCATAGCGCATTCCCTTTTACCGCCCTACCTTCAAGCGAAATGTCTGCTACCATTTTGCTAAAAATGGGCAATCGTGTATCAGCGACTTGGTACACTCTACCTGTCATTTTCTGCAACATACAGCCCACTTCTTGTCATTTGCGTGAGGGTGGAAAATGAATGTGACCACCACTATCTGTGATGCCTAAGTTATGCGACACGTCCCAGAAATATTTTCTCTCATATGGCTTAGTTTATCAGGACAAACTGATTTTCCGAGCACAGGCTTAATGTATATAGTTAATTTTGTCCAATTAAAGAAGGCCGTAGAGTTGATATTTCTTTTTACCCATCCCTCCAGAAATGCAGCAGTTCCATAATCTGCGGACTGTGCGGCCTGGAAATGAATGCCAATCCAAGGCGTTATGATTGAGTTTTTCCATGTGCAGTCCCAAAATTACTACGTAAGGTCATTTTCGGGTGGTAATGAAGGTCAGCCATCTTTCCCTTCTAAAATAACAGCGACCTTTTGAAAATACCTTACGTTGCACTAGAAGAATTCTGTCACACCGTTGCCTCTTGTACACCCAAAATTAAGGAAATAAAAAAGTTGTTTAAGCTGTTTAAGAAATTACACAAACCTCTCATTGCTCTCATTGTTGAATTCGGTACTGAAAGAGGATGAATTAATAGGTTGATCAGCTTTACCGAAGTGGATGTGAGGAAGTGTGCCAGATGTTCAAGGAAGTGCCACCATTTACTAGCAGAACCGAAGAACGAAAACTTTCTTTTGATGCTAAAAAATGAAATTTCTTTGAACAATCAAGTGTTCTTTGTCAGTGTTGAAAAAGGAACGCCTTGTATTATGTGAGAAAAACTGTTAATTTCAATGGCTTTCATCGTGAACATTGCATGTTTATTCGACCGCTAAAGATGCCCCAGTGCTTTAATCCACATGCCCCTGTCAATTTGACGTATGGACCGCCCTTGCCCTCAGCTGCACCTACAGGTCAGCCTTAGCTCGTTTTCCTTGCCTGCTTTGGTCTTATGATCGACATGCATAAAGTCGTCATCTACAGGTGGCAGTTTTGGGGCGGGTAAATGGACACACGTAGTTGCTGGTGTCCATGCTTCCGCAGCTAATTTGTGCTTGCCAATGTCCATTTTGTAGCTTGTGTTAAGCGACTGCTATCGCTTTATCACTTCCCTTGTCCTTGGCTGTGCGGCATCCTAAAATTTTGACATTTGACGATGATCATTTTGGTTGGGAACTCTTTTTAGTTAGCCATAGCAGAGGGATAAACGAACGGAAGCAGACAATCTCTTCCACATTACCTTTCAAGCTCTCTTCCTCTCTTTGCAATTTATTATTAACTCACTAGCCAACAAACAACGGTCGGACATTTTTAGGCCATTAAGGGCAGAGTATTTCCTATTGCAGCGTCTACCTAATTGTGTAGATTTGGACCGCTTTTGCATTAATGCGATCCAGTGCTCCACATCAAGACCAGAAAGTCCGCAATCGTGATCCTTGTAATGCCTCGCTCTTTCAGACTCCCGATTTCGATCACTTGGGTGGTCATTCTGCCCTAGTCGCGTGAGTTGGCCTCTGGGCCATGCCAGCAAAATCCGTCCTCTCTGTTTATTGAATGCATAAGTTCTGCCCCAGTAGCATGCCTTCCTTTGCCTCCAAGGCAACTTCGGGACGCTACATTAATGGCAACGGAAAACTGGCTCGACTTTAAAGGTCTTATGTAAACTTGTGGTGCAAAAAAGTGCATGTGACACGGATGGAAGAATCCTGGATACTGTTTAACAGAAAGTCTGAGACCGAAGTCTGTCTTTGGCGTCTGCCCCGTCCCTGTTTCGTCGAGAAAGCTCTAAACAACTGAAGCGGTACCGGTGATGAAACGCTTCGTTGCAAGCATTCCCCTAACATAAGGAGACTGGTGTTCAGGCGTCTTTTGTGGATGTGCTGGTCTTCGACACAAGCGCTCTTTTCGAAGCTAGTTTCCAAATTATACCAAACTCCTAGTCTAGTCTAACTGCTAAGGCGTGACGCGTTGGTAAAGCATACCCTCAGGTGAACTCGAATCTCGATGAACGCTATGGTTAGCTCGCAGGTGTTTCTTCCAGCACTAATTGCCCTGTGATGTTGACGCGGGAGTTTGCAGAAAGTGACGCTAGAATCGACGCTTGAAGGATGCGATAAGCTTTGTAATTCTTAACTTATTCTGGCTGCAGAGTCCGCTTTCGCCCATTTATGTGGCCTCATTGCGCTAGTCGCGTGAGCCCCCCTCCGGGCCATGCCAGCAGCCCCATTTTCCCCTGTTTACTGAACGCCTAACCTACGCTGGTACTGCGTCTTCCCTCGCTTTCAAGAAAGACTCAAGACGCTACGACCATTGTTTAGTAAAGCACATTAGCTACATAAGCTTGAAGTTGAAACATTTTGCATACAAAGGTGCATTTTTGAGCAAACCGGTTAATCAAAAAGAAAAGTGGCTGGGGCTAAATTTGGATTGTGTGCATGGACGCTTGAGTTTTTTCTCTGCTATCAATAAACGTAAAAACTCTAGTGATTAGGTAAGCTTTGGCGCAATATGCTACAATCATAACTATTGATTGTCGCGCTTTGACGGGGTGTTTGACACTGCACTTGAATATGCGAGCGCTTAAGTCTTCGTGGCAAGTGGGCCTGATACTAAAGGTCGGCTGCTCGGATTTCTGATAAGTAGTAAAAGTTTTATGTTACAGGCAAGTAGAGCTGTGGACACTCCTAAATGAAGGACTACAAATAGCGTCCACCCCTGCAAATGATCTGCTACCGCCTTCTGCAGAAATACATTTGAAATGATTTAAAAGTCTGTCGTGGAGCAATTTCGGTTCCAGTGCTAAAACTTTTAATCAGATGTACGCGCAAAATTATCTTTAACATTTTCCCCTGCATAGAATGCAGACACATAAAGCTAAGCAGGAATGAAGCGAGAAAAAATGCAAATAGAGGCAGATGTAGAGCTATTGTTCCACAAACCCTACTAAACTTTGCCCGTAGACGAAATGACATTGCTATGAAGATTAAATCCTTAAATGAAAAGTAAAATCAAAGATATCAGGGAGTTTCACGATGGCACTTTAAGACCATGACATTTTTCGAAGAGGCAGAGTGATTTCAATCCTTACTATTTATTAAAAGGACGGACAAATTTGAGAGCTGGTAAAGAAGCACTGAAACGTTACTAAAAAGGCCTATGTAGTGCTTTAGGAGGCTGCTACACCCTCCAAATGGCTTTACGGGCACTTCAGCCTCCCCGAATTATACCTAACCTGGCAGTAATGGTAGTCTCAGCACTGCTGAAACACCAGGGTGGGATTGCGTGAGAGGTATTGTAGCGTATTGTTTGTTTGGGCTGTTGGTTGGCCAAACATATTAGTGGCGCCATTCTTGAAGCTAGTTGCGGGGGCTGGCCTGCCAGGCCATGCCAGTTGTTCCCTTACTCTCTGTCTAGAATGCACGTATTCTGACCTTCACCTGACCTTCTCTCCTTCTTTTAGGGATGCTCGCGGCGCTACAGGTTAGTTCTGAATACAACTTGCTTAACGTATGCGACTGCAAAATAAAGCAAACTGTGCAAAAGAGTTGTATAACGTATGTCAGAAACAAATATTTATTTCTCTCTAATAAATTCGATTTTATGCATTTTAAATTGTAAAATAAATACAATCTTAGCTATTATTCTTTTTTTAATGGCTTAAGTAAAAATCAGTCAATCAGCTCATTTATTCCAAAATCATTACCAACTTGTGTTTTGCGGTGCTTAGAAGTTGACCTTGATGTGGAGAACGCCCTGTGTATTTTAATGTGGGATATTAAAGACAAGTTTTGCCTAGTTTGGGCAGTTAATAGCTGCAGGGTGGTCACCCGAGTATCCTGCATGATTACAAGGGGATAAAATTGTCCGCTTTGATTTGTTGGTTTCCTTAATGCTGTGAAAGTGGATATCTTGGGCTATAATTAGGTGCATGGTGCCCGACTTATTCTTTTGGTTTAGAGAGCAAGCAAAATAAATGTGAAATCAATTTATGAACTCTAGCCTAAGATTATCTGATTTTGTACGCTTGGGGTGGATTGACACTAACAGTTCAAGACTTTTAGATGAATGCGAGTCGCGCTAAACAGCTATCCCAGGCTCTGGAGCTGTGTCAGAGCCACAAAATACTAGGAATTTTAGAAGACGTGCTTAATCAAATGCTGAAAGATGAACCCGCAGATGAATCTGCGTACTTTGTAGTTTTCCGCATTCGCTTATTATAAAAGGTTTCCAAGCTAAATGCTTTTGTAAATCCACCTGTGCCCACATCTATATTCGCAAGTTGGTGCCCGATTTCTCACTTGCTTGTGGTGAGAATAAATGTTTTCTATAAAAATTCAAGCATGGTATTGGCCATTTTTAAGTAATTTTTTGGCTTTTGGTGAATGTGCTGCAAAATTACATCATTACGAAGAAGAGACTTATCAGTCATTATTACCAAACATTAACTCTTTCCTCCAAACCTGTAAACTTGAAGTTAAATATCAAATACTGCTAGATCGTTTTCTTCGGTAAGTTCTTTTTTCTTACGGAAGTGTCTTTTTAGTGACCAGTATGAAATCATTGCCACCCTCCAATTGGAAAACGTTCGGAATTCTCGTGGCACAAATGCATTACCGCCAAAGTCTGTCAAACAAATCGTGAGGTAAATAACTTTGTATTAATACATTTAAGTAAACGTGCCTTAAGTGTGATCCATAATTTTACAGAAACATTAAAAACAAAGGAGACGTTGCCGTTCCAAGCACACTTTTAAAACCGCCACCATCTTTGGCGATTCTTTTGACATCGACGTCTCTTTCCTTCAATTTTGCGTTAACGGAGTCAGTTTTACCTTTATCAGAGGGATTTAACCTTCGAAAAGAACTTACAGTCCTTTCCCGTCTTTTAAATGAGGTAATTTTGCTAGTGCATATGTACAACAAGTTATTTTAACATGTTTACTGAAACCTTTTCAGTAGCAACTGTTTTGCAGTTAAAGTACCAGTCTGAGTATGAAAACGCAGTTCAAGCGCTTCTGGACTCGAAATCACATCTTCCTGGCCTTCCACAGCTGGCTTTGTTTCCTGAGCACCAGAAAAGTTGCAAGTGTATCCGGGAAATCACAATCTTTCCTAAAATTTGCTCTGATTCTTATAAGGCAAGTCTATCCGTGTAAGAGTACCCAGCACCTTGCAGTGTTTTTTTCCATTATTAAGCAGAATTTGATGCGTTTTTAGCTTTTATTACTTTAGTAATGATACATTTTAGTGTGTGCTACAATAGATAGTTGACTTCGACTCCTTAAGACAATTTGATCGAACTTTCCTTATGAAATAGTGTTTTTAAGCGTAATTAACGCAATTTCTGCACCAATGAAGCCCCAACTTTCATTAACCCCCAAGAATATGCATTAGGTGAGCGTTGTCTTGTTTAAGACATAATTCCACTGTATATTTTATGCCATGTCATTTTCTACAAGCCACGTTGGCTTCATTGCGTGGAACGGGCTCAGATCTTGTGTATATAATGCGTCTCTACTTCATAAACGATTTATTGCTTAATCTTTTCACCTTTTCTCGAAACGCGCCACTCTAATGCCCTCCGTGGCTTTGCGCTGATGCAATGTTTTACGCTTGAACGGTTATTTAGGCCCCAAGATTGCACTTCATTTAGTGCACAATTTTATGGGTTTGGGACCTGCAGTACCATTAAAAATGGTTTTCGTTACTCCACTAAAAAGCCTTGACACCCTATCAGGGCAGTTTTCTTTGAACGCTTGTCTCGGAGAGCTTTACCGCACAAAACTCATGCCGGTGGATGCTGAAAATGCACTTTTCTAATGGAAGTTGTCATGCCACTTAACACAGATCCTTTGTTATTGAGGCACTGCTAGATGTTGTATTGCTTTTTGTCCGTTTTATTAGCTTTCGTCATTAACTCAGACCTGCTCAATCGCCTTGTGGCCTACAAGGCAGGCATGATAAACTCATGAAGCAAAATCTGCACAAAAAGGTGTTAGCCTTTCTGACAGTCTTTCATTAAGTGCATATTGCTAACCAATGCATCAATTCGGAATCAGTTTTTTGCAGTTTTTAAGACCAAAATCAATTCAAGAGGTAAAATGAACGCTCCGTTGGCGTGTTTACTCCCTCAGCCGCCAGATGTGTGTGGGTGTGGGTGTGTACGCAACTCAATCACAAGCCTTGGAGGAGTGCGGATTTTACAGCACCAATTAAGATTCCTGCCTTAGGGTTCATTTTTTATGATGCCAGTGGAAAATCATCGTCATTTGTTACAATTAGCTTCTTACTAATTGATTCAAATGGACTGCTGCTAATCACTCCTTATTAGCACCTTGGCAATTCAAACGCAGATTGAACGCAAATGATGGCATCTTGCAGTAAACGCAAGTGCTACACTTCTCCAAGGATGCTTGGATGTTGTCTTCTATACGACCTCATTTGGAGGCAAACTGGTTCATTTGGACGCTGACCCATTCAACAGTGGGGGCTCTGCTGTCTACCGTAGCCATTGTTGCAGGGTTTGCCAAGCCTCAATTGAAACCTTGCCCTTCCATGGCCCGCTGCAGCATGTGTGCACGTGTGGAGGGTCTTTCATTGCTCTTTCCCTAGTAAAGTCTGTATTTTCCGCTGTTGTCACGACTACGACCCCTTAGGTTTCAAAACCTTGGCACCAGCGCTCTTAAAGGCAAGTGAAGTCAAATTTTAGACTTGTTTGGCCACTTGGTCAAAGCAGATGAGTGTTAGTAGCTGCTACAATATAATTGCGAAGCTTTACAAATGACCCACCTTTGGCGCGAAGTGCTGTGGTTTCATGCAGCTGCTTGAATGTGCAAGCCTCAAAGGTGGGAAAGTCCGCCTCTTCAACAGCCTCATTCGAATCCATCAATAGCATTTAGCAACTTAAAAAAACGCACTCGTGGCCTTTGTTATACACTTTTCCGCATTCAGTAGATGGGTTGGTTAAAAAATGATTCTCAGCACTTCATTAGTCTGGGAGCTTGATGGCATAGTTCCACTGGTCTTAGTTCACGACCATCACACTGCTAGTAAACCGTGACAGTCGGACGCTGTGACGCTAGCTGTAGCTTTAATGCAAAAAAGATTAGTTCGAGGACTAACTTTCTTTCTTTTTTGGCGTCATTTGTTCTTGCAAAAGGCCGGTCGACTTTTGACGGCTAGCACTGTCCTTGAACTGCATTAAAAGCACATTGTAAACTTAGTTACCACTAGTTAATCAGGTGCCTAGGCGGCAGGCGATCTTGTTTGTGCACTTGAGTCTTTGTTCCAGCATTGCAGAATAGATTGGTTGGCAAATTTTTGAAGCTACACGGTGAAGATCTTCTCTCCCAACTTGAGACCTCTACGACCAAGTGAAGCGCAGTGTGATTATCGAAAATTGGCTTTTATTTTACTAATTTTCATCTTCTATTTCTTCTGCTTTAGACAATCTTTTCAAGACTTTACTCGGAGGTAAGGGAGGCAATCTTTAGTAATGCATTTCACTGCTTCTTTGGTGCTGCATTGTTTGACTGGTTGTGCTTCACCGCAAAGGATGGCGAGTCTCATCACAAATGGGTGCTCTGATTTGTCCCAAAGTGTTTTGCCTAATGCTAAGCATAATTTTCCTTTTGAAGGTGTTCCACCCTCCTGTCGTTGATAAGATGGAGCAAATGTTGGAGTTTGCAGTCAGTTTTCTACGTGAAAGGAACCTTGAAAACACCTTTCATTTGTCACTTGTCTGCGAGCCGTACGCATTCTATAACGAGGTAATGCTAATCTTTTGTGCATTATTTCATTTCTGGCTTGCGTCCAGACCGAAGGGTTAGCTAAAATGCTTTTCATGTGTGCTAGGCGGGCGTTGAATGAGACGCGAAGTCGCCTCCACGACGTGATCAGTAGGGGCGAGGCCTCTGCATTGCACACCGCCTTTTTGAATGCGCACAGCAATTTTTTACCCTTAAAATACACCCCGTGGCCTTGCTAAGTATCAAATCCGGACGTCAAATCCTCTCCATCACTTGACCTACCTCAATTGCTGTGCAATAAGTAAAGTTTTCAATTTGTGAAGTTCACGTAGACTTGACGAATTCCCACAAGTCGAAGTTGTTCAAACGCTTCAATTGCTTCCCTTAATTAGTCCCAACATTTTCGCTTCCGCAGAGCTCTTGCCGCAATTGTGAAACTGTTTTCTTGATGAAATCAGTCATACGGTTGTTTATTGCCTATTCTCTCATTTTGCTTTCGTGATTTCAAACAAAGCAAAGAATGTGCGATTCTCTAGTGCTCGAAGCATCAGCATTGCATGCATGCAGCTTCTCGTCTTTAACAAAACGCAAAATTACCTTTCAAAGAGGGTATCCAGACTTAAAAATACATCCATTCCATGCTATTTTTGGAATTGAACCAGTAAATTGAAGAAGGATATCTATTTCCTGGCTTTTCAGGCTAAGGGCAAGTATGAATTGATGAGAGGAGTCTTTAAAAGTGCCGACGACTTGGTGAACGTGTATGTGAATCTTCTACAAGCCTATCCACAGATAAAAGTGCTCACAAATCCCTTTCGAACTGAGGATGGGCATGCTTGGTTGAAACTTCAAGAGGCTCTCCAAAGCCTCGACACCTACCGCCTGGTTGAAATCTGCGCCTCTTCAGACGCGGTAGATGCGGGAGCGGCTCTTCGACTCTCGCCATCACCGAGCATTTCGGAAATGGCTCGTTTGCTCAATGAGACCTCGCATAGCCTTGATGAAAGTGAGAGAAGGCACACCTTCGGGGTGTCGAGCATTATCAGGTTTGATAGCGCCTTTGGAGCTCAAACAAATTGTTGCCTCTTATTGGACATTGTCGAGGCAATCCTCTGGGTGAAATGTGAGTAAACTGCTTTGAACGTAAGGATGGATTACAAGTGATGTGCAAAAACATGAGCATTCATTAACCGTCGTAAGTATTCGCTAGTGTCGCGATTCATTTTCATTGCAACTCATGCGCGAGATTGTGAATGATGCGAAAACTCAATGTTTGTGTTTCACAAGTGCCTCTTGTATGGTCACTGGTCAATTGGCAGGCACTGCCATCAAACTGGGATCACAACGCTACCGACGGGTTCAGTTTGGCTGAGGACTCGTCCAAAACCCGTCATATGAATGTGCCATGTCTTCTGCGTAGACTTTTGTACTGTAGAGCAACTTAGAAGCCTCCTTGTGACAATCTAGGCATTTACTGTCCAGCCCGTTTGTTGAGAACAGCTAGTCGCCTTGAAATCGCGCAATAAGCGTCTGATTTGATCAAATGTGCCATTGGAAGTGCAGAAGAGCTTCAGCTAGTTTTTCACTGCTACAGATAAGCAAAAGAAGAAAATTCAAATTTGCCTCGCTGGGGATTGCGCAGCTATGAAGGAGAACAAGTTCGCCCTAGCAGTGGTAAGTTTGCACCTGTTGATACTCGAATCAGCGGCAATGCGCTGTGCCTTGAAGGAAGATGATGAGGTTGTGACATTTCAACTTGTTGTCATGATGCAGGTCAAAACCTACGCCAATGATAAGTACTGTAAAGTTATCGAGTGGAGCATTTTTAATTTTACATCCTAGAACAATTGCTGTTTCATTAGTCGGATTCAGTTTTTGCTTAATTGTCTAAAACACATTTTAGGCGATCGCATTCGGAGCGGACTACATTAACTTTGGAGGTGTCGGTTCCACACCAGCCCAAGTACTGCTTGCAGATTGGATTGACTTTGACCAAACAAATGTTGACGGGTGAAAATGAAGTGCCGATTTACCTAATTTTTAGTGATAAAAGAATTTGTGTGTCACAAAACTATCTCTTGTCTTGATGTTTAAGCTAAAACATCGGCATGATTTTCGTGCACATTTGCGTTGCTAAAATTTTTAAGTTCACATTGTGAACATGACTTTTGGCTCACCTGCAGAAGGCAATCGCGGCCACGGGGCGACTAAACCAATTCACGTGGGTGTGGAAACGCAAAATCAACTTCATCAATTACTTTTGTCGTTTCTCGCCGCCTCGGAGTTGCTCACTTCTGCTTGTACATTACGTCCCGGGTGTGGAGAGGTGGCAAACAGTAGAGGCACTCACACTTGTCATGAGCTGACCGCTAAGGTTGCGTGCGTCGCCAGTTGTGATTACCATGCTTCAATCCTGTGAAGTTCTTACACGACGCCAATTCAGGGTGGACTTGGAGCATCTTTCACTCATTCTCCCCAAAATGGCTTGGCTTCCATGCCGCGTTTGATCGCGTATCACAGACGAAAGTGCGTAGTGTAGCGTCAGCTGCCTCACCAATCACAAATTCAGCAGCATAATCCTGAGACAACTTACAATAAGCCTAATCTCTTCGAATTGTTTTCCCAAGTTTGAAAATACAATTTTCATGAATCCGCTCAAAAGAGTACCTAACAGTCATTCACTGATTTGTTTGATAATAAAAAATACAGATAAGCTTTTTCAAAGAGAGGAATGTACAAGCTTTGCTCGTTCGCTACTTAAAAACTGCTTATAGCTTTTGATAGGGTGTCGTCAAATTGTTTTTACGCTTTTTCTTATGGAGAAGGCCATCTTGTCGAAGCATTTTTTTATCGAAGGAGACCAATGGTAATCATTGCGTGCCACTGGTGAACTTGGGAGTTATGCAAAAGTTATCACAATGAGTCGAGGGTATAAAAGCCTCTGCAATAACACCGTTTCGCGGTTATCAAGGTTCGGTGCATTTTAGCATAGCCATCACATTCTGGTCGCCACTGGTACCGCGGATAAACTCCTCTCGTGAGAGAGTCCCATCCCTATTGACATCCAACTTCTCGAAAATGGCCGCTGCGTGCTGCTCCGGAGTCAAATGACCAGGTGGCAGTTGACTTGTGTCAAGGACACCCACCAACTTGTAGAGGGCCTGCACGCGCAAAAACAAAGATTACTCCGAAAATGCTAATCATGATGGTAGCACTAAAGTACCCATTGCAATATGCCCCCTTAAGGCTAGGAATTTTCATGCTTTCCTGTGTTTTACCTAGACTGCTTTTGGTGATAAACAGCTCTGACCGTAGCCGGCACGTGGCGATAGACGGAAGTTTAACAAAACAGACTAATTCTCGTAGGAAGGTCTGCTTATACATTGCTAGGGAACCCGTTTTTTGTTAATGAGCTCACGGCACGCCGTGCTACCACCACATTTCCCACAGCACATTGTATATTTATTCGCTTTTAAAACGCAAAAACGGCAAATTTTGCCGCAATTGATTCACTCAAAATCCACTCAGTGAGAAGACAATGGGCGGGTGCTGCACGGTCATTGATTGTGCAAATACGCGACAAACGGTTTAAACGCAGCCGATTTGTACACAAATTTGAACGCTCGATGCGGGAAATGTGGCAAGTTGGACTGTTCGAAGACGTTTAGACTGTGTGTTTCGTGCACTTCAAATGCTCTGATTTCAACTTCTAAAAAAATCTGGTATTTCACCTCAATATTGCATTCAATGCCTTGGATGTGGACTTCACTAGCAGTAAAGAGATAACAGATGTCCCGGTGAAGCCAATTTCATACCTCACGGATGGCATGAAAAGTGGTTTGGCTTGAAGAGAGAAGCAATTCACAAACATTCAGCGCACAACCCGCCTAAGGAGGAAATTTTACAACACGTCCTTTCTACTAATTGTGCTTACCGATCTCGCATAGTGCGATGTGAAAGTTTACTCAATCCCTTTCATTCCTCCCATATAGGTAACTTCAGAAACATGATAACCAACTAGAATCGACCGGTTGTAAAAAGAAAACAGTTCTACTTTCTGTCATAAAATGGCCTAGTGATACTTGCACTTGGTTTAAGCAGCTGTATTAAGGAAAAGTTCATCCACTACTCCATGCGGGAAAGGCATGATAGTCAAATTGTAAACGCGAAACATCTCCATGTTCAAAATGCCTACCAAATTCAAACTTGGCGAGACTAAGTAGACACCGGTGCGCCTATTATTGAAAGCACGTCATAGTTATGCGCACGGCTGGCAATATGCATTCTTCTACAACTCGTGACACTCGTGGTGGGTGCAGATTAACAAGAGCGTAGGGTCATATGCATTTGTTGCGAGTTTTTTCGGTATAGGCTCAACCTGTATGCAGAGCGTAATGAGGGAGACTAGGAAGATATCCCCCCGACCCCGTGAGGAACAGATAGGTGGGCTGATTTGCCTTCCCAATTTTCGTTTGCATTTCCCTACCAGCATTTTGCAACTCACCGAATTTTAAGATTTTAGGGATTCAAGAAGGAAACATAAAATAATGAAATGAAAAGCGATAAAAATAACTTGTTTAAAGAAGGGAGTAAGGAGACGTAGTTTTTGCCCGATCAAAGCAAGCTCTCACCCATTCCTCTGGCATCCTACCTGCCAATAGGTTTGATGTCCGATTTCGTGCAAAAAACCTTTACTTGTGTCAATAAAAAGAGGCCAACGAGCTGATGTCGCCTGGTGTTGAGGAAAATGGAGTTGTGAATTCGCCCTTGGGCTGCTTTTGTAAAGCCATCAAAGCTAAAGCTCCAGTATCTCATTGTTGACTAGTTAGGCCATGTGAAAACACGTGTTAGGACATTTTGCTTTCCCGAAGAAATTCACTTCCACATGTAGTAATACTTGACTCGCACTGACCCTGAAACAGATCTCGACTATTGGAGTTTGGTTTTTCAGAGGAGTGATTAAAATCAAAGCCAAGAATTTAACGCCTATTAGGCAATTTTGGAGTTCACTCATTAGAAGGAGGTACTGATTGTGTATCTCATCCGCATCTAGCCAATGTAGGCAAATATTAAAGCAACTTAGGCTTATTTTCATTTGCTTGATGTTTCAGGTGACAAACACTCCTCGCTACTATTAGGTGGCACATTCATTAAAAAAACACAAGTGTGCACACGGCTCACGACAGGTTTATATGAAGCGTTATGGTCTTATGCAGTACTAATAATCTTCTCTCATCTCCCAATAAGACTATTCATATGAAAGGTAGCTTTTTTTCGCCGTTGTATAATGAGCCCAGAGGCCCAATTTATTACCATTCCAATTCAGGTAGTGCAAGAAGCAGACAAATCGTTACTTAGAGATCCGACCATAAAACTACTTAATGACGTAAAATAACATCTCGTGCAATGGCTTCAAATTAATAGTCAGGTAAATTCCCCATGCCAAAGGCCTAAATGACTTGGGAATCCTCAGTAAGAGGAGTAAGTTATTTTTGCCCTCAAAAAGCGATTGTGCAAAACTCATTTTATTTTCCAGGGAAATAGAGGTTCTGCAGAAAAGATATCACAGAAGAGTTTTGACCAAATATTTAATAATACTTAATAATGACAATAAATAAGAACACATGCTAGTCTTGTGTCAACGCTTTCAAGATAAAAATTAATCGTTAAAGTTAATTTCCGTTGACTAATAATCAATGTAAAATACATTTTATCCGAGAAATGCACAATTTTGGTGAAAAATAGCCCAACAAACAATACAGTGTTCAATAATAGAATATTCAAGCACTCTATTCCTAATTAATCAACATAAATGAGCTTCATATAACATTGTTCGTTGTCAGTATTTAACTAAACACAAAATGCTAGCATTTAAAATATTCACCATTAAGACGCAAATGCTACATTTCGAGCTTCTTTAGCCATCACCAGGGCAGTTGTGAAAATTCAATAAACCATTTGCAATGCATCAGTATGCAGCTAAAAAAAGTATAGGTTAAAAAAGGCCTCTAAAGAGCAAAAATATACTATGCGAAAGTTTGTTAGACACAAAGTGTCAACAAATGTTTTCTGATTTGGATGCGACACGCAAAGGGACGATAAGAGTAATTTTAAATCATCAACAGTTATTAAATCCAAAAAAAGAAAAAAAATTATTAATGCGGAAAACATGACGTTAAGGGTAGGCAGACGTACTTTAAGCATAGTCGTCAGTTCATTCAAAGTTATGACACCATTTTTGTCTTGATCGTATAGATCGAACGCCCAGTTGATTTTTTCTTCAACTGACCCATTGTTTATAATTCCCAAAGCACAAGTAAATTCCATAAAGTTTACAGCGCCGTCACCATTAGTGTCAAAACTATTAAAGACAATGTCTGCAAAGGCGTCCGAATGACCTCCAGGAAAAAAATCCGAATATACTTGCGCGAACTCTGACCGACTCATTTTTCCATCCGGAAATTGCTTGCAAAATCTTTTGTACCAGTCTTTAAGCTCCTTTGGTGACATCTTTGTCTTTTTTTGTAGCATTTCAAGAGTATCATGATCAAGAGACGTGTGCTTATTCCCCATGCGTTCAAGAGACGCAGTAATAACCTCGGATCAAATGTCAGAGCATATAAACAAAAGGTCACCTATCGAATGCAGAACAAAAAAATGTGTTTAGTAGCAATTAAATAAACAACTGCATCGCAAATTAAAAATTAAGTTTTTGCGTTAATAACTTGCACACTTGAGGCTGAATAACTTGATTCAGCTGCTAAAATCGTCACTTCTTCGTTTTAAATAGCTCTCCATTTTAATGAGCAAGCCATCGGCTAAAAATATATTTTAGCATTATTGTTGTATTTTGCATTATTGTTGCTCATCATGTGAAGTACCTTGTGACATCCAAGGTAGGCGAGCATTCCAGGCCTATTTTTTAAGGATGTAGCATTTAAGCACTCTCTTTGCAATAAAACTTAAGGAAGATTTGAGTTCGGGTTACAACCGCTACTAAAGTACGACCAAAATATGCAAAAATTAGTTAAGTTTATCCTCCCAATTTAGCGCAATTTTCAATAAATTCGTTAGGTGTCAGGTCGGGGTTCTTCACCTCAGTACCGGCGAATCACGCTAAAATTCTTTATAAAATACGAGGTAGTTCGCTGTTAAATTGATATTCACATCGGTCATAAGGTTTTCAGGCTTAATTTTGTGGAAACTGACGGATTGTATTAATAAAAATGTGTTTTTACCTATCCGTACGACGTAAAATGAGCACGTGACCCTCCCATTTATTTTCGCACTAAATGTTCTTAGTTTCGGAAACGGTTTGATAGCTTGTCGATTTCAATGCTAGCCTGTTTACGTTTTGATATATGGATACTATGGGTTTTTGGAATACGTGTTTAGCTTCTCATGCTTGCCGGCTGTCTGATGTAACGAGATTCTTTTTAAATATATTTGCCCGAACATTGTATTATCCATACTAGATGCAAAAATTTGAAGACATGTGATGGTGGGGGGCGCTTGATCCTTATGTAAATTTTCGAAGAGGTTGGAAATGCATCTTTGCGTTTATTCGTCGTCATAGCGAATGGCTTTTCCAAAGCCATGCTTCTCAAAAAATGCTGATAATGCAAACCCCGACGCCAGGTTATCTTGTTCTTGGGCGTAGCAACATTACAGTCCCTGTCTTCTAACAGATTCCTTAGTAAAAGCAATGAGTGGCGGTGGTACCGGTAGGGGTTCTGGTCGTGCTCATTTTCGGAGCAAGTTGGGCTGCTGTATTTGCGGGACCAAATCGTCTAGTTCTCGGTTCACGGCTTCTGAGCGCTACGCGGAACATTTTGGACCCTGTTTCGGTGATGTCGCCTCCAGACGCTCCGGTGATCTCTGCAACGCTTGCGTGCTTTGCGTCAAACGTTGGATTCAACGTGGAAAGCAGCCGGGCTACTTTTCGCAGGTACGAGTAGTCAGCAGTTAAGTGCATTCATTTCAATCGTTCCCATTCTTGTACTTGATCAAAGTAGTGCTACTCCTTGAGAAATCCCACTTTCTACTTTGTTTTCCAGCTCAGCCTTTTGTCACATTAATTCGCTGGCACGATGGTGTGCTGCATTATCGATAATCATAGTAATGTACGGCCTTTAGCTTGCAAGTCGATTTGTCTCGATGGTTTAGTTTTGGTTGTTTTACCTCAATTATCCGCATTGATTAATCACGGTAAATGTGGATTCCTGACTTTGACCATAATTATGATTTTCTAACGCTTGGGAACCTAAAGGGTTATTTCTGCGTTATTGGCCGTTATGTGTGCTTTGATCGGACAGGGACCACTGTGCCTACTTTTTGTAATTGTGTGACCACTGGGTGGGGCGTTATTTGGTTCTCACTGCAATCACTGTCTTGACATTCTGGGTAAGGCAGGATGTGGAGGAAGGTCGCATGCCTATCCCCTCCTTCCCCGGTTAGTGTTGTATAACTTCATCCACTCGTTGATGATGTGGTACTGAACAAGAGAGTGATGAGTTAGGCGGGAGAAAGGAGTCAGGTGGCAGTATTAACCAGGAACACGTTTGTGGTCGGGAGATGGGTCTTACCTCTAGGATGGAAATTGTTCAGGATCGGCCCTTGGTTGCTTTTCAGTTCATCTCTGTTTTATGTTTATTCGAAAATAGACGTATGAACCCAGATGTTTTCTACACATGGTTGTGTGACTAACTGATCCGTCCTCAGTTTCACTTTCTGCTGCAGATTTTGGCCTCTACTGTGTAATTATATGCCTTTTACTGGTTCTCATGCCGTGGACCAATTTAAAGCGGCCTATGGTTTCTCTCCCTCATGGTTGACAGTTCAACTCCGACTCACATGGAACGTATTTTAGCGTTTACCCCTACCAGTAATTCTGATGGGTGGTTGAGAGTTCCTGTCAGTATTTTGTTTCAGCATTTTCATCTTCCCCCCCCCCCACTTGCTAGTCCTCTACCCTGTCGGTCTATGAAAGGAATCCATGCTTCAATGTACGGTTAGTAACTCTGTTGCTGTTGGTCAAAAATAAACATCGTTACCATGGCAGCGGATACGTTAAATGATGGACGCACGCATGAACAAGGTTTCCTTTGACTATGTGAACTTTTGAACAGAGAGTTTGGAATGTGCTTTGGCAATTTTTTGTCGTCTGTTGACTTGCATTCTCTTCCTTGGAATCTTTAATGCCCGCACGTTTTTGTTTTTTATTAAAACAGCAAGTTGCCGCACAGTTTTCGCCCTATTCGTGGTCGTCAGGCGTAGTGACATTGGCACTCTCACTCAGATTGGGTTATTTTGAACTCAATCAAGTCCCTGATCACATGGTTAAACGAATCAATGCAATTGTGGGCGATGAGTGCCAGCTTAGCACTAACACATTCAAGCATTAAGGCCTCGACCCAAGACTACAAGCATAAAGCGCCTTCCTCGCCTATTGCCTTGTCCTAAATTGAGACCTCACACGCATTCCCGTCCCCTTGCTTCGAATAACAAGGCGATGGAACAGGACTGTGCAAGCCTGCACGTCATGCCATCAACTTGACTAAATTAAGAATTTGGGCTTGTTCGAACATTGCTGGGCCATAGAATTTGTGCTGGTTTAAAGGGGTGGAGAGGTTGTTAATGCACATTGTTTCTTGCGCTTCCAGAGACCTAAGTATACAGTCGAAAGTTTCCTTGTTCCTATACTTGATTTCATTGATGTTTTACCGCCTTAAATGGTTGCATTCGTATTTTTATTGAAGTTTTCATGCCTGTATTGTGCTCTGACGTATTGGAACAAAGCTGGAATCTTCTCCTTAATCCACCAGTGTAATTCCTGATAGCGTTTTTTCTCATGCAACTGCAAGTAGGACCCGGTATGGGTAGAGCTCTGGCCCCACTCTCCCCAGAGGCATCAGATTTTATTATTACTGCCTTTGTCTTGCTAGTTCCCCAAATACGTTTTCCATTTGCTAAAAAGTCATCGCAGGATTTATAACGCTGATAAATGTATTCAAAGAATTGATTAGCATCTTTGGTGGCGCAATCTGAACTTTTGGCGCACCCTTAAGATTGTCCATGTAGCATCCTCATTATGGGTGTACTTTGCCCACCAGCTTGAATTCCTCGTTTCACACGTGCGCGTGTTCTTGTACTTTAAGCTTCCCTTCGAGCTGTCGTTAAATTGGATTTCACATTTTACTATTTTAGAAGCGAATATCAGAGAGCACACAGTTAACCCCTTTTGCGGATGGGGCGATGTCGGTCAGTCCTTTTCGATCTTTCTAACAGGCTCTACTTGCTCTCCTGGTCTAAATGTCATCCTATTTCAGCGTCATTTTTCCATCTATCTATGCGGGTCATTGTACTTATGACCTCCAGTTGGAACCATTAGTTCGTGGCATAAATCCCCTGTGTGCCACTAATCTCGATCCCTCCGTACCACTAATTTGCTCTAATTGGACCACTAAAGTACTATTTTAAATCCCAATCCCTAGCACCAAAGCATAACCCTTTTGGATTTCAAATGAGAACTTCCTGTCTTCTCATTCGCCTGCATACGGCAATGGGCCGATTTTCGGTTTTCCCAGATCTATCAGTCCTCTTGCTATTGGTTTCTTAGTTGCATGCTATGTTTAAGGTAGATTCCGTAATATTTCTCCTTCATTCATAATGTTGAGATCACTTCCACTAAGGTTTGCAAATTCACACTAGACCAATTGTTAGAGGCAAAATCCCTAGGTCTGGATAGTTAGCTGTTAGAGGTTTTCTCGCTTGTCTATTGTGCGTGTTCCTGTTCCATCCTCATTGATCCGCATTGCATTGAACCTGTTTCGACGCTCTGTATTTCCATGCAAATGGAATTCCTTCCCTCATGGGGAGCAGGCTACTTGAAACTCCCTCCGATGTCAAAATTAACGACGCTATCTGCTTTCATTTTTAGCAGCACTGTTATTATTTCATATCAGATTTATCGTTGCTTTTGTGCCTGATGATCAAATTAACTTGAATAATAAATGCTCAAGTCCCATACATTCTGTTCAGCAATCACACTCACTTTCAATCCCATTGTATGTGTACCAAGGTATAAAAGTTGTATTATAGAAGCCTTGCTGAACGAGCCGTAATGACCAGTGCCATTCACTCCAAACAGGTTCTGGACAGCAAACAGGGTCCCGGCCCGAAGCACATGAAGGAGATTACAAAGCGGGCTCGTCGTCGAGAAGCAAAACAGCAGCAAATGTTGCTGCTTCAAAAACAACTACTGCACCAGCAACAACAACAACACCAGTTGTCTACGAGAGTGAATAGTCGCGTCTCTTCTGTGATGGTGGGCACAGATGGTTGTGGCGGTGTTGGTGGAACTCCGAGCAGCAGTCCCACACTGACTGGGTCCCGGGCGCTACACGGTCACCACCACCCCCACCACTTAGTGCACCATTCAGCCACGTGCGTTGCCTGTTGGGCAGACCAGAATAACGGCAACACTGTCGCCTCCACTGCCACTGCCGCCTCTACACCTGTACCCGGTGGGGGATCTGCAGTTGTACCTTCAGCTTCAGCTACCAGTGTCGTGCGAACACGCTCATCCGTATCAAGAAAACTCGAATCGGTTGCGAGTACGCTGTCCTTTTAGACTGACCTCATATCGATAAGGGTGATATCAAATTACTGATGAGTCACAGACCATACGCCGTGGTTAGCTGCATTTTGTGATCTCGGACAGTTGATGTTAGTACTTCTCCCAGGTGCTTATGTTGAGTTCCAATTGGAACCTTGGCGTTCCCATTTAATTCGAGACAAGAATCAAATTAGATTAAAAAGCAGTATGATTTGACAGTTGTTTGATTTGGCTTAGAATGGTGTTTTTTCTCATTCATTGAAGAGGTTTCAGTGTATCTGGGTCATTTATAGTCATAACGGCTTCGTTGCCTGCCAACGCTGAATCTAGGAGCTTAGCGTCTACGTATTGGTGGGATGCTGGGCTTTATTTCCATGTAGTGCACTTTGACAATCTTATCGTATGAGGTTCAATTTTGAGTTACTTCTACAAACGATGTCATGACCATAGTGGTGATGCCTCACTGATATGCCGGGCCGCTTTGGTGCTTAAATTTATGAATATGGTTGACGATGTTCGATTATCCCCTCCCCCTATTGTTATCCTCAGTGCCTCAGTACAGGTCCTTTCACTGGCACTACATGGTGTGCAAACTTGCGCGTATATTCCCACTTCATAAGTATGCTTTGATCTCCTTTCCTATCCACATTGAAAGCAGTTGCTTCATCGTTTAATCAATGTGTCTAACAAGAGTGAATCGTCCGCTACAGTTTATATTTTATGCATCGGTATGTCGTATACCTCGACTTAAAAGGATGCTGAGTACAACTTTGTCACACAGCAGTGTGAGATGGCACTTTGGCCGTTGACCCACTGCACCATCATACCACGTGCCCATTCTAGTGGGGCTTTTAATTGATCGACGCACCTCCCTGTCAAATTATTTCCATGAGGTATATTACCTGATCTGAGCGACCTTATGAACTTGTCGACTTGACATAGTTCAGCACCATTATGAATGCATCCAATGGTCAAAAAATTATAATATTACTAGTTGTTGAGTGTGATGGAGTGACAAGACCACATTAGCGCACCTTGAGTTGGTGGATTAGCTCTTCATGTGTTACGCTTCCACGTCGGTTGCTCCCCTCTATCTCTCCCAACCGTTGTTTTATGCAATGATTGTTGAAAACAAGAATCAGTTGAATCACTCAATCCATTGCTCAAAGAATTCCATATTTAAACGCTTTAATGCAATTTTACATAACCTTGTCGACCAATAGAGCGATCTTTTGCTTTGGTATGTATGCCATGTTCTTTGGAAGTCAGTCGCGAAATCGGTTTTACTATCTGGTCAAACCTGCTGCTGTTCATTTGACGCGCCCTGGCTATCCTTTGGCTCTAGACAACGGTATACCGTCCCACTACTCAACCCCTATTTAGTCTTCCCATCCTACTCTTGAGATGCTCTTCCAGACTATGTAAGTTATCCAAAGGTGGTTAGCTGTCCTTAATGTTGATTCGTGATTTCTGCATGTGGCAATTGCGGTTTTTTTGCCTTCTTGTGTATCTTCAGGGCACTTTACTCCCCGTCAGTATTATGTTTAGCATGCCTCTTCCTCCACCTAGCGCTTCGCATATATATGAGCGCTTTCGAGAAGGGGATAATTTGAGCGAATCATATAGTTGCTTCTATTCATGTTGGAGGGATGCTTTCGTCTATCCGTCCATTTGATGGACACCCATGGGCGTGACTTGTTGGATGAAAACCCATAAGTGGCACCCAGCAAAACCTCTTACTTTCCGTCGGCAATTAACCCATCTTTGGGCTTAGTGATGAATGGGGTAAATTTCCAACAATCTACTTGGGTTCGCCTTTCTGGCGTAAACTAATTGCGTGCCTCGATCCCGGATATTTGCTTATATTTGTTTCAGTTTTTTTTTCATCGCCCTTCTTAGAGAGCTCAGGCACCATCCCCAACGTGGACTTGGCTGCCGATTTTGATGCCATTAGCAATCTGGCAGAAATCTCAACCTCCTCTTCGTCATCGTCATTGCATTACCCCCAAGGGCGGTCTGACGCTACCTCCACCCTCTCGACGTCACTTTCTCGTTGTAAGTGTTACTTAAACTTTTTCAGTAAAATGATTGACTCAGAGTCTTCTCTGCAAATAAACTTAATTTCATCGGCCTGGAAAGAACTTTGTAGAAAGAATTCAACACCTTTTAAGAGAAGTGGCGGTTGAGATCATTAAACTGTCTTGATAAAGTTAAGTCAGACAAATCCACTCCCAAAAGTGGTTGGTTTTCTTTCCGCCTAGGATGGCAGTATGACATTTGGTAACTAATGCGAGTTCCCAGGGCTTCGTTTTATTAATAATGGCGTCTTCAACCTCATTTTTATCCGGTATCATTGTGTTGCTAATGGCTTAAAATAAGGACGTGGTTTCTTTTAGTCAGGGTCGTAGTGATGCAGGTTTTACGTCGGGCGGGTGCTGATTAAACCTAATATGGGTGCTTTTTGTATTTTTTGGTTGGTTTGTGATTCATTTTGATCGCATCAAATTCTACGCCTTCGAGTGCTACTCTTCATCAACAATGGCTTTTTACGCTTTCATATGGTACCAGCCAGATTCGGTGAATCGAGTAGCAGTCAGATCAGTTTGTGCGACAGTCACTCGCCAGCTAGCCTCCATCAGCTCCACGAGCACTTTCGCCCGCCGCGTCCACCACAGGCAGGCGTTAACGTACAGAGCAATGGCGGGGGTGTCACCAGTGGAATCTCTGTCAGCGTTATTGGTGGTGTTGGCGTTCTGACTCGAGCTGCAGCTTCGGCCTCGGCATCAAACTCCTTTGGTGGTTTCTTCGATGGGGCTTCCTCAACGGCCTCATCCACCACCTCCACACCCTCTACACCCACTCGTCGGCACAATCGGCGCACGCGTCTTCCACCTGTCAAAATCTCCTCTACTGGCCTCGAGGTACACGATATACTGCGCAAGATACAAAAGTGAGTTTTTTCTCGATTACCTTGTTTATCTTTTTTTAATTTTAATACAAGCATGCCATTCATTTTGTTTTTGTTTGATTACCTCGATTTGTTAAGTCAGAATGTTGTGCAATGTCTCTTCTGAAATAGCACTGATTAGCTATTCATCGGGATCCGGTTATCCATTTCCTTGTGGACTCGATTAGGGTTATGATTTGGCTGAACGATGAGCTTTTTTGCCGATTCATATTAGGTTCCAATGTCTTGATGTGCTCGAAGGTACCTGTTTTAATAACTTTTTCGGATTTTCATGCGCTCTTTTAAACTCCTGTTTCTTCCACATTATCATTGGGCATAGCGAGTTCCGAAGGTGCATGCAGCACAATTACGCGTCCATATAACTTGCAGAGATAATAACAACATGAACCTGGACAATCGCCAGATTAACATGGCAATGCAACGCGAGATTCGGCTGCGAAATCGAATCGTCAATCCTCCTTCAATGGCATTCAAGGGACCCCAGGCACTCACAGACGCCGCGGCAACTAACGTTAGCGACCGCTCTGGTGCTGTCGTCTCCGCTACTCTCACTGGTACCGCCGTCGGCAACGCTGCTGCCCCCGCTAGCAGTAGCAATCCCTCCACTGACCTTCGCGTCTAGTTGTTGGCCTGCCTTATGTATATAATCGCATTCTCCGTTGAAGCCACTTGGTCTTTCGGCGCTAGTTCACTTGTCTCCTCCTTACTCCTAGTTTGTGTAAATAATCATAAGCTGCTCTCCATTTCGGTTGTCTTTCTACTATTCCCATTCCAATTCTCTGTCGTAATTTATTCAAGTTCTTCTCTAGACTGATTTAGCTGTCACCCACCTTCCTTCAATGGCTTTTTTCGCCCTCCTTTTCGATGTTTTAGCAAGCGAAATGGCAGCACGCGGTGTGTCCGGTGTAGTCTCGGTACCGACAACTTTCATCCACTTACTGCAATGTGGCGTTTTACTCCTTGCACCCTGCTCCGCTCTCCCATTCAACCTATTCTACTAAGTATCTACACGTTAATTAACACAAGTCCACATTGTGTCTTTCCTCATCGGTCGGCTACACCTCTTTTTAGCTAGAGATAATAATGGTATGCCGAATTCACAGTATTTATTTACCAGAGGGCTTTACTTGGTTCCTGTCCCTTCAGATAGAATGCATAGTTTAAAAATGGCTTGTAGTTGTTTGTCTGTGAAATACTGCTTAAAGGATTGTTTTCATTCGGCTAGACACTGCTGCTGTAGTGTCTTTGGGTTTGCAGAAATTGCAAGTTGCATAGCCGCCGCTGGCAGATTTTTTGGCGTCGTGGCTTTGTATCCGCAAAATTAGTCTGATGGTTGGGCAAGTCCCACGATCGTTTATCAGCTTAACTATTTTTGTGGCGCTCACTTCCGTGACTGCTTTATGATGTGTGATGGAGTGGCTTGTCTTCTCCAGCTAAACAATATTGGTTTAGTTTACCGGTTCGGGCTTTGTGCGTGCAATTCGGAATTCTCTGTCCGATGGGCTTAAAGTTCTGGAGGTGGCGACTTCAGTTCTTTACTCCATCTTTTGAACAAGTTGGGCGACCGGGAGACTGCTCTCTTGTGCATCCTGACATTTATCTTGTGGGCTTGAATTAACAGAAATGATCAGACAATGGTTTCGTCCGGGTCTTTCGTGTGTCGTTGTCCGAGGAGGTGTTATTCATGAATGCCGGGACGTATTCAACAACGCTGAACCATTGCAATTGGAAGTGCTCCCAAGTTTTTATTTATGCTGAAAGATAGGATGAGTCGGCACTTGAAGCAATTTCTAACTCTTAGCGCCAGTATAAACGCAGACAGGTTGTGTAATTGGGCGAGAAAGGATTGTGCCAAACTCATGGTGAGATTACTCAGGAAATAGGGGCTAGGGGCCCGTTGAAGTGGAGACTAGAATTGGCCTCCAAGACCCCCAAACAGATGTTCTCCGTGATGTTCCATTGTCCTAAAAGAATAATATGTCAAGCGTGTCGAATTCAGTCCTTAAATTATTGCAGCTGTGTGAGAGTGACTGCTTGGGAGTCTAAGAATGGGCGAGCACTAGCACCGCAGTACCCGTTTCAAACTTAAACGCTGTCCAACTTCCCCATCTTGGCAAAGTTAACATCGGGTGCAATACGCAGGTAGCGAAGGCGCTTCAGTTAACAGTTTAAAGTAATCTAAATCAACCAAAAATTGAGTGGACCTCGCCTGATAAACACGTTTCACGTTTTCCATCCCTACGGACATTAAACCTTTTGAACCAAACTTGCTGACGTGTTATTGCGTAAATGTTAACAAATCAACCAAAGCAGGTTGTCAATTCACACGTTTTCACTCAAAAGAGACAAATTTGTTGGTCCCGTACACGAAGAACCATGGAGAAAACTCAGATGCTATAGCAAAGGTTGTTTGCATAGGTTTTTATTTCATCCTCTTACAAATAAAAACCTTTAAACCATAAGCTGTCCTCGAACATTTTGTGTTTAGGGATTGTGTTTTAAAACATGGAATTCCAAAGTCATGTATGCACCGTCCTGAAACCTCCTTGAAGGCGGGAGAGGGTGCATTAGATGGACAGCGAGAATTGGGTCGCCGGCACAGCACGGAGGTCAGCTTGCCCAGCTCAAGCAATGTGGCCAAACAAAGTATTTCAATGCGCCTACCGAGGCTCTCGAAAAGTAGGATCTTTAATTGGCATCTCAAATCAACTCTCTATTTCTATTCATTCCTATACATGCTACTACCCATCAGTTTTATCCTCTGAGGCAAACACTTTGTAGACTTACTTTCAGTGATGTTATGTCGGAGAAGACTGTGGAGGAATGGAAAATTCCGACGTGTGTTCGCTTATCAATGACTTTACTACTAGCATCAATTCCGGTTGAGAATGCATGAACTTAAAAACAAGTCGTCTCTTTTGATGTTTCCACTCAAAACCCACATTATGGAATGAGAAACTATTGAAGTAGAGCCTTAATGCCCCTTTTAACTTACGACTATATTTCTGCATAAAAACCCGTGAAGTTGATTTTGCGATTTGATAAGGAAAAAATGATTATGGTAAGCAATTCTGGTGTGTGTTAACAACTCCACTAACAAACGCAATCCAATGCGTGGAGACTAAAAGTGCATTTTTTAAACATAGATTTCATGGAGAAATGCATAGCTTTTAAGTTGCGCACACTCGTGCTGTCACCGACGCAGTGGATCGCCTCACTGCCCAAATCACTAACAAGTACTGCCAACAGTTTCATTTGCCGATTATAATGATTTGACTTTTTTTCAAGATGTAGTTGCATGCTGAAGTGTGGACTCTTCGCGTCGAACAGGGCTTTCGTTCTTATGAATAATGCTACCAAATTTGAAATGTCAGATTAAGAATTGGCATGTATTGTTATAAGGACAGGTGGATTTATATCGCATCATGGTTCCCCTACTCCAAAGACCTAGATAGTTACAGGATGGGAGTACAAATTGCAAGGGAATTATTCTCCCAAAAACCGCAGAATACTTGTATCCACGACGTCTTTCTTGATATCCTGTGCCCGTCTCCTTGTGGACAGTCGATGGTAGTGGTGGATGAAAGCATATCTAGTGAGATTAGGGGCTATTTTAATTCGCATTGAGGCTGTCTCTTCAAAGGGCTTACTGATATGGTGTATGCCCATTTCGAATACCGCATTAGGACGCACGAGGCATTTGGAACGAATCCTATCAATTTTAGTGGAGCGCAGAAGGCTTCCACCCATGCTGGTACTAGAGCTGTAGAACATGTATGCAGGGAAGCAGATGCCCGGGACATTTCTGTCATCCCATACTTCACGAACTAGATCATTCCAGTTTGAAATGGTGGAGCTGTGAGGAATGAGAACTTCATCCAGATCACCGAAAAATGCATATTCCGTATCGTAAAGGCTGCGTAAAAGACAGTCATTTACTGTCATTGTCTGGAGATAATACCAAGAGTCTTGTTGAACTGCTCTACTGTTTTCCTGCCAGAAAAGAGGGTAGAGATCAATTTCTACTCGGCGCCTTAAGGACATAATTAGGTCTCTCAGACCTTTTGAAATAACCTCACTGTAGTAGATTCGAAATTTCGTTACTCCTAGACGCATATGTACTCTGAACCAATCTGAGATAAAGGCTACGTTTAGATTGACCATGTGATGCATTGCTGGCACACAAACGGTGAATCGATGCTCAAATTGGAGTGACGTTATTGAGGGTCGTTGAGATGGCAGAGTTTCGATCTTGGACGCATTGGCATGGATAACAGGTAATACAATCCTACCATACTCCGGACTATCTACCCATATTGTGACGCCTCTCATAAGCTGAGCAAATGGTGGTACGTCACAGTGAACCGAATAGCCGCCGTAAAGACGTTGATGATTTTCTGTCAACTCATAGAAGGCAAACGGATTTCCGTGCAGATCTCTTGCTGGGACACTGGTTCCATCAGCAAAGAGACAATGCAAGCGGGGCCGATAGCCGCGTCGCTTCACCAAGATAATTCGCAAAACGCCATTCACGTGACCATGATGGGATCGGATCTCTGTCTGATTATCACTCACTCTGCGATCAAGGAATGCGCTGAAAATGGCCAAATTTGCTGAAGGGCCGATTTGACGTAGACTTTGACCAAGGGGAGCGAAGGGCAGAGGAGCTGCATGATAACTATCTCTAATGGTAGGAGAGTAGAGGAGGAATAGGAGGAGGAAGTAAATCGGGAGGCCAAAGATTCCTAGCAATAGTTTCCGTTGTCTGCGCATCTAAATAATTGCACTAGGCACGAGGGATATGCTGAGCTTCGCTTGTTTGTATTCCCAAGGATTCCGCCTCGTCCAATGAAAATCGAAGGGCAGGAGAGCGAATCAGACTGTTTGCGCACGCGTCCGCAGAATCACAGCCCCGTATTTTCGCATGCTCTAGCCCGAGAACGTTCATTTACGAAAGACCTCAATCACTCACCCACAACTCTTGTAGTGGCCGTAACGTTCCAAACCAGGCTTAAGCTGTAGCAGCTCCTTTCATCAAAACCGTCAATAGAAATGATCGATGCTGCGTTCAAAAAACCAGCCAGCTCATGCACACCCCAGCTGCAAAATCTTCTGGACTTCTGAGAACCCTTTATACACAGCCAGTGCTTAGCCTCGATGCAGGTACTTAAAAATGGTTAGACAACTACCGATTTGGGTGCTCACTAAAGCACCGTGCAACCATGCACGTAGTTTGAAAATTGGGAGGGTCTGTGGCCGGCACACTTGGTTTGCTCAAGATGTACTAGATGAATAAATTTTTTTGAACTGTTCTGTGGAAGTTTTCAATTCATTAAAAGAGACTATCGTGGAGTGCTTCATATTACTTGCTCTCTTCGGGTGTCTGTGTCTGTATGTGGGCGAACGCAGTGCAAGAAGTGGGTGTCTCAAAAACAGGCGACCACATTATGGCTTTACTCCTCCCTCACTTTGATAATCATAGCAGAAAGTCGAAGAGCCAAACTTTTCCATTTCATGCCATCAATTTGCTGCAGAATTTCTGTAATGCTCTAGAGGGGTATTAATGACGCCATATCTACTGTGAACACCAGTGTCAAATTGAATCAGGTGTGTTCACCTCAGACAGAATTGCCACGCTCGCAAGGCGTCACGCCTCCATAGCCTTGGCCATCCGAATGGTTACTACAAATTCACTCATTCCGTCCAACTTGCAAACATAAATTCACCAATGGGAGTGGACTAAGCAGTTATTTGCAAAGCTCAAAGACCATTACAAGGTGGACTTGGCACTGACATTGGGGATGGCAGAACTTTATGACTAGGTGTACGTGGTACTCGGAGATTTCCGAGGCAACAAAATATGGCATGCGCTTTGATATCACAAATAGATGAGCAGAAGGTATCAGGGCTGCCGGCATGGTCCAGAGATCAGGCCAAACAAGGTCGCCAGACTACTCATAACCAAAATTGGGAGTTAAACAGAGAGCAAAGCATTAAACAGCTTCTCTCTATTCCTTCCTGGAACTCCACCCGGTCGTCTTCCTGGATCAGCAATCACAACGCAGCCAGCGTTATGCAAAAACACTCATCAGCCAACTGTGCCAGTCGCCTTATTTACATGTTACTGGGGAAATACTTACCGAAATCGCTGCCGTTCTCCCTTAACACTTCTAATGGAAAATGGTGTTTCGTCCAATCTACGAATTGACTAGACATTGGAACACCAAAATGGAAACAGACTTATGAATAAAGGCACAGGATTCAAAACGGGGCTTTGTGCACTTTTCGCATCGTTGACACCCTTACGCAGACATGGTGGGGAAAGCCCATAAAGAAACGCTTCTAGATGGGTGACGACTACCGCCGTTTACTTCGTTAATTGTACCGGTGCAGTACACAGGGGCGAAATGTTTGCTTGATGTTGATCTCACTGTCAGCCCCTCAGTAACGGGTTGCCGCCGATTCGCCCATTCCTAATGCATGCACTTCCTACATACCGCTTATCGCCTAGCGGGAGTAACCAGACAGATGCCCTTTGAGTTCGAGACCGCATTCCGCTGGCAGCAATTTAGCGTTAATAAGGTTACTAATGCTACAAAAGTAGGTCAGATATTGTGGAAGTTAGCCATTGCATCAGCATAATTGGTTAACGTTAAGCGTTGACGACCACAACATGAAGATCAATAACTTGCATCAAATTTGTTATGGCTAAAATGGCCACATGTCCCTCAAACCTTCATCCTGGTACTTCGGTACCCCTAATGCATGCATGCTTCTTTCAAAGCCAGTATTATCAACAAACCGTCTTTTGCTCGACTACGCTTGTCATTACTAACCGTAAGTTAGTTGACTGCTAAAACTAAAAGAAACACAGAAGTCTGTCCAGAACCATTCATTTTTACAACCAAACTGGCAAATTCGAAGGTGAATTCCTTTTATTACAATTTACTAGATAGTGCTTGGTTGCATTACTTTACTTAACGGTATGGGTGGCTCCACTCTTGTGTAAGAGGAGGGAGTGAGCCATCTTCATTAAAAGTTGGGATCACCTATATACCGGTTGCGTCATGATGGCTCTCGAAATGCATTCCATGACAAATTTGAGCAAGTTGGTTCTGCCTCCAAAAGAATAACGCTAAAATTGTTGCTTGCGTAGTACAGCAATCGAACACTGCGATCATTCCAAGCATTTGCGGACACATTGGTCCTTTCGGCCATAGACCTACCTAAATAAGGAGTCACGTGATATGTAGTGAACCAGGAAAACTAGGCGAGACATTTGAGCTTGTGCCGATGTAAATACTTCTACTAATTCTATTAAAGTAAAAGTAATTGTTCGCGTAATTACCCTTTGCATTTGGTTGCCATAGCTCTTGTGAAATTGCTTGCATAAGGTGGAACAACTTGTAGTTATGTTTGTGATTATACCATCGCCATCGTCTAGGCTAGCATATATGATACACACATTACAGCTTCCGCAAATTTTACCACATCTTTAATATGCGCTCCCAACGATAAATTTCTTCTTTCATTTACTGTTTTGCATTACATACTGTTACACTGATGTCCGAGAACTCACAGATCGCTTTATTGTTTCGAATGAAAGGATAGGTAAGAAGCAAGTCAAGGCGTGCCCATAGAATGCCAACTACTTAAGCTTGCCACACAAATAAACCTCTAGGGTACTCGGGCTGGTGAATTCGGAATTGCATTAGATCCCGAGAATTTCACTCGAAATCATGCTAACGCCCACGAAGTGATTCTGCGGTTCGATACTTGGCTTAGTCAAATCGATGGTAGCTAAGTAAAACGACGCCTTATCCATTCAAGTGGCTACATGGTACCCGGAAACCACCATTTCGGTTATTACACAACCCATTATTTTCCCCTTCATTATTCAGCATTCCACGACTACAATACCCCATTCACAATGTACACGAATAATTGCATTTTGCTAAGCTCAAAATAATTCAATTTTTCGTGTGCCAAACCTTTAATGAAAGGGGTGTTTTGTTAAGTTTTTTGTCTCGACATCAAATACTTTTGGCTCAGCGCAGCTCAATGCTCGACGTCGACGGGAAGCACATTGTAATGCTGAATTCGTTAAAAAATGCCTAAGCAATCCTTATTCTGGTGTTAAATTTAACTCCAAAGATAATTATTCTAAAATTTAAAGAAGTTCTGGAATTAATTTGCTCATCTTGAGCATTGTTCAAGAGTAGCTCCAGGTCACCTTTTGTCAAGTAAGTCTGCCTGGCGCCTCGAAGGTTTTGAGCTGAAAGCAACGTGCATCATTTGGGAAGCCAATCAATTCCACGCACTGTGTATAATCAGGCTTCGGAGTGCTGTAAGAGCGCGTGTCATCTCACCAACGGTTGCCTTCACTATCGGTTGGCCTTTTAAGCCACGTTTAACAACTGGTGCTTAATACCTCAGCTCCAACGCCAGAAATCATGAAATGATACCACTGAGTTTAGGTGTGTACCAATGATTTTTCAAATTTTACCGCTGAAAATGACGCGGCGCAACTAAAAGATGCATTTGCTGTGCGGCATATCCTCTAATCTCCTGATAGCATGATGCAGTATCTTGCAAATTTCCATGATGGGAGACCCGAAAGCTGTGGTGGTCACAAAACGTACTCAGTGCTTTTCCAGTAATATCTGAACACAAGCACACGTAATTTTGGATTAAAAATGAATAATAAACTGATGGATTTCAAGCGGGATACACAGTGCTCCGACTGGCTCTTATGCCGTCATGGTTGCAGGCGTCTTCAATTCACGCGGCTTGTTTCCATTGGCGGTTTTCTTGGCCAATTAAATTGCGATGCCGTACGTGCAAGCTACTGGCGTATGCAAAACTGTCGCAACAGCTACAGTAAAAAAATGCATTTTTCTCCTCCACCTGATGCACGATACTCTTACTTTTGGAAGAACATGCAGGTTATGCATGGGTCAGATGTCAACCTTAGCGCTTTTCAACAGCTATTCGACGCTTTGAAGCATAAGTCGGCACTTATGAATTTGCTATGGTGTGGAACTGAATTTCCACTTTTTAATCCCCAAATTAATCGCTCTTAACTGCATAAGAAAAAGTCATACCTAAAAATAAACTTCTTACTAGCATCTTCTCCCATTTCGGTCAGGTTAGGCATTGGAAAGCAGACGAAGGGTAGTACACAGCTGCTGCATTCCATTGCTTTCGGGCTGGTCACGTGCCTCTCCCAAAATCTTATTCCAGCTCAATTATGTCATAGTTTCGGTTCAGTATAGGGAATAAAAGCAGATCATATCGCTTCTACTGTGCTGGAAAAGGAAGCACTGCTCTTTTGGATTCGAGTTAGCTAATTGCTAAAAAATTTAAGCCTATTTTATTTCATAAATACGTTGCTTGAGGTGGGAGTAGGCATCGGGTCTTCTGGTTGCATGGCTAAATAAATTCTGACATATTTGCTGGGGTTGGAGGATGGGGAGCACCATAATCTTTTATTTTCACGGAGGAAAGTTTAACAGGTACATGCAATGACTTTTGGACTTTTGCATGCACTGTGATCAACAGACGTTTGCTACAGATTGGTCGCCTAAAGGCTGTCGCGAAGAGCTTTGGCGACTAACATTAGCACTCTCCCACTGATATATTTTCATTTCAGTCCTCTTGAGGGTACATTTTTAACCAAGTGCCGTATAATGAAATCGTGGGTGGCGGAAGAATTGCTACTGAAAGCAGATAGGATTTCTGGCAGTTTAAGACTAGAATGCGGGTAAAATGACCTTATTTATCCCTAAATATGAGCGACAAACTGTCTCATGCCCCTTGATCGGGTGTGGAATAAGGTGAAATGCGCTGCATTTGATTGGGACAGTCATCAAATGCTAGGCAGCGCCCGTCTATGCTGGATTTCATCCTCCATTCTGGCATTTAGGTCTTCACCAATCACAGCTCACACCTTGAATTTCTTGTGTTAAAGGTTGATCTTTCAAACCTATACGTCTATTTTGCGTAGAATGCAATTAAGCATTAATAACCATTCCGACCATTTAGACGATACTTAAACAGCTTCAGCTGGAGGCATTGCTGCTGTCATCGGCTGGTGACAAGATCTAGCTCCTACTTGGCTAATGAGCGATTATGTTTGATCGCCTGGAGTGAAGAAAAAAGTGGATTGGTCACGGCATCTCTTCACTGGTCGCACATACACAAGATCCCTCTGAGCGACTGGAGCCAGCAACTTCGGGATTATCTTGACAGACCCAAGTGGCTTAACCATTGTTCGTATTTTAACCAAGTTGCAGATGCACTCCAGTTTGTATTGCATGGGAACGTAAATTATGTGCTCGACTTGCTAAGAGACTCCCAAGAATGATGGGTGTTTAACCCAGAAGCGCACGGACGCGGCTCAAATTCAAAAAGGCGTGATGGCTGAAGAATCTACTTCTCATTCGAGTCAAGGCACGTCCCAACTACTAACCAACGAAATGGTACATTGTGATGAAATACAGAGCAGTAACAATCACTAACTCAAATATCTCCACATCTTGGGTTACACGTAAATTAAAGGCACAAATAGTGTTCTTAGTGTACTTAGATTTTGCCACGATCGTTGGTGAGTTTTTCATGCCACTGTTGCGCTTAGCATAAGCCCATTTCGTTGATCGATGATGCAAGCCATTGTGAATGCCATCAACCGGTAGCCATCTACAGTCACACGAACGCACCCACACAGGCACACACTTGAATGGCAAAATTAAGAAACCTCCCTCTGTGCCACCCTAGCATTTAACGCAGCGGTTTCGCAGACGCTAGATGTGATGCTTTATAAAGGTTTAAAAGTAGCGGCCTATGCGACAAAAAGGACCCAAATCCAGAATAAATTTCACCAAAACCAACCCGAGGGACTGTGCTCAGTGCCCGTAGCCAGAAGTATACCTCCCGACACCACCACCCAGTCAGAAACCACCTCATGAACTTCAAACCACAGAAATGACAACCCGCCTCATCCAGAAGTCTGAGTAACCAATTGTCCTCAGCCGCAATAGCCAACCCACCTGCACACCTCCACTTCCGAAAAGCTGGAGATAAAACGACCTCCATTGGTGCCCACGTGATAGCCCGTCCAGCTGCGGTCATCCACCTACCGTCTCAAATAACCACCAACCGCCAGTTTCGTTAAAGCACAGACCACATCACTGCTTCGTTTGGGTACCGCCAAGAACAGACGTCAGGCAAATCGGTAGGGATAGACCCACGTCCTACGGGCACACCCTCACTCCCCGAACGTACGATTGAATCGCGAAAGGCGAGTACCGCGGTGGAGAAACTAGCAACGCATCCATATGTGCTAATGCAAATACGCCTATTACTCAGACACATCACGTGAAGCAAGGTGGGTACCTGAGGCACGAAGAACTAACACCAGCCACGAAACTCACATATGGACTGACAACAAAACGAGGGTCCAGGAGGTCAAGGAACGACCACCCGCAAATGCATCAAGCAAGACTCAAACAACCTTATGACTAGGGATCAAAACCACGTTGAGAGGAATTCGCCAAACATGACTTAAAGCGAAAAGCTTCCAGAAGAAAAGAAGGAGTCCAGTAAAAATACCCCTCAAGGACCATCAAGTACGAGAATCATCCAAATACACTAAGCCTGGTTCGGGAAGAAGGACATTACTTAACACTCAAACGGTATTAAACGTTACCACTGCACTGAACAAACGCAGTAAGATGCACACCTTTGCACAAAATTATGATAGGTTAGGGAGGTTACCACATACTTCACAGCTCAATCAAAAGCCGAAATTTCAGTATATAGCAAGACTTCTAAATTTCAAAGGAAACGTCAGTTGCACAATGCTCAGCCCACGCGGAACCGTCCTACATTGCGTACTTCTGAGTCCATTCTTTAGCAGTCTTGTCGTATTTCTGACGATCTGTTTTGTATGTACGCGCGATATCCGGACTGAGAGGATCATCCGGATTTGGATCAGTCAAAAGGGAGCATATTGACAATAACACTAAGTCGAATTACCGGAAAGTCATGAGCTACCTTTTGATATAGTTAACGCCGGAGACCATTGATTCCTTAGAATATCCAAGCATATATTGCCATTTGAGTTGATATTTGGGTGGTATATTCGAGTGGTAAATGTAATCTATAAGGGCTATCCTTTCAAAGAACAATTAAGCTTACTTTCGGTGGTTTGAAAGGATAATCGGTAGGAAAATGGATATCAAGGAAGAAAACTCCCCCTTCGAAGGGACTATCAGACTGTAAAACAATATGCTTCAGACGGAATGAAAACTTACCGGACCCATTATCGTTGCCTGCCAGTGAAACACTAAATTGGTGTGAGAATTCTCTGTAGGAGATACTTACAATCGTCACCTACGGGACCGGCCGAGCATTGTGCAGGTGGGTCTCGACCCAAATCAGATAACTCCTTTAAAATTAACAGCGACAATCACCAAAACCCCAGCACTCACCTTATGAATCCTCTTCAGGGCCATACCCAAAGCTGACAATGGCCAGAGAACCGAAACCAAAGCAGTGTCAAACAAAGTGGTTCTTTCAAACGCAATAATTAAAAAAACCATCTGGCATGAAACACTACCATTTTCTATTAAAGATAGTTTAAACCATATTATCTTACACATAAAAACTATCTAGTTTCCCTCAAGTGGATTTGCAGAACGAGTAATCGATAGCCATGTTTATTTTGCACTAAAGCTCGATTGCAATCAAAGCCGAAGTCTTCATAAATGTACTAGATAAAAAGCACTTTGCTTGCCTACTTGTTGGTTCTTTGTAAGGTTACGTGGGTTGCCATGTTGCTCTAGCCGATTCGACTGGCACCGGAATGTGCCGATAGCTCCATCCACTCTGCCCTTGCATTACGAATCGGCTTTGACTTAAGGAAGCCTCTTGAGGCAAAACAGCATCAATCCTCCACGGCGAGAAAAACATGGCAACCCTCCCACACTAAATAAGGCGAAACTGGTCCTTCCGCTAGTTTTTTCACGACCCCATTAAATGGCTACTTCATATGCAGCGCCCCAAGCACCCCCAAGGGAAGGAAGGAAGACCAGGTGTAGGTCAGAATACGTGTATTCTAGACGGAAAGTATAGTAACTGCTGGCATGGCCGACAGGCCAGCCCACCAGCTAGCTTCAAGGTCGCCGCCACTAGTATGTCCAACCGACCAACAACCCAAACAAACAATATGCTACATCATACGTATTTGCCCTAGCTTACATGTGCTTCTGAGCTTACTTGGAATCGACAGGTTATTTAAGTCACATCAGCAGCCTCTAAGCTGTACGCGGGGACCTAGTGAGCCCTAATACGCAGTATTTAAGATTTCAATCTTGGTCGAATTTAAATTTGTGTACATTTCATTGATCTATAAGGAATATGATTTGCAAAAAATGCATTAATATTTACAATTTTAAATCGAATGTGACAGAATTTTAGCATGCTCGAAAAATGTGCCACCGTTAACGGCCTGTTTCCTTCATGCCACTATGAATTTCGTTCACTTTCTTGAGCGTACATCGCCATTGCTTGTTACTTTGGTGGTTTTTGACTCGCATAAATCAATTTATTTTAAACGCCTTCAATGTCCCCTTTAACCGGGATCTTTAAAGCGGCCTAGTGCTTTGTGCTAAGGGTGATGCGTGACTTTAAGCCGGGGTTTCTGACTAATTCCTTTCTGAAGTCAGTTTTGTTCGCGCAAGTATTCAAAGCGAGTGTTGCACTTTCTATTATTCATGCCTGTCCAACTCATTTAAAAGAATATGAATTTACGATGTACTTGCAGAAAGTTAATCGTTTCTACGAGAGATACAAAGACCGGTTGTTTTTTCATGCAAACCAAGTAGCACTTCCTCCAGTGGATAATTTATCTGGAATTGAGCATCAAATTAGCCTTTCCAACTGCGAGCCAACACTGAACTTCCATGAGAGTGTTCTGTCGCAACTAATTACGAATGTTACGTCGATTCGTGTCGGCTTTCGTGCTATTCTAGAAACAATGGACTCTATTCAAGAGAAACGTATCGTGCCTGGGTTGTTACTCCTGGTTAAAGCGCTTTCGTGGGTGGACAAGTGTCGCCCGAATTTGAAAGATAGAAGCCTCCTAAATCAGTTTGCGTTCTTGCACACGGAGATTTCTAGTGCATTCAGAGCTACCGGTGAGATAGCTGCAAAGTTGGACACAGAAGGACTTCCTACAATCGAAATCGCTCGATGCTTCCCGTTTATTCTTAGCTCTGCTTCTAGTGTCAAGGGAGAGGGGCGCAACGGGCACTGGATACATCCAGTGCGATCCTTTGTAAGATACTATTGGCGATTCGCTTATGAAAATGCTGACGTCGAAAAAGCCTTGCACGTCGCCAACACACTAGCTAAATACCTACTCAACCACGTTTCACAGCTTTTGCAGTTATCGAATGAGGATTCTCACCTGCAAACTCAAAGCTTGAATGAGTCATTTGCCAGAGTTTACGCACTCATCATGCCATTATTTTGTGGTTTTAGGCGAAAATCCAATATCAGTAGAAATCTGATGGATACAGTCTCGCAAACAAACGATATTATCCGACAAATAAACATTGGCAAGGAAGGGCACAAATGGCTGAGCAATGGGTCATTGATATTGCTCCAATCCCTGAAAAACAAATTGCAGTACCTAAGTAATCTTTCCGACTAGTTTATTAAATCACTCGTGCCTATGTTGACTGAGGTTTTTTATATTAGTTGTCTTGACTTTTTAACAAAGCACCTGGGGTTGGAAGTTAGCAAAAGACAAACGAAGGTTAACATCGGAAGAAATGGGTAGGGGGAGAAAGGCAAAGCGAGGGATGACGAGTGTGTACATTTACATGGGAAGACGGGGAGACACATGCCCTGGGGATGGAACCTCAAGGATGTGAAAAGACAATATAAAATCAATCATAGAATGCAAACAGCCGCAAAGGGGTAAGTTACACGACTTCTGCCAGTGGTGGGCTGGAAATATGGCTGTCACCTTTAGCTATAGAGGGTGGTAGGGTTAGATCCATGACGTGGCGCCGCCTAGCGATTGTTTCCTCACCGGCCTCCAGCTAAAATTGCATGCGAAAGGATGTATTGTCCACTTGGCTGTGAATAGTGGAAGCATTTGCGCGAGATTTTTCCTTTATGTGACCATGATTACCTCCTCAGTAATACCTCGATAAAATTCGGCGATGAGGCTATCGCAAGCATAAGATGAGGTTCGTATGTAGCACATTCTTCCAAGGGGCGTTTTTAAAACGAGATTGCGCCACAGTGGACAACATTTCTACGTTAACATATCCTAATTACCTTCTTCACATCTCTCCACATCATCAAATTTTGACTTAAAGGCCATTCTGGCTGTGTCTGTTTCTCACTCTCAGGTGCTTGGAACATCTAATATTACACGGATGACATTAGTTAAGTGCAAGTAAGGTCAAAATTAAAAGCTTATGGAAGGAGACCTAGCCTAGGCCTGTTTCAAGTTGCCTAATTAGAAGCCAGATAGATCAACAAATAGCACCGGTGAAGACGCGGAAGATACGTTTTTCGATTTCAAACATGGAACTCAATGTTAGTAGCTTAGGTTATTCTTAATTCATTTTAAACTTATTTTGCACCTAGATTTCAGCTTATATGTGCTGAATTGCAGGAATACGCAAATGTCGAGATGAAAAAAAACGTTAAGATGCTCTGCTTTGCCCTTAAGAGATAATGCTTATCCGAGTTCTTTAAGCGGTAAATTCTGCTCGCAACATCAGGCAACTGGTTCGAATTAACGCAACCTCAATTCACTGTAACGTAAATGTTTGATAAGGCACCAGATGGACACGCAATGCCTGCACTCTTCAAACTCGAGCGCATTCATCCTCGAATTTCCCAGAGTGCTCCACTTCTATTGTCTTATAACATTCCCTTGTGGATTCCACAAATTTCCTCCATTGGTATTAAAAGCGCATGACTGTGTTTCGCTGACTGACAAGATTTTATTCAAGCTTGTTAAAGATGCCAATGACTAAAATAAACTGAACGCTATCTCCAAGGGGACTGTTAACAAGTCTCGATAAATAAAGGTTTGAATTGGCGCTGCAGTGACTTAACGGACAATTATTTGGAAAGCGAAAAATGTGAATAAATAAAGAACCGTGATAACATACGGTCATGGCAAGCGGTTCTGCTTCATTTCTGTTATTCTCATATTCAATAGGGAAGCAGAGTGTGTGAACGATTCGAGTTGGGACCAGCGGGATTCGGGCCATGCGCCGCTTCAGAAAAAAGAAAAATTAAATAAAACAAGTAATCCGCGTAACGGAGTCGAAATGAAACGGACCTCACCTCAACCAAGGAGGAGGAGGATGATTGGTTAGCAGCGGAGGCGCTACTCTGCTGTGATTGGCCACAGAGATGACGAACCAAAGCTCGGTGCATGGTATCCGAAGCGGAGCGGCGGAGACTACCATCCGCCGTGATTGCCATCGCCAGTGTTGACAACGCAGAGTCATTGTCAATATCAGTCTCCATGATACCGACGGTCGGAGGTAGTGGGGAGACGGAGATACGATGGGTGCGTACGATTGGCAGTACCTGATTGGCTCGCGACCAAGGAGCCGCGAAAGTCGGAGAGGTGATTGGCTTGTGCGGCGCAGGCTCAGCAGAGTCGCGGCGCCAAAGACGAGTCTTCACAGGAACCAGTGGGATCCTCGATTGCAGAGTGTTGAGAGCATCCAAGATTTCCGTTGGAACCAATAGATTCTGTCAAAGTAGAAAAAGTAAGCTCAACAGCACATCAACATACCGGGTATGCGACAACCGCTTATGTAACTGGTTTCTAGCTTCGAAAACAACCTGTTTGTGACCTTCTCCTAGTGTTCAAGACGCATGTTATATGCTTACCTCAAAGAGCAGACAAATCAGAGTCGGCGAAATTCACAAGTGGTAATTCAATTCTACTTCTTTCGGCTTATAATAAAAATATTTGCCCTAACAGAAATTAGGAAACCGTAAAGACATGGTCGTTTGGGCCAGGTTCTAGGTTTTCAGAGTTTAGCGCTACTTTGCCCAGGGCCAAAAACTGATAAGCGGCAAAAACACAGAGAGCAAGATAGGAACTTCCCTTTTTTAAAGCCTCCGTATAAAGACACCCTCTTAACCTGAGGGAACATCCCCAAAATAATTTCTAATGCAGTTTGCCAATAAAGGATTTGAAAGGCAGAGCCTATCGCATTCTATGGGATGAATTACCGGATTGCTGTATTCTGAAGGTAAGCGTCCATAGGAGCCCCGGCGACAATGAAAGACTATGCTGGGGGGCATACAACACACCTTGGTTCACAAAATCACAGCTAAACCAGGGCGAAATTAGGCTTTGTTAATGCTCATGCTAACGTCCCCAAACTTTCCTGCTTTGATATGGCAAATGCAATCTCAGACTAGCCCCTGATAGCGAATCGTACACTATAAATAAAATTTTATTCCAAAAAAGAAACCAAAAATACGACGAAGCTATGTACCGTAATTAATTCCATGTGCACCACACTTATTATCAATATTTTAAGCTAATTATCTCTTATCTCTGACGCGGAATGATTTACCATAGTAGCGGCAGCGGGAGCAGAAAGACACGAGGCGGACTTGCGAACTCCAAGATGAACAAGAGGAGGTAAGTGGCCGCTTCTCCCATTCTGATTGGCTGGGACGCAGCAACGGGCGAACGAGTTATGTCGATAGTTTGGTGACGGTTCATTCGTCTGTATGCCCGAATGTGGTGGTTGAGGTGGTGAAGGGAGGTGCTGCACCAGGATACAGCCATCAAGCAGGCGTTGATAGTGGCACAGAGGAATGCAGTTGGTGTGCTTTAAGGGGTTTTGAAAAGCAAATAAAAATCTCTCGCATCAAAATGACTCCCCAAATGATTTTTTGGTAGTTATGCTCTGATTTAGTGATGAATATGAGTAAAATTGCCTTCTAAGTGGAACCTACCACCCGAGCATTTGCTGACTGACAAGCTTTCTGTGAAAAACCAATGGTTAGATTGGTTTTGTTCCTGAGTTTCCCATAATCTCACGTGGATGCATCATGCAATTTCTCGTCCAAAACGAAGGCGTTTTAGTTCACATCATAAACCTCGAGGGTTCTACATCGTAAGTTTGAAGCAAATTTAATAACAAGATCCGAATGAAATAAAAGAATACATGGTTTTGGTCGTGAAAAGGCGCCGCCAACTGATTGCTGTGGCAATGCCATCAGTTCAGCCAAGGTCATTGACTTTATGAACCATAAACAGGTAAATCTGGACGGCATGCGACCACTAGGAGACAGCTACCGGAACGAACAAACAGGTGCGGGATGATGCTTTGGTTGAAACCAGAACCTTTCTGTGAGATCAAGCAGTCGTTTTGCGTAAAAAAATGATAAAGTGAAAGAATTCGTTAATTGTAACAATGCACTATCAGAAGGTCAATCAATTTGAGGCTGTGAAAGGATAGTTAAATTCTGGTGGACGCCATTTTTTTCTCTCTTTTCTCAAAATTCAGGACCCACCAATTTGACTGGTGTTGCAAACGTAATGCAAATGAAAGAAAGTGATTAATTAAATCAAGAAAAAACTTGGGGTGCCGTCAATTATGGGTCCATGATTAAAATGACAGTGTAATTCAAACATTTGCCCCGGACTACCTTATTGATGTGCTTCAAAGGCATGGATCCGTCGCCGAAGTTCACCTCGATGGAGGTATTGGCAAGGCAGAAGAGGGGAGTGAAAGAGAGACCTGACTGATCCCTCTTCATAGGAATGGTAATCACGTCGTCAGCAGTGGCACCACTGATAACCGAATGCGACACGCAGATCTGCACTATGTGACCGAGGTACTCACCGTTGATAGACCAGAAGACCAAACCGACTTGTGGGTTCAGAGTGCAACCAATTACGTCGCCCTTGTGTAGCCCCTGGTGTTAGAGAGGGATAATTAATAGGAACTTTCTGAGAAAAAAAAGCGGTTTGGTAATGAACGAAATAGCGCTTGATCAACATTAGGAAGCCAAATATACCAGTTCGAAACCTTCATAGCTTAATTCTGGTAGTAATAAGCTCAGTAACAATAATCACAAGGTCAAAATGTTCAATAAATTGGCGCTTCTTGTGGTGTACAACAGAATGTGATAAGAGGTTGTAAAAAATTAGTTTAACGGTGAATGATCGACTTCAGCGTGAATCTTTAAAGCGGTTTCCGACTGTACCTCTGTAACCCAATAAAAAACAAATCCGTAGTTAAGATAGTTGCTGACCTTCCCATAGAGCCGCTTGACACCTGCATGAACCAGATATGTTTGGTTATTTGAGGTCTGCTCACAAAGGATTCCAAAAGAATCGGCACATTCCGAGTAGATTGGACAGACGGGAGTGGTAGCGGAGGGAGAGGAGGAAGATGTGGAAAATCCAATGAAAACACCGGCTCCGGGAGTAGCAGTGAGGGATTCCAATAGATGCACTTCGAAATAAACGCTTGGAAGTTGGGACTTTGAACACGATGGCTTCTCTTCCGCCATCTCCATCGAAGCTGGGATCGATTCCGAGGCAGTAAGAGTCTGCGAAGTGAATTTGATCGTAGAATTTGGCCTGACAGGCGAAATGTACTCGAGCTTGTGAAAATCCGAGAGTAAATTAGATTTACAGCAAAGCATCACCGAAGTGAAGAGGAAATAGCACAACGGGTTTTAACATGCATAGCAAATGCCATAATTTTTCTTTAACGTTAATGCCTATTATGCTTTACGTTTGGTTCGAAAAGTTGCTATTGCTTAAAATGTGCATTTAGTTGAACGTAGACCAGCATTTTCAGACGTGTTCAGAGAAAAATGTCGCGAATCTCGCCTGATTAACAAGCAACTTGGAAAGTCTTTCGTGTCAAAATTGTTCACTTGGCACAATTAATTTCAAACCCACTAAATTATCAGCTAGATAAGCACTTGAGGAGCACAATAATTAAGCCAAGAATGGCAGCATGCACCAGTCTATGGAGGATGAAACTAGGTCCAAAGCTCCCATTCCAACAAATAACATGATCTCTCAAGACTTAGAAAGGAAACAAAATTTCCGCTATAATTTAGTTACTAGTAATAATGGCTTAAAACGTTCAGCCCAAAGGTATTTCACATTAAACTGAAATCCTCATACTTCAAATGCTTCTAACCTGCCAACCAGAATGAAGAAGAGCACGAACGCAGAATCCATCAGGAGAGAGTATAGAACCAGGAGAGTTGCTAGAAATAAGATGCCAGCCAGTGCGAGGATTCGGAGCAAGCCTAATTGGCAGATGACTCGCTACAACAGGGCTGGAGGAGCCCCAACCGACTATTTCCGCGATAAGATTGGCTGACCCCAAAGGTAGCCAATTGGAATGCAAGCTTTCCCCGGTTAAAAGCATTGGTCCATATGCGAATGGTGTTTCGCCAAAATTAAAAGTTACGGAAGAGTTCTAACGATTAGAAAACATTAAATAAGAATGCATCTTTTCAGCACAGTAGCATTTGAAGTAGGGTTACAAACCCACTTGAATTGCACAAGCAGGAAAGAAAACTGTTTCTAAAGGAAATCGAGCGATTGAAATGGTCATATCGGCGGCAGTTACACCATTTTTCGTCCAATGTGCCAGTCTGGAATCGAGGTCAAGATAACAACCAATCACATCACCCTGATATGAGCCGATCACATCGGCACTGGCGCCGCCAATTATCAGTGAACCAGAGTGTGAGTGACTGTCCATTCCTCCTTCACTCGACGCCACTTTGAACCAATCCTCGCTTATCGTGCCTTTATTTAACAAAGGGAGAATGGATGATGTCTGGTAGGCGAAACCCTCCGCATCTTCACCGAGAATGAGGCTAGCGTTCTAAGATGAAAACGATTCAGATGAAATTTAGCAATGCGTGATGAATTAGTACATTTATCGATGAGCTTGCCTCAGTAGCCCAACCAACCCGAACTGGCTCGTTTCCATTCAGACGCACTTCGAAAAATAGTCGACGTGGACCACAGGAGAGGGCAGTGCTGGAGGAATGTGGGCTCTCCGAGACACCCCAGGTGGCACGACAACCACGCCACTCGGTGGATGACATCCTTTCCACTTCTTCCAGACAGGCAGCAAGCCTCCAATCTCGTGAAACCGTCTATTTTTGTAAGTAAGAATCCGTTCTCAGTTTACTCTTCATAGAGTTAACGACATCTCTATGTTTCGGAATTATCAAACTGCCTCACCAAACCGCCAATAGGTTCAAGGAGCAAACCGTCGGTTGCATCAATAGGGCTCATACGCCACAGCGGACCTGGCAGCGGAGGTCTATTCCACTCTGAAGGGGTGTAGAAAGGTGATATGGAGGATGAGGTAGATGTTGCAGTAGCACCTGACAACGAGGTCGATTCAAAGCCTTCTGTCAATGTCAGGGCGCCTAACTCCGTCCTCTGCCCATCTACCTCCGTCGACTAAAAAAGGAAAGCTTAGTTATGCAAGGGAAATCCGCACCCAGTACTGAAGTTTCCCTTATTCAAATTGACGATACCTAAAGCGCTAGACAGGGAGAAATGGCAAGAGGTAAAATATGCAAATGGGTTTCCTGTTAAGGGTTGTACAAAGGCAAAGTGCAATCAAATCAAGAAGGCATGCATCCGCCGGCATTAATTGATGGATTTTCACCAGTTCCACGGCTAATTGCGCTACTTTCCTGCGACGCAACTCCCAATGGCTCAGTTGGTACAATAACGACCGCATAACCGTCGTTTTGGTGGAACAAAAAAGTGGGAAAGGGGAAGCACCAATTTTGAACTAATATCTTCTATAAAAACATGCTTTCTTTTGAAGAGTTCCTTTTCGGACATACCATGATGTATTGCATCTGGGGCACGTCTTTTACATTGCTGTTTCCAATAATTTCTCAGTTTACTAATAAGCACGTCTCACCTTATTAGCTTTCGTTGCATACCCCGCCTCTTTAGTCCTTTTCACCTCAAAACAGGTACATTTATACGCGATGCGATTAAAAAAGGCCCTCAACCCGCAGGACAAGTGACACACTAAGGAAAACGATAACTACAAGTCCGTAAGCCACTAATTTTGTCAAACATGAAATACGAATTTTAGGAATGTCCTACCTAACTTAATTGCTTCCATTAGTATTAATGGCTACTTTCGACAGATTAATTTTTTACGAGTTCAAGTACCCTCAAGTTAGTTACTCAACTACGGATGCAAAATCTACTATTAGCCCTTGAAATTCTTCTGTGGTCCATTCAACTCCATAAACGAATTACAAGATTTTCTCCGATGAAAATTGAAATTTGCTACTGACCACCATTTTGTTGCTTCTGTTAGCTATCTTGAAACGGCTAATGCTCTAATCAAAACAGAAGCAAGCTTTCTTTTCAAAGATCAAGGCTGTGCAGCATGTTTAGGCTAAATTTCGACTAGTCATAAAAGAATCTCCACAATCCACTTGAAACCATTAGGTTTGCAAAAATATACTCCCTCCTGGAATTAAATGATCACACGGCATCCACAAATCAGCCCCTAAGATGCAAACAGACGGACAGAATGAATTGACGAGAGAACAAAATTTGCAATTAATAAAGGATATACGATGTGCAATTTTATATAACAGACTGAGCAATTTCTTTCAAGTGTTCCATCAAAAACTTATATCACCTCAATGGAATGATATGGTTCGAATCCCAATATAGCCGAATAGGCTCGGAGTTTGGTTGACATTATGATTCCATAGGGTTCTGCCTGCGCCCACAGCCACTTGGATGCTCTGCAGATCAAGTAAAAATATACCTCATACTACCCCCCCCCCCTCCTTTCCTCCAGCCGACCATTCTGGGCGCCAAATTTGCAGCTGATGAGCAGTTCTATCTAAGTGGACAATTTGAAGTAAAAATATTAACTGTGGATGGCTGCAAGTACAGAGCTTCGCCGCAAAATGGCTATCAGGGACAAGCATACTTTTCAGCCCAGATGATTTGAAAAGACGTTAGTTACCTAAACACACAAACAAAGCTTAAATAAAAAAACTAACAGTGTCGAATAGCAGCACTATGAGACCACCATATCCCAGTCCACTAAATGTCTCTGTTTTCGACGGAATGCTTAACATGCAGTGATCGGCCAACAAAAAGCGCACGTCATCGAGCAAGACTCGGACTGAAGCACACAAAGCTAGCGAAAAGTCGAGTACTTTGTGAACAAATATTAAGGACAGGCGGATTATCAGATGATACAATGGGTGTAGGTAGGTAATATTAGTAGAGCTAAAAGTAGTGAGTGATCCCAACACTTGAGCGACAGGAAATAAAAAGCCAGGCAAATGTAGATATGGACACAGACCTGTTGAAGAATCCGGTCGGACAGAGGAGAGTGCAAACGGCGTGTAGAAAGGAGCTGGGAGGTTCTGCGCGTAGGGATGAGGGAGTGCTTATGAAAGAAACGGAGGAAGAACTTGTGCGCTGAGCAGAGGACGCGACTGTTCCGCTGGTTCAATGGTGAAATTTCTACAAGGACCATTAAGTGAAGGCCACTTACTATCTACAACGATATCTCCGATCACAAACCTAACATCTGGTGGCTTATTCCAATTTCTGAAGTTATTAAGCGACATAAAGGCAACAGATGAAGAGAGAGCGCAATTTCCTTTGAAAGATGCCTACCTGTTTTAAAGACAGTCCTGATCTTATTTTTTTTCCATAACAAGCAAATTTGTGAAACCATTTTTGTTTGTCATCCCATTTTCTTAACACTCTTCAAAATTGCAGTAGCTGATTCTCCCATTTTCACCAATTGCCCCCAAGTTTAATCGCTAAACGCCTTAGTTTTTATTACATATTCTGCATTTCTGTGGTTCATCATCAATAGCTATTTGCCTCAAAAAAATTGCCGTGTTCATATCGAAAATAAGGACCGCACTGAAAATACTGCCCTATCGGGACGAAATGAACGCTCCATATGCGTTAATGATCCGCTTACCTCTCCACTTTCGATGCAATCCCCAACAGCTTTGCTAGACATAACTTTATACATCACCCATTTCAACCACAATGCCCGAAATATAAATGAATTCGAATCCCACATCTCATGGTAAAGTTCACATATTCAATTTCACAACCACCTGAGGGTACAGCAAAAAACCCAGGTAGAAGTTAGCAGCACTCTGTCAGTAGGATGAATTGCAAAAAAATTACATAGAATCTACTACCAACTACAACAACATACCGGCACATGGCTCACGAACGTCAGGCTCGCTGAGCGGTCGCAGTCTGGCATCAAAAGACGCGTTGGTGCAAACCTCGACATTTTTGCGAGGACTAACTACGGCGGCGACGGAGGACGAGGTTGGGGATAATGAAACAGTGGTGGTGGTGGGATGAAGTCGCCTTAACCTCGTGCTTGTGAGGAATGGGAAAGACTCTCGAGGGGTCCCCGAAACCACCCTCTCAATTCCTTCCAACCGGTGCAATCTTCAAGAAGGGAAGTCGAAACTCTAATAGTAGAGGGTGTTTTGATTCTGCATTAGAACCGTGACAAAGCAAGGCCAAGTATACGGCCAACTTATATGAAATCCAAAAGCAATGAATCTAAAGTGAATATTACGAATCTCAAATACAATTGACTCAGAAATGAATAGAACAGATTTTTCTTAAGCGCTACCTTCAAAATATTACCGAAAAAATACGCTAAAACTTTAACCGTGAGCTTAGGGAGAGAGAACTTGGCGACAACTGTACAAGCATCCATTCCATGTGACAATCCTGTCGTTTACTAAAGCTGAAGGCAAAAATTGTTGTTCGGTACACTTTAAACACAGAAAGACGAAATCAAATGACCCTTGTGTCCAAATAAAAAACCACTGGAGATCGCCCCACCCCGATATAAATGGGAATTGTCAACGCTGAGGATAAGGTGCGGATTTAAGCAATCCGTCAAAGTGGATAAGTTTTCCAATGAGCTCATGCAAAGTTTCCACTTGGGTGCCACTTAATACACCTAAAAAGGAGGAAATTCACAAAAATGTATTGTTTTCGAGCCCTAATGCAAGCACGGGATGAAAAATTCAACGGCTCTGAAATTTATATGCGCTAATAATTCCGACGAGGTTCGTTTGCATAGTCGCTACATATTATAGGCCATGGTACAATTACAATTCATTGGACTGATGAAATGCACCACCCATACCACGAATGTAAGGCAGAGAGGAGGGGTCCCATGAGTTAACAGTAGAATTAACAAAACCAGTAAGAGCTGAAGCAAATTACACTGATCCAAAACACGAAATGCACATGAATATGTTTCGGAATAGTGGCTTGAAGACACTCTCAACTATCCCTCCCGAAAAGTTGGTAAATTTATAAATAAAAATGCAAATTTGAGATAACTGCGAATTTAGCCGGACGAATGTAAAGACACAACCAAAGGAGTGCCCACCATACACCAAAACTCGAAATGTTCGACATTTCTTTCAACGCGTTCGGTGCCTTTAATATGCTGTGGCCAGATAAGATGAAGCAGTTTCTCGTAGGCATGGGTGAAATTTGAGAAATCATAAATGTTCAAGAACGTTTGACCTATCTTTAAACCCAAATATTTGGGCCCCCACCACGCAGGCCACTTACGCGCTTCGCTTACAAGACCACACAACCGAGATTCATTACCTGCTTATTGGCTAGTTTCCGCATATTGAGGTGAAAAGTATCCCACAGAGGTACCAACTGATAATGACGATCCCCTAAGTTCCCCCAAACACAGATCCAATTACTTTAGAAATTGACAGTTTCTGGAGCATGAGCAAATCACATACGAAAGCTTGGGACCATGGCGAGTGCAAACGGGACGATGCGTGCGACAGAAATACAGCTAAGGTGCTAAGAGTTCGACGCCGTAGAAAAGAGTTTGGTATATCATTCTGGTGCAGAAGTCTTAAACAATGAAAACATCATCCTTTGAATGGATTGTTTTCTAAAGGATTATCCAGACTGCTCATCACAGTGCTCCAGATGACACGCGTTTCTTGTTTAGAGAATTAAAGAGCATGAACTGAAGAACATGTTAGCTTAAATTACATCCTGCACCAAATTGAAAAATCACCTTCCATTACACGATTGCCGAAATAGTCGATGAGCATTGATAAAACTAGGTTTGTAATTATAAGAGATGAGGTGATGAAAGGATGAAGTCGGGTATCGGGGGTTGAGACCAAGACTCACCGAAATAGAGCATGGTGGTCGATGCAGGAGCGGTAGATGCGCTTCGCTAGAGCAGTCGTGCCACAGTCGTACCTCACCACACGAACTAGCCCATCTTTCTGCAAAATACACCAGCAACACACCTGATCGGCCTATCTTTTGGGTAATACGTGCAAATTGCGACATTATTCCCCACCCCAACAGTCTACACTCAGTGCGGCTGCTGTGTGTGTGTCAAATTCGTCATACGAATCATTAAAATGACTCAGTGTTGTTTCTACATTTAAGTTTCCGATTCAAATAGCCACACGCTGCACCATTGTACGTGTTGATGCAGACTGCAATCATTGCCTTTTAAACACCCTACGTGAATCCGTACCCTAAGCCAATTCACCTTTAAGGGTTAGTTGCGATTCTCCTCGCGAATACGCTATTTATAAAATCATGCTGCGAGGCATTATAAACTTTTCCTTGTAGGCCATAAAATATTCTCGACGATTACTCATTTTCAAAGAGTGGAAATGAGAAATGAAATGCAAACAGTTGTGCTAGATATGAGGCAAAACTATCCACCAGAAGTATCGTTTACAAATTCGAATACTAGACCGAAAATCTAAACCATAATGCGTGGCGGTATGTACAAGCGCACAATGTGAAAGTACGATTCGATTTTGCACCTTTGAGATGCCCGTAAACTTGGCACAACACTACCCAAATAATTACCCAAATTGGTTCAAGCATTGCATCGGTTCAAATACTATTCAAAGTACAACACTGGAATGAGTCTTGTTATTAAAATAGCCTTGTAATTCAAATCGTCAAAAAAGAATGTGTAATCTAAGGGGTAAAAGTTCAACTGGTGAACTTGATATCGTTGAGAAAAGTTATTGACCTTTCGGCTGTTCGGATCATTTATCTTATCGAAGTGAGCACCTAACCTGAGACTACGTAAATTAAGCGAATTCCCATCGTACGCACTACAGCTAGCATTGGCACCGACTACTAAAGATAACAAAAACTTAGTTATCAGATTCTTTAAAAGTTGGGAAACGGATATTATAAGCACATTAAAATACAGGCTTTAGAGTATTTTAATATGCACCCCACCTCGGAGTTGGCAAGCCGTAAGCACAAACGAAATGAAGCACGTCGATAGGCCATTTTCACGATCGCCGACCACGGGTGGTGCTCCAAACGCAACCGACCCCGATAGACGTAAATTCCACCGTGAAATACGCCAAGGAAGTACGGATACTGCTGTGGGTTGCCATGAAGCAATGTAGACGAATCACACGCACCATTTAAGGCTATCGGATTATTGAAACACAAACGACACTGAAAAGACCGCCTTCATTAGGCACGGCAAAAAGGTGGATACCTTACCATCAATTGGGACGGGATTGTTTGGCTTGGATTTCAAAAGATGAGACGGTGAAAGACTCATCCGATTTCGTGACCCAGTTGCAGCCTTGGAACACAAACTTTGGGATTTTTGAATCTCTGTTTCCTTAGAAAACCGATGAGTGGAGTTCACGTGCACCGTGAAACTTGTAGAATTCTAAGTAAAAAAGGAATAAATTTACGGTCCAACAAACAGCAAATAGCGTAAAATATTCGCTTCCTGTTTCAATTGAGAGAATGCGGATGCTTCTCGCATTTTCGTGGAATTAGCAAATGGTAAGGAGGCATGCTCCGTTACTTTTACGGTCCGAACTAGGATTTATTAGTAAACGGTGTCACTAAAGATGTAAGGTAACCAACCGAACTAAAGCTCACCTGGATCCGATGGAAATCGATCCCATAGGTTGCCAATTTTCGTGCTGTTTGAAGGAAGAGCAAATCGGCACGCGACGGTATCATTCCCCTGAAATATGCAATAGTAGCGTTTTGACTTGAAGTGGATTTATAAATCGCACCGCTAGGCCCAAAATAAGTACTCCTTCATTAAAAAATGATCTACAACACCGGCCACAATAAGGCTAGCTTTGCATGTCAGATATCTGCATACAAAACAATGCTTCCACATGGTGTCACCTTTGGTGAGTGAATCACCAAAAGCGTCGTGAGTAATTACGATATGAATATTTTCCTTGAACTCTAGGTCATATCGGCATAAAAGAGCTCTCATGGTGGTGGGTAGGCGAGTAAATTGACACGTTGTTTACGATGAGTTATTCATCAAGCAAAATCTAAGTACGATTGGAAAGATCACGATCGTTTCATTGGGTGTAGACCCAGCCAAATGCCATTTTAAATAGTGTCATCAGACAAATACAAACGTCGAGAAGAACTAGGGTAATAAGTACTTGAGTGCGTGTAAAATAAGGGAAATCGTTAGCAATGTGCTAAAATAACTCTGAGACAACCAAGACATACTCAGCGGGGCCAAAGCATACGCTGTTTCTCCCGTTTTTAAATTCGAGCCCAAAACGCATAAAATTGCGCTGCATTAAACGCGTGCCGACAATTTCCTTGATTCTATGCTATTTTCCGGTAGTTAGTTTAAAAGCAGCAAATAGGTAATGTACCTCGGCCTAATGCGGTCTAGCGCAAACCATCCTCGTCAACATTTCCGTCTCCGATGTTTGAAGGACTGGTATAAAAGTTGTATGAACGACCAGAACCAGCAGATACAACTCATGCATCTTACACTGAAGGCGAGGCATCCAACTAGCTTGCACAATATTCCGAAAAACAATATTCTTCACCCCGCTGATTCTCGCCAGTCACCTGATGGTCACATCCTAATGCTTGTTTGATGAAATTATCTTTGTCGTTACCGAACTACTGCAATCTTCAATAATAGATTAGGGCAGCGCCAAAACTCATCGAGAAGCTTGCTTATAACGATTATCCAGTTACGGTTTGACCCGGCTTCGGGCACGTTTCGCTAAGCAGACTTTTAATGTCATTTCATAAAGACTTCCTCCCATTGAATCATTGCTTCCTTTGGCCAAAAATCCTACTACTAACGCCTTTACAACTCAGTATGAAGTAGAAAGGCCATTTCTACTTATTTGACATGAATTGTCATAATAAATGCAGAAAGCATTTCGAAATGAAGTAAAATGAAATGTTATTCAATAAAGTCCGAAATTATTTGTTTGCATTTTATAAAAAAAGCACATGCATGCATGCGTTCAAACTGGTGGTAAATGTGGTTCAACATGATGAAATCCACAGTACTTGGACGCAGTTCGAAGTGAATGCAACCGAGTAACGCGCGAATCAAAAACGAGCGACAAATTATATTAAAGCTTCTGCTGGTTCCCAGCAAAAACTAGCACAAAACTGCAAAAATGCTTACAAATTTTAGCATTAGAACAGTCAAAATTGAGTGAAACACTAGTAAATGACGCGATTTGGTTTTCCAAGATGCTAAGAGTAACCGCGAACAGAAGGATCAAAGTGAGAAAAGGAAGTGGAAAATTATTTGTTTTTGCGAAAACTGGTGCAAAAAACATGTCTGCATCAGCTAACCTGAATAAATAGCTTCTGAGTCAAAATTTCCGACACGCCTTGTGGCGTAATCAAATCCCATCCTTAATTTTTCCTGATACAATTTAAGTGATGATGCTCAAATAGAATTGTATTCATATTTAACGAAAGTAAGTATTAAATGGTATCTGATCGTTTCACTGCCCATTAACACACCTGACTCTTTACTGCATGCCACTTTTGTACCATTCAAAAATGCAGGACAACGGCAGAGGAGATCACCAACACCAAACGGCATCTCTAAGTTTTCCCAAAACGGAATAATAAGCACTTATGCTAACAAAAAACAATAAAAAGGAGCAAAATAAGCTCACCTAAGAGAGCGGTGGAAGAAAGCAACTTGTTGAAGAAAGAGTGTGGTGAGATGTACCAGAGGGGGTGGGTGAGGCGGTCCAGAGCGAGAGGCGATCCATTGTCGCTCCTCCGTCTCCCCTGAACCGCCATCATCAACTTCATCACTAGAAGAAACAACAGGAGGTGCAGCAAGACAGAGAGACGTCAAATAATCTGGCGACGAACACGTGTCCATGACGTGGAGATCCCAATCACCTAGTTCCGACTGCGCCCAGTAGGACGCCAGAAGAGTGTAAGTGAAGAAGGAGCAGGCCAGCCTGGAACAAAAATGGCAAAAAATTAGGTAGAAAGAGTCGAAGAAAGAGTTCTAATGATATCGATGTTAGACGCGAATGTGACGCTGAAAAAAGCGTATCTCAATTCATCCAACAACAGTGAAGACCAAAAGCGTGTGCATGAAACTTCGTAAAAGAAATGCCATGGCAAACAGAGGCTGTGGATCACTGTGCCATCCATTTGTTAAATTTGTACCTCAGGTGATTGATTTTTCACGACTTTTGACAGAATTAATCGAACTGTGAATATACGAGCACCAATTGCTACGCATTAGTTCCTTTGCTGCCTTTGAAATGTTAAAAAAGTAGCACATGTGTATAGCCTAATCCAGCCAAGAAATATTTATTTGTTGCCACCTGGGACAAACCCTATATCCAAACAGACGAATTTCTATTTCATACTGTCCAGTTCACACCTCGCTATTACCAAGAATGTGTATGAAAATGTAAGAACTGCAGGGCGTTGGCATTCATGAAGTAGCATAAACACGGAAAGCATTGAAAACGAGTCCCATTGTAGGATCAGACTTCCTTCAACTGAAATATGACATCACTCTCGGAATGGGAGGATAGTGTGGAGGGAACATACCTCCCAGAGAGTAGATCTTTTCGCAATTGCAGACAGAAGAGGTAGCGCGTCATTTCGTCATAGATGTCCTCGTGTGGCTTGGGTGGATAGATGCGAACACCGAACCAAAATTGTGTATTCTCTAAAGCGGAATTCGAAGTTCCTCAAGTAAAATCAATCCTGATAAAATTAAAATTTACTTATTATGCTCAGATAAGGACTAAATGAGAGTTGGTTTGCCTAGTTGCAACAATGAATTACAATCGCTTTAGCTTTGAGAAACAATTACAATCCCAAGAGGACGTGAAAGAGTAATTTTGAGCATGACCTGTTTTTTGTTCTTAAAAGGCCACCACCAACGTGTTTTTTCCCTATAATAATTTAAATGCTTTAGGTAATTTCGTCCAAAAATACCTGAGTGAACTGGTGCAGGCAGTATCTGCCCTTACCACATTATTTGCCCGCGGGAAAGGACATACTGAGGAGGAAACTCGTGACTACTACTTGCAACCCCACACGGTTGCGGAGGCAATAAAACTAAGTATTAGAGACCATTTGACCCGAAAGTTCGCCGAGACGGATAAATGGATGACACCGCATTCGCAGAGCGTCCAATATGACAATGGGCAGCTGCCGGATTTTCTAATGTGGTTTGATCAAAAAAGTAGACAGTCAATTAAGGAATGAGAGAGACTTACTCTTACACTGATCCACTATTTTTCGATCCATTTTCAGCCAAAACTACAAAAAACGAATGAGACCATTTGCCAGCAGCAAAATCGGTGTAGAAATAGAATCACTTCTTTATCTTAATGGCGAAAAAGGCTTTCAAGGTGTGATCACTGGAATTGGTGATGCAGAAGCTGAATCGAAAAGAGCACTGAGCTCGCATTCACTAGGCAAGATAGATACATAACATCGCCAGACGAATGCATGGGGAACGCCGCGTAGAGGTGCAAAATGAAATCGTAAACAGGTTTTCACAGAGATTCACATCATTGAACATAATTCACATTGAAAAACACGCAAAAATAACAATTATTTGGGCCGCATAAGGCTTTTCACACTTTTAGACAATTTTTTAAAATTCCTACGCCACCTCAGGGATGCAAGTGCTAGGAGGCGAAAAAGAAATTTGCCCCTTTCCAGCTTAATTTCTATACCGTTGCCATGCTCAATAAACTGTAAGAACTACCGACCGGCCAAACAGAGCTTGTCACACGGCACACTTGAACAATGAAGATAGGGAGCATTTCGATCAAAAGTGCAAAAATTTCGAAATGATCGCTTTGATAAGCAATGGTACGTTTTTAGTGATGTTGGTTAACCCTAATGGCTTATTATCAACTTCACTAAGGAACTCCATCCGTTTCTTCATGCACTTGTAAGTGGATGACAATATAACAAAACATGGATTACTTTGGCGAACAGTGCCTTCGAAGTTAACCTCATTAAACGACAAAAAAAGAAACAAATGATCAAAACTATCGAAAATTCCTCAAAACCACAAGCTAATGAAGCATGCATGGATCATTTCGACAGTTACAATTTGCGAAAAAAAAGTAAAGCATTTGTCACGCTTAATTAAACTTACTGTGTTTGTCATAGCAACTATGACAGGTACTCTATTTTTGACTAGTTAAGCATCATCATAATTACGGCTGAGAAGCAAGATTTAAGTTACAGCATAAAACTTTTCAGACCACCCACACATAACTCGCGGGGGCACACTTCTCAAATTAAACGGTAACTGTATTTGCGTCCTAATGCAGACTGAAGCTACCGTCATGATGTCTTCGGGGTGGAAGTCAGGAAGCAATGCCATAGTGACGTGTCAATTTTAGTAACTTGATTAGAAAGGAGATCCAACACCGCCACCGATTGATGAGATTAAAGAGATAGAAATCTCACCGAAACATCACAGTGATGGATGGCACAATGATCCACAGCCTCTGTTTGCCATGGCATTCGCTTGGAGAAAGACGGCAAGGAGGCACTGATCTCTGCAACATCGCAGGAGGGATTTTTGAAGAAATAGAGGCCAAAGAACTCAGGCTCTCGGAGGTTGAGGTACTGACACACCTCCCGGAGGAGATCCGACCCGGTTGCTGATTTCTGCGTGAGAAACGGGATACTCAGAGCTGTGATCGATGCAAGCACCCCACATAGATTTACAAAATGAGGGTGGGCAAGCTAACCCCCCCATTAGGAGACCTAAAAACAATGATTAGCACAATATATACCCATCGAAAATGCAATACATTTAAAAAGAAATTAAGGGCAGAAGGAGTGCTCAGAGTTGGAGAAATTCGGTAGCCGTATGGATGGAATAATTGCTTATTCAATCGCAATGCATGAATGTAGCCGCTTCGGTGTGCGACACCCCTGCCACCTATACTTTCTGTAGGAAACGCACCGAGAAAATGGTAGAGATGAGTGTTTGACAGAAAAGCTGTTCAGCTAAGTTCAGTTTGCAATTACAAAGTGCATGGTTGGGTGATTGAGGCGGTTACCGGCAACTCGTAGGATGCGTTAATCGAATCAACTCTACACATCACAGAACTGACCAGTTGCTGAACCGTTCATTCACGGTGACCTCCCAACCAGCCAGCTTCGCGACCAGTAAAAGGTCATCAGCGGGTGGAGCGACTGTTTTTGCTCACTTTGCATGAGTGGGTGTGCGTGTTTGTGTTTAACTTTGCGGCACATTGTTGGGGGATCGCAGTGTATTGTGGCTCACACGTTGAGAGTTCTGTGGGCTAGTGTCTGGGCATTGTCTGCTGCTGCTGCTGCTGCCGCCATATCGCCTTTGCAGGTGGAGAGAGTGTGGGAGCGGTATTTGACTGTGCCTGCTTCGTAACACTTCTTTCCCGCTGAACGAGGCACGCCTTTCCAAGTGGATCAAGAATAAAGTAATATGCGTACTCAGCATCTGCTGTAATGAACGCGCCTGAAACCTTACTTTCTAGGGGTGAGGAAAATAAACAACCTTAGGTTCTATAGAATCTTAAAAACGTTTTTATGCCCAGACAACGGTTCAAATTAGTTAGACAATGGTTACATTTTCGAGCCCATCGGTTAACTAAATAAAATTGAATACTCAAGCGGTAGACTATGCACAATACTTGCCACTTGAGCAGAGGCAGTCGTGAAATCCCAATATTAAAGGAGCTGCGTTGACCCAACTTGAGTAGCATAAATACAAGTTCATGGCCGTCTGAGTGCATGAACAGTATTCCATGAGATTACACAAAGGGATGATTTTTGGACTACTACACAGGAACGACAGACAAGGGTAAGCTTGAATGCGAGTGTTTGATTAGGCACCGCCGGGATGAGAAAAGTGAAGGACGCGCAAACATTAGCTCACCGAGAGGCAAAGCTACTGCAAATTAAACGATGAATTTTGTCTGCTGAAGGACTGATAATCGTTTCTTTGATCAATGAAGTCAAAAGGTTAGAAAAGAGCGATAGATTGTCTCATTGCATTAAGTAAATGTTTTTTTTTCGGAAAATGGACCACCCTAGTATTTTTATGTCTTATGGATCTGTGGGTAAATAAAATACAAACTCAAATGGAATCATACTAAAGGGACTGGGACTGCCTACTGTCTTGCGACGGACGCGTTGAACAACGCACACAAATGCATCTTAGCCACCAACTACCCCTGGGCGTGAAATGCGAAAATGGAATAGCAGTTGAATTGTACCTATGCCGCAGTTACTCATTTTAACACAACCAACTTAGCTATAAAAGTTACTAAACCTTTCTTGAAGTTATTCGCGCGATTCCGTGACGAAATGAAGCAGCCTGCTTATAAAACGTTTGAGCTTCAAAGTTACTTTCAATCAAATGAATGTCTTTAATATGGGGAGAAGCCCAAATGCAATAGCACTTCGAGCCGGAAACCCATTATCGACGCTTCGATTCTTCCCCTTAAACGTGAGTACAGATGAAAAGAGGGATGTCTATTGACACACAAAAATGAAATCCTGTAATGCAGAACTGTAAGCTATGGAAATGGGCCGAATGAACAGTTTCATTTATTGAAGTCAAGATTTTGAAATAAATTCAACCTCAGATGTATCAAGACATACAACTATAGCACACCTTAAAGTTACAAAATTTGGGAGGAGTTGGAAGCACACAATTTCCAATATGATTTTGAAAGTTTGGCAGGGAGCTTCAGTGACATCAGCATCGTAGGTTCCGCACCATATTTAAGTTTCAAACTGATTGTGAAATGAAATTAATGGTCATTAAAAAACGCCATGGTATTAGTTCACGATAGTGCGACCATTGTGACCCCTCAATTAAAGAACAAAAACATTACATTGCATGCAGAAATGTTTGGAGCGTGGCATCAGCACTTGGAAAACGGAAAATGCAAGCAATGAACTACATAAAATTTGAGCGATCTCACGCATTGCCATCGCTAGCAGTCAGCATTTCCTCAGCAACGAGGAACAAACTGTCTACAGGCTTCTGAAATCAATGGCGTGCAAATGATTTCATTATACCTTAAACAGAAGAGTAAATTTGAGGTGAAAAGGTTGGTTAAGATGGAGAGATAATGGATGGGTTAATCGATTGCGGGAGTTCGTGAGGTACGGAATGTGAGCAACTCCTTCGGTTCAAACTTTGAAGGTAATCTCCAAAAGGAAATTGAGAGACGGGAAAAAGTGAAGTGTCTTTCAAACTCACCTTGAGAGACACTGCAAGAGCCTCTTCATTGAGGAGGGTGATTCGGTAAACACGCGTAGTGCGAGGACCTAAGGGTGCGGAGTTCAGGGGTCGAGGAAAAGTGCTTCGGCGAGCCAAACTGGCTCCGCCTGTGCGGGTGGTGAAAGCAGCAGAAGAAGAGGTAAACGTGACAGAAGGCGCAGCGTTCAGGGTTGCGCTATCCCCCTCGTCACCCTTCCCGTTGGGCAGGGCCGTATTGCGCACCGAACGCAACTGCGGCGGTTCGATGTGAAGAACGGTACAGGTTGAAGAGACGTTGGAAGAAAATGCATTCCCCTGTTAAAGTAAAAATAAGAAGTCACCTAAAGCATCATTACAGCCTACTTGGAAAGAAAAGAAAAGTAGCAAGCAAAACAATGCATACAGCCTCCACATGCCGTTTTGACAAATCTAAGGTAATTTGAAAGAAAAGGCAGATGTAGATACGAAAAGGACAAATTTTGAGGGAAGAGTGCAAAACTGTCACTGTTATCTTATGAACGACAAAAAAGGTAAGGAAAATTGCGCATAATACTTCAAATTTGTCAAAAGGACGATGGAAGATTGCTACCTTAATCAGCTTGAGCTGTGTGTCAGCCCGCCCCAAACGATGCACCGAAAATAAGGTAGATCCTTAAATTTCCATTGAGTTTAGCAATACCTTACTCCTAAATGAGGTTTTGAAAAAACATAATCGGACAAATTAATAGGTAATCTTCACGCACTTTTAGCAAAGGTTTGAAACCATCAGAGCGATTACCTGTCCGTAATTATCAAACTAATAAAAAGTCATAGGAAACAACCGATGGTTTTAGCTTAAAGTAATGAGAGTAACAGATACCAAATCATCTTTGAACTCGATAATTGTACCAATCCTTGACGTACACAATGAAATCGTAATAGAAGAGCAGGCAGACACACCCAAGGGAGCCCACCTTGAGTAAAAAATAAAGTAATGAACAAATGCTAAATATGATCGACATTAGGAAGTCAAATTGCGTACTGAAGCGGAGATCAGATGCTTCGGGTTAGATCACCCTTCTAGCTTGACAGATACAATAAAGGTGAAAGTGATCTCTGATATTAAGACAAGGGAGAGAACCTTACCCTGGCGGAAACGACTGAAGATGAGGTATCAAGATCAGAGTCCTCGGGGGTAGCAAGGGGTAGTTGTGGGGAGGCACTGTAAGCAGGCAGGAAGTATGGAATTGAGAGGGCAACCTGATTCTGTATAGGGTCCACACTCATCTGCAGAAAGGTTGGCCTGGATGTCAGCGTTTGATTTGCAAGTGAAAGCATCCAAAATTAAGAGAAATGAGATTGTGCGCCAAATTTTAGTAACATCAAATAATGGAAATCAACAATTTTAGTGAGTTCACACAAAAAGAACGCTTACTGTGAGCAGTGACCGCATTTCCACAAAATATCAAATCACTGCAAGAAAGCCAGCACCGGTTCCCGTAATAAAAATAGGTTACACACGGGTCAACCCAAGGCGAATAATGTTATGGCCAAGATCATTTTAAACTGCAAAAAGAGGCTCCACGGTACACGACGAAATAGAAGTTAAGATACACGTCTACCTTTCATATGAAAAGCTAAATGTGTGTCAGCGATTTGACTTAATTGCACACACAAAGCTGAGAAAAAAAAGCCAATTGAGTATAAAGAAAGCTTTACTAGCAAAATTTAGGTAAGTGGGAAACACAGAGAGGGAAGCAAATGCTAGCTTAAATTACCAGTGCATTAACCGCTAATAATCATTGAAGCGGGTAACTCTTCCGTTGATTTGGATGAAAGAGAGTGAGTCTAACACTGAGAATGCTGTTTCAGCAGGGACCTCGAAGCACCTCATACAAATTATTTTCTTGATTTTCGGTGCAACTAAATGCATATGGAAATACAACGTTGTGAGGTATTCTACAGGAATCGGAGGAAATGAATAATGGAGCTGAGACTAAATAAATCTTCAAGAGCACTGCGAGAAAACAACACGTTTCTGAAAAGACTAATCGATACATTCGCAAAGTAAAGAAAATTAGGTAACTCTGACTTGGACTAACACCAGATGTATGGAACGCAATCAACGGATGAATCCCGAAAAAAAGACAAAAGACCTAAGCAAGCACCAAATCGCTTCGAACTTGGACACGTGGAAGTGCATCCGATGTGAAAGGCAGCACAACAACTGCTGAACAGCGGGCTGACTGATGCAAGGCGACGGCACAAACCGTGCTCATAAGTGAAAGCATGTAACAAGTGTAAGAAATTTTACGCAGTAAAAAAGCCTTCATACGGTATTAAAGAATTGGGGTTCCGCCAAAGGAGGGAGGAGAAGAAAAACGCATCACAAGACACAGATTCCCTTAGCCCGGTGCAATGGACACCAAGGCCTGAGTGGGAAGTTGGCGAACGACTTGGCGCACAGTATACAAAATGATTTAAGTTTATGCTCCGGCACCGTAATAAGAAACCGGAATTTACAGTGATAATAAAGCCTCTTTAGTTTTCCTATTTTGTAAATTAAATGTGCATTTTTTGGCAAGTAATTATATCTGCTTAGTCGATGAACCAGACGTGCAGCAAAAGTCAACTAAAAACATTTGGTTATAGTTCGCATTAGCACATTAGGCATATTATTGCATTTGTGCAAAAGCATTCATATTGAGCTTGGACTGCATACTTCAATCATGCGTAAATGAAAAGTTGGCCACCTTTTATGGAAAGCAGAACTATAAAATGCTGCACAGTTAATTATTGAGATTCATTATTAAAACTTTTTGAGGATTTGCGCCCTGTGCCTAGGTTTGCACCAGTACTCCACTTTCATTAAGATCACAAGTTTTCGTCATACTCATTAGTGTAATATTTATTCAATCAATAAAGTCCAGCTTAGCCTGTAAAGTGCGTTCTGCAACGGTCATGACCGGTCTACGCATTCCTCATTTTTCAATGTTGGCTGGGAAATGGCTTTTTGCTTTTAGCTCCTTGGTTGACACTCTAGAAGGCGTTTTATGTCCGCTTAGCATTTTCTACTCTCACTTCTTTTCCACTGGTTGAGCATTAATATGTTTCTCAAATGACATCTTAATTGTTTTTTGCATGTAGGTTGAGGCCTTGCTATTTGTTTCCCGATTAGCAACATGTAACAGGTTACCTTACTTACTAAAAAAACTCCTTCTTACGTGCTATTTCTGATGCCTATGCCGAACCCCCAAGGTGTTTCCTACTTATGATGAGGGTCTGATTTCGCCTTCACCTAAGTAGAAACTGCTACTAATAACGGCACGATGGAAATTTTATCCTCTGTCAAATACTCTTGTCGTTATACGCCTTTAACCACTTGATGACCACACAAGGCTCACATTGGTTACATAAAATTGCAGTATAGTTTTCAATTAGTTTGCTGCTTCGAGGTGGGGCAGTCTTCGATCGCGGAAGGGTGGGCCTACCTGCCAACTGGCCTGGAGAAAGTCGCGAATTGCATTACCCACCTTCCCTTTATACCTGTCAGCATCTATCTAGCTGCCAGCCTCATTAATAAGACAAGGACATCCACCGAACTGCTAGTCGCTGGTGTCTATGGCTCGGCTCTCATTTCCCTTTTTGGTGCTTCTTCTGCCTACCACTTTTGCACGCTCTTTCCAGCCATGAGGTGATCCATTCACTATTGCCGTTACTCATTTATTCTTACTCTGATAGGCACTATTTAGTCTTTAATGGTCTGAATATATGCGTTTTTTTCACATTTGTTCACTCATTCAAAGTATCATATTTCCAAAACTTATTTGCAATTTGGCGATATTTTTGTGTGCTTTCTGTAGTCGCTGCCGCGATCTTCTGCACTACTTTGATCGCCTTGTCATATTCGTTTTCATCGCCGCTTCTTATACTCCTTGGTTCGTTGTCCTTAACTACTCGATAAAGATTGTCTGTTTTAATCTGCATTTCAAATTCTTTTGTTAATCCACTTGATACTGATGCGTAGTCTTTCACGCTACACCCGATTGTTGCGCCACCTGTGAAGCATCGGTGTTCTTAGCTATGACTATTTTCCTTCTTAAAACTATGCAAACACTGCGGAAGATAGTCTTAAAGGCCTGGGTTGGCCAGTTTTCTATGCGCTGCGCTCCATTGGTTAGCTGAAATAATAAATAATGCGGTCAGCTTTTGTTTGATCTATTTCTTTGGAAATTTTGATTTTCGCCTTTTGTTTATTTCCTCAGATAATTCCACCCATCAATATGCATTATGCTCTGTAAACTCCAGCCAATTGGCGTTAAAATCTTGCCTTGACAACTAACCAGTTTATTTGACTTAATAACAAAATTTTATTGATATGTTGATAAATATTCTAGGCACTATTGCTAGATGCGGCCTCAAGTTGGGAGGTAATGGTAAATAGCCATAAAAGGCCCGGTTTTCATCTGAGAGCAGGTGGAGAGCAGGTCGACTTAGTGAAATAACTGTGGTTGCCCCTCAGATCCTCTTACCGATTGTGTTTAAGGCTTGTGTTGCGCGAATTCGAGATGGACATTGGTCCCATAATACTGAAAGCCATTTGGACAACTGCTCTAGGTGGTGCTATATATCAGTATTTTTGTCGAGAAAAGTAAGTGACCAACGCTGCCGTAACTTGATTCTTCTTTTAGATGGAGACTTTTAAGCCTCATCTTCTATCTCACAATTGGTGTCCTACCGGCGATTTCAGTTGCCTATCTGGTTAGACCCTGTTATTTCTAATCACTGTTGCGATGTCAGCGTGATAATAAGTTGTAAATTTGCTTTTAGAAGGATTTGTCTGGGATTCGAACCGTAGCGCTGGGTGGACTGACTTATATCACGGGGACTATCTTCTTCAAAATGGACGGCGTGATCCCAATGGCACACGCAATTTGGCATTGTTTCGTTGCACTGGCTGCCTACATCCACTTCTTAGCAATCGACCAATATCTCTATTCCCATCTCATTTGAAGCAGTTAAGACACCGAATGAGTAATTTCTTCCTCCACATCATTCACCTATGTATTATGCTGTCTGACAATCCTATGCCCCGTCTTTCCGTGCACCTGCGTTACCATTTCTTCAACTCGTTTACCACTTGGCTTTAATTTGTGCGGTTAGTGTTAAGTAAATAGGAATCCATGGCACATAGTCCAGGGATTCCGTGCATTCCTGATAATACCCAGAAGTAACTTGTCGCAATGTATGGGAACAACTGAAGATCACTGTATTAGAAAAAGGCTTTGGTAGTTCCATTATAATCCCACAAATGGTGTGCTTGTGCCGCCGTTTAGGGCTTGGAAACATTTCCAAGCGATCACATTGGGGACCTCCCTTAATTTGCGGTGTTCGCAATGCAGCATGTCCAATCAGAACCTCAGGAATACGCAGTGGCTCAGCTCTCACCTCGCGAGTGCAGTTGTAAGCGCAGAGCATTAATTGGCTGCGCATTGTCATCATTAAACACGTCAACGAACCGTAGGCTTGCTGTTGGATTCCGTGGTTGGATATACCATAATTCTATACCCACAAGACACCACATCGTAATCCTCTTGCATATGTTAGAGGTCGAAGAAATAAATCAGCTCGCATTAGCATCAATAAGGACTTGCCACTCTTAGATTGCTTACGAGGAAACTTTTGATGGGGAATAGCGGGCATTTGGGTGAATGAAAATGCCTCGCAAGCTGCGCACTCGTGGGTCGCGTGTCTTGCGGTTGATGCACCTCAGCTAGGGTCGCCTAAGTTGGTGGTTTTGTGCCGTACGCCGGAGAGCATGATTGGAATTCGTTGACCTCAGTGACTGAAACATACAAAACGAGGTCTGCTTACAGGAAACACAAATGAAAATGTTCGTATGGTCGACTCAACTCGTCTGCCGAAGGTTCGTTCTCCTCGTAGAGACTGCCTCAGGGTTTTCTTTTGCTGCACTTTACTCTCTTTCCACCAACTGTAGAGGTGTCGGTCCCGATGATGGAAAATGCCTCTGGTGCCATTCTATCTGCCTCATTGCAGGAGCTTGAAGACGGCGTCATTGCAGTTCCACCGAATCCACGGAGCGGTTATTAGTTCAGCCGTGCGGAAGCTCCGATCTGTTTATGCTCCTTTGTTCTAATGTCTAGGCGAACAGAATACGTGGCATGAATTTGCAGCTCATGCCGGGAATTCAAACGCATGGCAAGAACATGGTCAACGCTTAATCAGTTCCAAGATATCCTTGAAAGGCATTCAAAGGTCGAAAGATTGGTGCATATTACCAGATTGAGACTGCGGTTTCCGAAGTAGCATTGTCTTTTACAGCATGGACTTATGCAAGTTTGAAAAACAGGGGATGAGTTTGACTGAATTTTTAAAGTGAAAATCCCTCCAGTCCAGAAATTTGATTAAGCAAACGGTACCAGTGCTTTGTAATGTTCACCCAGCAGGGGATCTAGGGCGAAAGTATGGGCAGTAGAGATGTTTCGGGATGGATGAAGGAAGGCACGAAAAATGCAATCGCTGGATTATCAGAACAGGAATGTTTTGTGTGCTTTTAAGCATTACATTGCTAATTCTAGGCGCTTAAATGGTATACTTCATTGGTGTGTCCATGCAGTACTGGTTTGTATAGAATTGCGAAATCGTCAAGTTGGTGGAGATGACGACATTGCCATCCTTACTGTTAATCATTTAAAAATTGTCGAAGGCAAATTCGTCATGAATACAATCGTTGACGAAAGTTATGAAATAATAGAACCATTTACATTTACAGCCAGTTTTGTCATGGTTACCTGCTCTGTTATACTTACGCTCGCCAAGCGGATTAATTATTCATTTTCGGTTTTTGGAGTAAATGAGCTAAAACCACCTAGCACGCTGGATGGCATGCAGAGAATGTTTGAAGTGACGCTATCGGCATCATGGGCTTTGAGGCCTATCACCAAGGTAAGTGGAGGCATTGTGAACTTAGTGGGTTGCAAATATTCCACTCCTCTGTTGTTATTGCTCTAAACTCTGCCTGTATCAACAAGAGCAACCTAATTTGGTGAACGTGGCAGCGAAAGTGAGGGGAAAATTGAAGCAGGAAAGTACTTTTTTCACTTGGCGTTCAGTGTGTGTGCCAAGGGCCGTTTTGTGATGCGAAGTGCGTTGCTAGTCTGCCGACCAAATAAGGTAGTGCGTTCGGTGGAAACACAAGTGACGTGGCCGCCTGACCTAGAGTAATCGGTAATTGAAAAAGTAAAAAATGCGGTGTTTTTATTGTCGACTGATAACAGCGCCTTTAAACGCGTCCATCGTCGGTACTGAATTCCACTTCTGTGGACATTAGCAATGCTAAAGTACGATTAAACGAAGAGAATTGTCGAGCAATCTAAGGGAACTTTGGCGCGAGCCATCACTGTGGAGCATTCCAGAAAGTGAAATAAACTTGGGCTTGAAGACATCTGCAACAACTCAAAATCTGGACTTCTGCTCTGGTCGCCAAATTAGCCAATGCGGCTTGCAGATAGACCTTAAATGATTTTAATGGTAACCATTATAGCGGGAATGGTGTCCCTTTGTGGCCTCATCAATGAATACAGTGCTCTAAGTTTTTTTTTGCACACCATTGAGCAATACGCATTTACGTGACTGAAAAGTTTAGCAAATTCGGAACTAGTAGATTATGGCAGGTTCTCACTATGCTGAAGATGTAAGGAAAGCTACGATAATGCAAATAACCGAGCTTACAAACACGTGACCTCACTAGCTTTTTGGGCCGTCGAAAGAAACTAGGTGAGCTACGAGAGGAGGGGAGGCCGTACGGCCATGCTTATCACGGTAGAGAATTTGACCTGGCTGCTGCCATGTTCCTCGAGGATCTGCATCTTTCCTAGTGTTGGTAGTTTATTCTGCAATCGAATGCTTAAGACTGTGCCAAACTTGGCTTATAACTGCCCTAAAAAATCGAGGCGCTTCTTTGAATAATTACTCTTAAATTACGTTTATGGGACCTACTATCTGGCACTAAACTGCTCCTCCATCTTGCACGAATGCGGGGACATTTCGGTACTCTTTCGTCATTCCGTATGGCTCGCCCTTCTGGGCCTTCAACGAATGCGCTTGCCAAGGACCGCGAAAAGTGCTGTGCCATAAAATTGGAATTTCTCTTGGCTTGGCCCCTCTTTGCAATGCGTTAAGCTAAACTAAAGAGAAGCAGAGATGTTTTCTCCACTTCCACACCGCTATCTTCAAACGTCAAAACACTAAAACGCGACAATGTGAGGGCCAATTTGGGAATAAATCTGCAGGTCCAAACGACGAAGGTGCGAGGAACTTTATTTAAGCGTACAAACTGATTAAAAGAGCAGTAGTGGTACTCTTGGGTGCCAAAAATCACATGAAAGCCACAACAGTGGGTGTATAGCGTACCATTTGGGGGTTAAATTTATTACTCAGATACCCATTAGTTGGAACACTACAATTGAAGACGCACAGTACCAAACAAATCTTCCTTCCTCTAATCACATGACCCGTTCACGCGTTAGAGACAGCAGCTGCCTTTCACAGTTGATTTGTTATCAAGAAGTCCTCGTGTTGCCCAAAGATTCCACTGCTTCGTGTTAGCTAGTCGAACCTCTCCTCTGACAAAATGGACCACAAACATGTAATGGGACAGGTGCATCACACTGCAGAAAGCATTGTAGTCAGCTGATGGACTGGAGGAATGACATTGCACTCCAGAGTATTTCGAATCATGCCGTCGGCTAGATCATCAGTGGGGTATTATGCTCCGTCTATTGCGTTAGTAGGCGTGCGTGGCAACGCGTTCGCTCCTTAATGAGTTGTCCATCATTTCGGCAGTACTCTGCTGCAAATGCTTTCCTCTGCAATGAAAGGGAGAAAAGCGATGACAACGCTTTACTCTATCGCGTTTCCACCGCGGTCTCCAGTGTTTGATTCGGAGTAGGTTGTAATGAATGCGCTCAAATGCAACTACGTTCTCACGTACACGACATGATGACCACCGCAAATACAAATACAAAACCTGGAGATGTATGGGTGGATGACTAGATAGTATCTCAGTATTTGTCCCAAATACAAGTATCGACTACTGTGACCCATAATTGAAATTTTAGCATGGAATGTAGTAAGAAAATGGGCTAGTGATCACCATCGTACGTGGAACAAACTTGGATATGCTGCTAAGGAATTCAATCAATTTATTAATGACAGTACTTGAATGCAGCAGTTCGTTTACCATAACGTCCTAACTGATGTTGATATTGGAAAAGAAGTTGATGGGTCGCGCGCGGGCTCATTAAGCCCCGTCTCGACCTTTTACAAACTTCCACTGCCTTCCTCTATTCTCCACTATCCTGGGATGTCGCAATTTTCCCCTTTTTCGATTGGTTATCACACACGTGTATGCGGTGCCGTCTTATGGATAGGATGGTAGAAAAAGTGTAACCTGACTCATCCTGAGTATCAAGATTGACAACCGATGAGCGCACAACGTGACTCCATAAATCGTCCTTATCAGCTCGAAAACATTCCTGATTCGGTTGTTCAACAATTCCCATCATTCGCAGCGAGGCCAGGTTAAATTTGTTATCGGGAAGGTGTGGAGCGAAGATCACTTCACAACTGGTTATCACGTATGCGCACATCCCACGAAATCCGACCTCACACACGAAGGCACCGATTTGTAACAAGTTAGCAAACTCCGCTACCGAGAAAGTGTCATTAAAAGGCAAACTCGATTCACCCTCAGACCTTTGACCGTTTGTAACATCTCGAATTATTGTCCCGTGCCATACCTCCCTGAACCAGTCTCTGTAATTTTGGCCATTAAAACCGAAGGCTGAAAGGAGGGCAACGTAAATGCAAACACCCATCACCCTCTCGGTTTCCATTAGACACTGTAGGCTGGCTCATTTTTTCGCTTGCATTAAAATTCCCCTATTAGCACTAGTCAGCTTTTTGCAGCTGCTAGCGAAGGCACCTACTTCGCAATCGATAGATACTAGCGATGCCGATAGACGAATTTGAGCTACATATTTCTCACCCCCTCAACCAATTGACATGAAAACTACAACCGATCGCGCGAGGGGTAAAAGATTTCTGCCTCAGCGAGGGTCGATGGCGCACACGAATGAACGCGTTGTAAGCAACGGAAGTAAGTCCAGTCTTGGTAATCCTACTGATCAGAGGATGGCCTTGCATATGACAACAGGGCAAGAAAATTAGATTTTTGGTTTCACAACTTCAAGTTGGGAAATTACAATTTAATATTAGTGAGCACATTATGTAACCGAAAAAGAGAGTACGTAAGCGAACTAATTAACATGGGTTTCATAGTTACCTAAATCAGGAAGTTTGGGTGCATTAAAATGACACCGAAGGCTAGATTAAAGGGTTTTTAAAATACAGAATTGGACACTGGGGTGATCCAAACCGTTGCAATTGACACGCAAAACGGGTACAAGAGTAACTGAGGTTATCAAAACTGAAGTACAAACGAGTCAGGAGACTGGATATGGTGACTTTAAATAAAAATAACTTAGGTGCAAGGCCCTGTTTGGCAATCCCAAACGAAACGTCAGGTCAGAACCCACTAGAATTCCCGCATTTCGGTCAAATTGACTCAGGTCCAGGATATGAGCACATCAGGAAATGTGTACCTCGGAAGGAACACGCCCGATTTACTTTTGGGATATAAATTAGTACACGGTAAAATAACGACCCAAGATGGGTCCGATTACAGGTATTCAATCAATCTTATATGGAAACGTGTCGTTCTGGACCTGTTCGTCCCATGCTTCAACCTGTGGAGTTAGCATTACCAAGTAAACAAACCATAAAACTGGGGCACAAATCTTTGTATGCGAATTTAAAATAGTTGCATGGCTTATAGTCTTCGCCGTAGATACGAGTGCAGCGGTGAAAATCAATGAAGTTTTGTAAGCAATTCCTGCAGCAATCCAGTTTAAACAATGAGTTACCTAGTTTGATTAATATTTGGGAATCGAGGGTCGTGAGGAATAGTCTTCAGAAATGAATAGTCTCCTGTTTCCTTAGCTTCCCTAGCTTGTCTGCGATAATCCTCAATATCAACCATAATCTGAACGGAAGGCAAATAAACAACCGCCACAGAAAATAGCCAATTAGAAGTTGCCTTTATCATAGGCCTACAAGAAGCTCATACAAACGTACTGACATTGAGAACCATTCGAGGCAGCAAATATACAGCGTAATTAAGGAAAAAAGACAATAAATTTTACCAAACGAGTTTTGATGTGCGTGTCGTATCAATAAAGAAGACAACAAATATTTGCTTATTTGTTAAGGCATCAATTTTAGGACGAGACTAAGGATATTTCTTTTTGTGTGCCATTTCTAAAAGTAATTTTTATTGCATTTTGGCACACGCATTGGTGAGCTTAAGACCGTAAAAATGCACCTGACCTCAAAAAACAGGAAATATGAGCCTCATCTGACTCCTTTTTATTTAATTTGCCTTGAAATTGACCCTATCATGCTTTTGACAGCAGAAATATTGTTATATGATGACTTTACAGTTACCGTTTTTAAAAGCCTCTGAAAAAATTATCCCTAAAAAACTCATTTAAGTAAATTTAATTTTTGTTTAAATTTTGCTGTTTTTTTGTTTACAATTGCATAAATATCGAAATTTAATTAAATCAATTTATTGTTTGTTTTAAGTCTTAGCTATTCTCTAGCCTTGCGTGACGATGGGGAGGCGTCCAGCTAGATGGTAGGGTGTCTTTTTTTCCTTTTACTTTGTCGGCTAGCTACCGCTATTGTAAGAATAAACCCTATCCCAAATCCAGATTTTGTCGCGGTGTTCCTGATCCCAAGATTAGGATTTTTGACCTCGGCAAGAAAAAATTTGGTGTGGATGAATTCCCGCTTTGTGTGCACATGCTCTCTGATGAGTATGAACAGCTATCGAGCGAAGCTTTGGAGGCTGCACGCATTTGCGCTAATAAGTATCTTGTGAAGTACTGTGGCAAGGATGCCTTCCATCTCCGCATGCGTGTGCACCCGTACCATGTTGTGCGCATCAATAAAATGCTGTCTTGCGCAGGAGCAGATAGGTGAGTTCGTTTATTTGTGCCATATCTCAGGTTACAAACTGGGATGCGGGGTGCCTATGGAAAGCCTCTCGGTACCGTTGCCCGCGTTAATATTGGCCAGGTCATAATGTCAGTTCGTGGCAAGGACATGCACAAATCTCAATTCATCGAGGCTTTTCGGCGGGCTAAAATGAAGTTTCCTGGGCGTCAAAAGGTGAGCTTTATTTTTTTGAAGGCCGTGCATCTGTGTGTACTGTTGCTCCGTTGGACTAACAGAAGGCGTGATGCGATAGTTAGACCAGCTGGCGCACTGAGCGACAGTTTGTAACATATTTTTTCCTAGGTCTTTAGCCTTGTCCCGTCGGATATGCGTCGCTGATGTGCGCACGCCCATCTTGAAAGCATATCCTAAAGAGATGGCTAAATAACCACGGGTTGGCTCAACTCGTGGTCAGCGAACAATTTAGCCGCCAGCTGGTTCATGTTCTTATGCCTTGATTCTTCAAACGGTTTAACGCTTTTAGATTGCAGTTTCTCAGAACTGGGGATTTACAAAGTGGAAGCGGGAATCGTTCCAGGAAATGCGCAATTCTGGTCGACTCCAATATGACGGTTCCAATGTTAAGTACTTTCCTGACCATGGTCCCCTAGAGGTTTGGAAGAAGACGCAGTCATCACTTTTGGGCCTTGAATAAAAAAGCTACGCAAATAAACTGGTCACTTATGAAGGACTATGCTGTTTTTATCTCATGTTAAGTACCACAGGGGCCGGTAACGCTTGGTGATTGCGTGCGATGCCGTGCTATGAGCCGATGTCAAGCCCATCCGCACCGATTGTTGTTCGGTATGTGCTACTGTTGCCGCTTTGGGCTAGTCGCGGTACTGGGACCGCCATATGCCCCCTGACGGCGTTAGGTCGGGGGATGTCGGAGCGTTGAGGGCATCTGAGGGCCGGGGTTCGCAAGTCTAGAGCGACATGCGAGGTCCCTGGTGTGCCGCGTCCGGCCTTGCGTGTGAACGTGCAGGCCCTCCATGAAGTGGTAAGGCTGGTCGTCAACACGGTCCGATGGGAATCAGTACTTGTCCGCGGGAGTGGTCAGGGCGCTGAGAAACAGTACAATCCCGCCCACGTTTTAGGGGTCACTTGGGGTACAACGCGTCCCGCACTTACAAAGTGTAGTCACGCTTCAATTAGGTGGGTCGGATTTACAAAAGAATGCGGGGGCAGACATGTCGCATCCACCCCTCTGATGACGGACTCTCTAAAAACTATCCCCGCAACATTTTATCCTACCTAACCTATTAAGTTAACTGATGTATCAACATTAGCTAGCCTCCCAGAGCTACAAAAATTAGAGCGTAGGCAGAGCTACCGGGAATAAGAGGTGAAAAAATGGAACAACTGTGTAAAACAGCATTCTAATTATTGTGAAGCACATAGCGTCAATTCAACCAATGAAATTAAATACAGCCAAGTGAAGCACGACATGTGCAAAAATGAAATTGCCAAAGGCCCACTCCGGCATGTAATCAGGAAAAACATTAGTGTTCTGGGGATTACTGTGCATTCGCAGGCAGACGGCCAGTATGAATGACGCCACCGTAGAGATGAATCCAGCCAGGAAAGCGTTGAATGGAAACGTTCCAACCAGGCAACAATAAAGAAACTGAATAACACCCGTAAGGAATACGTAAAGAAGATAAAGGTCGATTAACCTAAGCTTAAGAGCGGTGGTCTGTTTGTATTCACGAAGAATGTCAAAAACAAGTAAACTCATCGGAAAATCGCCCCTAGGTTTTTGTTGAGCGAATCTTTCATTCTGATTCCTCGATTGCTTCTGCGTCATTGCACAAAGCAGAGCTCACTAAATGTCAAGCCTTGATTGGTTCAGAGCTGCCACCGAGATTGCGCGAAGGAGATTACCTTACCTGTCACTAATAAAACCAATTTGTGTTCACCTAACACTTTCACGTTAACGCAGACGAAAAAAATTGTGTGTAATTAGACTACCAAATTTTTCAAATAAGTAGGTCTAGAGGCCAGTAACATTCTCAAAAAAACAAAACGCAATTGTTTAATGTCAAACAGTATTTTCGTGCCTTTTGCTATCTGTTCTTAGTTCGTGCGCATTGATTTTATAAACTGCTGTTTAAGGACTATGCTATAACGAAGTCTCAATTGTTGTTGACAGTCCACTACAAAACAAAAAGAGGCACCCTGTAGGATTAATTGTTTGTATAAAAAAAGGAGAATGTAATGCTCATTGCGTGAGTATTATTGCGGTACTTTGCTTGCACGACTGTAATTTTCCTTAGACATTTGGGGCTACTGTGCTTAACGTTGTTGCGCGTGCTGGACTTCCGTGCCCACCAACAACTCTATTCCCCTACATTGAATGCATGTGTTCTGGATTATGCTCAGTTTTTTTCGTTTACGAAAGATGCCTAGTGTAGCGTCCTGAGCATCACTTGAAAACATAGAGAAGGCTAGGTGTAGGTCAGATTACTTGTATTCTAGACGGAATAGAATAGTGTAGTGTTTTGCTTGTTTGGACTGCTGGTTGGTCTCACACACTAGAATTGGCCACCTGTAAGCTAGTTGCGTGGGCTGGCCTGTCGGCCATGCCAGCAGTTCCCTTCATTTTCCTCTGGAACACAAGTATTCTGGCCTAGTTTTCTCTCCGTCTTCTAGGAATGCTTGGGGCGCTACAGTGGTGGGAACAGAAAGCGGACCCGAATTCGTGCATTTCCTATTTAGATTTGTCCTGCTAGAGGCACGTTACAACGATGTAGAAGAAGTGCCTTTGCTAAAGGACTAAGAACTGCGTTTATATTCCATACTATCGCACTCCCGTGCTCTACAGAAAGCGATCCTAGCCGTAGACCATCTGGAAAGGCTGCTGGTAACCGAACCTCGAGAAGAATGCCGTGATGTTCGTCTGAACCTCTTTCTCCGAAGTTTGTTGACAAGCCGGGCGAACCTGCAGGTGGAGTCGCACCGCCACAAGGGACCGCTGACGTGATGTCAAATCTCGCCTTATTTGCGTTGGACGTCGGCGTATGGTACGGTTAGCTCGTGAGTGATTCTCGCAGTACTGACTACGTTGTGATGGCTGACGCACCAGGTGGATGAAAATCCGCATCAGGGACGACGCTCAAAAGAAGAGAGGAGCTATGTAGCGTTTTGTTTGTTTGGACTGTTGGTTGGTCCTGCACATTAGTGGGGACCACCTTGATCCTAGCTGCGTGGACTGGCCTGTCGACCATGCCAACGGCTCCCTTCTACTCCGTCTAGAAAACAAGTATTCTTGTCTACACCTAGCTTTCTCTCCGTCTTCTAGGGACGATCGGGGCTCTAAAGATGCCTTTTGATTCTAAGCAAACTCTTCTTAACAGCCCAACCCGAAAGCAATGCTAATAACACGAAATCCTTTCGTCACCGAAAGTTTACCCGCCTGTCACTTGCCTCCTTGAGCATCTACAGCACTCCAGGGCACTTGGCAATTACTTTGTAGCAGTTAAATAAAAAATAAAAAAATTTAGGAAAGGTCATTTCATTGAATTAAGCACCCGTAGAACACGATGAGATCGGAACGTATCTACTCAAAACAGAGGGGCAAGAAGCCTACGGCATGCTCGCGACAGCTGACCACGCAGCTGGTTTACGACAGCCGCCCCTGTCGGGAAAGCTAATTAGCAGTTCAAGCAAACAAAGCTCTGCTGTTGTACTTTTGTACATTTTAATTGAACTTGATTTTATATATATCAAAAAACTTTGGTGCATTTGCATTGGCATGTATCCCAGCCATTCCTTATAATAAATACAACCAACTTGAAAGGCGCTGCTTGCAAGTTGAAGGTTGTCTTTCGATTTTAGTGTCCCGCGCTCTATGGCGATGGATGTGGACTATAAGTACCAAGCCGAGTATGCGAAAAGTGGTCGGTCAAGTTGTCGCTCCTGTAAAGGCACTATAACAAAGGATGCCTTGAGAATAGGGGCTCTTGTTCAGTCCCGTGTGTTCGATGGAAAAATGACACTCTGGTATCATTATGGTTGCTTTTTCAAGAAGTCTAAAATACTCCAAACAAGTGATATAAAGAACTTTGATGGATTAAAGTTTGAAGATCAGGAGATGATTCGGGAGGAGATACGGAGTGGAAGCTTTCGACTTTCTAACTTTTGCCTCAAACCTAGTTTGGGTGACTCGGACAGGTGTTCGGTTTGTTGTAGGCCTATCAAGGTATTCTGAATTCCTTTTAACAAATAGCTTCTAGGACGCATTCTTCGTTGATGGCAAATTAAGTGAATTGGGTACGGCTTATCACGTCAAATGTTTCAAGGGAAAACATTCTGCAGCAGATTTTTTGAAGTAGGTTTTTTGCGAGCATTAACCTTTGTAGAATCAGTGGCTTTAGCAAACTCAAGTCTCAGGAGAAGCTTGAACTGCTAGACGCCGTGAAAGATGTTGGATTGTAAGCGTTTCTGTTCCAGAATGGTATCTTTAGCACAAATTAGCTTTCCTCCTCACGTGAATCATATTTATTTATTTCGTTTCTACGTCACTAAGGCGTTCCTTAATTTCAATTTCAATGTTGATCTTTTCTCACTTGCATTTTTACATTAGGCCTTCCAGGAAACGGGGCTTCGAGAAGTCCAAAAATAGTTCCTTATCCAAAAAATCCAAACCATCGGCAGATCCGGAAGAATCTTCCAAAGATGCTTTAAAGGTGAGCATTGCAACCCTATGTTACTAACCCGAATGCGGTTTCCTTGCCTCTTTGAGGAAGTTCAGAATGTGAATTGTCTGGCATTGATGAAGAAATGCCGATGCTGCACCTTTCCAGAATCAGAGCGACGAACTTTGGCGCCTTCGAGAGCGTTTGGACGCTGAAGTGTCTACAAGCGCTCTGGTCGGTCTGCTTGAGTTCAACTCGCAGATGGTGCCTGCAGGTCGTGCTGCTCTCCTTGACGCCGTTTCGGACGCGATGTTGTTCGGTGCGCTCCCTCACTGTCCCCTTGATAGCGCTCCACTAGTCTGTGTCGATGGTTGCTACCGATGCTCTCGTCTCGCTGACCACTGGGCACCCTGTCTCTTCTCCATTGCTGCAACAGACGCTGCATCTCTTGCCCGCAGCTCATTCTGTGTCCCCACGGAGTACCACGACGTTCCCTTCCTGTATGTTTTAAGCGCTTTCTATTAGTTAACCGCTTCTGAATTCATGTCTAATGTCTAGCGAACATCCGTCGGGTAGATATTTTTCACAATGCTTTTATGGCTAAGGTAGCTCATTTCCCTTGTCTAAAATCGTCGCTACAAATGCGCCCAGTGCTGTTACCTACCTTATACAGTTTAAGTGCACCAAATCCATTTGAAATGACTTGGTTAGAATCGAAATAAAGTAGATGCGAGGTGTGTTTTTGATCTTAGGATAATTACTCCTATTCTCAAGTAAAGATTGGATTCAAAAGTTATGCAGGGCAAGTAATAGTATTATCGGTAGTTCAAGTCACTTGGGTTCGGTAGATTTTTTCCCGGGACGGGGAAGAATCTGTAGTGTCTGCATAGGGCAAGGGAATATTGGAAAACACTGTGGTTTTTTCTGTCTTAGGAGGACGTACAAGTGTAAGCCGCGAGTGCGTTTGTTTGCTGAACCTTCGAGCGCTTCTGCGGAACGATTTGACAAAAAGGTGCCTTTGGCGGGTCTATACTTCCTCCTCGATCGTGAATCCTTCCCCGACAAGGTAACTCAGCGCCACCTTGCCACGAACATTAGATCCCTCGGCGGTTCACTCCTCACCGCGGTAAGTGCTTCCTTTTGTGGTTTGGTTTATCTTTTCCTGGAAGACATAATTATTAGTTCGTGTTACAAGCGGTCTGTTTATAAACATTAATTTGACCATAGCGCTAAACGTAAAGCTATTTCTGGATTCGTTTAAATTTTGCCAGGCTACATTAAAGGGCTCCTTAATAACGGGCTGAAATGTACATTAACAACTATGACCAGGATGCGCACAAGACTGGTGCTGAAAGGTTCCGTCACCTTGCTTTATTCTATTACATAATCTGTAGTTTCTTTCGATGAGCATCGTTCTTGGTCATGACGACTCTCGAGAACATTTGAACTTGGCAGCAGTACTCTTCAATCTAAAGCTTGCTGGAAAGCGTGAAATACATTAGTCAAAGACCGACTCAAAAACCGAACGGATTATAGCACGACTTCTCCTGTAGTACTCGCTTGGTCCATTCTGATTTATCTATTGCCTGATTTTTCTTGGAGGATGTGATGCTTGTGAAGCATTAGTTGCCTGACTGCCGCCATCTCGATCCTTCCTTTCCCCGTCATCTCATACCTCAACCTGGCCTATATTTTGGCTGAAGCTATCTGAAATAATGTATCTTTGCAACTTGTTGACAGTTTTCTGCGCCCTCATGCAAGCTTGGTTGCCGTTCATTACTTCGTAAATGGAATTACCTTCGCTCAAATAACATACGACTACCGCAAGTCTAGATAGCTGTTTGAAAAGTGATTTGAAAATGATGTACATATTTTAGCCCGAGGTCAGAGGGGTAATGGCCATAGATTTCATTGCGTGTCAAATGAGTTCTTGATGTAACCTCATTTCACTCGCCGTCTTCACAGGTTACACGTGGGGGCATATTCGTGACAACTTCGTCATCCGTAGAGATGGAAAGCAAATTAGCGGCGCGTGCAAGAAGCGGTGGGATGCGTCCAATTACCTGCAACGTGATTCTCAACGGGTCTCTAGCCGAAGCTTCCTCTGCTGAAGACGTCCAGCAATTAATTGCCGGGGATCCACTCGTCGCCGTTTGGAACTCAGCTGAGTCAGCGTCAACTTCTGTGGGAAGTCTATTTCTCTTTAAGGCGTGTGTTCCTTTTCTACCCTCAGATTGGTGCCCATACGCATTCGTACTCTTAGTTTGCAAAGAGTTAAAAATAACGTCTTCGTTGTTCGATTCTTTTTTTAGACCTCGAAATGTGAGTGTCACTTTGTTTTCGTATGCTCCATTGCTTTTCGCTGCTTGCTATCTGTTGTTCGTCCATGTTTGCTTATCATCGAGAATAACACCAAATTAACTTTCGCAGATGGCATAATTCAAATGCATCAAGGAGATAACTGGTCTCTCAGATGTCAGCATTGCCAAACTGCTTGTCACTGAAGGTTTTGTTTGGGACTTTGAGAAGTGCTTGTCAATCTACAGGCTAAAATTAACCCTTTAAGACTTTTTCTAAAGTAACGTTTGTGTCAAAAGGTAACATCCCACTTACGGTCTACACAATTTTTCACAGAGTAACAGCATTATGGACAAAGAATGAGATTCATGGGCCTCCTAAGGGTGTGGAACTCCCTACTGCAACCCGCAATGCGAGAATAATGATGAGAATTGGTCCGGTTACTTTAGTTTTCATCTTGTTGTAAGCACAGATTGTATTATTGGTTTAAATGACCTAAACCATTCACAATACGTTCTTGGTCTAAACCCCGCTGATTTTTGGACCGATAGTATCGTCCATCGTCCAATTTTGAAAAACGCGTGTTTATTATATGATGTTATCACTAGTCTTGGAAACCTCAAGCTCACTCACTCCGTTTTGCTAGCTCAACAGGTTGTGCCGTCGGGTAGAAGGCGGAGGGCGGAAGTCGATCTGGCAGTGAAATGCGATCGCGATGCGTTCCAGCGAATGCGTGTAAAGGGTGGTGCCGTGGTGGATCCCGCCTCGGGTCTTCAGGACTGCGCTAGTGTCGCTCGCGATCCTCATGGTCGTCCGCTCTCCGCCGTCCTCGGCATGGTTGACCTCGTACGCGGCTCCAACTCGTATTATAAGTCAGTTTCGCATCGCTACGTCTTATTTTCCGTTTCTCTCCGAAAAGTCAATGACAGCTTTGCTACTTCGTTTCGTGGCATTCGTGCAATCCTTAATTATATAATGGCATTTCTCCGGTCTTATCGTCCATTCTCAAAGTAGAAATCTTAAGAACTCTAATTTCGAAACGAGTCCTCATCGCGCGAATGAATGCCTATTGTATAATCTTTTATGACCGTTAGATTGCAGGTGTTGTGCTCAGACAAGGAGCCGCGTAAGTACTGGGCTTTCCGTGCCTGGGGTCGCACAGGCACGGACATCGGTAGCTCGAAGATGGAGCGCTTTGTCAGTCTCGACGCAGCCATGCAGCACTTTCACGACCTCTTCCTTGAGAAGACCGGCAATCCTTGGGGTACTGAGCGTGCTAATTTCGTCAAAATGCCCCGCAAGTTTTATCCCCTCGAGTTGGAACAATTCGACCCCAAGGTAGGCATCGTACCATCTCTGCATTACTATTTCAGTGTCCCATGTTTGCTTTCATGCAGACTTGGACATTGCGTTGGCCGTTTTGGCACTGAAGTGTTGAGCTGGAAATCTTGATGACTGCTCAGATGGCAACGCTGCCGTCGTAATGTTGTCCTTGCCGTTTTGCGAGCGTCGTCTTGCTCTGCTGCCTGGTGTAGTAATAACTGCTTGCATGTTTGAGGCGTCAAGGTCTTACCATGACTTGTGACTTACAGTGCGCCTTGTCGTAGAATTAGGCGGGTAGGCTTGGTTTCAAGAGCTCCTCGTTCTATTTCAACTTGCTAGCGTTTGGTGGGCTTTAAGCTCCTCTTCTTGAATATTCGCTCCGCATCATCCGTGTAGATTATGCTCCTTTGCAACATGATGTGCACCAGAATTGCCACTAATTTATGCGGGCACTTTAATGGCGGCCTTATTTTGTAGGCCGATGAGACGGTTGGAAGGACGAAACTTCTGCATCAGGTGGCATCCAAGCTGGGAAGTCGTCTTCAGAGCCTCGTTCATTTTCTTTTCGACGTTGCCTCAATGACCGATGCCCTGCTGGAGTTTGAGGTCGGTCTCGACTGTTACTACAGAGTTCTCACGAAAGCGGTCAAGTGGATGCCCCAGCCTATGAGCTGTTCTTTTTGTTTAGATTGATGTTAGAAAAATGCCACTGGGGAAAATATCACGGGTACAGATTGAGGAGGCTTATGGCGTCCTAAGCGATCTCTCCAACCTACTAGCTTCAAAAGAGTCACTCGAAGGGCCAGACAGGAGTCGCTTGATCGGAGCTACAACGCGCTTTTACACTCTCGTTCCACACGACTTTGGCCTGAATGCGCCACCCCTGTTGGATAGCTTGGAAGCGATCAAAACCAAGTCGCGAATGCTGGATGATCTATTGAAGCTAGAGGTTGCCTATTCTCTCATGAAGACTGGCGACTCCGATGTGAACCCCCTTGATGAGCACTATAGAAAGCTCAAGAACCAAATCGAGGTACGTACGTTGAGTCTTTTTGCTGGCGTTAATGGCCACTGCCTTAATTGCGACTGTTCCCCGCACATTCCGCTAGCCCCTTGACCAGGACTCAGATGAATTTAAACGGATTTTGGAGTTCGTGCGCATCAATCATGCTCCAACGCATTCAAATTATACTTTAGAAGTGTTGGACATTTTTTCAATTTCGAGAGATGGGGAGGCAGAGCGTTTTAAGGCTCTAGACAATCGCATGCTGCTCTGGCACGGTTCTCGTCGCACAAACTGGGCAAGCATTCTGTGGGTGCTCTCCTACTTATGTTCATTTGAGTAGCAAAAAATTATTATTTATGCACCTTACCCCTTTTTTGCCGTGACAGAGCACAAGGTTTACGAATAGCGCCTCCCGAAGCGCCTTCGACGGGGTATATGTTCGGGAAAGGTGTTTACTTCTCTGACATGGCAAGCAAATCCGCCAATTACTGCTACACCTCACCCAGCGCCCCTCAGGGCTGCCTTCTTCTTTGTGAGGTTGCTCTCGGTAAAACCCACGACTGTTTTACTGCCAACGCCTCTCGGCTTTCCAAGCAATTTGGCAGTCGTAAAGGTAGCTCCACCCCTGTTCATTTCGTTGAATTGTATTTGAATGTGAATGTGCACCCAACGCTTTTAGTCTTTTACTGTTGCATTTTTGCTGAGAGACATCAGTCTGCTAGGCGTTGCGATTTTCACTGATCAAGTATCTGCTTCTCGCATTTCCTTTGAATTTATTTCAATCAATGTCACAGAGGATGCATTCTTGGCAAAACGTGGATTTAAATTAAGTTTTTCCTACATTACCTAGCTGTTTCCCAGTACTTGTCTTGGAATCGCTGCGTCCAAACTGGGAGGAGGTCTTTATTCACTTTCTTTGGCATAGGATGCTACGTAAGGGTAAAGTACTTCATTAGCGGGATTATTTCACAGACGTTACTACTGTTTAGCTGCGAATCCACCTACAGAGGCTAGCGATTTGCCGTAGTGTATCACTTATGTGTGCGAATAGAGTTGGTGAATTCATCTGCATAATTTACTTTCATAAATTTAAAAGGTGTGGGTGCAACTGCACCAAGCGCGGAGACATACTTCAAGGAGCCAGGGACTGGTGCTGTCTATCCCATTGGTCATCCAGTGACCTCGGCGGACATAAAAAGTGACCTTCTGTACAATGAATACGTTATATACGACACCGCTCAGATCAAGCAGCGCTACCTCGTCTGGGTCAGCTTTAAGTTTGTTTATTAGAGATTGCGGTGAACGCAAGCATGGTTTTGCTTCCTCACACTGGTATGCCAAACATCACAAATAATGAAATTTGCACATCAATTGGTTTTACAATTCGTCATTGTGTATTTCACTATGTGCAAAGGTGTTGCGCAGGTAACATCTACCCATTGTTTTCCTGCATCTTTGTAATGGACGAAAACTGCGAAGTGCTTCGATTGCCTTAATCTAACCCTGAGTGCAGTTGTCCCATTAGGCTGACACCGAAGTCCACACCAGTCGTATCATGATGGGGTTTTTGAGGTGCACGTAAGTCATCTTGCGTTGCCCTCAGCCTGGGACCTCATGTTAAAGGGTGTCGGTTAAGCCTAAGGATTGTCCGCTTCGCAAACCAAATTTGACCTGATTTGTAAGTTTGAGACAAAGGTTTGTTGCCCAATTTTTTTTGCATAAAATTTGGTGACGCAGCATGTGAATTTGGTTGACGTAGCTTGACTGTGGTGCTGAGGCATCAAGTGATGGTAAGTGTGAACTGGCGTTGTTGTTCGCTTTAGTTTGACGTTGAGGTGTGGAGCTCAATTTTCACTTCTACGGCCGTTTTAGCAGTCATGTGTGGGTGTCTTGTGCAGTAGACTCATTTCTTTAAGTGCCGGGACGTGGAAAGGGGTGGGGGGGAGGCAAACAATAGTCAAGACTGCGACCTCTGTCCCTAACATACACAACTTGACGCAGTTTCAGACTGCAGCAAAATTGCCCCTTTCTCAAATGATAAAGCGGTAAGAAGCCCCGCATCGAATAGGATGGCAAAGGTGGCGAAGCTGTACTAATCAGTGTCATTGTAGCAGCATTTCATCCTTTTTCGATGCGAGCGGCATTGAAGTCAAGCATTCACATGCTTGACCGCAGGGGAGTAACACTGAGGCAGTAAAAGCGCAACGAATGTGGCCAGCACTGTTTATCGGAGCAAAACTTGGCAAAATGTGCTTCCTAGTTGAATGTGCTGTGCCGGAAAAGAACTGGGAAGCAAGTTGTGGCGGCGAGTTGTTATTGGGTGAAATATGGTGGGCAGCTTTCTGCTTTCTGTTGTTAAGTGCTGCAGCATTACCAACTCATTAGATTGGCAGTTGTCAATAGGATAGGCAAGGTTTCGTAGAAGTCTTCGCGTTCATTCCTCTCAAATCACTTACCCCATTAAGACGTGCAGAGTGGTTTTGGGAGCGTGTTTTCAGCCATGCGTGGAGGCGACGTTGGCCCTCGAGTTATTCTTCTCAGGGTACTTTCCAATAAACGTATTTTAGGTTATTCGGTTTGCGATGCACGGTTACAGCTAGTGTTGCCGTCGATGTGAATGTGGCCCGTGGTGGTGGCGTCGACATGCGTTCCTCTCACTTGTCCTCGCTTTGCGTTTGAAGGAATGCAATCTGAGGTGTTATTTGTTTGAGTCTATCTCCAACAACATGAAGGCAGTATGCGACAAAATGGTCCAACGTAGCAACAACAGTTAGCAATGCCGTTGCAGACCATCCAGGTTGTGGGGATGCTGCGCTGGAGAGTGCCTTCTCATCCACCTTACTGCAAGTGTTTTCTATTTGCGTAGCCTCCGCATCAGCAGAATTATGGCAGATAGGACGAGCCGCGGTAATTGGATTAGGAGGATCACAGGCCCACACAAACTTGCGGTACAATTTCACTTGATTGATGCAGTTCTCCACTGAGGGGCATCCACTGCGTTCTCTGCTAGTTCTTTTAAATGGTCCGGAGCAAGCGACACCACTTTCCCCTTCTTCACGTCCACACTGAATTCTAACGCAGTCTTACAAAAGGTAATTGTAAGTGGCACATCTGTGGCCTCATTTCTGACAGCCAAATGCAGCACAAGGGGACGTGGACGTCGACTGTTCTCGTTCAGTGGAGACTTTCAAGATAAGTAGGTCATCGTACAAAGTCAATAGTCGCCGGCATGAGTAGGCAAGACCCGGATGAACACGTTTGGATGCAACACGAGAGGTATCGACGCGTTCGATGTGGTTTGCCTAATTTGACCACGTTTATTACCATGTGAATCGTGGATCTCTTATACGTATTTGGTCAGGCGATAAAAAAGTTCGGCTTCCTCCTTCGCTACTAAGCTGCATCAAGGTAATGCAACGAAAATGGGTAGTTTATGGGTGCACAGTGTGAGGTGACTCGAAGGGATTTCGCTGCCGTTAAGTCCGCGGTTGCTGACAGTGCCATACAAGAACACCTGCATCTCATCGAGAGTAATTTTGGTCACCTCCTCACCTTGACTTAATCGTTGGATTTTAACGAATGTTATTGTAAATGATTTGGAGGTAGGGTCTATTGGTTTTTGATCGTAGATTAACAAACTCCGAAGGCTGCCTCAGCGGTCTTCCACAGTCATCCATCGGCATGCACTACTGAAGACACGAGGGAGGGGGCGAGGGACAATTGCCTTTGCCTCACGAAGGTTTATGCTGTAGCATGGAGTGATACCGGACAGTTGTGCACGAGACCATCAAGTAGTAGCCGAGAATTCCATGGAGATCAGGCTCAAATTTGTTAATGCATCGACAGCCTTCAGGCCAACAAAGCAGTAGCGTAGAAAACGCATTAGCAGTGCTACATTGAACACTGACTTCCCTATCGCGATTATTAGCTCAGCTACAATCATAAGATCACTGAGATGGCTTCTAGCATAAGTCATATCAAGTCATTTAATTTTTAATTGTTATTTCAAAGTATTGCATTAGATTTTTGACCTGACGGGGCGATTTATTTCTTATTAAGGGCCTCTGCTTCCTGCTGCGAGGATTTCATTGAGTCGTTTAAATAGAAATTTGCAGCGTCCGAGATTAATTCATCCTTTTATTTGTAACGGTAGGTGGGATGATTGGCCGAAAAGGAATTTCAAACAGTCGTCCTCAGTGGGCTAGAAGCAAAGCGTTTGCAAGAGGTCGGAGGATTGAGAACGTGAGATGGCGACGGGTTCGTCGCATTCGCTCGTGCACATTTGTCGCAAACTCTACTACTTAAATTGAAATAGTACATCGATTTTTCAGTTATCATTCCGCCCATCCCCTAGAGATAAGCGAGTGGGACCAATTCTGAAACCGACGGCTCTTTGGTGATCAAAGGTTATTTGTGCACCAACGGTTAGCAAAACGGTCTACACCTGCAGGAATGAGAAATGTACGCGCATAATTTAGGTCAAATCAAACACTCTTTTGCTACCACTACTTTCTGTATTGGCACAGAAAATGCAGTTCTCTTTTCACTTTAACCTGTCTCGCAATGTTGCTGCAACTTGGCAGCCAATCAGCTTTTGCCAGCTACTAAGTACTTAGTGAGTTGATGGTTTGTTTGTAGACGCAGAAGCCTCACCTTGTTGTGCTTCTACTCTGTGACCACCCGTAAAGTTCAGGTTAAATACCTTTCAGTACTTCTTGCTTTGGTTAACTGGATTTTTTACAAAACAGCTGGATTTCCTTTTTGATCCAGAAGGAATCTGAGACTTCACGTCATTTAATCCTTCAGCTCATGTAACCCAAAATACCAAGCATGTGGTACAGTAGTAATGCCTCGGCTATTTTTATTTTTCACCCATTTTTCTTACGAGGCACCGTGCGCACGTCTTGTTTGCGCTACATTTGAAACAGTCTCCAGCGCGGTACTACGAATGACTACATACAAGCTGGCTGTGTCACTCGTCAAGGTACTTTTCCTAACTGCCACAGCTAAGGCTCGCCATTGGATAGAACTTGAAGTCTAGTACGAGTTTATCTTGAGCAAGCCAAACCGTAACATCGCACAAACATGGGAAGAGGATTAAGACAGTTGGGACAGGCCTCGCCCGCTTGATTTTCTGCCCAGCGGCGTGCCGATGTCAAGGCGCCGATTTCGTATACCGAAATGGATGATGAAGCATGTGGACGGCTAGTGTTTGGACTATGATTGCTTTGTACCTTAACCGCAGGAAATGCGGGCAGCACAGCTGCCACGCCTCAACGACAATGATAAATGATGATTGGCCTCTTTCGATTGCTTTATACTTGGTGCAACTCACTGACAACTCTCAGGTTAAATGGTGAATTGGGATTACGTTGCAATTTTCTTCGGAGACCCAATGCAGTTTTACTAGTCCCTTCAGGTTTTGCCTGGAAGCCAAGAGGGCAGCGCATGTCGTAGAAGTTAATGTAAAAATGAAAAGATGGGCCTCAAATGCTTAGTTTGATTTGAAGTAGACGCTGAGTTGCATCGCCGACTTGCTTGAGTAGCCATGCAAAGTTAACGGGATGCCTTAAACTTGACAGAAATGCAGCCCCAAGATATTCGATTGCAGCCATTCAAATCGTTTTACAGTGATTTCTCTCTGGGTAAATGCTGGCTTACGAATTGGGAAAAGTAGTGCCAAGTAAGGTTAACTAAGTGTACTCGTCGCACAGACGCAAAAGGCTACATCCATAAAACGAGCATTGGCGCATTAATTTAAGGGGGTTGATGGCTGAGAAGGCAATGATAAAAGTTGTGGAGAAAATTCTCATCATGCGTTGTCTTCTGGGGAGGCAAGAGCTGCTGTGCCAAAAGCAGCCTTCCGAACGGATGTGCATCGGACGTCGAAAGGCAAGAGACGACTTAGAGACTGTCAATTGAAGGGTGTCAGTGGTTTTGCCAACTTGTCGCCTCCCATCAAACGTTGGTTCGCTACCAGTCCGAAGCCAAGGGTCAAAAGCGCCATGCCAATCAGTCTTTAGTCATCTCAGACGGCACATCAAGTAGTGATTGTTAGCGAAGATGCTGCATCAACTACTTATCCTTTCACGCAGATATTTTCCATCGCAGAATGGATGATACTGCTATACGTGTTTCTCAAATCCATGCCAAGCCTTGTGAACTCTGCCCAAATTGCAACAGACTCGAACGGAGGTATTTATGTGACTTGCAATTTGTGAACCAACAGGGGCGGCGAAACAGAAAAAAAAACTACTTGCATTTACACCATCCCGCACCTGACTACTTGCGACGGCATGGACACCGACAGGACAAAAGCGTTTCATCTTAAAGATCTTTTTTGTGTTCCAAAACCAACTAGCATTAACCTCAGACTTCTTTATGCTATAGCAGTAGCTTGGGAGCGATACAGGCACGGTTTGGGTGGAGTGGGATGCAAAACTAGTTAATAGGTAGACCAATTGTTCATCAGTAAGCGCGACAGAAATTGTCTCGAACAGTCCATAATCAGCCAGAGGCTTGATCCATGTCTTACCCTTGACAAATAGCTCAACCAATTCGGCTTACCAGCTGGTATTAGCGTCACTCAAAATGCATCATGAGTGATCTGGCTATCCCGTGGTCATCATTCGATTCGGCCAGTCTACCGTCACTTAGCAGTCAATATTTGCCAACTTCTATATGAGAACATCGCATTAAACACCTCAATATTGTCACTTTGTCGCTTCCGCCTAGTAGGCCAGCAGTTTGATGACGTGGTCATATGACTGATTAACTGATTGCTGGAGTTTGCGGTGGCTGGAAGTCCAACTTTTTTCTCCACCTTTAGCAGTTCGCTTTCATGTGAAAACAGACCTAGATAGGTCTGACGTCTTTGCCTCTCCCTCAAACCAGTGCTGCCTGAGTGGCTGTATGCATTTGCAAACTGAATAGTGCAACTTTCAATAGACCCTTTACGTAGCTTCTGCAATACCAGGGCAATGCGTTAAGTACTGCTGATGAGGGTGAGATCACTTTCAAACAAAATTGCATCAGCGTCGGTTGGTGTAGCGACTACTGTACCTCCCCGCCACCCATCTCTTCTCACTCTACGTGTTGCATGGAATAAAAAGATAGACGGACAACGATAATCGCACCTCAAGTGTTTAATTAAGGGACGAGAGTGATTGAAGGACCGCAATCCATCTACTCCAGTCACGAGCAGCAGACACATGCCTGCTCACATAAGTCAACAAGCGGGCACACTTGTCTGACTTGCTCAGCACATGACAAATGGATACAAAAAGGCAGGGTGATATCATCATTGCGTGGCCGAAATGCCAGAAGTGCATTGCAGCTGGCTCACTGATCATCGGTCCAAAGCCAACATGACTCCATCAGCATGCTTGACATCAGCAACAAATCTACGACGAGTTAGTGCTCGTCTTTGTAATGCATGAAGAGCACACAAAAGAGCGTCGCGTCCGTTTGCCCTATGATTACTAGCAAGGCCTAACAGTTGCCGATCTCACACATTTCGGCTTCTTTGCTGTTGGATCTCAAAGATCACGACGATTACAAGAACTTGCTCGAGTAAAGAGGCCAGTTCTGTGGATATCACGAATGAAAGAAGCGAGTGTATTGACATGAGACAGCAGGTTTCACTTTATGCTTTTGATATTTAAGTTGGGCGACATTGGGAACGTTTTAGGCCTGAAATCCACTTTGGAACAAAGGAGAAATAAATGCGTAGCCGCTATAGCATTGCAGAGAAGGCGTTAGCGGTGGAGACAAAGGAACGGCTCAAAATCGAGTCAAAAAGCCTTGTCACCACAATGGTGAACGAACAATTAAGTCTTGTAATGACTACAAGGCTAAGGTGGAGTGGAACATCACTGGAATGGCATTTGGTCTTCCACCTTCTCGCAGCAGTTGGAATGAGTAGAAGATTAGAGTGACGAGTGCTGCAGCCGTCGAGTCACAGATTATGCTAAACTCATTAGCCCATTCCTTTGCCCATGGCGGCGACAATGCACTCACCACCATCAGTCGCCAAACAGCCCGCACAAACGAAACTGAACATCGGACAATTTGAGCAATTGGGTCCAGCAACCTACCTTCATTCTTAATCCCTCCTTCACCTCCTCCTCCCTTCCGTCTAGTTCACCCTCTCACCTTTCAAAGCCTTCTTACAGGCTAACTCCTCTTACACTATGCTTAACCATTTCACCTATTTCCCCTTCCACATCGGTCATCGGCACTGTACCGGGAAGGCGAGTGCAGATTATGCCTGTTGCGTTGATTGACATGTCAATGCACACAAGTAATACAGCCTTATGAAGACGTTAACTGGCCTTCCCGTCTCGGTGCTTCTTGTTGATTGATGCATACCATCTGGCATGGTAATCTCGATTGTCAACTCTTCTGCCATCCCTTTGTTCTGCTTTAGCGTTGTATATGGCCTTCTCACACAATGGTGTTGTCGTCTTTCTCTCATTCACTTCTTGCTCAGCTCACCTTGCATGCATTGTATAGCAGATCCAGCTCATGCTTTTGTTTATGCCCCTTAAAAGTTGGTCCTTAACCCAATGCACGTGCCGCATCGATGAATAGATTGTCCACATGGGGCACTTCATTGCCTTCTGCTGTTGATGGAACTTTAAAGGCTTCTATACGTTGGTCAGTTTGCAGTATGCATTAAGTTGAATGAGCAGTCCTCTCGGTTATTCGAGAAGCGTTTATGGACCTCGGTACGGAACTCGCATCTCGTTTGCTAGACAAACCAATGGAATGGAAATGACTGCCTCTTATTTTTTTAACTCTCATGATTCTAGAGATTTAGCCGGTTCATGCACGAGGCTAGCGACGTACATAACTAACTCCTTTTCTCCAACTCAGCGTTCCCTCGATGCACCTCGGCAAGATACGTGCACACTTGCACCACTGCTTACCGGGACTCAACTGCGTCGTCACACAGACACCCATAAATCGAGCATCGATGGCTAAGGCGACGACGATGCAAAGGCGCAGAGAAGTCGCCATATGGGAAGGCAGCTTTCCAAACGTGCATATGTTCCGGACGTCAGAGAGAGACGATTGGGACTGTCAGTCAAAAGGGGCCAATGATTTTGTCAACCTGTCTCCAACTCGGCTTCCTACGCCTTGTACACAGACACGCTGCTAATCCAGAGCGAAGAAACAGAGATGCCTTACAATCAGACTCACATTTGGTGGTGTTTGTCCTCCAAATTGGCTCTTCATTGATGGATCATTCAGCGTCCTCTTAGCCAACTTTGTGTCCTCCCAAGCAGATGGATTCGATTCTCAAATGGGCGACATCCCTAGACATGTTCTTCAGGCTCATCTTAATCCTTGTATGCTCCATTACAAATATAAGGAATCCTACTAAAGGTAATTTTAGGTTTGAGAACCAATGAGAGTAAAAGGGATGACAAAGCAAAAAGTTTGTTTTCTGTTTACGCCAAGTCTACTGCAAACAGTCTGCTACGGCAGAGACATCGACGAGGCAAAAATGTTTTCGATGAACAGCTCTTGCATGTAGATTGATAACATCAGTTGATGCCCTTAACTGCTTGGTGCTGAAGCAGTAGCTGGAGAGTGCTTTGGATGCTGGTCGGGTTAAATGGGATGCGATCTGGGCAGATGACTGGCCTGTTGATGGTCTAACAGTAAGTGGTAATGTCTCCATGCCACCATGCCCACTTTGCTCGTCAGTCAGCAACCCACTGGTTAAGTGGCTTGTAGGTGGGGAGAATTTGCTGTGGCAGAGGTTGGGGTTAAGGGGAATGGTTGCGAACACCATTTAAAGATGAAGCAGAGACCTGGCCCAAGTCTTACACTTGACAGCTGGCGTGATCCATTTGACGAGCCAGTAATCCGCTTTATGTCGCTGTCGTTCTCTGGTACTGCCGGCTTGCAGCCTCTTGGTGGTCAATATTGTCAACGTTTGTTTTGATGCGAAAAGATACCTTGGTACATGTAGCGCCTTACTGATCAGACATGGTAATCACCTTTCTCCCTTTCTCCACTAACCAACACCTGAGCGGCCTTCATTCATCTCTGCATTGAATTGCTTACATTCCAACAGTTCTTCCATGTAGCATCAGCAACAGCAGTGCGGCACGCTAAATCCGGCTGACGAGCTCCAGATCGCTCTCAAGCATCGTCCCATCGGCGTCAGTGCTGTGACCACCGCATCTACTTCAATTGCCGAAATGTTCTTCCATCAGCTCAACTGTGCGAAGGGTCGAGCCGAAGCCTTGAACGTTACCTCCGACGGTAGGCAGAGTTGCCGTCCGGATTTGCACTTCTCAATCTGGATTATCTTTTGAATGGATCAAAGGATCAAATGGGAAATGCATCTAAATGCGTCAGTGTTCAGCAGTGATGAAGCACGAAGGTGAAGTGTAGGGGCACTACTTTAGGCTGTGGCTGCTATTGCATCACTGATGAGTTGGGAACTTGCAACCGTTCTTTCCTGATAAAAGTGATCAGCCTGACCTCCTTTGAGCATCACAATCTTGTATGTTTCTTTATCACGATGTTTGTATGCATGCATCCTTTCTAGGAAATCATTTGAGCATTCGGCACTTTCGTTGTGTTTTGTTGTCAAAAGTGACGAGTTTCCATGTCCCACAAAATGCTACCTTTTGGGTCAAAAAAGCGCTCAGGCATTTCGCAACAAGCAGAGGTGCCGCAGCGTGCCGAGCATCCCTAGAAGACGGAGAGAAAACTGAGCCCAAATCAGAATACATGCATTCAAGATAGGAAGGAAGGGGGCTGCTGGCATTGCCGGGAGGCTAGCCCGTGCAGCTAGGTTCTAAACGGCCGTCACCAATGTGTAGGACCAACCAACAGTCCCATCAAACAAACACTACAGGTGCGATTCGGTTTAATTAGCATCAATTAGCTCTTACCTTTTTGTTGTGCTCTAATATGGAAAACGGTTTTTAGTGACAGAAGGACAACTTGTGACCTAGCGGAGTGTTCATAGCTGCGCCCTTTTCCGCCTTAGCTTGCAAGCAGCACAAGTCCATTGTTTACCTCAGATTACAAAAGGATGTCGCCTTATCGTTACTTGCATGGATGCATTCTTGCTAATTCCTTTTTTCATCAGAGCAGTTTACAATACTAGAAGACAACGCGCAGTTGCAACAAAAATTGCCTTGACATGAAGCATTAGCGTGCCAATTCTAGTCGTAAAGCAAGTTCGAATTTAGATTCCATACAGCCTAAATGATTTTAGCACTAAGCGACGAGCATTGCTGTCTGGCTGTTACTCTCGACTTGCAATTATCGACATTCCAATGTTACTTTAAATTGCTTTGCCCCTGTCACACAGCACGTCTCCATGATGGTATGTTTCAGTAGACCTGGTTTCCTTCTCACTACTTCACCTATTCGGACCCGCATTTGTGTTCTCGCTTTGCTTTGGGAACGACACCAAATTACTGCTAAATCAACAGCACTGGCATAGCATATGTGCAGCACTGCCGATGTGGAGAGCACCTTGTTTTACTGGCCGTTGGTACTGTCAAACCGATAAGCATGTCAAGCACTGCTGCTAATAGATCAGTAACTGAAGGTGGCCCGCTAGGCATAGCTCTTCTCGGCTGCTTTTACGAACTCCCTTTTCACTCTTGACTATGCTGTGAAGGCCCTGAAGTCTTCCAGTGGTATTTATTATGACGTGATCACTTCTCGCCGCGGCAGACCTTCACTTGCTTTTATGTTTCATTTTTAATTTTAAACCCTCTTTGCATCAAAGGCACACTATCACTGAAGAAATAAAAAGTTACTAAGCAGCAGCGACTGTCATTCCGTCACGTGAATAGTCGGCTAGACTAAGTTAAAGCTAGTGGAAGGTTTCGAGTGCCTTCCCACCGCATCCCGTGGCAACGATTGATTGGGGTGACGAAACTGTAACGCAGCACAAATAAAATGCTAGTCAAGCCCATCTCGAAAGTCATAACGAAGCAGCATCACTCATTAGCTGCAATTAAATCACCGGTTTTGATACAAACACACACTGGCGCTTGAATACCTGTTTGAAGTGAGACGCCAATGCTCCCTTAATTTGTCTGCTTGCATTTCAGCCGAGTACCTGTTGGCATTGCGAGATGTAGTTTTTGTTATGATTTACATCCATGCATAAAGAAAAGCAGATTTCCAAAGGGTTGCTCCATTTTTGATGCAAATAGGATCACAGAGAGAGTTGCTCTTAACCGTATAATTTTTATTACATTCCTTAGCGTCATGAGCCCTCGTAGAAGGCAAAGCCGATCTTATAGGATACCAACTAAAAATTCTACTGCTAAATAGTAAGTAATCATACAGAGAAGGAGGAGAGAAGCTGCAACAATGGGTGGGATGCGAGTATAACACCTTAATTTTTAATGCGGTTGTCTTTTGACCCATGAAATTTGGTTTTCATATTGGTCGTTAGACAATCGTACCTGCCCAAAGGGGTGCGCATTTCATTGCGTAAGATTCGATGAGCACTCTTTCCTTAGCTGCCCTCGAGAGAGAAGGGCATTCTCTGGGTCTGTATAACCTTTATTCTCGGCCAATTCTCCCATACAACCAAAGTAGACTCTTTGAAGCAGGACAAACTTTTTCATCACCATCGAAAATTCAAGCTACTTGCTCTTACTCTACCCGCTTCAGGGGAGTGATAGGAGAGTCCGTTGCTCACCTTAACGCACTTTTGGAGATCTGCTAAGGTAGGATTTAAGCTCGGGGACTTGAGTCCACCAAACAGAGTTTTCTCCGCAAATGGAAGCCAGTGTCCTCCTTTGTATTCTTTTCCCATCCTCCTTCTCTCTACCCCGTTGTACCAGCGCATGATTCAAAACGGCTCTTTTTGTTGCATTAATGTGAAAACCGAGAAGGGAGGAACAAACGCTATGCCTATTGTACGCCTTTGCGAGGGCGTTGATAAACTGCTGCCATTGCATTCAGTCGTCACGCACAAAGCAACAGCTTCGCGCTGTCTAGGGGCTGTGGTTCCCTTCTGGAATCTATTGTTCAGAAACCCTTGAAAGATCATGTTGTTAGAAGTGAACTGTGGGTAAAAGTGTTTAAATCAAACTGCCCTGTCCAGCAAATGGGATTGGCTGATTCCGTTAGAGGTGGCCGTAGAAAGTTAGGTTTCCTCGAAAGGCGAAGGATCACCCCAGTGATGAAAGAAGCTTGTTGTACTTAAGAAAATAGGAGATAAATAACGATTGCTCATTGCTTCTTCTCTAGCACCCCACTTCAAGCGCGAACGCCTTCAAATGGCTCCTTTGCACATTGGCTGGTTAGCTTCCACTTTTATTTACCTAACTGTCATGCTTGTAGATGCTTGCCAGTGCTGGAGATTGAGTTGAACCTGCAAAGTCATAGTTGACTGCACTGTGGGTTAACATTGTAAATCGTTACTGAGACGGTATCATCATCAACAGCCAACAAATGAAACGCCTAAGGCGACATGATACAATCACCTCGAGGTAGACAACATTAACGACCTGAAGCCCACAGACGTATGGCAACCACGTGAGGTTTAAAGTAACAATGGCACACTTGATGTGAATCTAGATGACACTCCTTCTTTGGCAAAACGCTTACCCGTCAGGCACGAGAGGTGTTAACAAGCCGATGATGTGCATCCATGACGCTCCCGGACTGGCACTAGCACACGTCGCTGGTTGGCTGCCCGGCTGGCCAACCTGCAAGCTTGCCCAACCACTCACGCATATTTGCAAACAGGGACAAAACCTACTAGTAACTACCGGTGAGCCTGCTAATCTCCCAGTCTGGCATTAAAATGGTCTACACCCCGACCAACTCAAGCATTACCCTACTCTTTCCTTTGCTGTGCTACCAGCAGACATTAAACGGAGCTTCCAATTTATGGCTAGAACAAATTCATTAAAGCCCTACAAGTGGACTTATCTAAAATATTGCTTAGACAGAAATATGCACATTCAGTTGATGTTCGTCAATAACGAGCGAACAAATGCAAAAGAAAGCAGCTTTTTTTTATGAGACATGCTTGTCCCTGATAGATTTATTTCACCGCATTGACGTATTGCGTCATTAAGGTCTCGCTGGCGGGTCACTCAACATTGATTCGTGAAGAAGGGGCAGTTTCACCGACTTCACGGCCATCAACAGCCAAAGTCTACTCCTAGTTCCAAAGTCGGGTTCACAGCCTCCTAAAATCTGTTTTTTTTTGACTAGCTACTCCTGCTACGATATGCATGCATTATGTACTAAGTTTGCCGCCCGCACTAGTTGGTCTGAACTGCCCCATAGTCACTGACCTATTTCATTACGTCATCCATGCCTTACTGCTAACAACAAGCCTAGTCCATTTGGCACGCCGACTGGCATTTGTTTCAGTGCTGCCACATCGGTGTGAGGGCATGCAGCGAAATGAGACTAAAGCACTAATTCAGCAGAATAAAACCTATCTTGGAATAGGACTAAGAAAAATCCTGTAGTTAAACACTTAGTGCTCATTAGTTAGTGTGAGAACTATTACTAGTGATAAGGTTTAAAGATTAACTTGTAATAAACATTATGATTTATTCAAATCGAGCAAGTATTGAGTTGTGTGCATAAAATGTGCACACAATGCATAACCGTTACCTTATCTGCAACGTCATTAAACCACTCACAACGCCTGCGAGTTCAAGCATCGCAGTTATTTCACCCTCACAGTTTTAATTTTGCGGTAGTCCTACTGCTTTCGCAATTTGTTTGCCTTCTCTTAGTATGCCATTTCACTCTTTAAGCATGAAAAAAACAAATTTCAATCCGCTCACTGATGCGCGAGGAAGCTTTTAAATAAATGACTACTGTTATATGCAAGTAGCGTTTAATAACCTGTACGCGTTTGCGCTGTTAAAGGCAGCATTATGCGTTGCGTTACTTATGACTGTAGCACAAGATTTTTCACTTCCTGTTCAATGCGAATGCCTCTGAGATACCCTTACTGCATTGAGATGGAGGGGTCAATACAGTCATAATGGGGACTAGAAGGGAGGGTTGTTTCAATCGACATTCCCCTCAAACACAAAGACTGGACATGTATTCTCCTCCATCACCAAAAAGGCGAATTTGTAGGGGCATAAATGTCATAATAGTTATTTGAATGCTTAATAAAATGTCCACGCTTAAGGTTCAGAGTCATAATCCTTCGATGGCCCTGTAATACGTGATACTTAGTTTGTTGGCCGTCCGGCTTCGAATGGCCACTTGGATGTCCACATTGCTGTTTTTGGGTGGGCCCCATTTGCTTTCAGCCCACCAAATTCAAGTATTCTGATTAAGTACTGTTTTCTCTTTCCTTTGGCAAGTCTTGGGACGTCAGAGTAACATCTTTACATTTTTAGTGGTTGTCATTGTGGATATTAACAAAATTAATAGCGAATAAAGGGGGGTCTGATCTTCATCCCTAATATGAATAAGGAAATGCAGTGTCTCATCGCGTCATCTGAAAACTTATGTTTGATAAATTTGTAAGATTCTTTTAAATATTACCCGTTAGATGAATTGTTCTAGTCCAAAGGGAGATATCCACATTCGATTCTTGCCCATTGTAGTGGCAAGCTAGGAAGTGCAGAATGGATACCTTACATATAAAAAATGAGTGTTAGAGCTCGCACGTTGTAAATGTGGCATCGTTTGAAGGACCAAAATTTGGGGCATTCAACCGCTTATTTGCCATTTTAAATACTTCTGATTTGTTAGCGGACGTCATGATTTAACACCTTGGCAACTTGATTAACTATGTGCTCAAGTGAATGGTGTCATATTTATGGTGCTTTAGAGTGCCTTGTTGACAAGAGGTAGGATGACAAATTTTGACCCCAAGCTAAAAGATAAGTTTAAATTTTGCAAAGCAAACAGAATTTTGCCATCCCGTGATGCTGAGTTCGTAATAGCTTTAATCAATCCAAGCCAACACGCATGTCATAACCAGCATGCTCTACGCCGAGAGAACAGGAGAAGAAGGAGGCGACGCACCACACCTACGCTTAAGCCTAATTTGCTTGTATGCAATCCGATTGGTCTCATGGGGTACAAATCGTCGCAACAATATATCAGCTCATTCGTAAGTTTCTAGCTCAATTTCAACCATGATCTTGTGACTGCAGTACTTTTTTCGATTGCCGGATGCGATTGCGTTTAGTGCTTCGCTTGCGTGGATAGCTACTAAGCTTTCATTTACTAAGGCTGCCATTTTAACTTAGCTGAGCGAGCTGTGTAGCGCTCCGAACATCCCTAGAAGATGAAAGAAGGTTAAGCATTTATCAGAAAAGGGGTTGCTGACATGGCCGGAAGGCCAGACCACGCAGCTAGGTTCAAGAGAGCCACCACAAATGTGTAGGACCAACCAATGGTCCGAACAAATAGAGCACTACAAGCTAACCTCCTAACCATGCCAGCAATCCGATTTCTCATTTTTTTGTAAGCATTTACTCTGTGGCTTTATTAGGCCTATTTTGGCTTTAAAGAGAAGCTGGATGTCGCATTGACCATAATTTTGTGCAGTGAATTGTGCCTAATCTAAGGAATTTTATAAATAGGCTATTGTAACTTTTTGCTTTTCACGACACAAGATGCATTTGAATGATAAAATATATACAAATCATATTATTAGCTTTATATACTTTTGCAACTACCCATTTTCAAAACAGCGAATTTATACGTTGCTTTAAAAATTGCTAACGCTTAAATCTGTGTGAAGTATTAGAGCTGTAAGTGGCAAATAATTTAATTACTTAAAGATAATGATGATGATGATGAAATAGTACGACTCCATTTGCGGCGCAGTCAGTCTGCAGGCACTGACCTTGTGCACAGTTCGCGTCTGATGGTGGAAGGCACGTTTGAAAAGCGTTTAGTAAGGAAATCAGCGAAGTAATAATTAATTGTTTTTAATTATATTTAAAGAGATCGTCTGGGTAATAATCGGGAGGGCGGAATGGATTTAAGGAGGCAGAATATGCTTACTGACCTTCGCATAAGAATCCTAAACAGTCCCAGAGTTACTCCTGGGCGAATCGATGCGCGCAAATTACTAATACAAAAGAAGCAGTTTGGCAGACGTATGAAAAACCAAATGAATTCTTTTGGCTCCAGCTTAAATCGAGAAGCACTTGTGCCTTTTCTAATTCCCAGACGAACTGTAAGTCCATACCGTGTCCTTTGAGTTGCTTTTTACTTCTGCATTACTTACGTATATCAGCATGTGCCTTTTCTGTTGAGGGTGATTTTAGTTATTTCTCTTTATAGATCACAAATGAATATTTTGGGAGCGCGCATCGTGTAATTTAACTTGATTACACCTGACATTTTTTTCGCTTGCAGGTGCCTAATCTTTCAACCGCAATTAAATCTCTTTTAGACTCTTCCCGCGCACCAGTGGAATCACCCTACGACTTCGGTATCAAGGCCATTGGTACGTACCATAGAAAACAAGTCCCTGGGTGCGGGTACCTTAGCACAGGGCGATACCCTTGCCTCTACCATTAGCCCCATACAAGGCTTTCGAGTTGAGGCGAAAAATCTGCTTCCATCCGTCACTATTGATGACATTTACGTAAGCGCTCCTGCTTGATTTGGTTTTTCGTCTGTTCAATTTTGAAGGTTTGATACCTAAATTTTTTACACAGTTTGTCAGATATGGATGTCAACTCCTGACGTGTTTGCGAATTTCACAATGCTTTGGCCCCTTGCAAGCTTAGTTTCGACGATCGGGCTCGTGTTTTCCGGCTTCTACGGGAGTGCTTATGTGTGTTCTTAAGTGGTTGCTAAATCGCCAGTCCCCATCTGATATTTGAAGAAATTGGTTATAATAAATTAAAACTAGCGTTTCGGCTAATTTTCTACGTCATCGTATGTCATCGACGTTTTCCTTTTGCTTCACCCAGACAAATATGTGATGGTCTGCCTGTCCACTATGTTTAACACTGGCGACTGGCTGCCTTCTTTCTTAAATTGTGCTTGTGATTAATTATCCAAGTTAATAACGCTGTTTAAGAAATGAAAATGATCGATTGTGGGGTTTAGTTATCTGCTAGATTTTATTCAGTTTCAATTTCGGTCTACGCTCAAATGCATTGTGTCGAAATGAATTCAAAACAACATTTTCAGCCCCCATTTTTAATTTTTGTCGCACCTTCAAAAGTTATTTTTCGTACCCATGGCAAGAGTCGCGTAAGAAGTGTTTGGCAGTTCAAGTCTTTCCTTAATACGCGTTTGACCATCAGTCGACTGGCTGCTTCGGTCAATTATTCTACGAATGAATATCGAATTTATGCTCAACTTAAAAATCCAGTTTTTCTAATGAGTTTCTCTCAGCCGGTTCCGGCGTTCTTTTTGTGATGAGATCAGTTTGGCTTGGTTTTGAGACCTTCCACCGGAGCTCAGGAAATGTTCATCATATTGCAGGATTTGTTAGTTTTATTAACTTTATCTGCTTCACTCAATTCGAATTGATGCTATTAAATGAGAATGGTACTTGGTTATGAAACTGTTCCCGGTCCTTTTTGGTAGTAATTTTGCTGGTCATTTGGGAAAACTATTCTATTATAATCTTCAAGATATGCGTTTCATGGCCTCGATTAAAGGACACTCCTTCGCTACTTCTGCAGGAGCTATTTTCTGGTGTCGGCTCCCTGCGTTCCTGCAATTTGGTGCACCCAGGTCAGGCAGAGGTCATCTTCAACTCTGCACAAGATGCCCAATCAGCTGTAACGCGTTACAACGGACGTGAGCTCGATGGTCGACCCATGATTGTTACTCTGACGACACCACTAGTACCTTCCTCCACCACCATCACTTCAAAGGAATCAGATGTAAAGTCCTCTGGAAGGTGATGATCATTGTTAAAATGTTGCCTTTGATGGTGTCTAAGGTTCTTTAGGCAGTGGACATTTGAGGTTTCTTGCGTGGGTGCAATAGTCTGTTTGGACTGATCCGTACGTAAGAAGTCGAATGATCGTGACGTCAATGCATTTAAACCGCCACCATTGTACTTGATAAGATCATCCTTCATTGTTGTCCAATATTGCTGTTGAAATGGTTACCGGTGTAAACTTCGGATTTTCCACCCGACAGTATTGACCGTCATTCCACGTCAGCTATCGAGGCTTTCTCATTCTATTTTTATTAACTAATTTTGCCGTACATAGCATGGATGTAAGAATAACTTAATCACTTCTCTCAGAAACATTTGAATGGGTTAGATAGCAGCAGGCTGTGATATTTTCAGTCTGCTTAAAATCCTTCCTAGGTGATAGCACTAACTGATGCAACGGCTTAGGGGCTTGTAGTAAGATGATATTCAAATCGACACAACTACGTTTGATCTCGCAACTTGATCTGTGGATATACACTTTGTAGTGGAAACCATTTGATTTTTAGCCTGCCAAATCATCCAACAATCTTTCTCCCCACTGCACTAAAAATCTACTCAAGTCGAGGCGTTAGCAATGTATCGTCCATGGGCATTGTTTTGAACGGCACAGTTGCGTTGGAAATTTTGTGTGATAAAGACTTTCGTAGCAATATAATTTTCTCTGCAGGCTTTCAAAAGTAAGGCTTAGCCGTACTCAACAAGGAAATACTACACAGTGGGAATGGTTCGTATGTTCTATTTACCAAAACTAAGTATTCGGTCGCAATGAAATAGTATTACTCAGGGACTTAACTACAGCTGTTTTCCTGGTATTATGTGCTAATGTGCAGTAAAGGAGTGTCATTTTGTGTTTTAATCCACTTTTCCCCTTTTCAGCTTCCCTTCGGTTATTCGGAACTTGAGAGCTCAAGCAACCGGCACGAAAGCGATTCAGAACAGGGACGTCATTAGCCGGGCGTGGAATCGCAGCGTTTCGAACCCTGGACGTCCCGTAGTTTTCCACGTTAATCTCTAAATGTTGCATAAAATTGCCATTCGGTGGTCAAGTACTAAGTACAATTTTCCAAAATACATCTTTTTACCCGCCTCCTGCCCCATGATCGACACCTGCCGTGCCCAACTCCTGTGTCAAATCCTATCTAGTCCCTGTACCATACTATTCTCCGGGATTGGATGGGCTTTCACTTGATTAACCGGTGAACATTGTTGGGTGTCCGAAGTTTGGCTCAAGGCGATCCAGGTGTGATTTCAATACGTCGGCCGTTCGGATTCCCGTTACGTCTACGCTAGCACTGAGGCCCTCAGGTGTTGTACTTAGCTCAGCGTCATAGGCGTCAGGCGATGCCAGTAGCCATCTGTACGTCAGTGATGCATTATCCAACTCCTTCAAGACCACCCCGACCCGTTGCATCGGTGCCTGCGACGGGTGAACCTGATCCCGGTTGGTAGCACATGACGACCTCCGACGGAAGGGCTCAGAGTGCTACTGCTGTCCGAAAAACCAACTCAGCCCCATTCCTTGCGGGAAGGCAGGAAAACGGGGAAATTCAGAAGTTTGTTACGTGGATACTTGCTCTACTTGTACAAAGATGCCAATTAATTGAAGGTGCTACATCTATACCATTTCTTCAGCAGATGAAGAGAACCCAGCGGGGTATGGCTGGACGAGTCTTGAGCCATAACGTGAAAAAAAAAAACAAACAGGATGGAAGTTTTCTGCGAAGCAATTGTTACTGAGCCGGTGGTACTACGAGCGTTGGTGGGTACTCATATCTTCCTTTCCACCAATAGGTCCCATACAGAAGTCTTATTCAGTAGAATTGTCAAGATGGCTCGGCAGAGTTGACGATAGCCGACACAATCAGCTATGAGGCTAGCACTAAAGAGCTTTTTTATGGCACAAAGTGCATCGTTTCCATTCGTTAGTGAGGTTGCTAAAGGACGACCGGAGAAAATTTCCAAACGAAGAAAGGTGCTATGTAATGGTCTGCTTTTACAAGGTCTCGTTTTGGCAGCGCAGGCATTAATGGTCGTGATCACCCAAATTCTACCCAGCTCAGGCAATCTGGCATAAATAACACCAAGCCAACCCGACCATTATGTCCGCAAAAAAAAACTCGAGTAGCAGTGTGTAGGCACATCCTCTGGTCAACAACGCGAGTGTTTATTATTGTAGGGTCCCAAAACTGACTTGAAGGCAATAAAGGGTCCACGACCACAACATATTAGACACTAGCCTGCTCGGCTAGTGCAATGTGGCTGTCAAAGTCCACTTAACGTAACAGAAAACGGCAGCCAAGTTATCAGTGTTGGGATTGTTCAAACAAGCCCACGTCATTTTGCTTCGCATAATGAAGATTTTCTTCCGATATCCATCATATAAGCTTATTTTTAGACGTGCATATTAAAGGTGATAGGTCCAAAACAAAATTGCGAGAAACAATTCCAATCAATTCATTTCTAAGGTAACAGCATGTTTTCCTCTCGGAAAAAGTTGGCTTCGAATTAGATCGGCCAGCATAGGGAAATTTGAAAGGTGGAGATAGCTATGTTTTCCCCAAAGTTTCCGCATTTATGTCTCTGAACGGTGAGTGGTTTAAATTCTTCGGTTCCCTAAATGTAACCATGTTTACAAGCTTAACAATTTTGAAACATAAGACGGCAGGCTAATGTAGTCTTAAGTTCATCCTATGAGCTATGATATAAAATTTTTTAAAAACTTACAGAATATGGGCATTAGACATGCAAGACTTTATATTAGGTTAAATTTGTCCCCGATCAGTCAAACTTTTAATCTTTTTTATCAAGATATTCGTCGTAGTGTGGTGTTTCTTTCTACTTTTCAACATGATGTCTGCAGTGCGACCTTTAATGAGTAAATCGTTAAAAGTGCAACGAAACTTTCCATTGTAGGCTAACCAAATAAGGAACCCACTTTTCGACGAGGCGATTGATGTGTCCACTTCAGAGTCTGACGAAGTATTGAGCACTACGTCGTTTGCTGCAACGAGAAAAGGTAACTGAACTAATCTCAGCATAGTTATGAAAGGCTACAATAAATTTGCAACAACGTTTCAGGGAATGATAATAACTTTTAACAATTTTAGACCAAATGAAGGTAAGCATGCGAAAGCTGCTTCTTTTCTGATATGAAAGTGAAAATGGACTCCTCATGAGTGTGAAGCATCGAACGAAGAGATTTATCAAACGTAATTTTAAATTTACTAGTTTGGGACCCCTAAATTACCGTCCCGCCAAAGAGCAAGTTATAATTCATTTTAGTGCAAGAAAGCTGGTTTATTTTAACATATTCATTTTTCTGCTAATGTTGCCTGCGACTACCTCGAATTGGCAAAATAAGTGTGAATTTAAGTCATTTTTGAAACAGATAATTATGTAAGGGTTGTTAACCCTTGTGAGTTCCCGCACAACTACCTACCTGTTGAATTTAAGTAGGTGGTTTTGTGGGTATCAACTTTTGCCATGTTCAAAACAGCATTTTATTTTCTTGAATTGATGAGCTTAAATTTAGTTACTGCTAAATGTTTAGCCAACGGAGGACAGGAAAACAGCCTGCCGTACTAGTCAGGATAGTGATGAAATCGGAAAGTATTCTGAGTCGGGAAGTGAGAAAGGTAATAAAATAAGAAAAATCAGTTTAACAAATAATTCAGCCAAAGCTAGCGCCTGTAACTCATCTGACGGAGATTTCGATGTTAATGAAAATGAGGAAGAGGATGATGAAGATAGTAACGATGACGGGGACGATAACGATAGCTCACGCTTGGGAGCAAGCGTCGGGTAATTATAAGCATATCGACCAGGCAACTGTCCACAAAACCGCCTACGTAACATGCATTTTTAGGTTATACAATCCGGCTAACTTTGAGCATTTGATAGTTACACCAGAAGTGAAGGAAATGTTCAAATATATTCAGCGATATATCCCTCAGAAGATTGACCTCGAAACAAGACTTCGACCCTTTATTCCAGAGTATATTGCCGCTGTTGGTGATGCTGACGCCTTCTTAAAGGTAAGGTTGATCAAAGCGATCACTAAGTTTATTAATCATTTAAGAATTCACATATTTGATTTTGCGTCATTAAGATTCCTAGGCCTGATGGCAAACCGGATAATTTGGGCTTGACTTTGTTGGATGAACCCAGTGCTAATCAATCAGATCCGACGGTACTTGATCTTCAGTTGCGAGCAATATGCAAACAAAAGACTGCGAAGGAAATGGTACTCTAATACCAACTGTTTTGAGGCAAAGCTTTGGAAAAAACAGCATATTTTTAGGTCTGAAGTTGCTTTTTTGAGTCTGAGGCTAGTGTGCTCCTATTTCATGCACTAAAGTGAAACCCCAAAAATGACATGTTTCAAGTTCTGCAGTTATAGAAGAGTAGGGCCAGTTGAGGTGTAACAGTGAAGCAAGAAAATAGATGAACAACAACTACCTCTGAACAGTTATTGCAAACCGGTGGATGCAACCGACTAGAAATCATGTCGGTGTTAATTAGCCCGCCATGCATGAATGGATAAACTTCAAAGTTGCAACCTTCTTCTCTGCAAAGACAATTTTATTAAGGCCATTCTAGCCTGCTTAAAATACGTTGCTTCAGTTACATTTAAAAATTTGCCCATTACCAAAGGGTTGCTAAAATTTACACAGAACCCTAATAAATGTAATCTCAGAAGATCGTTTTCAAAACGTTTTTCAAGCACCCGACTTCGTGCTCGGCCTTAACGATTTTACCATTCTAGGCTGTCAAAAGTATTGAAGGTTCAGAGGAGGACGCGAAAGAAATTGACAAGTGGATTAGGAGCATTACAAATCTGCATCTCTCCAAACCACCTCCTACTGTTCACTATGCACGGTATGCCTTCCTTTTTAAGGCTTACTCATCGAGCTTAAAGGTTGGGCACATTTTTGAGCCAATTATTTTTATGCTTCCATTGCTTATACATGTCCGTGCCATAGCGTACTCGTTGCTGGAAATTGTTCAATTGTCCTTATTTGATGGTCGGATCAAAATTATACGCTCTGTGTTCATTCCATGCTCAGTTTTTTTTGTCAAATATTGCTAGTAAAATACCAATTGGTCGTAGCATATGCGAAATGCATGTTTGAGAAGCCGCGGTGGTTTAGATACAGCAGCTCCTGCCACCTCTTAGTCGTGGTTTTATTAGGAGGGAAAATTGGGGCTATGGCAGGCCTTTGCGTAGGCAGACGCGCATTGTGCTGGCACCATATCGTAGGCTGGTAGTGAAAGGTATGAGATAATCAAACAATTTGTACAGTGAATTTGTTCGCCACTTTAAATACGCTGCCATCTGCTTGAAAATATTTGCCTACAATAATGCAACTATTCAATGTAGATAAGTTGCTGTGAATAAAGTGCATGATTAATTTAATATAAAATTACAAATTGGTGTACTCCTTGAGCTCACATTCAACTGAAATAATCACATTTATCCGTTCAATAGGACTGAGCGTTTTGCGTACTCTGTTGCAAAAACGCGTGTGCTTGAAGCAATTACTCGTTCGTGGTAAATGCAAACAATATTTCGTGTGTAAAGGCCAGTCATGGTTACTTCTTCCCTTGCAACTCGTGTGTGTGGGTGATGCAGCAGGGCTTGGATCAGTCCCTTAACTGCACTAGCGACAACATTGTATAAAATGGCATGTCAAGCAGGATTGCCTTAATCATCTTTGCATTTAGCATCGTTCTATTTTTGTCATTTAAGTTAGAGTGCTGTTACCCGTTCTATGACAGATGCCAATTGCCCATAGGCAGTGTTTCAATGAGCTACATGTACTAGCAGCGTTTCGGAGTAGGAATGGTGCATACAAGTAACTGAACAAATGCGACGGTAGTTTGGTTAGTATGTACTTTCGGGAGTCGGTTTGTAATGCCATCTATTCCACACCAAAGCCTAATCTAAGAGGTAAATTATTTCTGCTTGAAGGCCAATTTCAGGTTTAACAACCAACATGTACCCACTGTCACACTTTTAAGATAAACATTTAGCAATTAATTATTCATGCCTTATTCCTAACACCACTTTGCATGAATCTGATGTCTTTAAAGACTAGCTAGTGCATAGTTATTTCCTTTTCATCGCTTTCCCATTGACCGCCTTTACCATGTGAAGGCGCAGGTTCCCTTGACATTTTCAATTTAAGCAATAAATACGGATCGGACCTGGGGAATTAGTCTGTTTGCGTAGGTTTGGCGCCGCGCTCTACGGTATCACCACGCTGTTCCACGACTGCGTTCGAATTCCTTTCCCACCACTCACCTACAAAGTAAATTTTAAAGAACACAAACATTACGGTTCAGACTCAATATTTCAGTGCTTGGGACGTTTTCACGCAATGACAAGGGCGTCAGGTGGTAAATAAACCGTACCCTGCTTAAAATTGGACTCGTAATGCAGGCATGCGAAGCTAAATGGAATGCAAAATGCGAACTATGCTAAAGCGAGTTCATGATGCTGATATCCACGGTGGTACACGAATAGCCCAAGTGCCAGTGCAAGCGTCGCCATTCTCCTGTTTGATTGAGGACATGATAGACATCAGTTGTAGCATTGTCATGGCATGAGGAACTCGTGCTTGAAGCAATGACTTGTGATAAAGGCCATCGTGTTTTTGCCTGGTGCAACTGTTCAACTAATCAAAGTGTACATTACACATCACCATCATGCGCCTTTTCGCGTTGCGAATTCCCTCTCAGATAACTTCAAGGAATGGAAGAATGCAACAACGCCTTTAAGGTCTTTTTAAGCAGATTTTATTAAGCCTATTTCATAAACTCACATTTATTCGGCAAAAACTCTTGGAGGTGATGTTTTGCTGCTGGAGTATCCATGGGGAGGTAAAGGTGGCACAAATGCAACCAACATTCCATTTAAAAATACGCGTCACTCACGGTTACCTGCCTTCTCTCCTGGTTACATTTAGTTGAGAGGTGTCGATCAATCGTGGCCTTCGCATTTAATCACGGAATTTATCAACCAAGGCGTCAAATATGCGAAGCAGCAGTACTTTCCTGTTCGACAGCTCTCAGGTGTTAACAGCAATAATTCTTCCACTTCGCATAAAGTTAAATTTTGTCCTAGGTGGATCAAATTTACAATGCGACGTGCATCATGCTGCATAGGGATTCCAAAAACATAACTCGAGTTCTTCTCTATTGTGTCCCCTAAAAAGACTCCACAATTTTGGTTAGTCGTAATTTGTCTCGTCTGTGGCCGATTCGGCCAATAGCGTCACAAGTGCAGCATTCTAAGGTGAGACCGTCAGAATCGAATAGTCCTCTGACAAGGATACGGAAAGACCATCAATGGGCAAAGTTGCCAACCCCTGGTTCGTGCAAAGTGAATGAGAAACGGTGGACATTCGTTTAAATGACGAAATAATTCGTGGTGTACAATGTAAGTACTATAAAACGGACAGCCAGGCAAAATTGGACAAGTAACTCACATTGGTGGGTGTAGCGTTTGTGCCTCTCACAAGGGCAATCTCGCTCATGTTTTGGTGTTTTTGCTCGTTTCACTTCAGCACGCGGTTTACAGCAACTCGTCCGTATATAAATTTTACTTTACTACATTTCCAAGAGTTTGCACTAGGCGTGATCTACCTGCGTTTGTTTGAAGAAAATGTAAATATATTGGCCTTGAAATACTGTGTGCGGATTCAATCCGCTAATAAACTCTGCTTGTGGCATGAATTGTTATTATTATTATTATCGACAAGAGTGCACCAAGTACACTTTTCTAATTGGGCCAACTTCCCAACTTTTGTTCATTTCAATTCTTGGATAATTTTACTGGTGATGCCTTGAAGTTAAAACTGCGAAATGGGCTAGGCCTCACGAATTACCTCTTCAGAGAGGTGAAGTAAGTTTTAACAATTCTCCGCCCCACTGGACCACAGCACGTGCTTGGAGAGGAGGGCATACGCGAACTGGCCCCATCGATAGCGCGTTGCGCTCCTCTACTGTTTGAATGCTGTGATCAAGTCGACAAGGTCTCTGCTCGTCAACAGTGTTTTCGCTTGAATAATCCTGTAACAATATACTTGGAATGATTACGTTTCCGCCCTTCAATGTTGTAAAGAGTTTAGATGTCATTTCAATGTCTTTCTCCTCAAAACACTGTAATTCCTCTTCCAAGGCCAATGCCCGATTTGACATCGCTGATGAGTGAATGGCCAGAGGAATTTGAGAAAGCCCTGAAAACGGCGGAGCCACCAACAGCGCAACTTAATTGCAATCTAAAAGAATATGTGGAAATAATATGCGGTAATTTTTTGGCCGGAGTCATTCCTTCATTCGTTCCTTCATTCTGTGGGAAAGAATGTACCAATCAATGATTGCTAAAACATCCTTTGGTTACCGTGGTATTTGCTTGGAAATTATGTAAACAAAATCTTATTAAGTTTTGCCACCATCGTTTTATTCTCTTCTCCACTTCGCAGTTTAATCACAGTATTCTAGGAAGATATCTGCAGTGGAGACGTTTGGGCTGAGATGCTACGCTTTAAATTCTATTACTGAGAAAATGCTTTTATTGGATTTCAGCCATGATGGATATTCCCGTGTATGGTAATCGCATCGAGTCTCTTCATCTCCTCTTTTCTCTTTACATGGAATTTAAAAATTCGCAAGTATGAGTTACTATTTTTTTGTTTGATCAATCAATTTGCACAAGTTAATGCACGATCCTCCATATTTCAGCATTTTCAAAAGAGCGAGAATAAAAAGCCCAACAAGGAGGCAATTTCTGCATCCTAGTCCCGTTCCTCATCGTTATTCGTTATTTTAAACATTCTTAAACAAAATACGAGACACTACCCTGGCAGATTCTTCTTCTTGATAAATAATGATAAGTTTTATCGCTGGAGTTCATACGTTTCGTCGGCTTAAAGAAGCTTTGAACCAGCAAGCGCGAGTGTTACTTAGGAAGTTTAAATGACTTCAAATTGCAAATTGTATGAGTTTTATCACAATGAACCATTATTTCCATAGAACGATACGCTTCTTACCAAATGGTCGGCAAAGACTACGTGATGAAGCCAAAGTGAACTAAAATGTACTGAATGCAACAAACCACGACGATGGAGGAGGGTATAGTCATTGATGCCATTTCCATCATCTCCGGAGTTCCCCATTTCCAGACGCATGCAGTCTGAGGTTGAGTTGGTGGGTAAAATAAGGCACTAAATGTGCCTCCTACTTCTTCACCGTCCCAACTTTCAGTGACACGCGCCTTGATGAAATTAATTTAAGCATCAAATAATGTATAAGAGTGAGAAGATTTCCAATCATTTCCGAAAAAAAACCTGCAATACTACCCGAGCAGGTGTGACGACATGTGTATTGTCCCAGAGGAGAGAATATCAGTGCAGTTGTAGTGAGGATTAAAAGGGTGGTTTCCCTCTACTTCGAGGCAATGGAAGTTTTACTTGTATTTTGCCTCCTCTCCGAAAGGCAAATTAAAAGAAATCTAAGCATTACAATGATACAATACTAAGAACGCCTTCTGCTCGTTATTTTAGCGAAAATTAACCCAGCGCAGGCATGCAGGTTTGTTTCAAACTGGCAATTCTGTTTCTCCTCCATGAAAGCAAATTCACCTTGCCGTGATGTCGGTAAAGTTGAAAAATTCCGTAGTCAACTAGAAGAATATGCTGCACTTCTTTTTACCCTTGCTGATAAATGGCTGCATAGTCTGTTTATAGGCTAAAGTCTACACAAGTTATTGAAAACTAACCGTCAGAACTAATCAAGATGCTTTCTTAAAATGTAGGACAGCATTGTTTTTAGAATATTGCTTATCCAATTATAAAGCATAACGAAGACTAAATATCGTTTCACACATCTAATGAGATGGATAAATTAATGTGATCAATTCGAATGTGAAAAATGGCTGCAAATGTGTGCAAATTCATGAAACCACGCGCAAGCAAAACACAGAAACGCACCTGCCCCTATGTGCAGGCTGATTTCATACTTAAAGTCACCTACGCCTGATTCCGGATTGGTCCTGTGAACGCCGCAACAGGATTGGCTGAGTCAATTCACTCTTAAGTCCAATTTGCGAGTGCTCACCATCAATAATATCAACTCGCTTGAAAGCACGCAGATTATAGAGCAGTCATTTTTTGTGGGAGACAACGACACACAAGCATACGCTAATGGGTCTACGAATTGGTGCACGTCGACGGAAAGATAAGCAGACCGATGACAAAAAGTCCCGAAAAAGCAGCAGTTCAAAGAGCACTGACAAGCTAAATACACTCCCTCCAACAAGTCTCGGAGGCACGAGGAAGGCAGCTGATTATAAAAGAAGTACCGCTTCCCCCATCCCCAGTTCAATCGATACCACAAATTCTAACAATTTTTATGGTTCACAATCAGCCGGCAATCGCGGTGTCCTCTTTCGAGACAATCGATTTCCCGATGGGACTACAATACCTCGTATTCAAACGCTACAGTCACTAATCAGCCCAGCAGGAAGAGGTAGAGAAGGATGTGTGTCTCCCACAGGCTCTGTCCATTCGTTGGCCTCCAATCAGCCTGCTCTTTTAAACTATGCATCTTATCCTCCTTCTTATGTTCCTCAAAACTCCATGAAGCCCACTGATATCACGGATGGAAAACGCGAACGTGTCCACAGCGATAGTACCAATCATTCGGTGTACGCTGAGTCCCTGCCCAGACCTGACTATCCTTTGTCCAATGATGGAACCGGAAACTCGAATCGAGACAGTGGACTTGACACGGAATCACGCTCCTCGTCTGGCGGAAAACTGCCATTCGCTGGTACGGCTGACAGATGTCCTCGGTGGAAAGTAAGCCGATTTTAGCCTCGTAATAGGCCTAAATTTTTATTGTATTTGTCGTGATCCTCCAAAATCAGATTTTACATGAGCCTATTGCAAATCACTATTGTCGCCTTTTAGTCGATGAAGCTCGGTATTCATCAGGAACACATTTTAAGTAACCGTTTTCGATGTGGAACAGCCTTTGTTTGGATAATTAATTCATCAAGAAAGATTTTGTGCCAAGTTGTGCGACTCAAGGGCGTAGTCATTAAAATCAACCGATTTTCGCCATTTTTCTTTGTAGCTAGGTCTTCGTTTAATCACACTCTACAGTTATGTACCATGAGTAGATTCAGCTGCCTAGAAGAGCTAGGGAGTTTAGGTTAATCCCCTCACCAAAGTCACTCTAAAACTGAGCATAAATCTGCTTTTTACACCACGTTTTTAAATTTTAGGCTTCCATTAGTAATTGACGGAAGCACATCTTATAGCACAACCCCACTAATCATGCGACAGAGGAAAAGCAAATAAGGTATTTTTGTAACATTTTCAGGACTCAAAACGTCAGGGATATTATGAACAACCCAAAGACTTCAAATCACGGCACTTCAGCCGCGAAAGACCAAACAGCGTCTATAATTTCAGTGAGTCGCCTCAAATTTTGCTACCTAGAAATCACCAATACAATAATGATGCATCTGATTTTGAAAACTCCGTGATCGCCACACCGTCACGCTGTCGAAGGCAGATAAGCATTAACGACGTCACCAATAGCCCCTCCGAAGTGCCTCGCCAATGGGTGAACCAGAAGGATCTAAAAGAAAAGGCCCATCCTTTCTATCCTCCCAAGGAACAATACCATCGTTACTCCTATTCGTGCGGTCAGAATGTCTTTCAAAATTCACATAACACAGGTTCCCTGCAGCGTTTTCAGTTAGAGGATGGACTAACCCCTGAGAAGTGCACCTATGATATACCATCCGGGAGATCAAGAAGGCGATTTAGGAGGGAGGATGAATGCCTAGAATACACAGTCAGATCGGCTTCACTTGGATTGCCTCGCAATCAGCCCATTCGCAGAGGGTACTTTGAAGAAAAAACCGAGGTGGACAGATATGGACGTTTGTCGCCAGTCAGGCGACCGGTCAGCAGGACATTAGACGAACGAGAGACTTGTAGTTGTGCCAATGAAGAAGTTAATGAGGATATCTCAGAATTGGAAACGAAAGCCGGAGTGGACTACTCGGAGGACGAAATGTCAGACTGTGAGGATACCCCTTACAATTCAAACTATTTACCAGCCTATGGTAGTCGATCGCAGATGCAACCCAGTTTCTACAGACAAAGCAGTGCACCTTCAATAGCCAATCATGAAGTCGGCATTAGCAGACTCTAGAAGGCACAAGTGGCTTGAAAATGCCTTCATTTTAAATTCAAGCTTTCGGCATTAAAACAACGCCGTTTTCGATGTATGATTCCCTTATCTGTTACTGACATGTTTACTTGCATTGCGACACTTCTTAGCTTAATAGAGACCTATTTTATAAATTCCATTCTCCAATTGTATTTTCGCCATGTGAATGTGAGAATGACTAAACTAGCATGTGATACGACCCTAAAAGCTTAATCATCCATTCTTGAGGTGCTCCTACGACAACCATCGATCACATATGGCGTATTCCACCCTTCGTTTCACCGACTGCCGTGCCTTAAATGCTCGCTCATGCTTTTACTCTAAAATAGGCACCGCGGTGGCATATTCACGAACAATTAAACTCTTTTTATCTTTAATTTAAATTCTGCTGACGACAGAGCATGCTAAAAGTCATCCATACGTTGTCCTGTAACAGAAACAAAAATTGCCTAAAATATGTGGTTATTAAAGCCAACGATATTGTCTAATGGGAACCTAAAGTGTTACCTTATTATTAAAAAACGATAGTTTAAAAGTAAGTTAATATGAGAACCAAATTATTCATTAAAAAACTGTGAAAGTTTGCATAAATGCTTCACTACAAGAGTTAAAAGATGCACAAAAAACTGACAATAGTCGTCTACCAACGGTATGGCAGCGGTTACTTAGCCTTAACTTCAAAGAAGGCGTAGAGATTTGCGGCCCGAAATCTTGCGTGGGACCTTTTTTTAAAGGCAACCACTCATTTCGACCAAACAACTCAATGCCATTGTGCGCGACCTTTATTTGAGTTAACTAAGATGGGCCCAAAATTATTTCTTCAAAATGACAAAACGCATGAGGTGTTTTCCCGATACAGCGACAATAAAATAGAACAGTTTTCATGTTTAGCGGCTAACGATGTAGCGCTTCGAACATCCCAAAAGGACTTGTGTTCTAGACGGGAAGGAAGGAGACTGCTGGCATGGCCGGCAGGCCAGCCTACACAGCTGGGTTCAAGGTGGCCACCACCAATGTGTCGGACCAACGAACAGTCCAAACGAACAAAACACTACAAACGACGCATTTTACGCGTTGAATGGAAATGGTACTAAGGTGAATTGGTAAAAACGATCTGACTTTTTGTGCCTCAAAATGACTGTATTTGATCACTCACAACGGCGTACACACACGTGCACCTGTGCATGCAGTGATCGCGGTGGCCAAGGGAAATTGGAGCGGCGGTGTCCTGTTACAGCACATCGCTTTTGCATAGTCGCAAAGGAGAAGCTTATATGGTGGAACTCCTCAAATTCATTTTTTCTTCTGCAAGAAGGGATGTGCTGCGCATTGAATGAAAAACTAGAGACGCCACCCAAATCACGTGTTGTGTAGTCGTTGGTGCAGATCTTGCTAGGAATTTAATCTTAAGCAAAATATTAGAGTGCTTCTTGTAATTTTGCAAGTACATTCCACTCCCCTTGAAGTAATGCGACACGCCATTGATATTCTTTGTTGAGTATGAACAAGAAACATCAGAAAACGTACTGTGCCATAATTTGAATGGCATTTCATCATTTGGCCATTAAAATGATAATATCCTCCTCAACGGGCTCGTATTTTTCGATCTTTTAATACGTCTGTTGTGGATTAGATAGGGCTCTTTAGAAATGTTACCCCAATCCATGTAAATCCGCAGAAATGTTCCCTCTCAAATAAAAAAAAAAATTAAAGCTTTTTTCCTCTTCCATTTTGGAAAGAGTGAACAAAGCAACTGAACAGCAAAAACAGACATTTGGTAGTCCACTTCAATTAGTCTATAAGCGCTTCAACCGCAGCTTTTGTTACTTGAGCCGCCTATTGATGCACTTTTTGAAGCAGTCGAAGGTGTGGTTTTAGGAGGAGGAGGAGGATCACGCCTTTTGATCTGCTCGTGGTTTGCGATAGCACAACATCAGGTGGAAAAGTGATTCTGCATATTAACTAGGTATACAAAACTCCTTTTCCCTTGAATCTGCAATATCTGCTTCTACCTTATCATCTTCACCTTGCGTTTGTCTATTAAAGACTAGGAATTTTGAACGCACTTCTTGTGTAAAGTAAAAAAATCGCATAAGATTTTGAAGGGCTCAAGAAATTGGCTCTAAAAAACTCACTAATTCATAAAACGTTAAGCATAACGGCTAGGCTTCGTGTTATCAGTGCATTTTTCCGCCTCATTTGCTGTCGATTGTGATAGTCATCCTAAGTAAGATATCCTCAAAGGACTAATTCACATCATCGTGTCCTGCCAAATTATGGAAAACAAAAAAATTACGTGTCATTTTCTGCACACACTCGCGAAGGAGGATATATCAGACCTGGACCTGCTTTGATCCAGCGGCAACATGAGATTACTGGCTTTGATGTCATTGGTGGAGGCAAAGGTGGCGTCAATGGCAAGTCAAAGACACGGTTGCGCTTCGGGTTTGCAGGTGAGCGTGGCATGCTGCTAATTGGCATGGGAACCGAAGTACGAGTCATTAAAAGCCGACAAGACAAACGGCTTGTTGGCTTGCATTACTTGACAGTACACTTAGGTAAGAGTCCATTGAGGCATCACGATTGTCTGCGGCTTCTGCATGTCTCACCTAATTAACTAGTAACTACATGCGCTGCAACCAATTCCCCTAAGGCGCGACGATTTCCAACCGCATGATCCTATGCGTAGCTATGGTCATTTCCGCATTTTTATGCAATGGTAAAAAAAGCGTTTGGATGAAGAAAAATGGAAACCTACGTACCATTTAAACCTGCCGCATTATAAGAAATTGATACAGAAAGCTGATAACAATGCAACATCGACGTTTCTGAAAAACTTGGAAGCAGGTGATTCGATGCAATTTTTTCTAAACAAGTCAATTTGAATGTTCACATCTGAGCCGATGCCAACACACGCTAGAAGTGCAGATGCAGTCTGTTAGTCTCCCAGCAATAGCACTACATAAAGACGAAAATTATTTATGTTCCTTTATAGTGTGTAACTTTTTATTAGCTACTTAAAGCACTTTCGCAGAGAAATATTTCGATAAATCAACATGTGCATCCTTCAGTGCCGGTTATTTCAAACCCACTAATCGGGTAAATTCGATGTATGTGTGGCACAAGCGGATTATCAAAGAAATCCCACTACTTTGGATAAGATGACTAAACACGTATGCGTATGTGTACGTTTCCATTAAGATGCTGGGTGTGTGTATGATGGCTTTTATCTTAGCTTTCACAGTCGTATTCGTGACCTTTCAAATGTCCCAGCGCTATCATTTCTTGAAGTTTCGACGGTTTTTCCTTTTCTCCCTCCACATTTTCCGCTACGGGTACTTCATCTTTGAGGAGATCCTGATAGTGCCGAATGTTGACGCTCAGCGAGGCCGATTCAACTTCATTGAAAAGTTCACGATGAGCAGCGCATAAATATTTGCGTTGTTGGCGCTGTAGCATCTCCCGGTAGCACCGCCGATTTACCTATGCACACAAAAACGATTTTTTAAGCAGTCCTGTCAATCACATATCACCTGAATTGATATCACGCATAAAAAAATCAATCGCAAGGGTTTTAAAGCCCTCCGATTGCTCCAAAACTAGTAAGCATGTGATCCAGCAAAATTCAACTTAATGATCCCGAAGGTTTGGCATGCTATCAACAGTAACTGAAAAAACACGATGAAAATAGGCAGAGCCATACCAACAGCGGAACATAAAATGGGGCACTGGAGTGCAAATTAAACAAGCGTTTGCATTAATAACGACGAGTGTGGAGTTTTGGATATCTGCTTCAATCAAGTAGTTTTTTTCTGCTATTCGGGATATTTCGTCAAAATGGCTTTCATTGAGAAAGGGGGATGAGAGAAGACTGATACCACTTTTTCTGTAAAGAATGGATTAATCACTTTATTCCAAGTCTGCTAAACAGCATTTCAAATGTGCTGATAAAAATGACTAAGTGAACTACATTTACACGTCTGAAATCTATGTGAAAATGACAGTACAAGAGAGAACCTATAGAATATAATTTTGGTTTGAACAAAAGCAAATGTCGCAAATGGGCTTTCCGAGAGAAATCGTTTAAAAGAAAAAACCCGCTATGAAAATCAGTAAAAGCGAGGAGCATAAGATGCACGCAACTACTGACGGTTTGAAGGTACCTTAGCTGTGACAATGAAGGAGCACACCACGTGGGGTTATTGTCACAATCTCCTGCCAACAGTAATTAAAGTCGTGCGCAAATATTCGACAATGTTGTCTTACATAAGACAATTGTTTTTGAGAGCCGAGTCCACTTGGTTTTTCTAAGCTCATTAGCCCTCTAGGTTGTTATTTAAGAGCGTCCTTAACAAAATCACGTTCTCACGTTTTACCTTTACTAACAATAAGCAAATCTAAGCATTCAAGAGTACAGTGAGCAGAATGCGTGCCAAGTTTTGCAGGTTGATAGCCGTTATTCATGAGGGGGAATTCCCTTCCTCTGTCAACTGAGAGTCTATTAAACTGCTACGATTGACCATTAACAGGATCACTTGGAGATAGACTTACTGGTTAATCTATGTCGTTATTTTGCATCGTCATTGAATGCTGGTCACAAAACTGTTACAACTTGCCCAAGAAAAGTATTATCAACCGCATGAGTGCTGTCCTTTTTCAACAATAAACGACAGAGTGCTTTCACGTGCAGCACAACTAGGACTTTAAGTAGCATCCAAACCAACCGTTAGAAGTTTCCTTAAAAAACACTCTAAGAATCGCATCGCCAGATAAGCTTTGGAGGAACCAAGCCTCCGATTTACTGTTCGCTAAATTTATCATTCAATGTTAACTCGCCCGTCAATATGGTCGTCATTATCATTGCAGACAAAGTTTATTATCGATCGATCAATCGATCGATATTCACGTTGTCGGCATACCGCTTCATCCCTTGTGACGTGCAGCCAAGTTAAGTCCCCTAGTTTGGCCAACTAACATTGAAGATGGAAAAAGTACTCGGCTTTTGCACGACTTATAGGAGAGCTTTTGGGTGCAGCAAGCTACACTCCCATTGTGACGATAGAAAAGCTGAACCCCAAGTAGTTCTACGCACATTTCACCTGTTTTTGAAGGCTTTTCCACGTGGACACTAGATAAGTGTGCCATTGGTATTTTGAAATGTGAAAAATTACCTTTGGATATTATGGCCAACAGGGAACCTTGCTTATGCTTGCTTGTTTATATTAACCAGTAAAAATGAGAAACAGCCACACATAATTTTAAACACTAAATTCGGATTGGTAAAAACTCAATGTAATAATATGGAAAAGTACTTTGCATCCGGCCAGCCGTAAAACCAGCATGCTTGTTTAAATTGGTGCTGTTGACAGAGTTCGATACTCAAACAAACCATTACCTTACAAAGAAGCAACGCTAGCGTAAGGAATCGGCTTGAGGAGTTGTCTTGCAATTAGAGGTATACCAAGCCACCGAATTCGCCTTATTTTTACCCAAACAGTCATTTGAGTAACGCCAAGAGTAAACCACGTCCCAATGTCAGATTTGCTCAACAAAGGCCTTTAACAGGATCTGGTATCTCCTTGAAAACGACAAAAGAAGGGAAGAGGAATTTTTTGTTGGTTTTATGACCAATGTGCTCAAAAATTGGATGGATTCTGATTAACAGGAACAAGGTACACGACAAGCCTTCATGATAGTTTAATAATTTCCAAGAACTTTGAAGTAAGTGGACATGAAATTTAAGTTGCTAGAAGGCTGCTACCTCCATAGCAATGTGGATTCAATAGTACTTAGGGGGATTAGCCATTACGTGGTATGGAGCCGTCGTGTCACACGCCAATGATTCAAGTGCCGTGACTTCACTGTTTGCCAGATGGCCTAGTTATTAACAAAGTGGGCTTTCATAATGTCCAATAAATAAAGTTAGTTGTGCATTTTAAAGCCACGCAATTGTCGCGCCTGGGTCGGAAAACTTACCTGCTGCAACGATTTACCAGCAAAGGTGCGCAAAACAGGCGGTATACCAACCAAATGAAACAAAAGGCCAGCTGTTGCGAATTAAGGAAAAAAAAACAGAAATATGTTCAAAGAATTTGGATTTCCGCCTTTTCTCCAATCAAGGAAATAGTTTATTAGTAAAATACTCATTACATGGAATTTTCAAATCGGATTTAAGGCTAAGATTTGGAGTAACAATTGTGATCCATGTCTGCTTCACAAAATTCAGGACGGTTTGATTGCCTTTAAAAATGACATTCAAAAATTGGTAGAAATTTGGATTCACCTCAGGAATGAGGAAGTTGTAGACAAGTTCAGCGGCCTCCTCTTCATGCGTCAGCCGTTGCTCAGCATACCACACTTCGTTAGGCCACAGTTCAGCTATTTTTTCAAATTCTTCGGAGGCTTTCAATTCTGCGAAGGTCTCCATGGTGGTGTCAATAAGAGCTGAAAAGTAGCCGTCCACTGTATCCTGATGAACTTGGATTACCTTCAAGAAAGTAATTTGACATAAATGCCTTCCGGGTGAAAAGAATCAGGTAGGGATAAAAGCATGACTTAAACAACAGCAAGTCAAAACTGTAACAGTCATGCATATTCTAGGGCGTTTTAGAGATAGTTACCACCGCAGAAATTATGAGCGTTTAGCGAGTTTATGAAAATTTCAAAAAAAGGCCGAGAGAATAATTATACTCGTCAAAAATTTTCATTGCAAACAGCGATGGACTCGAGCAGCCGGCGAAATGTGTTTGCGCCTTCGATATACAAACATCGAATTAGAATTAGTTAATTTAAAAGCACCTGCCGAAAATATTCGTCATGCTCTCGTCTGCGTCGCTCTTCCCACTGTCGTCTGCCGATTTCTTCAGTCTCACGAATTCGCCGCTCGTTGCGTGCGCGTTGGACGTATTCATGGAGGCGTTGGTCCACCACAAGCCGATCCAGCTCCTTGCTTAGGAGATCCAACATCGCTCCCAGAGCAGCAGAATCTAGGCGTTCCAAGATCTCGTGCGATAGGCTGTTCTAAAAGTGAAATTAAGAATGAAGCTTCAAGTGAGAACATAGGAAAGACATGCTTGTTTGCTGATGATAATACACGAAGATTTGGAGTCGCCCTTGACCGACTTTCGCGTTCATCGCACTAATAGTTAGAAAATGGCTCAGTTTTTGCCACCAGAAACATGTAATGGTAGAGCTACATCACTAATTTTACAGCAGAAATGTTTGAACATTGGCAGAATTCAGCAGTCTCAGTCACAAGTTCTGCATTAAGATCGCTATCCAGGCAAAATCAGGACTGATGGAGTCAAAACCACTAGAAATTATAACATCGATAATGGCAAAATTCTACAGCCGTCCAAATGGACGAGCTGAAAGCAGGTATAAGGAATGTGGAAAAGCCGAAGCAAGATTTTAAAAAATTCCTGTCAATCACTCTTTGCGCAGGCTTAAAGCGCCATCTTTGGAATAACTTATATGATGTGAAACAACAGAGCATGGCTAGATAAACTTCACTCCACTGATTTCGTCTTTCCATCAATTTTGGCGTGGGTGAATAATGCTTTGACGACCGACGAAAAAAGAGCAGTTCAAAGGATGACTTTCAAGATAAGACATTGATTGCATAATATGATCTTTTAAAATCCCCTCCGAGCAGGTACCCACGATTATTTACTGGAGAGCTCTAAGTTGATGGTGGTAATCATTATTTTTCGCATGTGTTAACGCATAACATTAGTGAGTTTTCTTATCAGGAGGGAATATTTCAAAATCAGTTTTGAGTGACAAATCAACCTAATTTATTCGCTGCATGCCAGATACTAATTACCTACTGGGAGTAAAGTGAAAGTATTCCATGCTACTTACGTTAACCGTTAAGACTTTTTGAGAATGAACAAGCACCCCACCTTTGCTCAAGGTCCACTTTTCAAGTCATGTATTCGCTGAACGACGGATCAAAAAGGCTTTCAGTCCTCCCACTTTCCAAGATGCGCATAGAGTGATCGAGAATTAGCTAACTCACCTCATGCTGTAAATATCCATAACGCGTCTGATTAGTGCGGATTGTCAGCATTTGTCTGCGTTTTGCAGCACATTCCTCTTTCGTTAGCGCGTGCGTTGACCGCAACTCGTTGATAAGCGACTGGCGCTTCGTCCTTGACTCATACATCATTGTTTGGAGCGCACGACCCCGGATCAGTCTTTGCAAATGCATTACAGCAACTTCGCCTGCATCCCGTACCCTCTATGAGTTCCAAAACTTGCCTTTGTTATCAATGCAGCATATTCCGAAACTTATTACCATATCACATACATCGATTTCAGGTACCGATGGAGTTGATGGACGCGACGCGGAGCCGGTTTTTCAACTTTGAATAGGAAACGCAAAGGCCTTGGAGGATTGATGTTTTTCACGCCCAAGGATTCCATATGCTAAAAAGAGCCGTTCCGAAAATATGCAAAGACTGCTACTTTAATATAGTCAGTAAAAGATGCTATTTTTCAAAAATACCCTGTGCAAGGCCTCCAATTGAGACTGCCACCGAAATTGATGCTTGAGATAGCCATCCTTAGTGCGATGTGGAAACTTTTTCACCATGATCTTAGCATCTACCAGACTTTCTGGAATAAACCTCTCCAGTTCAAGAAGACCTGTTTTCATGAAGACGTAATGATAAGTTTTTTATTGGAACATCAATGGTGCCTGAACCTCATTTCAAATCTCTACACAATAGATGTAGTAAACTAAGTTGTAGAGAATCGTTGCTGGCAAAAGCAGACTCAAGCACTTTGTTTCGCTGCATGAGTTACTGTTTCAAAGTGATACCGGCTTAAAGAGCCTCTGCAACTTACATTATAGGTGGACACCCTTCTGAATGCATATCGTAGAAAATTGTCTTGACAAGTGTAAATAAGACAATGAGTTTGGTCATCGAAAGTGATTGAGTATTCAAGCGTGAGCATTATAGGGTGGCATTAATGGGTTTGAAATCACGGTTACAATCGTAACCGCGGTTGGTATGAGGAAATTTCCGAAAAGGATCCACGAGGAACTCTGAAAAATCTTAAAATTCATGTTTGATCTATCCATGATGCGAATGAGGGAAGCATTAAGTTCACCCGGGTCCACATTAAACTCAGATCAAAGTAACCGCTGACATAATCATACATATTAGCACCTAGACACATCGAGTTCTACATGACTCGATGTCAAAAATAAGACAATAAGTAGTGGTGATCCAGGAGTGGTAGATTTATGAAGTGTAAGAAGTAGCTTGCTCAATGAAGATGCTCTTATGCATAATTAAAATCCTTTAATTACAAGGCCGCATTTCTAGAACATTAAAAGCTTCGTCCTTTATCACAACATCGATGAACGACATTTATAAACACAAGTTCCAACATCATTGAATTTCCTAGTGTTGACCTGCATAGGTATTGAGAAATTTGCTATGTATCCTAAAGCGTTCAGCTCCACGATCAGGAAAAAGGCCAATTCGCGTGAGAGGTGCGAAAGCCTGTGAGCCGCGTTGCGAATATTGTTCAATTTTGTCCGGTTTAAGTAGTTTATGCCCTCGCTCCATCGTGTTGAGCATCTTTCGGATGGCTGCAACACCAACAACCAGTCAAAAGTGAAACAGCATACAATGATTGTTAAACAATCATAACCTTTTTTTACGAATACGCACGTTACCCGCTGCATATTCCGCTCGAACTTTCTTAGCAACCTCTAACTTCTCCATTTGTCGACGGTTCCAACGTCGATCAAGCCGTTTCGCATTCATTTTCTGACGATTCTCCTCCCGGATACGGAGCAGTTGAGCTATTACTTGTAGACGAATCTCCTGCAATCTGAGAGTTTATTTGCGGATAAATATTTTATCTGTCAGCCAAATGATTACAAGAATTGTTTCTTCAGCATCATCTCACTACTTTTTGGTCAACAAAAACGCAAAACTCGTTTAATCTTGAAAGCCATACCGATTGTTTGCAAATACGTAAGCAACTTTTGACGTGGCCCCAATCGTTAATTTTTTTAGCTTGTGGAGGAATAGGAAGTGCGATGGATCATGCAACAATGATTACGGAAAAAGGCTAGTCAAAAAAACAAGGGAATGAGTTTTGTCTCGCCGAATATAAGATGTGCTAAAGGCTTTCTGGGGTTTTGGAAAGATAAATTGTTGGAAATAACTGGATATATTGCTTTAACCAAATGAAGGCTTTGCTATATGAGAGCTCATAAACACAAATAGATTCTGAAAATAAACGTCATAGTAACATTAATTGACAGAAAATACGAACGCTAAGGCAGCTGAAAAAATATTACCTTGCATTTAATATAAAAAAACTATCAATGAGAAGATGCGACAGTCGCAACTACACAAAGACCATTTGTTATTCCAAATAAATTATACAAATGCTTAAGGTATAATTGAGTTTGCAGTTAATGTCATCCCTCCCGACTACACAGTCAAGTCGTTCGGCTCTGCATCACGATAAGAACTAAGTTAGGTTTTACTTCATAGGCATGAACAACTTCTATCATTGAATCAAAATTACAGTTTGGCGGCATTCATTTCACATTTTCAAACCAATAAGTTTATTAAATATCAATATTGAAGTGCAATTTAAAAAAACAAACAACATAGCTAAAGAAAACTTTCATGACCGAAGGGATTAAAGCTCCTACCTGAAAGCAGAGCCAGACGATGATAAGCAATTAGAACTGTAATGGTATGATTCTAGCTAAATAAAAGATTAAATTACGCCTCGATTTCACGAGCCCTGTGACGCCATTCATCCAGCTCCAGTTTGTTCCTCAATCGAGACCGGTCAGCTGAAAGAAGGTTGTCCATCTGAGCCTCCATGAAACGTCTCTCTTCAGCACGCCCAATTAGTTCAATCACATTTTGACTAGCTGGCAGCCCACTGCCAAGTTTCAGATGCGTCAAAAGTAAAATTTTTGGACTTTGACCAATAGGGATAACGTATTCGGGCGAGTATGGATCCGTCTGTGCCTCCGAATCGCGACATTGTGTCTGCATACCATAATCTCGTCTCCCTCTGATAGGGCAGGAAGAATGACGTAGCATGTCAAATTGGCAAGATTCACTCTCCAGAGCAGCATTTTGCTGGAATTCTAACGTTGCCTGCAAGCAATTTTTAAGCCAGCATCTAGAAATAACGCTAATCACAACCTGTATTCGTTACCGTTAAAAAGTATCAAATCAATTTAATCATTCAAAACCAATCACATTATAGAAACTAAGTCGTGATTTGAAGTCCACAATATAAATGCGCGCTTAAACAGCAAGATGATATAAAGAGAATAGCAACAATCACCCGTAAGTAACCAGTGACTAATCATACCCATAAAAGATGTTTAAAGGCATCAACCAACCACGTATAAGTCGATGTTTTGAGGCACAAACAATGACATACAGGCAAATCCAGTCCAAGTTTTGGCGCACCATAATATTTCGCACGAAAAATGCCAAGTACAGAATAATGTGCAAGGAACTTGAGCCTAAAGTAATCACCATATGTTTTAATTACTTCAAGACGTCAACTGCTGTCCGCTCCGCCACATCAATGCTAAAATCGGCTTTTCCGGCTGGCGAGTATGTAGCACATTCGAATCCTTCAAACGGGTTTACAGGCAGTTCTTTACTAAACTGATCCTGTAAAGTTGAACACTTTATATTTTCACGAGTTGATGCAACGGTCCTCGGTTTCGCTTGCTCATATCTTGAAGCAGGAGGGCGTTTGAAAGGAGAGCCTACACTTCACACCACACTTTAAAAACTCACCTTGAGATGAACCATTTGACCCTTGTACCTTACTCTGTTTTGTTAGCATTCACAATTTTACCGATAACCGTGCGAAGTGTTGCTACCATGCACTAAACAAATTAAGGAAATTCAAGGTCATCACTCCTACCATTACTAAGGAACTAAAAGAAGCATATAAATAGCTGCGTGATGATAAAAAGTTCAAACAAAGCGTTAAATTTTAATTTAGGCTTGCCTAGAACAGTGTATAAACTGGTTCTTGTGTGATGACATCTCGTACAGATCTCCACTACCTCCCTATAATGTTTGACTTTTCCTAGCACATATGATTATAATTGTTTTTTAAAACTCACTATGCGTTTTCCAATTTTTTATAAATATTCTAAAAACAGATTAGTGATTACACGGAGGGTGTAGCATAATATGGAGCAGAATATGCATTCGATAAATAGAGGAAATGTCTCAGCTAGCTCCCCTTGAAGGTCAGTCGACGCGGCCGATGCAGTATTGTTACTCAAGTGACCGAGAGCAGTAGTCATAACTGCAGCGTTCCAAGTATTCCTTGAAGACGAATGCACATATTCAAGAGAGGTGGGGAATGTAGCTTCCAGCATGGTCCGGAGGCCAGCTCACCCAGCCGTGTCAAAACGGCCACCTAAGGGATGTAAGGCCAGAGTGCAGTCAGAACAAACAAAGGTGGTGTACAGGTAGTGTAGCTTCAGTTGTTAATAGCTTTTCTGACAAACACGGGAATGGGGGATTTGTCGAAAGCGAATGCCGTTCTCGGCCTTTCTGCTATGGGGTGTTAAAAATTTCACCACCCGCAGCACAGGTACTCTTGTAGTGTTTTGTTGGTTTGGACTGTTGGTTGGTCCGACATTGGTGGCGGCCACCTGGAAGCTAGTTGCGTGGGCTGGCCTGTCGACCATGCCAGCAGTCCCCCTCATTTTCTTCTAGAATACATCTATTCTCATTTACACCTAGCCTTCTCTCCGTCTTCTAGGGATGCTTGGGACGCTACAACTCTCTTCGCACAGCTGCAGCATGTTACTTACGCTGTAAATGGGACTAAAGGCCTACAAAGCCAGGTCCGCTTTCCGCTGCCATCGCTGTAGCTTGCTGAGCATCCCTAAAGGCAAATGAAGGCTAACTATTCAGCAGAATGCATGCATATTTAATTGACGTAAAGAAGTTAGCCACCGGCATGATCCAGGGCCCATCAATGCAGCTAATTCAGAACGGCCACCTAAGTGACCGAAGGCCAGCCAGCAGTCCAAACAAACAGAGCATTACAATAACGAGTCAAGCGTCGCAGACAACTTGTATTTAATGCTGCGAAACTATGTACAGCACATTATGATGCGTCTGCTGTTTGTTTAACTATCAATTTTATTTAAGAACCCATCGGCTGGCTATTCAACTTTTGTAGAGCGTATTCAAAGGACTTCACAATTCTTCACCATGACAGAATACATTTTCAGCAAGCAGAGGGACCTGCACGACTTGGATACCCGACCGCCTACTCCGTTCACTGTGAACGAAGTCGGGAGCCAAACACACTTAGGTCGGCAGTCTTAACTTTCAAAGCATTATGCATTCTTTCGTCTTCAAGAGATACCTGGACACCATAGTGTCTAGTTCGATATGCGTGCGATGCACATTGTGCCAAGCCCAACTCCCTAATTTGTTTTGGGACACTACGAAAGTATACTAAATAAGTTGCGGAAGCACAACGGATTTAAGCAAGCTGACTGGTCAGAGGCACGTTCTTTATTCGACAAGCTCTATACGAAGTGTTAGACTTGGGTCCATCTGCGGAAGCGAGTGGCATCTCGGCTTACTGAAATAAATGTAAGTAATCAAATGTGCCCTACTTGCCCTTATGAATTATGATAAGTTGTGGGGAAGGACCACACCAGAAACAATTAGAATTGGTTGGCCAATCGGTGCATTCCGGACGACAATTGATGCACTTCTTTAGCTATTTTTAAGAGTGTTCACTTGCGTAGATTTTGCAGGTACTAGCAAGATTCCTCCTCGAGATTGTACTAAAACCTGAAGAGATAAACGGAACAAATCCCGGTATCTCAGCCATTTTTTTGAAAACAAGCCCACTCATTCCGAAATAAGGCTGATCATAGCTTTTTAGTTTGTCCTAAGACAAACAAAATCTTCTGCTCTGGGCACCTCAACACCTTTTGTCCGTCAGACACAAATCACAACCATCACTCAAATGCATGCAGTTTCCAATGGCATTTCAATCCCCTAAAAAAACTTCCGAAAATTCTGTATGCTTCCAAAAGCAGCACCTTGATAAACCACGAACACTACACCAAGTAAAGCCAATCCTTTGAGCGTCTTTTGTAGCGCTATTGCTTTGCCGTCTCCAATTTCTTACACTTTAAATTTGACTGGACAACTTCGAGAAGCGCATGTTCTGGAACACTCGGCGCATTCTTCCATTTAGCCAAAGGCATTGGAACCACGTTATCGCACCCGCCCATCCGTGTATTCTCCGTTACGCATTCATCACCTTGCCGAGTAGGACGGTCCTCACAAATTATTAAATTAACTAGGCTCATTTGCAATGCTTCGTAGAATTTAGCCTCCACTTCTTCCTCCTTCGCAGATTCGATTTGATAGACATTTCCCGTACGTAGCGCAGCGCTTTTCCTTTTCACCCAAATAGGTCGCTCATCGCGGCGTTGTTTGCAGTGTCGCTGTACAGACTCCATTACCTTTAATAATGCAGAAGAAATGCGTATTAGAATCGTGAGTCGCATTCTGTGTGCGGAAAAAACTGATTGGTTTTTCTTGTAAAGCTTCCCGGATAGTAAAACTACTAATCATTCAAAACTTATTAACAGACACCAATTTCCACACCTTCCAACTCGTGAAACTGAATTTGCGTGCCGAGTTCACCCAAGCCGTGATACTTAGCGAAGCTAGGTTCAACTGCATATAGCGAGTGATTTCAGATGCTTGAGGCTGCCTACCTACTGTGGCATTTTTGACGCATTGGATGTGACATATGTACCCGCTGCGATTTATGTGAGTTCAAATAATTTCAGATTTGAACCTAATAATCAAAAAATCATCAAAAGTTGAGCTGTTTACTAAGATTGCAAGAGGTATTTTAGGTACCCTCTTTGTTATTTCGTTACTGGACTAACATGGAAATGGGCAGAAAAGGCATTTTCGTGACTCTATTCCAATCGGGAAAACAAAAATTAAAAGCACGTCAAAAGTATTTCAAGATATATGATAAAAACTTAGAGTTCAATGCTTTGATATCAAATCATTACATGCAAACAGAATTGGTGAAATAACATTAAAAACAACAGTTTTCTAACTCGATGATTATGCAGCTAAATAGTCGGCTAATTAAGCGCATCTGGATACACCAGGCTAGGCGACCAACCCTATGACAGAGATCGCTCAATTGTCGATGGATCCATCTCAGCAGTCTGTTGATAATTGTTTTTCTCTGGGATGCATACATTGTTCTTCGACTTCCAATGCCGATTATAAAGGTGGCTACTGCACCCATCACTGCTAGAGCTACGGCGATGAAGATCATCACAAAAATTTCCTCGACGGAGAAGGTTAGATGCGTTATTTCCTAAAAGAAATTCGTTAGTCTTCTCATTGTTTAACAATTGTTCGCCTATTGATTCTCTCCAACTAATTACGTGAACAAAAATGGAATCTGACGAACCTTAAAAAGCATCTCAGCTGTTTCTTGCTGACTCAGTAAAACGGGATCAGGTGCTAGATACCGTAGCAGCTCCTTTTCACCGAGAATAACATCTTCCTGGTCATCTTCAAAATTCACCTCCGTTTTTGCAATTCCTTGCCATACCGGAATATCCAAGTCAACCGCTTTATAAGCCAGACGCTAAAATTATGCAAATGCTCAGCTTGCATATTAGAAACAAAGCATTTGCGTACCGCTTACCATGACAAGTTGATTGGTGTCTATCAGGAAGTATGCTATAAAACTGGTTAGATAAGTGTCCTAGCATCCCTTTTGTTCCACACTGTCCGATTACATTCTCTTCGAATTTGCCAAGGCACCCCACCCCATGGAGAAAATTGGCATGGTAGATGAGGTAAAATTTCGGCCAAAGAGTGCATTACTTTTATAATTCCACCCAGATCCGCCTATGGATTGCTTTAGAATTCCCCCAATACCTTTTTCCTTCTCAAATGCTACGAAGTAGGCAAGTAATGTTAAAATGATTTACCTAGTTCGAAGGGTAATTTGAAGCCGAACACACTAATACATTCTTGTTTAAATAAGCGTAAAAGTCTCTTCTACCTTGCATATTTCTTCATTAATAAAGTCTTTCAGGCGAAAAAAAATAAAGCGGTTGCTTAAAAAGAGTCGGCTTTATCCCAACTACACACTATCAACCTGACAGCCAGATTCAGCACAACACAACAGACGTTTATGCTAGGACTAATGGAGCCGACCTCACGTTCTCTGTCAAGCAGATGGTTGGTGCAGTGGATGGACGATCTGGCAGGTAGATGTTGAGTCGTGTTCCGCACACCCGGACAGGATAAGCACACTTCCGATGCTGTGTCCGGATCCGAGAACGTATCTTCAGGACAGGGCTCGCACTAAAACATTACCATTTTCCTAGATAACTAGCATCTAGCCGAATCAACTCGAACCTGGGAAAATAACACATATTTCACCTTTTTGGAGGTTGGACTTACAAAAAGGTAAAACACACTTCCTCCCATGCTTGGAATACATTATACACCAGTGATCCTCGCCTATTATTTGGCTCTTCTTTTACAGCAGCAATCGAACTATTTAGTTGAACCGTATGAGACATAAACGCACAAAATTAGTTACAGCAATGACACGCCCGAAAGCGTTGCTTTTGACTGCACCAATTAATTAACTACGTCGCGGTGGTCGCTATTTTCAGTTTCGATCTCCATAAAAGCTAGCATCGTCGGGTGACTCAACCACATGCATATTCGCCAAAACTTACGTTGATTAAAGTTTTTCACTAAAGTCTTCTGCGTATTTATGCCGATTGCTAATTCCTTTAAAATAAACGACAATTCACGGGTACTAGATGCATGATTTGAAATGTTCTAACTCGCGCTTTTTTTTAATTCACATACCAAATGCATTTTTTTAATGAATTCATAAACATGGACGAAGCATCACCATGGTTGCTCTTTTCACTTACCTTATGCGGGGGTACCTTGCTTAAGAAGTAACCCGGTGAACAGGAACGAAAATGCGATGATACCGCGGCAACCGGAGTCACATCGACTCCGTTGAATTTTATTTCCGACTCTCGACAGCCCTTGAAGACTGGATAAGAGTGCAACTGAATAAGATCCACACCCGTTTCCTGTTCATCAATTTTCGCCTGACAGGTTGGACTATGATGGAAGAAATGCCATGAAAATTATCGCTACTATTAATTCGATTGCTTTTGGATGCTAGAGCATAGGATTACGAGCATTGAGATGGGATGCAATTCGTTTGATCAGGTACTACTGCAAGACTTTTCATGTCATCCCATTCGAGTTCTCTGTTAATGGCATGACGACTAAATCCTATGCGGTAGTGGTAATTTTGACTTTCGGAACACTCACAATGAACTGTACCTAAGCATTGCTGTAAATTTGTGCATTTCCTGAATATCTTTAAATAACACTCGACCAAGCGCTCAGTGAACGGAAATTAAGGATCTGCTAGAGGTGACTAGTTTATCTTTTACATCTTTCTGCTAAATTAATGTACTATAAGAGCTCAAATGAAGAGTAAGGGAAAAAAATTGGGGTAAAATACCTCATACGAAACAATAATGAATCCTCCTGGCACAGTAGATTACCAAATTTCTGCAAATTTACTTTATCCAACCACTTTTCTAAAAAAAGGGTTTATAATGTGATCTTTCTCGGTAAAACAATTTCCATGGTAAAAACAAGCACTCACATGCATCATCACTCACCATTTTAAAGCTGATCATTATCGCATTCTCGCGACAATAACTTGCATGAACTTAGACTGAATAGGAAGATCCCATTAACCAAAATCCACCAATGGATTGCCTACACTTCAGAAAGACGACAAATGCTACCATGTGTGCGTAAAGCTTAACCATCCAATCGCCATAAAAATAATCTTAAAGCAAAGAATTGACGGTCCAATTGTTTTGTGCAATACCTTGAGCGTATACGTTGCCGCCGCATGACAGGACCAATTCTAAGGGTAGGGAAAATGGACTTATTACATTATTCTTGCTTAGGATACTTTAGATCCAATTAGGTAAGAATTAATACCTACTTTCAGAATCGTAAACACCCCAGATTTGAGCATAGAGAAAGATGAAAGTAGAAAAGGGACATTTCGACGAAAGGATCGTCTCCTTTCCTGGCCCGTTGGTCACTAAATGCAGTGACGGAACGACTGTTTTTTAAGGTGAGCAGATACCATTTCGCACTTTCTGACAATAACTTGAAACTGATTCATCACTGCAGAAATGTTGACACATAGGAAGTCAGCTTTGAAGATTATTATAAAAGATAAAACACAGGAAAGTTCTGCAAGAGCTTATGATGCTTCATATTAATGCACTTGTCGTACATTGAACGCCTACGTCGATTGTCATTGGGATAGAAATCCTGGGATCGCAGGGCACAAGTTCGCTGTCTATCATTGGCAAAATAGGTAAATTTTTGAGACTGTATTTGTAAATTATATTTAAAACCATTATCGAGGATATGATCTTTTTGGATGAAGTTTAAGGCCCTTTAGAGACCAGATTTAACTGTTTAGCATGGTGATGATCCCAGTCTCATGCTAATGGACTGACGTGCATTCATTTAGTTATGCTTGACCGTGCGGCCACAGCATGACATTTGGGTCATGTGAATGGCCACTCAACTTCTCGGTAAGTTAACAATATGAGTCCCACACTACTGATTTGCTATACACTTTTAAGAAAAAACTCTAAATGGTACACTGAATTGTTCTTTTCATTCCGAATGAACTATAAATCAGGGACAAAGACTTGAGGACCGCATTTGTCCTCTATGTAGTAAGTTTAAGTAAGACGCTCTAACCGATAAGACAGACAAATTGGTGAGGACTGCTGCTCGCCTGTGGGGCAACAACACACGCTTCAGCGCAAACGGTGTGGCATAGGCGAAAATCGGCAGCGTAAAAGAATTTCCTGTAGGGAAAAAATGTTTTTAATGACTTTTTCATCTACTCTACCAAGCTGTTCGACGGCTTCCATTAAACTAAAGTGATTATTCTTCCTTCCTAAAGTTTCCTATGCTTACTTTTTTAGGCAATCAACTAGCCTGTCTATCCTATTCAAATCTTGTCAAAGGCTTATTCCAAAATCTGCCATCTGGATAGCATGAGACGTTGTTTTCAAGAACTCACACAACTCACAAATAAGATCTCAATGGGCTCTTTCCATAGTAAATCCACATCCATTCACTGATAGACAGTGCAAATTAAAAAACAGATTACTTAATAGCCATTGGCCATTACTGAGAGAATCAATGGATTATTTTACAGTGCAGCACTTCCAATCTAACAAGTAAAAACGAAAATGATCGTAATTGCATCAATGACACTGACTGTCTACCTCGTATCATTTGGGAAGTTAACAGATATTGAGGGAGTTTTCAAAGGATCCAGGGATGGGGATGGACGGAATAGTGGAAGCATTGAGGTTTTTTGACAAGGTTGAGACACCATTGACCATGCCAATTGTCTCCGTGATATGGATCCACTTGATAGGTCATATGTGGGCCAATTGTAGAACTGAAGTGGATTATAAATAGACCTGATTAATGATTTTTTATAGAGATGATGAAAGCGAAGCAGATGCATATGCAAAATACTAGAGTCTTTGTAAACTATTTTACGCTGTAGTTACTTACAAAAGCTGATGGCTCGTTTAACAGAGCAACGAGAGAGAGCACGAATGGCTCAGCAACTCACCATACCCACATGCGGCTTTATGAACTGAAAAGGTATCAAAATGATGCACACATCAGTTCCCTTAATGGAGCATTTCTTTGGCATAAATATTAATGTTGGAATTGGGTGCTACTTAAAATCATTGAAGTAGCATGAGGGTATAATCCGATATTAATAAAAAATGTCTTAAATGGTATTGTTGAAATTGCCTATAACCCCAGAAATTGCTCCTGCTTCAAGGACTCGAAGGAATCCGCAGTCCTGTTTGCTTTCCCGGACCGGCCGATAGACTTGAAATGCGCTAGTAGCCACTCTAAGGCCAGGGCACATCAGGGTGCTATAAAAACCGGACAGCAAATCACTTTGTTTTAGATGAGCAGAGAGCAGTGGCACACCTTCGGCCTATTCATGTTCATCGATGAGTAAAACGCTGGTTTTGCGGTCAATGTCATTTGATTACGGCGACCGAAAATTCGACAAGATCCAACCTATCACGCATATACATACCAGATCGCAACATCCGTAACTTTTTGTGCACATGAACATAGACCATGTCCCATGAGAAAGCGCCTCTGTCCTTAAATACTTTCCTATAACAATGCTTTTATAGTCCATGTCTTTTGTTTAATTTTGCGTGGCTATGCAATCATAGGTAAAAGGAAAAAAATAAACTCGCCTTAACGATTCAAAGTCGATTGCAAAAGTGGCAGTTAAAATGAAGTTTGAATGCTTTGAAAGGACAAGTAGAGCAGCTGAGCAAAAAAATGTTGCATTCTATGATGAATTAAAACATTTTTTCTGTGCCATTTTGAACTAGAGGCAGTTATTTGCTAGTGACGATGGAATAGAAAAGCGCGATGATTGCTATGGATAAAAAGCACTGTCTAGAAAAATGTTCATGTTTGTAAATTGCCATTGGTGACTTAATTATCTGATAGTCATTTAATCTCTAATTTTGCATTGTTGAGAGGGTGTTTAACATTATTTCCAATGATAGGCTTAAAAGAGCATTAAAATTTTGGGTGACGCGAATGCGCCTACTCTGAAAATAACGTCGAATTTCCTGCTGCGCGCCTGGGCAAACGCATTTGCAGTCGTCGAAAATCCGGTTGCCTGTATGACGGCTCTTGAGGGTCGACGTACTCGTGGAAGGGCGTAGGTAGCCAAAACAATAAGATGACCATCGTTAAATAGACGGAGCCGACGGTTAAAGGTGCCAGTGTTGAGGGCGAATTCGGGTCCGTCAAGTATGAGGGCAAATGAGGATGATGACTGGTCGGAGAACATATGGCCTGGAAGAATGTAGACTGAGTGGCTCAACGCAGTTTGTAGCTTAACATCCATGGACAACTAGAAGGGGAGAATAGCTCGATTCTTAAGGCTGAAAAGAAGACGTTCATGACCTCTCAGAGCAGTGATAAAATCCGCATGTTGAAGTGCTACTCTGCTGTCCCGTTGTACACTACTACCAGCAAGCGGTGTGAGTAAATGCATTGTTTAGCGTACTAAACACCTGAATCAGAAAGCTGATCATTATGAGGCGTTTTTTCATTCCCACTACATTGCGGGACGATCTGGCACCGCTTTGTCGAGAATTGTTACTGAAATTTTTACCGAATTTTTAATGTCAGTCTAGTGGACTTATTCCCCATTGATTTTAGCAAAGAAGAGGAGCTCAAACTTTCTTTGTTTTTTATTCCAGCATTTGCCAGTAATTCTGACGTTTGCGAAAATCTCGCTTGAAACCTAAATTCACATGCTTGATATCTTTTCCAAAGCGGCCATCCATCATACAACGTGTAATTTTCTCAGAACAACTTAGCTAAAAATTTGGTCAGCTAACCGTGCAGTTGGCAACCCCACAGTTGATGAACATGCGCACAAAGGACGCTTCCACCGAGGTGATGACCACTTGAATGCTACGGATACGGAGCTGTGGAGCAGACTCAATTGGTTTGAAGAACTTCCTCCACTGTACCGACCACATAAAAGTCATTCCTCTGAAGGGATGAATGAATGTCGCTATGGGTAGGCGGCCTAAAAAGGTTGAGTGGTTATTTCAATAGCCATGCATAGCTTAATTTGACTGTGAGAAGTAATGCGATCGCGGTTGGTGAGACACAAGTCCTATTAAAGATGAGATAAAAGTTTCTTGAAACAATTAAATAGGCATTATATCTAAGGGTGCAATTTATCCAGAGCAGACGACCCAGCTCCCAACTGGGTAATTCAGGCCGGATAAATAAACGGTTTTAGGAACACACACACACAAACACACACAGACACACACACACACAGACACACACACAGACAGACAGACACACACACAGACACACACACAGATACATACAGACACACAGACACACACACAGAGACACACGCACAGACACACACAGACACAGACACGCACTGACACACACACACACACAGACACACACACAGACGCATACACACAGACACACAAACACACACAGACAGACACACACGCAGAGAGACACACACACAGACACACAAACACACACAGACAGACACACACACAGACAGACAGACACACACAGAACACAGATACACACCACACAGACAGACCACCACACAGACAGACAGACAGACAGACACACACGCAGACACACACGACAGACAGAACAAGACAGACAGACAGGACAGACAGCACCAGCAGACACACCACAGAGACACAAACACACACAGACAGACACACACACGAGACAGACAGACCCAGACGCACACACAGACAGGACCACCACACACGAACACAACACCCACACAGAGACACACCGTAGACACACGACCACACAGACAGACACATACACACGACAGACACACACAGACAGACAGAAACCACACACAGACAGGCACACGCAGAGGACAGACAGACACACGCAGACCACGCACGCACCGAGACCACACACAGATAGGAGCACTCAGACACACAGACAGACAGACCAGACACACACAGCAGACCGCAACACAGACAGACACACACATACACAGACACACACACGGAGACACACACGTAGACAGACACACACAGAGGCAGACAGACAGACACACACACAGACAGACACACACACACACACAGACAGACACACACACACGCAGACACCCACACACAGACAGACAGACACACACAGACACACACAGACACACGCACAGACGCACGCACACAGACAGACACACAGACAGACAGACACACAGACAGACACATAGACAGACACACACTGAGACAGACAGACACACGCACACACAGACACCCAGAGGGAGACACACACAGACAGACACACACACAGACAGACAGACACACACACAGACAGACACACACATACACAGACACACACACTCAGCCGGGTAGCGTACTGGTTTGTGCGTAAAACTAATCGTACGCAGTGGATGCCTCGACCAGGTTCACTTCTAACTCCGTGTGCTCATGACAACTCATCAGACTGTTCAAACTGCATTCACTTTCAGCAAATTCGCGCTTTGGTAGTAGCCTAACCATAGATCTCGCATGGAGGTGACTATAGTAAGTTGTTAATTCTAAATGCAGATGTTTGGCTGCCGAAAAAGGCATTTTTGGTGTTTTATTCTAACTTAGCAGTACTTTCAAAAGCGTCCATTGAGCGACCATTACCATAAATCCCATGAGATGAGCGGATGATTTTCCCTCGAATCAGACATCATTTCTACGCAATTATACCTGCGATTTATTTTCATCATGGCTCGATTACTGCATGCTTTGATTTGTTATTTATCTTGCACGTGTTTCTGTGGGGGAGAGAGAGAGTACCTTGGACTCGAGATGTTTCTGTGGAAATTTTGATGCAAAACACGGGACCAAAGTAGGCCTGGTGAGGTTTATCCTGTTTTCTACAATGAGAAAAAGCTCTAGCAGGAATTCGACACCATAAAGCAGGCTATTCAATTATGTTAGCAATGCGACGCCTTGATATTTATCTGAACTCTGTGTTTAATGTCTCGGCTACTGAGGCTGCTGCGGATTGTACTTCTGTTCGTACACGTGAGTTCCGGGCCATGTCAGTGGCCTCAGCTCTATCGTCCGTCAGGAACACATCTTTTACCCTACTAGTATTGGTTCTTACGACTTCAAAGAAGACTCAAGGCGCACTGCTAGTTCAGTTCAACGAGTTTCTTACAATTTGCCTAATCAGGGCTGTTTGATAATGCCTTATCATGACGTGAATTAACGCTAGATAACTTTCAACATTGGCTTTTAATACCTTTGAGACACGAATGGCTACAAAAATTTACAACATACCTCCAAAAGGAAGTGGAGAGCAGGGAAGAAAGATAGGGGAGTTCAGTACTTTTTTTCCATGCGCGTATATACAGGAGATTTTTTCTATCATTTTTCGCGGTCACCACGTCAAAAAGCTGTTTCAGTCTGCTGCAACTCATCTGAAGGCATTTATGCTTACATATATTCATGAGCAAAGCTGCCACTGCATAGATATTTATTCCACCCAGCATCTTCATTATGTTAGGAAATAATACATTTATCGTAAAGTTTTAATGTAAATGAATGACTTGAATTGTGCTAAGTGATCTGGAGAGCAGAAGGCAAGAGTAAACTCTTGAACACAGAGGAGCGTTAACGGGCGAAATGATAACCATTTGGTAATATCCGATCGCTTGCCAGCAGGAATTAAATTGTAATTTTCGACGGCACCGCAAAAAGACTCCCATAAATGCATCAGTAGCTGCGTTAAATCTTCCAAAAGAACAAAACCCACTGTGAATGACTGAATGCGCGAAGACTTAAATCAGATTGGGTGCCGAAACCCCAGTTCTGTCGCATAATCATTTTTGCGGAATAAAAGAAGGAAAACCTCGCACCACAGTGGTGAGAGAAGCCGTGATCCCATTACAACATTCAAGGTAATTGGCAGAACGTGATTCCCAGGTTTTTGGGAATGTTTCTTCACCCGCACTCTCCCCGAGCTTCTAATGATTTATATTACGAGAACCTAAGCCCCGTGTAATTACAATCCCAGCAAGATAAAGGTCACTAAATATAACATGAAACCAGTAGGAATGAGCCTTAATAAATGCTATCCCTTCCATTTGCCTTCATCATCCCTAAGTCTTATCTCTTTTTCGCCGTAATTGGAACATCAGCGCCTCAACACACGAAATTGAAACTATCTGGGGCTAGCTCGAATGGTTGTTAGATAGCTATCAGAACAAATCAGCCAAAATCAGACGCTCTGTATTTTACCAAGTTATTTTTTATCTTTCGGCGAATGTTGTTGAAAACAATAACCAACGTTTAGTATGCAACATTGCGTTTTTAAATAAGCCGTAGGCTATTCAGCCTACCTAAAAATTGTTTGCTCACTCGGAAGCGTTGCTACAAATTCGACTTTGCTAAGTCATTCCAAGCATTTGCGCATTAGCTCTTCCAGCTGACCGAGAAGAGCCCTAATCGCACAACTTTGATCTCCTGCATTAATAGAAGCAACATGCATTAACCCCCAATTCTTCTAGCACTTCAGATTGGTGGGTAAGGAAAGCAACTTATCAAGCTCAAATGCCACAAATACTACCCAACACTCACGGAGGGATGAGTGAAACAGAACTGCAGCGTGGGCATCCATTGAAGTTTATGCAAGAACGGATGTTCCACTGCATTTTCCACAGGATCTCGCCAAGGTTCTATTTCCCCCTTCCTACTTTTATTGTTGGTTTCTGCATCCAGAACGTTTCCATGTTCACCCAACTCTAAAATTGACATAATATGTATTCCTGACCGTCGACTCACAGACTTGCATTCAAACAGCAATGCATTTATCGCTTGAGCCGTAAATCATCTGACACAAGTTGTACACGTTAGTTTGACTGACTACTATCACAAAATACAACCTGGAATGGTCCGAATGCATACAAGGACTTGGGTCTACTTGTTGAATGAATTGTGCGATTTTTATTTGTTTTTGTTTACCTTCTACCTTCATTTAACCGTTGATTTCTATGAAGCAGTAAGTCTTACCGATCGTGTTACCGTTCTTATGAAGGACGCTGCGTACAATTTTGACTTCGCATTGATGCTTCGAGCATAACAATCCTGCCTCACTAAGAAGTGTTTCGTGAAGATATGGAAGCTGCTGCGGATTTTCGTCCGTGGGGATCTAATGAAGGGATTTGGGGGGGGGGGGGGGATATTCAAGTAAATCGAGCATTTGAGATGTGAGCATTCACAAGGTCAACTTCTCGAATTAAATTGTTTAAGAAGCAAAGGCTAGATGGGTGCCAATAAACTGGGTCAGTTCCGACGTTATGTTAATAGTCTAATGATAGCATAGAACATGGAATTCGTATCCCCAATGTATCTTGCACTGTAGTGAGGTTCAGCTTGTTTGTGGACCCGATGGGTCCCGAGACTACAATGATCGCCTTCAAGGCGATTGCTAATACGCCGCTAACAGGAGTTCAGACACTCTCACCTGCGCTTGTCTATCATCGGTTTGAGCACTCATCCACCAATTAGCAAGACTATCGACAGCATCCATTTTGAGAAGAAGCTTTAGGAATCCTCTTCAATTTATTGTGGTTGCAGCCGCAATGAAATTCCACAAATATCCTAGACTCACCCTAACAAAGTTGTGATCAACAAATGGGGGTGATAGAAAATATTCACTCAATCCTGGGTACAAACTGTAATTAGAGTGGTTTTTACTATAGGCGCATTCACTTCCTACCATATTAAACATACTGTCATTTGCAAAATTTGGTAGACATCTTCACCCATTAGTAAAAATCCTTGCTAGCTGGGACAGCGGAGGGAACTGGTCACAATGCCACATATGACACAACAGTTAACTTTCTTCACATTTCCTAGTCGAACACAAAACGTGAGTAGGGATTGTGTTCACTTCGTGTTTTAATAAGTCTTGTCGAGACATGTTTGTCGACGATGAAGGCAAGAAACATACTTCTTGAATAAATATGCCGGAGTTGTTACTATAGAGCTCAGGAAGATGTACTCTTTTGTCCAATTTCTCATGGCAGGCTTCCATTTCTCTATCGTTCAGCCCAAGTAAGTGGCTGCAACCTAAAAGACGGGTCGGAAGGGTGCATGCGTGAAAACGGAAATGGTTCAAGTAAAACGATGTTAATAGGCCAGTTTAGTTTTGGTACCAGGTGGAAAGGGGTCGAGTGCAACAGTCTCGAAGGTGACTTCAACTAGGTGAATCTTGTCACGTGGCGAATTAACCTCTTTGCTGGGAATGTGGATCTCATGAATTTCGTAGAAGGAGGCGCCTCGCCTAGTCTCCGGTTCTGGTGCCTCCTGAAGAACGCAGACGAAGAGGATCTGCAACACGTTTTACCAGCATAAGTTTCTTTGCACCAGTGCTTTATTGTTAAATTTGGGAATAAAAGAACTGTAGAATGTCACAAAACGTTTTTCCTAATAAAGGTGGCGTGCATAATGCAATGCACTCAACAAAGGCAAAATTCGATCAATGACTCCGTCTAAATCCCAATGCAATCGTAGGGTTTTAGAGGTTGAACACACTAAAGAAGCTAGATTCTGAGATCACCCATCAACAATCTGCTTGTGGACCATTTAAGGGCTACCGTCTGCTCAAATTACAAAATACGGTCGTTTTGAGGCAAAACAGTATTGAATTTTAAATGGTGTGGGATTATAGCGATTCTATCACAACCTTCCTGCTTTTCCCGTTTTAGATTACTGAGTAAGAAATTGACTAAACCCTCGATTTCGGCACACAGTCTTAACAAGAATTCATAGTATGGCAAAGCCCTCCTCCTTCCAGTAATACCAAGCGATTTCGAATAGAAATCAGCAAATGTGTAGGTTGTGGATAAATTCAAAGCGCTTCCTTTTTGGGTGTTGGTGGGCTGCTTGAGCTAACAACAACGTGCCATCTCTTAATTATTTGAAAATACGGAAACACCAAACAAAACAGGCATTTGCACTATGCAGCAAGCGTATCTGTACACAACCACATGACTTCACCCATTCTTACCGAACCATGAGTCCAATCAATTGTAGGTGGTATTTCTAGCGAATGCGTAAAACTGCCAGCTCGAAATTCAAGCTCCTCAACCCTCCTATAGTTAGCAATAACAGCGTTAAAGCCAGTAAAAAAAGGCATGCCAACAATTACACTCATGAAGGTGGTTTAGTTTACTAGTTGAAGTTAAGAGTTATTCAATCTAGCAAAGGCTCTTACCAATCTACACTAACGACGAAATAAAATCTTTAAAAGTTAGGTCAATTAACTAACGCACTGTCATTAAAACTGGTTACAATTCTGACTTATTACTCTGCCAACGCCAAATTAGTTAAAATACAGGGCAAAATCAATTTATTTGTAGGGCTATGAATTACGCCATTTAAATTGTTTAATTTTATTAATTATGACTAATCAAGGCTCATTAATTCAACCCCTTTATGCATTTAAACTAAAGGAACCACGCGAAAAATTGTAACTCATACTTGAGATCGGTAAAGTCGTCCTTTACCTTGTACCACATCCTTCGCACCTTTCCACTTCTTGAGTAAAAATAATCAGTAATACATGGGACAGAATGATGCCAACAAGGCAGTCGCAAACCATTTGGGAATCTTTGCCTACTCCAATAATGCTCTTGCTTAACAGGGGACGACAGTATGGTTGAATATGATGCATTTCGATACATTGAAGAAGCCGATATGTATGGAACCTCTTCTAACAATGGGTATATCTTGCGCTGTAGCTTTAAATCTCGCCTTACTCTGCAATATCCTTTTCTTTGTACGAAACACAGAGCAAAGAGCATTGAAGTCGACCATAGCAGCCTCATCAGGATTGAAAACAGCACTGCGCGAGATTACACAACAGTTAAGGTCTCCGAGTTTATCTAAACAAACCTCGCATTGTTACTAAGTTAGCTATGTGAATTGACCGCTTGACTAACGTCTTCACATTGTCGGTGATTTTTCAAATTAGCTCAGTCGGAGTGATCGATAGCTTTACGCTTTTACGGCAGCGTGAAGGAACTCCGAAGGCTTGCCACCTCTAAAGCCGATGTACCACCTAGGGTTTGATTCGCCTGATGAGGCTCCAAACGGACAAATACAGCACTTATAACGCAACCCCCACAAGCCCAATAAGAAGCCAAAGAAGCCCAACAAACACTACGCCCCATTTCAAACTCAAATCACTTTTTACAGTTATTACAATTTCGGCAGAGGTTTCGCGCCTAGGATAGACAAACAAGTAGCCAACGCATTACGAGCCATCCGAAATATCGCCATTCGAGACTAAAAAGAGAATACCACGATTTTAGTTGCATGAGCACTGGGAAATGCGGCTTCGCAGAATGCCTAAATAGGGCTTACCAAACCAAGTTCTTGCGATTCAGCCGTCAAAACGGGGAGAAAGCGCCAAGCCCGACCAATGAGAGAACTAAAATTACGAAGGTTTAAATGGGAAAGGGCGACGCTCAACATCGTTAATTTTTTGGCACAATGAGCATAGGCATGAGTGCCCGTACCGAGGAGAATAACAATCATGCTTTACGAGTAAACAAGCTAGTGAGCTATGAACAAATTGTCTGGCCTTGTAGCTTACGTTAAACGCGTGCAGAAGCGCAGCAGCCCATCGGCTTCGTATTTGATGTAAGCGTATGTTAGTACCTCAGGCAAGCTAGAGGAAATAAAATAACATCCATTTTCCAGACAGGCGTGAATTAACTCGAGAAACATTAGTATGGCTTCACATGACCTTCAACTACAAAGTTTCATAAAAGCCTTTAAACCCAAGCTCAATCTATCCAAAGATAAGCCGAATTCAATAGAAGCGGTCAACTACACACACCGGTACCCTTCGCGAGACCAAATTTAGCCTGACAAAGTGAGAATGACGGAAAGCAGGTAATGGCGATAAATAGGCGTGCACAAAACATACAGTGCAAGATGACTGCAGACCTCCTCCTCAGCCTCTCGTGAGGTGCGGTCAGAAGAAACTTTATGGAAAGCATGTAGAAGCTGTGAATTGATAAAGTCAGTGTCGCCGCTGCCTAAAAGACCTCTTGAAATTGCATTTTGTTCTAGGCTGAGAGAAAAAGAACTTTCGAAAACGGGTATAGACAAGAGTAATCAGTGGTACGGATATTGAAATCAACCTATGGAGCCGAGCGTGGCAATATTGCAGTCCGAGACCAGTGAAGTCGAGCGTGTCAGCGACAGAATAGGCACTGCTGCGTCCGCAGGATTGGCTGCCATGGCAGTGCAGATTAATATGCACGGGTTGTAGACGCGGCCGCCGTAGCATCTCAGCTACCAACCAAGTAATACCCAGATGATCGGCGACACTCTCGAACGTCGCACTATCACTCGGCATGATCCTTGTGTCTTAATGAAGAAGAGTTAAACAGTGAAAACACAAAAATACGCCATTTCTTTGGGTGCTGCTGCTGGATTTGAATGCCCTGTGGTGCCTTAGGGACCACACAACTGCTACATTGAAGGCAATGTGATGGGCCCCGGCCAACATATTCTAATCCTTCCGGAGAATAACGGAAACCTTTGCAGATGATTTGACAAATTTGCATCTTAGTGGATTGGCCTATTATAGTGTGAACAAAAAACAAGTCTTGGAAATAATGGTCAAATATGCGAAGTCTTGAAACGGGAGGTCGATTAAGATGCGTCAATTTGTGATAACCAGGACGATCAAAAGTGCTGCGTGCGGGCTAGCAGTGAAACGAGATCGGAATGAAACGTTCATACCACTCTTGATAAGGACTACATTAACTCCATGAATCTAAGAACGATCCCGCTAGATAACGAGGTCAAGTTGAGCGATGTCTTTAATCATGTAATTTAGGGTACCCCAGTTGATTACAAACAACCTGTGACAATAAGGAATGAACCACTGTAATGCAATTTGCAAGCATGTCACGACAAATGAAACCATCAAAAGTTTCGACCAGGCTATAGAATGTCACATAGGTCATGTCGAGGGGAAACTTGACCAATGGTATCACCGCCAGTGAACAAATCTTTGCGATGCCAACAAACCTACTAGGTGAATGAAGCATTCTTTGACGGGCCTCGTGCTTTGCCGCATCCAGGACATCGCCGAGGAAGAGACCGTTCCCGCGACGAGAACTGGCCCCGCTAACTCGCGCGAAACGCACGTGAAGTGGCCACGGAGATGCGTTGCTGCGGAGGGGGGGGGGGAGCGAGCATATTAAAATTGAGCAGAATACAAGGGAGTGAATAGCCAGCGAGAAATTACGACTGGCGGTTCGGTCTCAATATTCACCACAAGTGGTAAATCAGGTGCAATTATAGATTCCTATTTTACGAACTAAAACATCGAATAGAGAATGACCAAGCAACACCGACGGTCATAAACAATCAAAGAATGAACGGAAATGAAGAAATAGAAAATAATGACACAATCAGTATTCAAGTCCAACACCATTTAAACGACACCAGTCGAGATAACATTTACAGTATGCAGCCAAGTGATTTGTTGCCTTCGAACCAGTAGCAACGTAACAAAAATGGAGAAATTTACGCTTTAGCCCAATCGTAGCAAAGGTGAGTGAGCAGGTGAGACAGATTCATGAAGTGCTCGCGCTGGCCGTCCTCCACCTAGGTGAAATAAGATTTCAGCTAAAGCATGCACATTCTCGAACAGCGTTAGCAATTTTAAACTCACAACATAGTGCATTCTGTCAAAATTGTAACACTCGGTGCGATGGATAGCAGCTGCTAAATCGCTAAACACGCAAAGGAAAAGACAAAAATAAGCAGTGCCCACGCTGACTGTAAAGACTAAACAAATAGGCATTGCTAAACGGAAATGAACCTATTCAATCATAACCACATATAATTATAATTATTTCAGAAAGCATCTTTCCCTCCAGCACAAAACTGCAAATGCATATGAGGTCGAGGAAATGACATGCTCTTACCGTGTGAGATAAAGAGTCCCTCCGTTACTCTTTAAGAGCGTCACCCGTTTTCCTGGCTCATAGGAAGCAGTGGTAACCGAACCGTCACTAAAACATGAATACATGTAGGCATAACCCTTTTCATCAAAACCTCCTTAACTAGGCCTGAAAACTTAGCATAATTACAATGCAAATCAGTCCTCCAACCATGATAAACGCAAATGAATACAGCAATGCGGGAAAGAGATAGAGATGAACGCAATCTAGAAGCGGACTTCAAAGAAGAATAAGTCAATTAATATAGCGGAAAAACCTATATTCAAAGCATTACCAACCGGAAAGACTTACGCCTCCTTTCGTGCGATGCGCCGCTTAATGAGTTTTTCAACCAGTTGTTTCGCAGCTACTACAAAATCCGATTCGTATTCATAATGGTCGAAGTAGACATTCATGCGCTGAGAAAGTAAGGTAAAGATGAGGATAGAACGAATGAATGAATGCGGGATAGTGAGTCGAAGATGTACAGCATAGAGACCTCGGAGCTCTTCAAGACTAAGGACGCGGAATCGATGCCAAAGGTTAACAAGATCAGGTCGTTGACCCATCTCCAACTCAGTGGCCAGCGCTGAAGCCAGTGCTTTCCCTTCATTCGTTGAGCCCAGCGTCTGACATGCCCGGACGTAGACCTGTGAAACAAACCCTTGTGCAAAAGTCGCATTTAAGTCAGTAGTAAAGTCAAGTAAAGCAAATAATCCCGCTACTCTGGTTGAGTATGTGCTTGCGCTAAAGAGGAATCGAGGCAAACTAAAAGAATGTGCCAGCCAATTGTTTTTTGGCTAGTAAAAGAACAGTGCGGCTATTAAGCTGAAGGGTGCATGGACAATAAAAGGTGCAAAGCCATCGGACGACTTCAAAGTAAGTTAGAATGGCCAAGCATACCGAATGGAGATGTTTCAGTGGGTTCTCTTCAAGAAGACGGGAATCCCCATAATTTTGATATCCGAGAGATAGCAAACCTGTCCAATTTTCGCATAAAACGCGCAAATGCGGGCGGTAAGCTGATGCCACTGGAACCTGCACTGGCTAACTAAACGATTATAGACATACCAAATTGAGTGCCCCAGTCGCCAAGATAATTCACTGCAGTAACCTTATTCCCAGCAGCAAGGTTAATGTTCTTCACAAAATTTCCCAAAACAGTAGCACGAAAATGGCCCAAGTGCATTGGTTTAGCAATATTTACAGAGCTAAAGGGGAATACTTTATGCGGGAACAAACCTGAATTCGACTAAAACATGTTGTACAGATGCATCTGGCTTCCGTATAAGGTCGTGACAATTTTCTGGACAGACAGATAAAAGATTAAGCTCAAAGCACTTTCGGATTGAACCCTTGCAACATGTTACGTAGAACAGAGCTTACCCTCATCAGTTATTGCCATCGACGGCAACAAAAAGTTGTCTCGAAATAAGTGTTTTGATTAGGAACTTGTTTCTGTGTCAATCCAGGCCTCCACGGACAAACAAAAGGCATAGAAATAAGCTAAAACCGTCTTCCCAGCAAGGGTTGTTAATGGAAATGCAGATAAAAGACACAGCCGCCAACACCTGGAGGCTCCCCCGAAAAATGCATTCCCTACATCGCATTTTGTGTGCATTCACTTAAACAATAATTAAGGTGTATTATTAAAAAGAATAATTTGGGAACAAATAAAGACAATTTGATTAATTTAAAGCAGACGGCTCTTAAAGAAGGATTACTTTTGTGTTTGTTAATGTCCGTAATATTGCTTTTGAGGTCACTTTTTACCTTTGCCTGCACACATCTAAAGCTTCATGGGAAGGAAGGTAGGCCTGGGTTGCGTTGAGAAGTGCAAAAGTATAACATCTTACTTCCAAATTGACATTATCCACAAATCATGTCGGAAAGTCTGTATAAAGGATACCTGCTTTTTTGTAAGGATATGTTTGCAGTGTTTGGTTTGTTTGGGCTGTTGGTTGGTGCGACACATTTGTGCGGCCGTCTTGAGCCTAGATATGTGGGCTGGTCTCGCACCATGCCAGCAGCCTCTTTCCTGTTACGTGTTCTGATCTGCAACCATTCATCTCTCTGTCTTCCATTAATGCTTTGGATGCTAGTGTCAATTGAACAACTACACCACACCGTTATAACACAACGGAGCTTAGCCCGATACGAATTGAGATGCATAGACGGACACAAAGTCTTGCCATGTGATACAACTTGAAGTCTCCCCAGCATTTGATTAAGGGCTTTTAAGTAATTTCAACAGCTAACATTAAACACAAAGCTTAGTTTGACTACTTCGCGTACAACTGTGGTTTTAAACTGATCAGGACTGCGGATTAAATAAATTTTCAAATGTTATAAGCGGCGACGCAATTAGGCGTCTTTGCACCTGAAGGTATTTTTGTTGGCTAATGCAGAAGGTTGCTAGTTCGTTTTATAGCGTGGTGACGGCACCATGGGAGCACGGGGTGGCAATCAGTTAAAAAGGGCCTAGTAAATGGCCCAGAGAAAAAAAAGGAAGTTAAGAAATGCCATAGCTATGCGTTAAACTGAAGGATAGTGCGCACGACGACTAGGCTCCAAGTATGCAAAGTCTTGCTCGTATGCATGTTATTTGAGCTACGCCAGTATCCTTAGAACGGTAGCTTATTCATTCGGCTATCTGTTTTTGTTACGGTTGCTTATTCGATCATTAGTCCTTCTGTTAGCTAGGAACGTGCCTTCTGTCCTTGAGTTATGACTTTTTTATCGGCAGGTGACTTTTGGCATGCTGCATATCTTCCCAGTATGCCTACGTTACTTATGCAGTTTCTTGATGTCACGTTTTCGAAAAAAATAGATAGAGTGCTGCGACCCATGTACTTAAAATATCCCAGAGATTACTGGCTATTAATGGGGCTCGAACAAAAACGCCACGCACTAATCCATAAAGAACTTAACAACACGAAGGTAATTTAAGCATTCTGTGATAGCAAGACTCAGCCTAGTCTTATAAAATTGATGGCAACTACGGTGCTCCACACCTTGCGCTTGTGGTTGGAGACCACACACTCAGACAATTCTCGTTTTTTCCTCTTACCTCTCATTGCCTTTGCTATGGGACGATTGGAAATTCCCAGGCATTTTATTATGACAGAGGGAAAATGTGCAGCAATACATACAAGTCACTCCCGACTGGAGCGTGTCAGACTCAAGAGATCGACCATGCTCGTCCATGATGGGTCCCAGATTGTACTGCCGCCTCTCGCTTAAAAAGCACATTCATTGAGCACAAGTACCGCATTCATTACAAAGGCGTCCATCTTCGGGAACTGCCTTGTAGAGGGAAGTACATCGTCCTGCGCATTCATAGAATGCGACTGACGTCCAAGTGTAGGACCGCCGACGCAGACAACTCGAAATGGGCACTTAAGCGACTAAAGGCCAGCCGGCAGTGCAATCAAACAAAGCATTTCAGGGAGAGTGTATTGCTCGTATGAAATAAGTACAGCTGATGCACAAAATGGCTTGAGGCTTACTGTGATGATCCTTAAGCAATTGCACGGAAAATGCGTGGTTATTAGTTACGAATTCCCAGGAAAATATGCAGAAGGAACATTATATGAGCAAATTGAGCTCCCGTCCTTGTGTTTTTAGTAGGTACAGTGCCTTCGTATGCTGGCAATCATTTACACGAATTGTCCATTGTAACAGCCCTTTCCAATCGTTGGTGTTTAATTACTTCCATTCCGTCACCACCTATGAACATCAGGGAAAAATATTATTTTTCCGGTGCAGTATTTATTCAACTGCTCATTCTGTGAGGTTTTTACACGGCAACTTATTTTATCATCTGTTTCAAAAACTGATTGTACTTAGTACTGAATGCAACCATTCGCAGAAGAGTCATGGTGAATTGTTTTATTTAATCGTTTCCTTCCTTTGTTTTTTCGAGTCGCAGTGATGGATATCGAGGACATACGTGTTGAGTCCCTTGCCACTGATGCGGATGCTAATGTTCGCTGGAGCTTTACTAAGAGGAAGAAATCCCAAGACACCTTGAATGCCTTTGGTGACAATATCCCTGGTAGCCAAGACTGTTTGCGTCTTTTAATGACTGCACTTTTCAAATCTTGTTTTTCTCTAACTTCCATAAATTCTTTTAATGCTGTCCTATCGAAAAATTTTGCAATTGCAGGTACTCAGCGTATCTTTGTTCAGGTTTGGGGATGCGCTCACAATACCAGTGATGCTGAATACATGGCTGGACTCCTTGCCGCCTATGGCTATAAGGTAATTTTAAGCATTTCCTGTTTTTTTATTACCGGCATGTCAGCTAGTACAAATGAAGCAGTTGATTATGTTCATTTCGGCTTGCTGTAATCAAGAGAACGCCAAGCTTGGCGATCTTTATCGGGGAGATTTCCACTAATGTGGGATTGTTTTACGCATTGTGTCGTATTCCTTTACGGTTTCTGAATTTAGCATATAATTTTTTCCTACTTCTAGTTTGTGTATTGGTCGTGTGGTAGCCATGTTCCCTTTGAATTCCTCGATTATTTGGATGGAAATAGAGTCACTCTGCCAGATAAATATCATTGTCGGTTGTGCAAGCTACTGTGTCCATTAGTGTTGGTTTTGCTTTTTCCCTAAAACAACTTGGAGTTTTAATGTCATTATTCTTGAATGAGAAATCTTTAAAGCGATTTATCTCCCACTGCGTTGATTGCATTTTCAAACAGCACCAAATGGCTTTTAAATTTCACTCCATAATTTATTTAAGCTTTCTGACTTATAGACCATGAGTCATTGTCTTTTGCAAATTGCTTTTCTGTCTTTGGAACTTGTTTAATAATGGTGTATTTGTTCCATGCACTTTTCACTTTCATCGCCCTCAAACTTTGGCATAACGCCTTCATTGTTGGTGCTAAATTTGCTACCTGTCTCCGTTTTCTTCCTATTTAAATGCAGAATTAGGAGTATGTAAATGAAAGCTTAGAAACGTTTTAAGCTTGATGTTATAATTAGCCAATACCAAATCATCAGTTGTGTCGGCTATTTCGTGTTTCTTTCTGAATTATGAATTCTTTTGCAGCGACCAATAAGCAATCCAAATAGATCAGTGAAAGTGGTCAAGTAAACGCGCTTTTTTCCTTACCCTGGTGTCAGTAGCCTCTTTTATCCATTCTTTTACAAAGTTTGTGGTCTGGGCGGACGTGATTTGTTTTTATCATTTTATGTGTTCACAATGGATTGGATATTATTTTTCAAGCTTTAATGTAATCGTGTTTATGTGTCATTACAATGAATCTCTGATTATTTGCGTTCAACTTATTCAATTTCATCTACTTCTATAAATCATATAAGCCGTTTCACGCGATCATATTCCCATTTTGAAGCATTTATTGATATCAATCTTGATATCGAGTCAGATCCTGTAGGAACGGTTGACGCGTCATTTCTCTAGGTCACACTAGGTGGGCGCTGTTGTAGCAGTGATGGCTCCAGTTCGGACGATGATAAGGAGGCGGCAAAGGCGGCAGCCGATTTGTGGTTACTAAACAGCTGTACCGTGAAAGGTCCCGCCGAAGACCATTTTAGGAATACCATTTTCGCAGCCAAAGCTGCCGGCAAGCGCGTTGTTGTTGCTGGTTGCGTGCCCCAAGGTAGCCCCAATGCGGCTTATCTCAAGGTAACTTGCTTACCTCCTCTCAATTTCGTGGCTGTTCATGCCTTAGGTCGAAATCATTCTTAATTTCGCCAAAGCATCTAGGTCGCCTCTGTTACCCTTTTCACCCTTTTGATGTCTCTCTGATCTATCTTTTCACACTGATTTCATCTAGTTTATTTCAAAACAGTGGAGAAAGTTGTTTTTGCTTATTAGTTGTCAAAAACCAGAAGTTTCTCGACGTTACCAACCTCATAAAGTAGGCCCCGATGACACGGCTATCCATTACTTCCTTTGATAAGTCAGTCTGAGCTAAAAAAAAATTTGCGAATCACCGTACTTGTGTAGTTTATGCCGAATGCTGCGGATACCCAGCTGCATTTACAAACACGAGGAAAATGATACCCAAAATTGAATTCGTGAATCTTAAGCTGAATTTTGTCAGCAAGGGCGACTCTGAGTTTTGGATCCAATTGCACCTTGTTGAAAGGCTACTTGAAATCATGTTCGACGCGTGCATCTCTTGGGTACCGGATCAAGGGCTCCACTGTCTTACATGGAAGTACTCTAATATGCATAGTTCTTGCTTCGTCGCTACAAAGGTACAGATTCCCTACGGCATCTATACTTCCGGTTTTATTGAGCTTACGCGGACTTCGACCAAGTCCATCTGTTTCAGACAACTTTAATGCTTCCATCGACTTGCATTTGCGGTTTGACATTCAGGGGCATATTTTGAATGCTTCCCCCACTGCACCTCTGGGACTTGGGTGCATGTGACGGTCACGAACACGTGCACTCGTTCGCGTCCTTTGGTAGTGGTAATACCCTGGTCATAATCTCGTTTTAAACTAATTCAACTACTTTAATCAGGAAACGGGATTGGTGTTACCTTAAAGCAATTGACTCCTTAGTCATAGAAAGGAAACTTGTAAAGTCGAGGGAATTTTCATTAATCGAATAAGAGTCAAGTTTTTGGCGAAGTATTCTGCCTGGTTAATGGCTCTGTTCTTACTTTGCTCGCCCAATAGGCTGTATCCAGTGCATGTTAACATTTTCACCCTCAAACTGGCTCACTGTGGGATCGCAGGGGTCAGACTCTAGCAGCTCTATAGTTGACGCGAACTACGACCACTTTAGTGACGAGCAAAGTTGTCAATTTCTACGGCACATTAGAACAAGAACTTAGAAATTGCTCCCTTTGCTAATAACGTCCAATTACCGTCTGAACCGTTTCGTGTTTGTCATATTACGATGACATTCTTGAATATTTGAGTCAGCACAGAAGTCTGCTCTTTTGATAGTTGTGCATTTGTCCATTCGCACTTCCACGCTGCTCTTTTTTACTGCAATCCGAGTATAGTTGTAGTTATCTTTTGTCCGAAGTGGTAACTTACTCCGTACCAAATCGCAAGCAAAGCCGGTGTTATAATGGAAAAGGGTGTGGGGCATAATTAATGCCTTTGGGTGCTACTTCTCCCCCCTTTTACATCTTATTCCACCCTCGGTGTTTAAAGCAGAAGAAAGTGGTTTTATCCTGTCATCACCGGTTGCATGATTGAGTCGCATTGGGCTTATTAGTCCATTTCTATTACGATAAGCAGGGTGACGTGAGCCTTATATAAAGGAAGAAAATAAGTCTTCAAGCGTAGGTCTCTTGCATTGCTTTGCAGAATGTTAGCGTGGTCGGTGTTCACCAGATCGATCGGGTCGTGGAGGTTGTGGAACAAACTCTGTTGGGTAGGTTCGGCCTTTTTGCAGATAGTTCAACTCAGTATAGGGGAATCTGTTTGCGATAGTGTCAACTTCCAATCCTCGCCGGTCACTGTGTCGGCCTTATGATGTCCCTCTTACGGAGTCCATTTTGAAGTTTAAATAATATGTTGAAACGAAAAGAAATTTAAATTATTCTTAAGGGCTTAAATCCTAAGTAGATGCTGAAATCTGTTTTATGAGCACCTAGTTGGTCGATCATGGAAGCGCATGGGCATGCTATCCTTTCCATCGATTTGGCAGGCAACGTGGTGCGTTTTGTGGAGAAGCGGATGCTTCCAGTCGATACTGTGGAGGCAACTGGACAGAAAGGACTGCGACTCGGTGTAGTACCTCTCTCGTTGCCTAAGATTCGACGTAACCCATTCATTGAGATCCTGGTCATTTCTACAGGCTGCTTGAATGCCTGCACCTACTGCAAAACAAAACACGCCAGAGGCGTGCTCGTCAGCCACACCGTCGATGAGCTTGTTCATCGAGCTATGGAGGCCTTCAATGGTGAGCCAACTGATTCACTTCACGACGACGGCGCCGATAAATCGATTGTTATTGGTGATTGTAGGGAGTTGTTTTTGCCTCCTATCTTAAAGTAACAGCTCGCTTCTAATTTCAGGGCATATTTTTTTCCACTTTGCGATCTCTTATTTCCTGTGCGGGTCAAATGTCTTGTAATTTTTATTACCCTAAACTAATTGATTTGCTGATTTGGCTTGCGACTGCTGTCCCATGTCTCCATTCCAGCATTTCAAATTGGCCTTATTCATCTATAGCATCAGTGAATGTTTTTTCCGTACTAGTTCACTTATCATCTTCTGCTTAATGGGAATTCCAATCGAGCTAATACTGTGCTACTCTTAAACTTTTTTTAGTTATATCGTACTCATGACCGCATTAAAGTATCGCTATCATGGCATTATTTTTCTTTCTTGTGTGGGTGTGTAATCATGCCAACCATTTTCGTAGTATCCTATAAGCTATTCACTGCCTTGCCTAGGACGTCCGTTCCATTCAGGATGACGAGAGGTTTTCCTGATTCCATGTGGACGCAAATGAATGATGCCGTGAAGACTGAGGCGATTTCAGGCTCAGATCTTCCTCCCCTTTGGGCACTAACATCACTAATCCATCGGTGCTTACTGTTAAGTTGGGCATTGTCAATGCTCGGCTCTCATTCAATGATCTGACTTATTTACCGATCTCAGATTATGAGCTTGTTGAAACGAATTTTCTTTTGGTCTTTAATTCGTTGAATTTCCAATTGATATAAATACCCTTGCCAGTGTTTTAACTGACGGTTAGGAATCATTTTATAATTCTTTGGCCTTCGGTTGCTCCCTTTTCTTCATTTCAGAGGGTGTGAAGGAAATCTGGTTGACCTCGGAGGACCTTGGTGCCTATGGGCGAGACCTCAGTCGCCTCGACCATCCTTTGACCACAACACCACCACAAGTGGCTTCCAGGTGGCCCGAACATCTGACCTTGGTCGATCTCCTTTTCGCTCTGGTTCCTGTCGTCCCAGCCGGTTGTATGCTTCGTCTTGGTATGACAAATCCACCCTACATCCTGGACCAACTTGCAGAAGTCGCCGCTGTACTCAGACATCCTCGTGTCTACGCTTTTCTTCATATTCCCGTTCAATCTGGTAAAATCATCTTATTTCTCCTCGATGTTTTTACGTAGCCGACTAGAAGGCTCTGCTCATCGTTTCCTTTTCTAGGTTCTAATGTCGTGCTGAACTCAATGCGACGTGAGTACACAATCGAGGAATTTCGGAAAGTGGTTGATTTTCTCGAAAAGGAGGTTCATTCTGTGTAGGCTTTTTCCTTGCACTATCATTTAGCACAAATATCATCAAAGCACTTTTTACTAGGCATTTTTAAGATTTCATTCGTGTGAGGGCTCCCTTTACTTGGTGCATGTATTTTTAACTCGCCCATTAATGTTTGCACTTTCCTAAAAACAACTTCGTCGAGTGGAATGGTAGTCTTTCTTCTTTGTCATTCATCCAGATCAAAGAATCAAAAGGTTACATCAGTTCGTTGAAAACGGTGGTATTATCTTTGAATAGTTCGTCTTAAGTTGCAGAGGTATTTTTGCATTTCAAAGTTCCATGTGTTTTGTGAGCTATCAAATTTTGCCCTGGTTCATCTTGCCACCGCGATGAATGTCCCACCTTTTGATACAGCTTTGATGCCGATACTCTTCAAGAAAAATATTTGTGGTTAGTTTGAATTCTTGTACTTTCATTTGTATTATCACCTGTTTCTAAATGCTTCTTCAATCGAAGACTGGGTTAATGTGAGAGCAACGCATTTTCACTCTTCCTACAAAAACAGAGACGGCGACAAGATGACATTAGCAACTGACGTGATTTGCGGCTTTCCGACGGAAACAGAACCTGATTTCCAGGCTACATTCCAGCTGATTGAGCAATACAAATTCCCTGTCCTTTTCATCAATCAATTCTTCGCTCGACCCGGGACACCGGCTGCGGCAATGGTGCGGTAGGCTTCAGCTTGGTTTTTCTTCATTGCCCACCCTAGCGGTCAGAGTTGGAAAGTCCCTTTGTTGCTACATTATCCTCGGTCTTCCTCAAAAATCTGCTTGTAGCTTAGCGTTAAGCAAAATTTACTGCTTTCGTCACTCATCAAGCAGTACAACTTTTATTGTTCGATATGATATAGCTTGCGCTGACGTTTTAATTTTAGAGAGCAATTTTCAATTTAGACACAAAATTTTAACCCACCACAAGTCGCGATTCCCTTTGCACACAATTCTGGAGCTGACCTCCATCGGTGACGAATGTCAGTGAATTACTGATTTCGCAAATAGTCACTTGGTCGAACCCCACGGAATGTAGGAATGTATTTAAAGTAGGAACTGATGAGCAAACGTTTGATCACTCACTTATAGGTCATGCTGGGGCTGAAGCAATGGATGATGATAGCACAAGGTTAGAGGCTGCTTGGCCTAAATTAACGTGGTTTGCACAAGGCTGCATTCATCCTCAAAGCAAACCAAATTGTCGGGAGGGGGGAGAACATCTTTAGTGATCCTTAACATTATATATGTATTCGTTGGTAGACCGCAAACCCTTCACTTTCTTCATATTTTTCCCATCTTAGCAATGCATCGGCAGCAGCAGTGAAGAAACGCACACGCAAGCTTCACGATCTTTTCCAGTCGTATAGGCCATTCGCAGATAGGGTGGGCCGTCGTTACCGTGTCCTCATTACTGAGAGCAGCACAGATGGCAAATATTGGGTCGGTCACACCAAAGCCTATGAGCAGGCGAGTCACCGCTTTTAATTTTTCGCGTTCTCCGAAGTGTTCACATTGAATGAGGACTTGGACTCTCATCGTCTTGCTCCTCACCCTACCTTCCCAACCTCGTAGCTGATTAAATAAGGGTAACGCGCCTGTTTAACCGTCCCAGCTAAGAAAAATCCTCCTGTCAAATTGGTGTGGAATTACGGTTCACCATGCCGTTTCTATTGATGTCGTCTGACGCATGAAATTCATTTATGTTCTACCTATAAGTATTTGAAGGATGACGTTCCATCAAGATTCCTTTCTTTGGTATCTGGTCTAAGTAGTTGCTTGGTTCCAACTTTGCTTCATACTTCTATCAATGATACAATCCCTCTTTCTATTCATCATTCTCAATTGTAATTTTCATCTTAACCTAATTGACTACGAAAAGTAGTTTAATTATTAGCAATTAAAAGAAAGAACTTTACGGGAGGCTTTATTTCATTTTTTCGACCTGCAGTGCATAGGAAAATGGACCCTTTTGTGGTCACACTTTGGATTCATCTCCGAAAGCTCTGGAGTTAAGCAATGCCATACCGAAGTGCACTTATGCTCATTCGAAGCCCAAGTTCAGTTTCTGTAATTAAGCGTAGTCGAAATCATCGCTGCACAGGTCCATGCTCAGGCGGTCTCAGCACTGGCTAGCTGATACCTATGTAGTGGTTGTGCTTCTCTAGCTTACCCATTGTGTCAGCAATGAAGATGTCTCCGTAACTCGCCCACAAAAACATCAAATTATGGCAATTGGTATTGTTGGTGACAACATACATGAGCTTGATCTTGTTTCTCTTAGCCATGTATCGACGACTTTGGATTAGATAATCAAGCTTCAGTAGCCAAGATCAACTAATATTTCTTGCTTAATTACTTCCTTTTTGCCTTTATTAGGCTCTTCCGTTGAAGGTGTGCTTTCTCAAAATACTCATTTGCATTTCCCCTTTTTTACCTTGCATTAACCTCAGTCGGCCGGGCTTTTGGCAAATTTATGCTTGGTAACCCGTAATGTGGCAAATTCACTTGCCACCCATCTGAGGAGCCGTGAATCTGTCACCTGCCCAATAATTCGAGAATGATACAAGTAAACAAATTTTTTGGGTATTGGCTTGGTGTCGGTCATTTTTTGCGAGAGGAAAGTCGTATCTCCTTCCTCTTCTTTACTGTTCAGATGCCACTGCACCACGTAAGACTTATCATTCTCAACTCCTTGTAATGACGTGGTGACAGACCTTCAGATTTCTGTCGTTCTCTCAAATTTGTTATTACTCCAGCTTTACAATCAACTATTTCTACCTCTCCTTTTGCCTCCAGATTCTTTTGCCAAAAGAACCAGAATTGCAGGGCCATATTGTACTAGCGGAGGTGACGGAGTGTAATAAATTCTACATGCGTGGTGTAATTGTCGATCAGGGTCCGTTCTTCTCCCTCTCCATGGAGTCGGAGGGGAGTGAACCCCTCCAACTTCGCCTTTCTTCATCTTTTCCCAGTAGATGTGATGTTCTCTCCTTGCAATCGAACAGTTTCATCACCTCCATGTCGAGGACTTGGTTGCGATTTTTGCCGTCCAATGTGGTGAGTTTGGTTTATGTTATCCCTTAATTTGATGGGTTCCAGATTTTGACTGAAGGTGTGTATGATTAAAGTTTGAGTCAATTAATTTTGCACTCGGCGACTTTATTTTGCTTTCCTTTCTTGCAAAAGTTATAAATGTAGGATCAAATCGCCACAAAATGATGGGGAGATCAGTTCTTGATAGAAATTAAGATACGTATGCTCCTTTGCCTCTGTTGCCTCGAAGGCTTGATGGCGGTGCAAATAGTTTGCCTGGCGTCGAAAAGTGGCATGCATTAAGCGCGCCAATAGAGAATTCATGGGAAAAAAATTCAATTATTACGAATCGGATGCATTTAAGAAGAATAGCCTGTCTTCAATAAATATAGTCGGATTCAAAGCTGTTATTACCTGGGAGCTCATTCGGACTTCCGATGGGTCGTACTTAAACTAGATTTCTGAAAGAAAGGGCCTTTATTTGTTTGCCAACTTGACACGCGCTCACGAAATGGTCAGATGAGGAGTACCTTAAGTGAAGTATTTAAGGAATTACCCACTGAATTATTCTCCACCCTTCCACCTTTGTATCTAACTCAGGCGACCAAAGTGGTCAAAACAACTTATCCTACGAGTGGAGAATACGAGGTACTCATAACTAATGCGCTGGCTTGTGGGCACTACAAATAAGACAAAAACCTCAGAATCCACTCCTTCCCTTTACGAGTGTGATTTTAATTTGTTATTGAGTTATATTTATCAGCATCTACTTTTTTAGGTATCCGTTGCAATTTTCCTGCTTATAGTCACATGGATTATGTCAAAACTGCTCAACATTCAATGAAACTTTTCCTCTCAACCAATTTCCGTGTATCGAAGGTGATAACTCATTGCAGTCATTTGTCTTTCTTTTTTACGGGGAAGTGAAACCTGAAATTGTTTGGCCTTTATGACTGCATTTGTCAAACCTGGGGCCTTGGAAACGTTGTTCTTTGGAGGTGTCTGGAGAAGTAACCGTAATTGGAGCGGCACGTTCACGTTACAGTGTTGACTTATCTACGTGGGCTCATCAGTCTTAAAAATACTGCATTCTCACTTGACCATGCGGTTCCCTCGCCGCGTTTTTGCTCTTTAACTTTCCGGTTTTGGAGAGCCCTCTACAATGTTGGGGATGCTTCTGTTTTGAAGAGGACCCAGATCGCCGCATAGGCACGCAAACGCGTGAGTTTCTCCCAAATGCAGGGAAAACGTATTCATGCTTTAGATTAGCTCTGTAACGGTGTATAGGTGTGAGTTAGGTCGAGAGCCTCAGCTTCACCATGATGGCGGGCCAAATAATTTTAAGATGTGGTTTCTGTCATCGCTCTTGAGGCGTTTACTGTAACGTCCCAGGACTGCCTCGTGACAGCGGAGGGTGGTATTCGGCAGAATTGACATTTGTAGCAGGGATCTAGGGTTACTGACATGGCCAATCTAGTGACAGCAACCGGAACGGAAAGTCAATCGTGTCGTGGGGAGCGTGGCATGGATCCTCCTCTCAAGAGCTGCCTCGAGTGCTTCCTTTGGAGAGACTCGCGTCAACGATCACGACAGGCAGCGCTGGTTCCACGCAAGCCAGTCGTTCTAGTTGCTAAAGTCGTGCGCAGTTGGGGTGGTACTCGATTGCAACGCTACTCGTAAGGTTAAAGAAGTGGATTTAAGAGGGGGGGGAGTACGCGCCATCAACTACCCCATGGTAGGAGTCTGAAAACCGTCAAAAAATTTGTAAACGGGGGTTGTTGCGTATCGCTTTCTGCTGCTTAATGTCCCTTTGTTCGCATTTTGGAGATGTCCAGTCATACCTACCTGGGTTTTACGCATCTACTAGGTAAGATGATGCCACTGATTTCATTCACCTTCAAGTGATCCAGGGGAAATGTCACTTCCATCTTAAATAACGGTCTAGCAAAACACGTCCGGAATGAGTGGTAGGGGTGGCTATCATTTCCACCGCAATACTTTGATGGTTTTTGAGCGCTGATTGGCTTTCGGTCAATCAGATGACCATATTAACCTAGCCAATTGTGCTTATCACGAGGGCATGACAGAAGTTGCATTTATCGCTGCCCCATGTTAGACCCTATTCCGTCTTCAAGGCAGATTCAGGACGCAACAGTAAGTGGCAGAAATCAGGGCCGAGGTCGTTAAAGAGGAGCTGGCTCTCCGCAGCCACTGATTAAGAAGGGAGACAAACTCATTCCATCGAAATCAGTGGTTCCAATGACTTGCACAAAACCTAGGCCATGCAACCAAGGAAGTGCATTGCACGTACATTTGTACCACCGAAAAGAATTGTTTCAAAGTGAAAATAAAAAAGATTTGCTGCTCATTTTTTAACCCTTCGCCCAATGGCATAAGCACAGTTTGTCTAGATCATAGCTTTAGTGCCTGCTTTCTGTAAAGAATAATTGGGTAGAAATGAATTCATAACCATAATTATGAAAAACCTTCAAATTACAGAGCATTACACCGGTATGGCGACGCGCCATTTTAGTTGTCATAGCTAATTAGCCATTGGTGGGGAGGGTCAATGAGGTAGTTGCCCATTTCAAGTACGAAAATGATTGTCAACCTTTATTGTTTCGTTGCCATTTGCACATTCTGTGTCTGCGTCACAGCTTTACGTACGAATAACACTTTTCCATCTATTCATACATGTAGAAATTGGCATTATGGATACCGTTACAAATTTTTCCATAAATAACTATCCATCTTTGCTCTCAAGAAACGAAACCCATGTGTGGGAATTTAAGACAGCAGACAGGGGTCGGATTGTCATTAGAAAGCGTTATATTCTACTTCTTCCCGGTGACGAGTTAACAATATTTGACGATTTCGCTGATTCAAGGACGGAACTAGGTACCTATCCATTTTACATTTTATAATTCAATATTGTGATGCTAGTCTTGTTATTGGCGCTTAAAATAGTGCCTTATCTATCAAATGGAAACAAGTTGGATGATTTGTATACGGCATATATTCCTAATTCAAATATGAGTGTTTGTGATTTTCCTTTCAGCTAAGTATTCAGTGTGGAACTCCTCTGCAAGTAAAGTAGTCTCTTCAGGCGATTCTGTTGCTCTAGAACTGGTCAACAACGCTAACTTATCTGCTTCGGCGCCGGATAATGCGAGTCATGCATTCGTGTGTCTTTTACTCTGTTACCACATTTTCTTATTTGTGGCTTCGTAGCAATACTGTACCACTTCCTTTTCAGGCTTTTAATTTTACTTTGGAAGTGGCAGGTTTCTGTTCGCCCAATAACACAGATCGCGTATCCTGTGAATATCCTCAAGAACAGCGGTGTTATTCGATGACGGAAGATCGGTGTGACGGTTTCTGGGACTGTCCTTTTAACGGCCACGACGAGGCCGGCTGTTTATGCTCCTCTGCCGCCGAATTCGCCTGTGCAGATTATCCCGTCTCCTCCTCCTGCTACAGTTTGGCTCAGCGATGTGATGGCGTTTACCACTGTACTGACAAATCCGATGAGGCGAGCGCCGTTATAGTGGAATTGTGAATGGTTGAACCCATCTGTTGATAGCTTGTGCCTCCCTTTTAGGTCCACCGCTTAGAAGAAGCCCACTCATTTTTTGAACTAATCATCCTACTAATGAACCCTTATTGATTAAGTTAGGAAGTGTGGAAGCTTTCTGTTCCGTTTTGGGTATGAAATATTTCACCATTAACGCGCGAATGTGTGACTTAAATTACAGTCTCATAATTCACTAATATCAGTACCGCTCCAATGCAGTTTTGGGAATTTGTTTCGGTAGCACTGTATCTCCTTCAAGTTCCTTTCGTCTAGAACTTATGATTTCATTGGTGATCTTAATTAAACCCCGGGGAAAAGGTCTCGGTCTATGTGCTTTGTACTGACATTTACCGCCCAAACTTGAGTTTCTTATATTTTATATCCCAAACTTCCCTTTTGTTGACAGAATTCGGGATACTGATGAAAAGGTCTTGCAACGGGCCATAAGCACTCGCTTATCTTTTTTGTACTTGGCTTCTCGGGAAGACGCTAATGGAAGTAAAATGAATGAACTGGCTCTATGTTTTGCGTTAATAATTGGTTGTGATCTGGTTATAGGTTAATTGATTAAATGCACATTTTTGAGAGTTCAAAACGAAAGGTTTTGCTAACAACCAAATCTTCTAGCTTCTGCCTTGCAGTGTCAGACTCGTTATTGGTGTTTATAAAGTCCGCTTTTTATTTCATTCTGCTTAATTTTTTAAAAATATGTTTGAATGACCTTAGAGACTGCCATAGAGCTTTAAGGAGATCGGGTATAGTTCGAGTGGTGTTTGCCTTAAGCATTTGCCGTTAGAATGACGGAATTATCGTTTGCTTCGAGGGAATGAGGTGTCTTTAGATTTATGATAATCGACAAAATCAAAAATTTCAGTTTCTATCATAGTACTCATCCTATCCCATCGACCAGGGGGTGGTGACGTGTTTGCATCTCTGTTTCCACACGGCAATCACATTCCCTTTTGACTCTTCAACTCATCTAGCTAAAACAGCTCATTCTCGCTCCCTGCAGATGGATTGTTCGGAAAGTCAATGTTCTTTGGAGGCGCTGCGTTTTCTCTGCGTGCCGCTCAATAGCAGTTCTAGGTTGACGGGTGCGTGTATCCCTCTAGAACGCATTTGCGACGACCACTTGGACTGCGCCAACGGAGCTGATGAGGCCTTGCACCTCTGCCGCAGCTCCGCTCCCGTCAATTCCTCCTCTGCCATTGCCTCTATCGCACAGCTCTTTGCTGCCCAGGTGGCTCACGAGGCAATTAAGGAGGCAGCAGCTGCGGCGCTGTCGCGGGTAGATTCACGGCTGCGTACCCTTCTCACCTATGTATTATCTGCTCTTTTCGGCCCTCTCCTCATCGTTCTTACTGTTGGACTCATGTGCCGCTCCGGCGCTGCCTCTGTTGCTGCTGGCCGACGATCAGCTGAGGAGGCTCGACGTGCTAGACAGCGTATGCTCCCCCAATTTTACAGAGCAGGTAAATGGTCATCATCTGCTTTTGATACCTTTTTTTTCACAGAGGCGCGCTTCAACTCTCCCATTCAACGCCTCATTCGCGACGAGATCCGTCGTCGTCCTCCCCCTCCGACGTACGAAGAGGCGTTGAATAATAGCCTTTTTGAGGAACCCATTCTTGAGGGTGTGGTGCCGCCACCCCCACCTGAACCTCTTCCAGGTGCACTCTCACAGGACCGCATCGCTGCTGTGCGCGAACTCTCCATGAAGCCTGCTCCCACACGAATCGACGTGGCAATCTCCTGTGATCTCCTCAGTGGAGCTATCACCCCAATTTCTGCCCATAATCACCATTACCGCTGTCGACGCCGTCAGCCCCTCCTGACGTCATCTTCGCCTCATGCCCAACCGATATCCACGTTGAATGCAACGCCTGCTGCGATGGAAGAGCGTGAAGTTGAGGGTATACCGCAGTCATTTGTAGGAGCTGGTCCTGGGCAGGGTCTTCTCGGACGCTGGTTCATGTCTACTTTGGGGAGTTGGAGACGTGCTGGCAATGATGTTGGTGACGATGATGGTATTTCAAGAAGGGACTACGAACAACCTGAAATTTCTGAGGCAACTGTGGTCTCGTCCATGCAAGAAGAGGTAGAAGACGAGTACGTCTCTATTGCGTCACGGCGCGAGTCTGTCGAAGGAGACGAGGAAGGGGTGGATGAAGGTGTCGCTGGTAATTCTCAGTATGATTAATCTGCTTCCTCGCCACTTACTTGGTATTTAGTTGAAGCACGGAGTGGAGTCCATTTGATGCGATTTGTTTGGTTGCTCGTTGTCGTTCTTGGTAGATCTCTGCAACTGATGTCAACTGTGTGGAATGGGGTCGGCTACTTTAATATTCTTTTTGGCTATTCTCACGAAACTCTACTGTTATTGGTATCGGCAAAGCTAGATGATATAAACGAAGCAATCATTCCTCTATAAAATCATCAGGAACTTGATTAAAGTGGTTACTGAGTCTTGCTTCGAGAGGCGTTAGTAACACGCATTGGGTTCGCACAATCAGTGGTTTAGATCCTTAAACTTGGATTTTCATATCAATAAATTAAAATGCTTACGAAATGTCATTTTACAGACACTAGTAGCGGTAATTAATCTTTTTAGTTTATGCTCTACTACCTCGTGGATTTATACTACATGCTAGGAAAAGCATTCGAGTATCACATACGTAGTCACCCACTTGTTACTAATAGTTCAGTTGGGTTACTGCTAAGCTCACCCATTTCATTTCCGCATCTAGGAGGCGTCCCCGTGGAAGAGGAAATGTTGTTAGTGAATACAACAACAGCAGTGGCTGGGGTAGAGTCAGAAGGTACCGGGGGCCGAGCTAGTGGCGGTGACGAGGATGACCATTTTCCGAGTCTCCGAACAATTTTTCTCGTTGGAACCCACTCGAACGGTGCTTCCGTGGAAAATTTATGATCTCCTCTTTCCTTTACAGTGTCTTTCATATCTTTCTCACTTACACTAATCATTGTCATGTTTTTGTAATATACATTTAGGCCTGATAGAAACATCGCCTTTCTCATTGCATTGCTTTTTCTAAATTTTTCACTTAGTCGTCGGTGGTTCCCTGTCGAGGCACACTTTCCTGTTTTAAAACCATTTATTATTTCATTGCCCAGAGTCTCGTGGAATTCTACCGGAAATGTCCTGTGAAGGTTGTGTTGATTTCATGGAAGCGTACTCCTAATTTCCATTTGTAGCGATTGGAAGGAGGGGCGAGTAGTGATTGTCGACTGCAACGGTATCAGGCGCTAATGAAGCGCCACTTCTTGGGCATTGTTACATGGGGTATATCAATGATTCATTGAAACCTCTCAAGCATTACTTATTCAGATGTCATTAAATAGTTGTCCAATGAATTGAGACGACTGATTTCGTTGGCTTCTTCGTTGGGAGCGAACTGGAGGAGGGAGTGTAAATGGGTTTTATCTGCACAGACGCCATATTTTTATGAGAATGTCTGCACTACATGATGACTCGTGTATGTTTAAACGTGCATCTGGTTACAAATGCTCTAGCTCACTCGGACTGTGGCATGCTCCGCTTATCACCTATAACCTAACTGTTCTTTGCTCGGTATTATAAAATGACACGTTTTTAAACGAACGACCACAAACCCCATTATGCGACGGACGTTACATAACCTCAAGGTAAAAGTGTCCTCTGAAGTGACATCTTGACCACCTTACCCACTCTTGATATTGGTAGAATTAATGTGCGCTGTTTAAGGACCAGCATGTACTTTGAATGACGGCATCGAACTCCAGTTCTTTTTCCGGTTTCATACCCAGCGTTGAAGAACATCCTAGGATTCTATATGCCCTACCCTGGACTCCAGCTCACCACAATTCGCGACACCGAGTTGGAATAATGCTGCACTACCAGACCAGGTACAACAAGCTTTTGCCATAGCTCTTCCATCTCTGGTGGTGAGGTGCGTGCTAAGAGCCCCAGACCTTGGTGAAACTGGCTTTTCGCGACATCCTTTCAACTATCCCGTCCAGACACAGAGTTTGGCCTTGCGTTATGGTTGGGTACTAACTCTTTCAGGGGATTAGTGAAGTTCGCGACGAAGTTGTAGAAGTTTCGCCAACCATAACAACCAAATCGGGCACCTCCGCTCCGATGTCCTTCCTGTTACATCTCAAGTTTAGGTGAATTCCCCGTTTCTCTGTCATCTTCGGGTGTCCAGTCGTCATTGCGAGCCCCAAAAAATGGAAGAACGTCCATGCACATCCCTCTTGGCTATTGGTACAGCCAGATCAGCAGCAAACCTTAAAGCCTTTCCGGCCCTTTGTCCCTTTGCATTCGGCACGAGCTTGGAATCCGAATTCATTTTCCGTGGAGTACTGAAACCCTTCAGAATTTTGTTGAAGGCACCTTTTTCCTCACAAAGGCAGTGAAGATGCGATTGTTTCTTATGTCCCAAATGATGACGTCGGCAACCTAGCCGAATTCTACATGCATAATTCTCGTGTTAACGATAGCGCGGGAAAAGAATTTCTTAAATTGCAGATTCATTACGAGAATGCATTCTATCGGCAAGGTGTCAAGCTACGAACAAACATCGTCAAGCAGCTGTACTGTAGACGCCAGCAAATTCAGGCTTATCGGGCAGGCACCCAGATGCATACCATCTTCTCGACTATCAATCGTCAAGTCAACAAAGTTATTTGAAACGGGGTTTAAAGCCGTTAAATTTAACGCGGCCCTTTCTCCTAGCTCTAGTATAGAAGAACGACGGATTTTAAACTGTTTCTGTATCCATTGCTTATTGTCGGGATATTGGCAAGCAGGAGCGGCACCAACGGATGGAAGGAAGGCGAGTTTTTGGTTTTCGAACGGGATTTGTAGGTTTTGGGCAATGCCTTTTGACCGAACAAAACAGTGGGCGCCTTCCAACGCCTCATGCAAACCAGACCATCGGTTACTTTTCGAATTCTACACATTGATGATATTTTCTACACTTTAAGTGGAAAACGCCTCGCTCTTAGCGTCATGTTGGGGCAAGCGTTGGGCCTTTCACTACACTCGTGCCCGACACTGAACCTGGGAACCCCCGATTGTTCGCAGCTTTCTCTCAACTTCATGGGACTCGCATCTTCGGCAGTTACCGAAGATTGTCCAAAGCAAGTAAGGTCTTGATTATCACCAACTAATTATACAGAGATCTGTGGTTTCTTAGGTCGAGCGCGTTACGACAGGTGCTTTGTTACGATTACGAATCAGTTGCATAAAATAAATAAAATCTTGTGGGAGAAGATTAAGCTTCTAGAAGACTAAATTGAATGCAATTTCCTGTTCTAGTTCCAGTAGCTTTGGGCGGTGTACTCAAAGTTACTAGGCGAGAGAACAAGTCATCGTCTACCCGAGCAGCAGACACAGCTAGAAATGAGGCAGAAGTGAAATCCAGTGCAGCCTCTCCACCATCCTTACAATATTTGTGCAACTTAGTCGTTACTTTTCAGCTCATCGAGTTTTCAGGCCAGAGTGGCTACTAGCTTCATAAGACCTCTGCTGAATGCGAGTAAAGGGGACCAATTCACACACTTTGTGATAGACCACTTCACCAAATTGGCTGATAAAATAGAATGAAAAAACAAGACGCTAAAAACACCGATCCAACATATAGAAGCCGAAGTGTAATGGATTCCAACTCCTGACTAAACCATGCACACCTTTGAAATTCATAAGGTACGCTCAGCACCTTGACGTGTGCAGGATAATGGACAGGTTAGGAGAACGGATTGTACACTGATTAAACTAACGAGGGCGTCTGTTAACTGTCCGCAACCGGAGGTCTGACAGTTAAGTTTCGGACATTCCATTTCCGAAGAGGCAACACTTCGACAAATTTTCTCACAATGCACGAGGGTTACAGCCCACAATGACTCAATCTAAGCAAAGTGCTTAAACAAGGATGACTTGGTGTTTTCACATATGACAGAAGGAATTCTGGAGCTTAACGGACCGTTTATGTGTAAGTTGGAGGTGCATTTGGAGTAATGCAAGTCATCTCACTAACGAAAACGCCTCGTCTCCAATGCACACCTTCGTACTCAACGAAGCATTGTCACCATATAGGGCTGCGTCTAAGTAAAGGTGCTGCCGGTTGGATGCAAAGGTGAAGATTACGAAACAGGGAAGACAAATCGAAATGTCCCTACAGTTAAACACCCATAAGAGAAGACCTAAGGACAGTAGTCAAAAGAGTAACGGAGATGTGTAAGAGAGGCATGTTTAACTGCACCTTTAGGTGGAAGGCAGTCAGTAAACACAAAATTTGTGACCAATAGAACGTCAAGGAAGGGAGATCATATCCTTAAATTACACTGTCTAAAAAGTTTGACTGACGTCTCCTTAAAACGCGGCCTTCTTTAACACGTTTACGCACTCCAAAGGTAAGAGATTAATCGCTGAATGTGAGAAATACCGAGTCTATTGTACACAGCAAAAGCGCATCCGCCCAAAATGCTCTAATGCTTGTCGACTCTCACTCAGGCTTTATCGTGTAAATGAGATCAAATGAAGCGAACTTAAGAAGCGGTCATTTAAAGCTAATGACAGAAAGCTGGTTAAAGCGCAACGGCAGATCGAAGGATGGAGGATTGTGAGGGACTCAACGAAAATTAGGCGAAATGTTTGTGTTTCACTGTTCAAAAGCAGTTGATACGGCTGACGCGTAAAACATTTTGACCTTTTGACGTAAGGCTTGGTTACAACGCCAATTATTGCTCCATTAAACAGAGCGTCAGTGGGTCGTCTTACGGTGAACTTCTATTACAGTCTTTGCTGATGTGGGATGAAGGGTGTGAGCATTCCTTGGTTCAGTGTTTCCAGCAACGCAAAGACGAGCGTCACCAGGCATGGTATCGAAGTGCTCTGGTCCTTAACTGTTGGTTGCTTACACGTCAGTTAGAACCCCATCATTGTACTCGCTACAAGTGACCCTAGCCTCCTGGCCATGCACATCGTCCTAGTACCTCCATGTTCTCCAACCACTATGGCTTCCTTCGCTCTAGAGGAAGTCTCCACACACTGCATTGGTGGCAATGGAACATTCAGCCGATCACCACCATTGGGCGGCAGACCCTGTGTGACCGGCGGAGTGCGTGCGCTGCTGGCGGGGGAGTCGTCGGCCACCTCTGAGGGAAGGGTTGAAAATGGCGTCTACCTGTGAAATCCACCCCTATGCCGTGCTCTACATAGAATCGATTGACAACTGAATTGCCACTGGCTGCGGACCATCTGCAAACATTCATTACGGAGCACCTCCTTACCAGATAGGTAGAGCGCAGACAAACGCAGTCGGGTAGTGCAAAAATGCGAACAAAGTGATAGGGAGGGGTGGACGCGAAACCGCACCTCTGTGCAGCTACTTTCAATCTTATTCTTCGTCATTTCACTCTGCTGCTTTGGGTCGATATTTCCATGTCTAGCTACGGGTACGTGTGGCGGCTGGCACATCCCCTCTTTCTCGAGGCCAGGTCTCACATAGCACGGGATTCTAGACCCAGTAGAATTGCTAATGTGAGTCGGTGGCGCCATGACCAAATACTTCTGTAGTTGAATGAAAATTCGGTGACTGCCATGTGTGCCGCCTGGGTGTTATGTCTTGTGGCACCGACCGCGTTGCGGTAGATGATGCGGAAGTTTGGTCGAGGGGAGTTCAGTCGACTAGTTGTGGTATATTTGCTGTGCTTAGGCGATATTTTAGGCTATTAACACAGTCCGGAGGCCAGCCCACGCGACATTAGCAACGTGGCCAAGCAAGTGTCCTGCCACCAAAACTAGGCGTCCAGAAAACCAACGATTGCGTTTCCCTTCTCTCTTCCTTGCTGAAACTCACCATAGTCAGCATCCCGTGTCGGCAATCGCAACGCTCGAGAACCAACCGTGCTTGTCAACAAACTTTTTTTACGACTGAGGGGCCACTTACCGTCGGCGCTATCGTTCCTCTTGGCAATTTCGTTGGATCAGGGTTTCGCCCGGTCTGTGCACTGACAATCATGCACATCTACATCCAAACGTTAAACACCGGTCTCAAAGCGGATTTAAGAAAGAGAGTAAGAGATTCGAACCAAATGCAAAGATAGCGTTTAGCGCATTTTGATGCCAGAATAGAAGTGCTTTGAGCCTAAATTTGCATAACGGGACTTGCTTTCGGGAAAAGGAATGCACTGCAACCTTTTAATTCTCCCCAGCTGCGTTTGCAGGCCTTCCGGCCATGTCAGCAGTCTCTTTCCTCCATAACATGAATGCATATATTCTTCTCGATACCTAGACTTCCTTGGTTTTCTAGGAATGCTCGAGACGCTACAATGTTTTTTATACGGTTCACAGTGCATCTAAATTACAGCACATGGACTTCCATATCGTCGCCTTTGGTTATGCTCGGGACGCTACATGTCTCAAGCGTTCCAAAATTGCATATTTATGAAGTAGGTTGGAAGCGAATCCTTGTCAGCGGTCTTACTGTTTGATGCGCACCTAATGGAAATTTTTTACGTAAGGAAGATGTTACCGTCCTTGTCCACAACCTTGGTAAAAAATGTCGATAGACTAGTTTAGAGTCCTGAATCACAACATTTATAAAAAGTTTTTCATCCTACTTTTTAAAACATTTTTGGATCCATGTTGAGTGAACTCGACCTTTGAGGTAGATATAAAAGATGGATTTTTGGACTTACATGCTGAGATTGCTTTTTAGCGATTAAATAAAGGTGCACTTTACAAACAGGTTTGGTTAAGTTGCATAAATAGGTAACGAAAACCAAATATCGCCAGAATATTTGTATGTTCCATGGAAGGAGCAAATGTGTGCGTTGGCACGCTCGGGAGCCATTCAACGCGGCTAAGTAAGTACGGCCACCTAAGTGGCCTAAATCTCTTCAGTGGTCAAAACCGGCAAAGCATTACACAGCATTATACAATGTAATGGCACGATACTCGGACTGAAAGAATATCATAAAGCACTGTTTCTTTGGTCTGATGGATGGCTTTCAGCCATTGAAGTGGTCATATTGACCTGATCGCATGGGCTGCCGTTCGGATAATGACAGCAGTCAAAATCTCCATCTAATTAAACGATTGTGCAACATTTTGCCTAATTCGTCATCAATGGAAATCAAAGGATGCTGCAATGTTTAATGAAAGATGAGATCTAGTATGTGGGCATGTCTTGGAGACCAGCTTATCTAGCAACGTAAAAATGGCTGTCTGTCACGGAATAAAAAACAACTACAGAAAAATCATTTAAGTGGATTTTTTCGCTTTGTTCTCTCTAAAAATTTGGTTTGAATCTGTATTTATTCCAGAAATTTATTTGACACTCTTAGCCATGTTATGGCTTTTTATTCACAACAAACAAATAGCAGTAAAATTGTTTTTTTTAGTCGTAGCAAAGAATATGCTTTTTGTTGCATTTTTTCGCAAATTATTTTGAAATTTGTTTTAGTTGTTCATCGCTCTTGCTTGTTCGTTCGTCTTTCGTGGGTGTCGCTGCTTTCCAAGATTGCTAAATTCAAGAGTCAATTTGTGGTTCGCTAGGTGAGCTTTACTTACACTAGATCTTTGACGCTTGGATAGATTAATGTGCTGTTGTCGGAGCATACTGAAATCTCTACTTTTAATTTTTAGCCTATCTTAGTAATTCATACATTTGCACCTGTAGATATATCCTAATTATATTGCTAGTAAATCGACAATTTTGATTTAAGATGTCACATTTTTCCTATGTTGTCTTCCTTTGCCTAAAAATAGACCACCATACTGTTATGCTTCCATTGTTTATTAATGAAATAATCGATCACTGCATGGCTATTTGGACTTGTTCTGCGTTGCTTTTGCCTATTCTACTATTTTTTTTATTCACTGTTTCTGTGTCTTTGCTACCTTTTGCGTTCAAAAATACAGCATATTGTATTTGCTTTTGCTGGCGCCCATCACCCTTAAAGTTTTCTCATCCAGCAGGTTAGGTGGCACGATTTGAAATTGCCACTCCATGCTGATGGTGTATTTCAGTATTACCTTGCATTAACTTTTGATCTCATATCCACTTCGGCGGTCTTCTTTTAAAAGCCCTTAATGAAATTGCAATGCTTTACATGGTAGTTTTTTGGATGGCATTATTTTATTGCTAATAACTTGGTCGACACTATTTACCTGCTACTAATCCTTTAAGTAATGCTACATTGTAAAACCACCCCTTCTGAAATGTGGATCTGGCTGCAGATTAACAGATTCGCGGAAGTATTAGTATGATGTGTGCAACTTTATGTGGTGTGAATGAAACTCAGTTGATTGTAGGTAGCAGCTTTCAAATGGATTATTCTTTGCACTTTCTACATCTTAGATGCCAGAATCAACCACATCCGGTTCAGGAGGTGTTGGAAGGGAGAAAGGGAAGGTGGAGTTCATCAATCTGGACGAGGACACTGACACCGGTGACTCTGAATTTGAACCTCCTGAAGGAGGTGGAGTTCAGGATGATGATAGCATTGCAGCAGAAGAAGATGTTGCTGACGAGGAGGAGGTCAACGGTTTGATGAGAGTAGGAGCCTATTTTCCATCTCACACCTCCTTTAGCCCGAAAGGTTTTTTACTGTCAAATCAGTAAAAATCTGCCTTAACATATTGTTCCCTTTCTGATGAACTCTTAATTTTAATCCCCAAAACGTCTGCTCCTTAGTTAGATGGATTTTTCTTGCGCCCTCTTTCAATTATTTGAAGTGAACTCCTATTCTGTTTGTTTTAACTTTGTTTTGAATGTAATTTCTACTTAACAGCCAGCTTGGATGATATACTTGCAGTTTTCCATTCTTTATATTTCTAGAATCATGTGTCTTTGTGCACTTGTGTGTTTATCTTTATAGGAGAGCGAGATGTCATTGAGCGAACTGCTTGCCTCATACGGCCTTCCGGCTTCTGCGATTCCCATCGAGACCATCTCGTCAGCGATGAATCCGTCGAGTTCAGGTGAGCGGTCGATCACGCGTAAACGTCGGTACAATGGCAACATAACGCAGACATCCGTTGAGGCATCGGTGACGACTCAGGACAACGGTACTGTCCATCGGGTAAGACTTGCGCGCTTCGTGATCGATACCGGCGAAACCCTTGTAAAGAGTTGCTGCTTCCAATGCGGATGTCGGATAGTTGATGGGCAGAATGAGTGCTTTTTAAGTGTCAAATTTGAATGATACATTTAAATTTATGATTGGATTTGATACATTTTTAATGAACGGATAACTCATCCTACAAAATTTCCGAATGTGTATCCATTGAGCCTGTAAGTGAGGCGAATCAGCGATTCTGTAATGTGGAAGAGATTTACAGCCGTTTGTTAGACTTTCTGTCCAAACGTTTTAGACGTCCCTGCTATGATTTGTGTTGACTTCATCGCTATCATCGAAGTGTCGGTTTGTTTTAGGTGTTTTCAATAAATTGGTTACTGCTAAGAGAGATTTTCTGGCACAGCGATCACAGCTGAAATTTAGAGATTTGTTGAAGTTACTGAATAGATTTTGTGATAAATTTTGAGCTGCATCTCTAAGCGATCTGAGCTACAAATGTGCGATACGGAGACCTTGAATTAGTTGAATTTGTTACTAGTGAATTAAACACCAGCACCAGTTGAAAGCTATGAAAACATATATTTCCATCTAACTGCTCTCTTTCGCCTCTAATGTGCACGTGGTTCCAAATAATTACATTGAAAACAGTAGTGGCACCATTGATGATTAATTTGAAAGCGCTAAGATACATCTTCATTGCAGTTGTTGAATTTCCGAGTGCACAAAAATCATTGCGGTAGCGATAGTAACTGCAAGAATTTGCTCTAGCATCGTATTCTAACTCTGGACATTGACATTGAAACATGGCAATTCATCAATAACTCTCTTGAACGGATATTCCATAACGGATTGAAGTATGGAGCATGAAGCCCTGAAGCATGTACTTTTCAGGATTCCGGTCTTCCTATCTTTTTATTCTTCCCTTTACTACAGGCTGCTGAGGTTAAGGTTGGCAATCTGAAGGCAATCGAAATCGATCTCACTTCGAGTAACGGCGAGGCGGAGGAGGAGGAGCTGGCAGATGACGTAGTAGTAGATGATGAAGTTGACGACGAAGCAGATGTCGATGAAGACGAGGACGACGATGATGAAGAGGAGGAAGTTGGTTCTGATTGCAAAAACCACGCCGTCTCGCTTTGGTGCCAGGCTCTTGCGGGTAATTTTTTATTCTATCCACTTGTGTACATATTTCCCAATGAAAGTGTACCCTTCGTTTTTCCTCGCTTCCTTTCGCCTCACGCAGCTGGTGACTCCCCACCAGCTTATAACTCCGAGGAAGACGAGGACTACTTGCCCAACGTTGAAGGGGAGGGGGATTGGCGCGGTGTGAGTATTTTTTTCTACTTTTCTCCCCTTAAATCATCAGGTTTTTTGAAGCTATTTGATATTTGGGACTGCTACATTAAGCTAACATGTGTCTTGTATTGTGAGACTTCCGAAAGCCTATGCATCTTCGGGTTTCTGTTCAGAAAGTGGTAAACCGTCGTGCACTAAAGTGTAGCGCGTCTGCTTTTTTATCAAATCCTATTGCTAGTGCATTTTAGTACACGAAAGAAGCGTTAACGTGTAACGGAGGGAAGACGGCCGCGCAGCTCATGCACAGGATGTTCAGAGGAGAAGGGATCATTTGCTGATATCGCGGCTTAAAAAGGTGTTTGAAGCGTAATTTGGTCCTCGCGGTTTTCGTGACCATTATCGGGGCTTGTATGATTGGACCTAGAGGTTCGGAATTGATCATTCTGCTGTGGCTAGTATGTTGCTCTTCTGACTTCTATCATAGCTACCGATATAGTGTGTTATCAGAAGGTTACAAGCAGTACTGGTTTCGTTTGAGTCCCAATTCTTTTAGGTTAAGCTAAGTGCTCCAAACGCCTAAGTAACTCTACAAACTGCATTACGTTCGCGGTGAATGTATCGTCGTATAAGCGGCAAAATCTAGTTAGCAGTGGTCTAGTCCGTTAATTTTACTCAAAATCTTATAAAGAAAGGCATAAACGCCATCGAGTACACATTTTGTCATCCTCCATCATCTTCCTCGCACTAGTGTGTGGAAATCCCGCGCGTGCCAGGCACACACTACAACCTTTCTCTATGTAAACAGTTTGAGTTCTTAACAATATCTAGCCATGAATACTAACAGTCAGATGGTTACATGACTGGCATGAGAAATTAGGTGAAGTACAAAAACTTTGGATGTCTGTTCTTAAATTGATGTCGGGATTTCATCGCCAATTAATTGTATGACTAATGGTAAGTTGTGTTTATTATTTGTCCACATTTGTATGCACAAAGGAGATGCATGTGGGGGAGGAGTACCAAGCCAGCGTGCCACCCACACCACTGCCGGCAACTTCGCGGACTGACTCGCACTTGGGTTTGGAGGCGCGAATGCTATGGGAACCAAATCATCTATCGGAAGTGGAAGTGGAGCACTACCAGCAGAACTATTCACGCATTCTTGCACTCGCTGCACCAACTACTCGTGTTCCTGACGACGAAGAGGTGAGCTTTCTTGTCTCGTGTGGAGTTACTGTCAGCTTATTGCCCTTAGTTTCGTCATTTTGGCGATCCATTTTCCACGTCCATAAATGGAATATGAAATGGCTCTAGCTCCTTTCTTGCATCGGAATTTTTTGCCCTTATGGTCCTTGAACCGCCTTTTAAAACCAATCATACAATTTCCCTTTTTTCTGATGAAAATGATTTTTGGAACACACTTGTGAGAGTTTAGCACAAATTTGAACCTTCGTTTCCTTCAACCATAGTTATGGAAGGAGGCGCGCAATCCAACCAAGCTCCTTTGCATTTTAATGCCTTCAAATGGCGCCTGCAGTAATCAGCCCTGGAAACTTTTCAAAGCATACAACCAAAACTCCGCTCTTTCCATCTTAATTCATGAAAACATTTAAATAAATGAAATACCGGGACATGTCGTTCACAACGCAAGGTTGTTGACATTGACTACTAGCAGTATCTCCATGGTTTAAATATAGTACTGAGTTCTTAGACCGCTTTTTGTTGCTTAGGGAATCGGCTTTCTTCTCCTGATCTTTTTACCTTTGGAATACGTCAGAGCGCACCAATTGGTTTCAAAAATGCTCCTCAGGATCATGGCACCTTTTTTGGAAGTTCACTTCACTCAAACTGGGCCTACTTGTTTATTGAATTTATTGCCCGACCCCTCAACAACGTGTCCTTGCCCTATGTACCCAAAACCGTCTTACCCCGCCACAGTGCACTTGAGATGCCTCTTGTTAATGGGATTCAGTGTCAATTCGATTGTTTTGTGATACGTTAATATACACGATTCCGGATTCGCATTTCGTAAAATCTACAATAAATGCCCTTGAGAGTAGAAACTCATTACCAACCCTTTTTGCAATCCTCATGCACTTGCAGTAGTCATAGGTGTTATGTTTAATTCGACTCCATTGTCGCCAGTAGTGGCTGTCGGCGGGTTCCTAGCATTGTAGATGAACTCCTTGTTAGTCTTACGAAAAAGCTAGGGTCATAACGGAATTGGCAAACCCCTCCTGAGTCGATATATCTATCCAGCATTCAATCCTACCAATCCTTACGCCTTACAGGAAAAATGTGGAAATGCTCCTCTAAGCCTACTGCTTTGTCATGGATTTCTCTGACTGCACGAACACTGTTTCTTTCGAATGAGTCGAAAATGGTGAACCTTTGCCTCAGGGTACAATGATTTTTACTCATTCTGAACGCAAATTATTCTGAAAACCAAAGTGGGAATAAGATAAACTGAAGCCAGAATTCCTGAATATTCCAAAAGCCGACTTTCACTGGATCCGTGCGAATAGGAAAGTAGACTGATAACCAGAGTTCAATTCAACTTTGCACCGGAAAAACGCTTTTGTGAATGACAAGCCTGCCTTATTTCTTTTTTTTGTCACACTAAAGGCACTGTTCCTCCTTCTTCGATCTAATTTCGATCCTGATGAGGCGTTGAGTCGTCTCCAAATGAAGCCCGTTCAACCGACCGGTTAGTGATATGGTCAATGTATCCACTAGTCTTGTGTCAACATAGCATACCCAGACCATTTGTTCTTCCTCTTATTACCCTTGGTTGGTGTGATTGCTGCAATCGGTCCCAAAGCGATCTTCGCCAACCGCTAGCCATTTACTCTGCCAAAAGTCTTCCAGGTAGTGAAATTAGAGCCCACACTTCGATCCCTTTCAGCGATAAAAAATTCAGCTACCTAAGACAAACCTTCGATTCTTGATGCTTATCCTTCGGAATCTTCAAAATATGACATGATTTGATTATGATTTTACAATGATTTATTAGGCATTTGTCCCATCCTATCTCGTGACTTAATTGATGTGATATTTTGTCACTTTCAACAAGCTTGTGAATGCCTAATAGTTCGTAGGAAATCTCTCAAGGTGCTTTGAGCTACATTATAGGTTTGAACCAACCTCCTATGCTTCTTAAATCGCTTGTGCATCCTCTACCATAATCTGCCAGTGTGCTTTTGGCCCATATAGATCATTGCAATAGGTGGATTCTACTTTTGCTTAAATATGGGAGCCTGACCTGTTACATTGGCAGAAATCCTTCCTTACCTGGAGACTTGGAGCGAATCAGATTGCACTGCTTTTGAAAAAGGATTCATTGCATTCAATAAGAATTTCTTCCAGATTCAGCAAAGTAAGGTACGTTTCGTTCTTCAAAATACGTCTGCACAGACTTCTGGTGCTGTTGTTTTTACTCCCTTTTTGCGTCTAGTTGCGCCACAAGACGGTAGGAGAACTAGTGCATTTCTATTATCTTTGGAAGAAGACCGCACGTCACGATGAGTTTGTTCGTCTTTATCGACGGGAAAAGAAGAAACCTCTTCATCCTGGCATTACGTAAGTAAACAAATGCAAAAAATTGTCCCAATCCCCCAACGGAATCAAGTGGTGGCGCCATTGAATAGATGACTTCCGATTTTTTTGAAGGAGTTTTATTAATTTCCTAGAAGCGGAAATTGTGGTATCTCAATGCCACTTTTGGCCACTCAACACCCATCAGAATATTGAGCAACGTAGAACCAACCACATTTCATTTAAACGCTTTTTTATGGAGCTATTGCAAATATGTTTGCAGAGACTTCATGGATTGTCTCATGAAGGAACAGTTATCTGCATTGGCGGGTCCATCCGATGAGGCGGGTGATAATGAAATCGACTGTCACAGCCAATCGCAAGCCCAAGTGACTATCCCAAAGGCAGAAATTCCCACTTCGTCAATTCAATCCACCTGTGAGTTTCTATTCTTATCCATAGTGAACCATGGAGTCTGAAATGCCCAACTCCATCAGGTTGTATTTTTGACACCTTTCGGCTCGTGACCCTTCCTGTTTGTTATGGGGACAGTCGCGCAAACACTTCGAAGCTTACCATCCTTCGTATCTGAGACCGTTTCTAATTTGGGGTGCATTTAGGGTAAATTGCGTCGAGAATGAATAGCATGCTTGATGAAGCAAACGACCCCATCTGCTGCACCACTTTATGCTACCATTCCGTCTAAAGTTACTTATGTAGTTACAGTCTCAACGAATGCGATCTGTCACTCAGATCGCGAGGAGACACCCAGCCAGTACGTGTCAGCAGTCAATTGCAGCAGCTCAACCGAAAATTAACTGTGCCTCTGCTGTCTACTCAAGTCGGCCTGTACACATTCACATGCAGCACTGTATCTGTTCGTTTTTTATCAGCAAGACTAGTGTATGTAATGTGTAAAATTTATGAACATTACAACCCACAACTGTAATTCCTTAATAAATTACGCCTCAATTTTCTTCCGAGTGTTTTCTCCTATTTTGAAAAGAGGTGGTTATACGCAGCAAGGCATCATATTCCATAAGTAAAGTTAGCATAAGAGAAGAGGTGCCGTAGCTGACCGCCTAACCACTGTCAGACTCACTGGAATCCCTGTAATGCTCTCTGCCGCCAGTGCGAATCCGAGTGACGCCACTCGACCGATCTACACGGTACTTGTCATCATATTCGCTCGTTTCAGTAGAGGTGATCGCTCCCGCCTTGGCTAACAGCCGTTCCAAATCTACAAAGCCGAAAAACCCGTTGCGATGTGCAACAACTTAAAGGGGGCGAACCAGTATCAAAAACAAACCATTAATGGCACAAGGATGGCCACCAAGGGCTTTACTGCCGACGTACTGCGCTTTTACGTCACCATCACAGTAGACGATAATAGTTGGGAGATTAGCGTCAGGAAAATTAGGAACGCAAAGGGATACCTCTCCACGAAGGAACTTGACAGCCGGGTAACGCATAGCCAATGTTCGCAAGTGCTGGTCCACAATCGCGCACCTCTCACTCCTAATTCGATTAACATAAACAGCATATCGATGCATTTTGAGGTAAAAAAAAGGTCAATGGAGGATAATTACCCCTTTTGGGCGAGGTGTATCACAACATACACGCCATCGCCAGCATTATTTACAGATTGCGTCCAGTTGGACTTCGTAACTTCACCGTATGAGCCAAACTTCGCTTTTCGAACTGCCTCACGCATCTCTTCAAGGCGTTTCTGGCGGTAAGATTCAAGAAATTTCATATCCTCTTCTAAGTTGTCACCACCTCTATCTTCAAGAGATTCTAGTTCCTCCGTTAGCTGGGCATAAGGCATTCCTCGAATAACCTTCTCCCCTGTTTGATTAAAAAAAATTCAGTTAAAGGCGTGCTTTAAAAAAACTTAAGAAGGCAAACTTTACTTTGGTCTTCAAAAGTTGGTGCGAGGGCTGATACTTTCGGTTTTGGAAGGGGAGGAAGGATGCCCTTTTCCCGAAGTATTGCATTGAATTCAGTATCATGGATAGCAAAACGATCCTAAACAACTCGAATAACAAACGATAAATCAGCATAATACCTCCGCATTCATCCCGCCACCTACTTATGCAACTTAGCCAAGCCTGTTTGTAAAGTGCACCTTTATTTAATCGCTAAAAAGCAATCTCAGCATGTAAGTCCAAAAATCCATCTTTTATATTACCTCAAAGGTCGAGTTCACTCAACATGGATCCAAAAATGTTTTAAAAAGTAGGATGAAAAACTTTTTATAAATGTTGTGATTCAGGACTCTAAACTAGTCTATCGACATTTTTTACCAAGGTTGTGGACAAGGACGGTAACATCTTCCTTACGTAAAAAATTTCCATTAGGTGCGCATCAAACAGTAAGACCGCTGACAAGGATTCGCTTCCAACCTACTTCATAAATATGCAATTTTGGAACGCTTGAGACATGTAGCGTCCCGAGCATAACCAAAGGCGACGATATGGAAGTCCATGTGCTGTAATTTAGATGCACTGTGAACCGTATAAAAAACATTGTAGCGTCTCGAGCATTCCTAGAAAACCAAGGAAGTCTAGGTATCGAGAAGAATATATGCATTCATGTTATGGAGGAAAGAGACTGCTGACATGGCCGGAAGGCCTGCAAACGCAGCTGGGGAGAATTAAAAGGTTGCAGTGCATTCCTTTTCCCGAAAGCAAGTCCCGTTATGCAAATTTAGGCTCAAAGCACTTCTATTCTGGCATCAAAATGCGCTAAACGCTATCTTTGCATTTGGTTCGAATCTCTTACTCTCTTTCTTAAATCCGCTTTGAGACCGGTGTTTAACGTTTGGATGTAGATGTGCATGATTGTCAGTGCACAGACCGGGCGAAACCCTGATCCAACGAAATTGCCAAGAGGAACGATAGCGCCGACGGTAAGTGGCCCCTCAGTCGTAAAAAAAGTTTGTTGACAAGCACGGTTGGTTCTCGAGCGTTGCGATTGCCGACACGGGATGCTGACTATGGTGAGTTTCAGCAAGGAAGAGAGAAGGGAAACGCAATCGTTGGTTTTCTGGACGCCTAGTTTTGGTGGCAGGACACTTGCTTGGCCACGTTGCTAATGTCGCGTGGGCTGGCCTCCGGACTGTGTTAATAGCCTAAAATATCGCCTAAGCACAGCAAATATACCACAACTAGTCGACTGAACTCCCCTCGACCAAACTTCCGCATCATCTACCGCAACGCGGTCGGTGCCACAAGACATAACACCCAGGCGGCACACATGGCAGTCACCGAATTTTCATTCAACTACAGAAGTATTTGGTCATGGCGCCACCGACTCACATTAGCAATTCTACTGGGTCTAGAATCCCGTGCTATGTGAGACCTGGCCTCGAGAAAGAGGGGATGTGCCAGCCGCCACACGTACCCGTAGCTAGACATGGAAATATCGACCCAAAGCAGCAGAGTGAAATGACGAAGAATAAGATTGAAAGTAGCTGCACAGAGGTGCGGTTTCGCGTCCACCCCTCCCTATCACTTTGTTCGCATTTTTGCACTACCCGACTGCGTTTGTCTGCGCTCTACCTATCTGGTAAGGAGGTGCTCCGTAATGAATGTTTGCAGATGGTCCGCAGCCAGTGGCAATTCAGTTGTCAATCGATTCTATGTAGAGCACGGCATAGGGGTGGATTTCACAGGTAGACGCCATTTTCAACCCTTCCCTCAGAGGTGGCCGACGACTCCCCCGCCAGCAGCGCACGCACTCCGCCGGTCACACAGGGTCTGCCGCCCAATGGTGGTGATCGGCTGAATGTTCCATTGCCACCAATGCAGTGTGTGGAGACTTCCTCTAGAGCGAAGGAAGCCATAGTGGTTGGAGAACATGGAGGTACTAGGACGATGTGCATGGCCAGGAGGCTGGGTCACTTGTAGCGAGTACAATGATGGGGTTCTAACTGACGTGTAAGCAACCAACAGTTAAGGACCAGAGCACTTCGATACCATGCCTGGTGACGCTCGTCTTTGCGTTGCTGGAAACACTGAACCAAGGAATGCTCACACCCTTCATCCCACATCAGCAAAGACTGTAATAGAAGTTCACCGTAAAACGACCTACTGACGCCTTACTATTCGGCGAAAAATAGGCACCAACCCAACACATTCCAAACACGAAGAATGTTAGAATGGGAAGCCAGAGTGAAGTGAATTAAGTTCGTCAATGAAGTTAATGGAGGATGAAATCCTACCTCAGCAAGACAAGGAGCCTCTCCGGGTAATCACTGCATGTGGGCAATGAAGTGAGTGGCAGAGAAAAAGGCGATACGTTAACCATGAGAAAGAAGTGAGATAATAGGATCGAGGATGAATGATTGTAGGGAGTCCTGGGAAGGGATACACTGTACACCAATGAATTTACAATTCTTCCTTCACAACCTCCTCAGTAGGCTTCGTGATTTTACCCTCTTTTTGAATGAACTTTATGAAAGCCTCCACTGTACGATCCCCACTGTAATCTATAACCTAATAGAGAAAAAAACGATTAAATTTTTGATTCAACGAGCTAAGGAAATAGTAAAGATTTACGCACGTCGTCACTATTTCTCGGAAAGAGCTTAATTGTAGGAAAGCTCCCAATCTTGATATTTTCCAGCTCATTCGTCGTGGCATCCATTTTAGCGATGACGACCTCAGGGATGATCCTTGTAAGCCTCACCAAGTTGATCCCACAGGGGCTTCAGCTGCTTGCAGTGACCACACCACGGCGCATAGAACTCGACAAAGACGGCCTTTGATGGGTCGCGTGCAACCAAGTCGAAGTTTTTGCCAACCAGTACTTTAACAGGCTCAGCGTCCCAATCCTCTGGAATATCATCGGATTGCAAATAAGGCTTGATTTTCCTTTCAATAGCATCGGTAGTGAAGGCCTTTATAGAATCGAATGTAAACTCAACCACGTCGGGCTTGAATTTGACCACAGAATCATCTAACTCGATGACACGGTAGGTTGGGCATTCTTCTTTCTTGATGCCAAAGAAGCTGAGAATACGCTCGTGATTTTCGTCATCGACGTCAATGTGCACAACGTGAGCACGACCACGAAATTCAGCACCAATCTGCCTCAGAACGTCCATATACGGTCGGTAGACATCATTACTCTTTCCCATAAACGCGATTATATGTCGCTTAATGTCACTGCTAAAGACGACAACAGCAGACTCCTCATTGAACTCAGTGACGAGTGGAACTTTCTCAGTTTTGATAAACTTATTTAGTTCATCGACCGTCATTTTGCCGTCATACACGATAACAGGATCATCAAACTGAAATAAGATAGACAGAATTGCATCAAACCCGTAACAGATAAGTAAGGAAAAGAGGGTGACTGCATACCTTCCTGACGATGGCCACCATCGTGCCATCCTTGTAGTTGAAGCGATCAAGTATACTTTTAGCAGTAGGGCGGACATACACTTCATCAGAGTTTGAAGCAACGGTGTGAAAAACTTTCCATTCATCGGATACGGTGCTGTCGGTGATGCCAACGACGAGAAACTTGTTTTTCTCAACAATCTCTTCGTACTCATCGGCAGATTTAACAATGAGCACGGCAGGACCTGTTTTCCGTTTGAGCCAGCTAATAATGCCCTCGGCAGACCGCTCACCATCAAATTCTATGGGACTGCCCTCCCTGAAGAGTTTCAGAGTTGGATAGCCCCGAACCTCGTATTTTGATGCTAGACCAGTTTCTTTAGTAGCGTCAACCTTGGCAAGTTTGATTTCTGAATCCTCTTCATCAAGCAATATTGAAGCTCTGTTATATTCAGGTTCCAGGCGTTGACAATGTCCGCACCACGGGGCATCTACATCAAAATATTCGTTTACAAATCAGCAACATACAGAATTCAACTAGAACATATTTATGCGTCGAAACTGTCTCATCAAAGTTGCTTTCAGTTAATGCAATAACCTTTGAGGCGTCGTCAGCCAGTGCGACACCAACAAAGGCCAACACACAGAACACGAGAACGGAACCAGCCATCACAACCTCCACAGCCCAACCTACGTCACCAACTACTGACAATGCAATACAAACCTGGCGAAATAATGCGATCGAACAAAATTCCCAAGAATGAGATAAAACTTTTTTACTTGCTATTTTTTTAAGCAGTCTTGTAAGCGAAAATGCTTCACGACAATTTTGGGGTATGATGCTCACCTAATTTTAGCTGCTTTAGCAAATGTGGTTTAAAGGTCTTAGATAAAAACAACCAATTTAACGATCCGAGCCAATATTAAAGGTAATGGAAGGGGAAGTGTATTTGCAATTTACATGCAGACTTAGCGACCAGGTGAACCCAGTCTGCTAGCATGGCAATGGGATAGCTTACCCGCCTAGAGCAATGTGGATGGAATGCTGTGTTTGTTTGGACTGGTAATTGGCCTTCGGCGGCTAGAACGGTCTCTTGGACCTTGTTGCGCGGGGTGGCTCCATTTTTTCGCCTTGGTTACATATGTATTTTGCCCTATGTATAGCCTTGTTTCGGCTTCTATTGATGCCCGGAACGCTACCGTGGGCATCCAAGTCACCGTACATGAAACCAACAGTCAAACAAAGCTGCTGGCTTTACCCCAATGCTGACCCACATGGTCGAAGATGTGATAGGCAGAAACAATGGGCTCCTTTAGTAAATTTGTGAATTACACAGGCAGCAAACACAGCAGGAATGTATGAAGGATAATGCAGCGTCGTTCTCTATCATGCACTATTGTAATGCGTGTGTTCTTTAAAATGCACTTTGTAGTTGAATTGCGAGAAGGGAATTCGAACACAGTCGTGGGACAGCGCGGTGTTACTGTCGAGTGCGGCAGGTCCGACCTGTACTTATTGCTTAAATTAAATATGCCGGGGGAACTCGATCCTTCCCATGTTAAAGACGGTCATTGGGAAAGCGATGAAAAGGACGAGTGTTCTGCACTACCTTTTATCTATTTGTAAAATGGACGGTCTAATTATGCTGAACCACTTGTTATTTGAACTGTTCGGTAGCAGAGGAGCGTCTAAGGGACATTGTTATCGCCTAGATACTTCCTTGAAATCAAAATGAGGCATAGCACCAGGGCAGGATGTGTTAACTAAACAGAAGGAGTAGGGCTTCTGGTCCGGTCAGGAGGCCAGGCCGCGCGGCTAGGGCAATATGGCTGCCTCACTGACTGAAACCGACAGCTAGAATAAAGCGTTATAATGAGCATCCGACGGCGAACTGGTTCTGGTGTGCACGAAATTTTCATCAAATGCTCATCCAAAGGTGCATTCTCTTGAGTGTAGTTTAGATGTCCCTTCATGAGTGCGATCTATGTAAGCTATTTACTTCTCTTGTCTACCACATCTTAGACCTAAGGTTGCATGGGAACACTTTGTTGTACCAGAGAGCAATAGTTCGGGCACGAATTTGTGCATCATGGACCGAGTATCTCGCCACCGTACTTCGTGCGGTGCATCAAGCTTTAATAACCTTACTAGGCGGACTTTCCGGTGGAACTTTGCTGGCTTTTTTGTTGCACTTTTTTGTACAGTATATGGCATTAAAATAAGCATGCTAAGATACAGTGTAGCGCTGCTTCTCTAATGATATGCATAGTCTACAAAATGCGAGCACCGGCAGGTTGTGGCGCCCCGAGCATCCCTAGAAGACTTAGCATTGGGCAGAATACATATATTCAAGAAAGGACAGAATGGGGCTTCTGGCATGGCCGGGAGGACAGCTAACGCCGATAGATCAATCTAGCCACCTTAGTGATCGGTAAATAACCAGCAGTCCAAACAAAAAAGCACCGCTTAGGTAGATGAAGACGCATTCTCTTGACTTTCACGTTATTGAAGGGTGTTCTGGTTGCGCATGTGGATTAGAACTCCCTGAGGTCTGGCATGTTTGAGTAAAAATTGGTTTTTGAAATTAGTGCCGCGGCTCCTAAGCATAAGTTGGCAACTTCGTGGCTGCAAATACAATAATTAAAGAGAATATGACCAGCCGCTTCGGCAACCTGCATCTCCATGCGGTTCGCTTTAATCGTTTTCGTTGTGCAGTCTACAATTACAAGGATTTTTCAATTTTCTATTGCTGTAATTGGGGTAGACCCACGACGGTAGAACCTGAAAGCCCTGTGGGTATGGCTGAAGGTGACGTTATTGTTTTGGGACCAGGCCTTCTGTTTTTATCGCAAATAAAACAAGATGGGTTAAGGCTTTTGGTACCTTTTGCGTGACGCTTCTGACATCATTTAACCCACACGACCCAATTGCTCACGTGTCTATTGGGCATCTCTTTGTGCCGCTGGACATTCAGGTGCTTTAAAATCACTATTGTGGGGTTGATGATTTCACGATCTCCTCTTAGCCTGACGGGTTGTTTCAGCCCCTCCTGTGCTACTCGAATGCTTCACGATGCCTGATTTTCCCTATTCAACCCAACGGTGTAAGAATACATTCGTACGCCTAAATGGTAACTCCTGAATCACTTTCCTCCTATCGCTGGTGACTATAGCATGCTGTCCAAGGAAGTCGCCTAAATTGTCTGTGGTCTTGCGATGGCATTGAATATGATATCACGAATACCATCAGCATCTTTGTTGACGTAAGTCTGTTAGCCATGATTGGGTATCCATCAATTAGTGATAGTTATCCTAAAAAAGTTTCTTACTTTCCCTGCATTACAAGTTTTACTTACCGTACAGCTGAGTCGCAAAGATGTCTTCTGTGAAATTCAGAGCCACCTTAATTTTGCGAAGAAAGTCAGTGTCAAGCATCATATCCCAAACTTAGTCTGGACATCCAATTACTTGGACTGTCCAAGTTTCTTTCCTTAGTTAGACTTCAGCGACGCCTCTCCTTCCACCTTTACCTCCTCCCCTTCCGCGCTAAGTGCAGTTCTGTAGAGAGACGACTAGGGCGAGAATTGGTGTGGAGATTTGGGGAAGCTTGGAGGTTCGCAAATGACTTGGCTGCGACAGAGTCAAGGAGAGAACTGCAGGAACAACTTCCTAGCTTGCCAGAGGCTTGCACAAAAGGGAAGGAACCATATAAGGATAAGGAGGAGATTTGGGGAAGAAAATGCTACTTCCTGATCTCTTCTGCCAAGAATGCTGAGGAAACATGGAAAAGCACAAAGGGATATGTGTTATGGTGCCGCATCCCAGCTAGTTTAAATGGTCCGTAGTTCTCTGCGCCAACAGACGCGTCACTACAACAGGTTGGGCGACACGATACATGCGACACGTGCCACTGATGGATTCCATACATGCAAAGGGGAAGATTTTTGACACATCAAAACTATACACGACGTGGATCGCGATACCCTTAGCCATTATCGTTTAAACTACCCATTCCGTCCTTTGCGTCTCTTCTCCGCTACGTTTCATGCCATCATTATGCGAGCCTTTATTTTTTACCTACTCTCTATTCCTCATTCGAAAATTGACAGCAAACCGGGACCTGAGTTAAAGGCGCAATCCGTAGAAGTCGAGTGTGAGTTATGACATCGTCCTCTCGATTTCCTTACCAATTTTTCTGCTCTTCATTTTGTCCCTTATTTTTACACATCAACCAAATGTCAATTCAATTGTTAGCGTTCTGCATTAGGTCGGTAAGGCAAGTCCGTGTACCGAGAGCAAGCATCTCAGCCCCTGATTATTATCAGTTCAAATTAAACAGGTCTGCATAAATAAATGGCTTGACTATGTTCCGAAATGTTCCAGAGCAGCCTACAAATGCCGTACAGACATTGCAGTTTGATTGAGTTTTGCTTTGCCTCCTTCATTGAACTCCCTCCTTTCTATTCCCTTTCTTTCGTCCACGCGATCTCACACTTATCCTCCTTACTGGAAGAACTGTTCTTCTTCGCTTCCATCAAAGAGGTCAATTCAGCCCACTCTCATTTCTAGTTTAGGACAAGCATTTTCAAAAGTACAGGATCAAAAACATTCACTGACAACTTGAATTTCCTCCGAATGCCCGTTTTACTGCTACCGTCTCCTTCCAATGCAAATATGTCAGCCAGTACAAAAAAGATCCAACTGGACCACCCGTTTGGGCCAAAAGCAAACCACACACTCCTCTCCCAAACATGAGACAGTGCACCGATCCCACAAAGTTCGGCAAATTATGCAATTGCGAATCGGCAAAATGCGACTCCTTAGGAGGTCTCAACTCGGTGTTCATGCAACGGTTGGACACTTTATGCACTGCCTAATAGTAAGGCAGTTCATAATGAGAACAGGTCATCAGGCACTTATCTGATTAGAGCAGATGAAGGAGAACGCCTGTTCGGTGGCACGCTGGTACGAAGAATTGCAACACAACGACTTTACATTGCAGCAAAGAGCGCTTGCATAGTAACGCGGATGCACTATCCCGCAGACCTATCTTAGCAGAAAGGCACCCATTTCTAAGCAAAACAACGTAACACCAGTGGAGAAACACACAGAGTACCGATCCAAACGCATCCGTGGTGTACGAGAGGTGTCTGGCTTCCTCGTTGAAGCCCACTGCGGAAGAGTCGTAATCGTTTAGCAAGGCAGCTGACCGCATTTAAAGCAGTGGTCCGAACGTTAGCCGGAGAATGAGGTCTAATAGTCCCAAGAAGACGCCACATCTCCCATGCGCCTGATTGTTCCACGAGCTCTAATGCAAGGCGAGAAGAAGGTGGTGGGGCCTCAAACAAACGATTATGGTGGCTCTCTTTCTCCCCAGACGTGCATGACTTCTGCCGAACCCACATCACTCGCAGCAGTTTCAGACACGCGCATTCTTCAGCACTCGCACTCCTGCAGCCATGCCTACAGGGTTTTCGGGCGAACGAGCGGGTATGGAGATATTACCAGTCCTCTTCCACCCACCGCAAGAAGAAATTCAGCTACCCTGCTTACGGTTAATCACTTTACGGAAGTAGTCGAACCAGAACCCATGAAGTCGCAAGACACTGCGACAGTCGCGTCGACCCACTTCGACCGTTCAATGTGTTGGCACGGCGTGCCTCAATCAGCCCATAGCGATCGGGATGGTGATTTTGAAAGCTGACTCTTCACTGGACGAGGCATGATCGCTGAAATCGCGAAATCACGCAAGACGCTTGGGCGACCACGGGGCAATGGACAAGTAGGAGGATCAAACGGGACCCGCATGGAACTTCTAAAGGCTTTTGCCTAGAAGGCAGAACCTCAAGATTGGAATTTGAGCCTGGAACGCGCTCTTCGCGCCTATAGGACCACAATCCACGCATCGACCGCTGTTTTCCCGTACAGGATGTCCACCTACACTTTCCTACCGAGTGGAGTAGTTGACACCGACATTGCCGCGGAGCATGTGCTATGTCTGAAAGAAGAAATAAGACTCAATATCTGCTATCCATGACATTTCGTCTAATTACATAAGCCGATTTCTCTTACTAAAACGCATCGCGAATTTCACTACCCTTGGAGTACAGACGCCTTTCGTGCAGCAAAGGTGCCCTCTGCACAACTTTGCATCCAGTAGATAACCGTCCATCACAATACGATTCGACCTCATAAAGACGTTCCGCGGGTTGGTTACGAAGGTGAAGCCGAAGTAATTGTTGGAGGTAGAAAACCACCCAGCAGCAGGCCAGTGCCACGAGGGCAATTCCGACGTGGTAATGGAACAGTGTGGTGGCCCTCCAGAGCTCGGCGCACCCTCAGCCTAGGCACTTTAATCTAGTTACACTACATCTTCCTCCAGTATGAAATAAGGATAACGAGAAGAATTGAGCCTTCTAATAGTAGAGGGTGGAAGAAGAGGTGGTGGTAAAGAATTGAATCGCCGACAGGTTGAGCTCGTGAGTAATTGTTGCGATCATACCTTTTCTCCTTGCTCGACGTTTGGGCTGTTTCGTTCCTCGGCTGGTTGTCAAGTGTCCTTCTTTGACCCACACGTCAATGAGGGTGTCAGTACAATCTTGCAGCCGCAGGTGTAGCATCCACTCTACCCTCCTTCACTCCCGCCTTCCCGGATGCACGGACATTCAGCCGCTGGCGCAGTCAGCCTCCATCGCTGACAAGTTTTAACGGTTGACCCTGTCACATGTTATCCTTTCCTATGGCTAAGCAGCAGTGTGTTTGTGTGTAAGCACTTGTCTTTAAGATGCGTTCAACACCTATACCAACGACCAACTGCAACTCAACACATTACGAACATTTTCATACCTCCCAAAGCAAACAATGTCGCAGGTGTCATGCAATCACACATTTGAGCTGCAGTCAGCAGTGCTTTAAGTTGAAGCAGAACAAATCCAAGCTTACATACGCACTGGAGCACTCTTAGCCTTCCCCGACCCACAAGAACACCATGAGACACAACATTCGGACGCAATATACATCTATTCCACACACCGACGGCTCATTTGGCGGAAGTACAACTGTGGGGAAAATATCTAGCCCTAACACCAACACCCGCCATTTGACAAACTACCGATGCAGTGCATAGCCCCTCTCTCCACCTCCAGCACCGTCCTCCATCTTCTCCTTTCTAACTCCTTAGGGGACGCGGAGACACGCCGACCATCACGTCAACAAGCGAAAGCCCAAATTTTCTAGACCTCAAATATTCACACAATCTGCATGACTTCATGCGACTGTGGGTGTGTAACGTCGTAGTGGCCAATGGCAGCTCTACGACGGCAAGCATAATCGCTTGCATTAAGGAACAGCAACTGCCTTCAGTGCCATTAACCGACAGGTATGATTGGCAAACACATATACACAACCCGAAAATGGGACACGCTGTAAATGCTGGAACCTGCAAAAGCAAGTGACACAGAACGCCATTGAACATTTAATTTTTCTTCTACAAGGTAATCGCACTTCAGCAATACGCCACCCCGCTCGCTGCAGCATCCACACCTGCATACGGCATCGAAAACACCTCCTCAGGAAGGTTGTACACACGCAACAGCTATTCAACAGCTTGTGTCAAATGTCTTTAGCATCAGCCGAATGATTCTCGAGCACATAGTTACACCTCCGATTGCTCCACACCTACTTCCTCATGCCCTGCCACATCCTTATCAAAGGTGGCGCAAGTTAAGCATGCATTTGTAAAAGAAGCGAAACTAGGCGCAAGTCACCAATAACATGGGATACATTTCATAAAATATACTAGCCCATAGGAAATGACCCACCAGACCACCACGTGGTACGCTCTCGCCTGGCATCGAAACACCGCACCAGTTTTCCTACACTCCTCGAGCACAAAGGCATGCTGCTTTTGTCCCGCGCAAATGAATGTTCAATACTGAGCAGCAGACCTTTTAGCACGATTTAATTGTCCAATGACTACAACACCACATCGGTCGGTGCCGAGGACGACTTCAACGGCACATGGTGCCGTCTCCGTGGCCTCTCATAGGCTGGCTTTGACAGCCATATCCTTTCGCCGTTGCCAACGCTAGCAACGACATGCTACCGAAAGCCTGATGAGAATATTATGACGTTCGAAAGCATCTCCTAAACAGCGCTGCAAGCAGTGGCGGCTTCAGGAAAGGCGCTCGTCAATACAGGTACTTTTAGTGACAGTGATAAGCAAAAACTCCTTCAGGATAAAATATGCATTTGCGCTGCAACATTTTTACGCATTTTTGAAGCCTTCAATTTTATCCACTAGCAGATGATCTACGAAACCCTTCTCTTCAAATAATCGCAAATCCATCATTAGTACAACAGACAAGCAGACGTAAGGACTGATTAGTTGCAAGTCAAAGGCGCCTGGAGAAAGGGACTGATGCAATTAACAGCAGTAGTAAAAGCAGGTAAAGGCACAGGTGCTGAACTCAACCACGCATTCAAAGGCCAACACATGCGCGCACACTTGCCGAGGATTGGAAGGTACACGAAAATCACACAGCGCATCAAAAAACTACTCTAAGGGAAATAAAGGCATTTCATTTTCCTTCTCCTTCTCTCTACCCTCCCTTCACTCACCTTATCCTGGCTGTTATGTCCAGAACGCACAGTTGCAGCATTCGTCAATAAATGAATAAAAGAAGTGCGACAATAATAGGAAATACAATCCAATATGGAGACCAAGTGGCACCAAGAGAAAAAAGGATAAATCAATGGGCGAGAAATGAAACCCACACATGGCTGTCAGTTGCTATGACTACAAAAAGAGAGGAAGGAGGATTCGCATTCCTTCCTTTAAAATTGCCACGAGAAACGGACGTGTACTGTCGGTGGATGCAGCCACGGCCTGACATGGGAGGTTGAGAAACCATATCCCAGTTCGCGCCATAATGGAGGTCAGTGCCCCTTAAAACAAAAGCCAAACGCCGATCAAATACTTCGACGAAAAAAAGGCAAATGGGAGAGGACGATGTGGATTGGAACAAATTCACCCAGTTCTTGCTAACTGGTAGGCTAAAACAATCCACCCCGTTGCCAACACATGCGACACATCCCCAGGCTACCCCTACAATCTCACCGCGCCTTCCGTCTACAGACAAATACGATCGCAGTACAAGCTTGAGCAAGCAATAGTGCTACTTTGTCAGAATGTTTGGAAATAGTGCGCTCAGTCCGTCAAGGCAAAAAGCAGACATCCCCATAAGAGACCTACTAACTATCCGAATGTGCGTGTCCGAAAGAATCGCGTTCTCCCATAGGCAATCAAACCACATTCGCCTCCTCTACTCAGCAACATTTACCCGAGTCGGAGCGAAAGGAAGGTAGGCTCGTTAAGCGTTCTCCCACGGCAATCCACCACATTCATCTCCTCTACCAACAGCACATTCACATTCTTGAACTCGCCGATGCACTAGAAGCCAACTTGAGGCGCTCATCACCACATTCTACAATTCCTGCATTCCTTCTCCATTCCACCCAACAACTCTATCCGCTCTTGTAGCATCGAAGGGCAAGACCAGAGCCTCCTCGTCTCAATAGTCACTTCACAAACGCCTATTCTAGTGCGACAGGTTGTCGCTGCCTACAAATGAAATGCATGACAAATAGGCGGAGTTAGAACCTCGTCCCCAATCTCAGTTTGAAAAGCACTCGAGCCCTCCAAAATCAGCACACTTAATCATACAACACCGGGGCGCCTAGGCCGAAAAGCGCACTGGTGCTACTGGCCAGGGAAAATATACACGCGGAAAGCCTAACAATCCCTAACACGCACACCCACATACCTGTTTCCCCTGACGCATTGCGAAACAAGCCCAACAGCGACAACCACACCAAGCCCCAACTTTTCGCATGTGCCGCCAAACGCACGCGACAGCTATTTGCCATTCGAATGGCAAAGACTTGCCCTTAGCATTGCCTTTAGGCTCACGACTCCAAGCAACTGCATTTCATAAACTAAACGAGGCTAAGAAAGGTCAGACGAAACAATCTCACGCTTAGCAGCAGCACATTTCTATTTTGTCCATGGAACGAGACGTAGGATTTTGCGCAAAACACGCGTTTACACGATCGCCTTACTTCTGCTTATCCACACATTCGAATGCAGGGCAGACGACGGAAAGAAGGAATAAAATTGACACCTCCTATAGCAGAGTTACGAGCAGGAATTCGGGAATGACTGCGACACTGAAAGCATTTACACACCAATAATAGTATGGATTTACATGCAGTTGAGCAGTAGAAATTTGCCGCCTGTTGTGTGATGTGCCAAGTGGTTGGGAAGATTTGCTCAGTTTAATGTTATCACGCCTCACCGCGCGAGTCTCATGCGTCGAGGCGATGGCCTTGTGTCGCGAAAGCGTTCATTGCCCATCGAGCCCGTCGCATGGGAGAGTCAAAGGCCTCAGAAGAAGTTGTATACCACTTGCGTTATTCACAAGGAGCCAATTCGTAGGAACATTGAGAATCAACCAGGTATTTGCATTCACTCTGAATTCCTTTTAAGGAGAGGCATGTTTACGCATATGCTGCCGTTTGTTCGGTTGCGTATGCGCCCATTTCCAAGTGGGTATGAGAGAGAATGTCTTGAGTGTTAGGCTGTGCTTGCTCTAGACTGAAGTGCACAAGCAAAGTCGTTCTTTATGCTGCACAGCAATGGTTAAAGCGATTAATTAGTGTTGTTGTGGCAGTTTTCACAACTGGTTGGTTGCACGAATGCCATTGCATGAAGATGAAAGCAAACTTACATCCGTGTGCAAATTTGATTAAAATCGGTGTTAATTCCTTACAGATTCTTCATTTAGGCTGTTTGAAGGGCGTCGGGACGCTTGTGTGTCATGTCTGTTGGTGCTGCATATTCCTTCGGAGGCAATGACAACGCAGGGAAACAGGGAAAATGGAGGACTTATTGCTCCACTCGGTGTCGGCAATGGTATTGAATCGATGGTGGGTATCATCTTGTCTGTTTCTTGTGCATTTGGCAAAGTTGGAAAAGAACCGTGGGCATCGAATTTGAAGTCGAACCTTGCTTTTGTTTCGTGTTTCGCTTAGGTGCTTAGGTGGGTAGATTCCATATGACAGGTTGCTGTGGTGCTATTTAAAACTAATTAACAGTCGTAATGGGGAAGTAATATACCTTCTCTTTCCTGCATCTTTTCGTAATTACATTGTAAAAGTTGCATCACTTAAGCTGCTTTGATAGTGTTTTTGGTTGAATTTATCTTATCGCCAGGCGATGGTGAGAGTGTCACTGCCGCATCTTCCGAAAGCAGATTTGGATAGGCTCCTCGCCATCGATGAAGTGAATGGCATCTATTGCACCTTCAGCATGCGCGATTTGAATAAGCCTGGCTGTGAACGAGGTGTTGGTGTGCATTCGCGTCTCTGTTAGACTGGGTGTCAATGTGCTGATTTGATTGGTGAGATCATCGCACAACTTCACCATGACGTAGGTTTCTCTGCATTGGCTTCCGCTTTGACGGATGCCGAGGTAACGTGTAGCTGGGGATGTCTTGGCTCAGGTGAGAAGTGAGCTGAAATAAAGCCTTGAAGTCGACCACTGAAGACGGAGACGAATGCACATTTAGCTCGGTATGTTAGCTTCACGCTGTGAGTGTGCGAAGTGCATGCATGCTAGTGAGACTGGCGATGTGGACGAGCATTTCGGTGGTCGTCGTCCGCTGTGAGGCTTAGGTAAAACTGTTGGAAGTTCGTGGAGGTGGTGTGCGTTCGACGGAAAAGGGAATGAGCGTGCTTTACCCCAATCTCAATGCCAATTTTGAGTGGCATGCCACCAGCGCTCATCTCTGTAGCGTCAACACCCGAGCCAGTTGGGCGGACTAACATTCATCTAACAGCCAGTAGATCGGCACGTGCGGTAGTCGACGAAACACCTTGCAGTGGTGTTGCACAGGACAGTGGACTCTTCCTTATTGAGGAGGGATGCGATGCGCATCGCATCGCATCTGCATTTCCTCTTCAAGATTCGCACTTCCGTTCCCCTCCTGCACATTGGGCCAGTATTTTTGTTAAGCCTTATGCGGTTAGTGACTGATTTGTTCGCCGATGCTGAAAGTGTGTTAGAGGAGACGCTGGACATATCTGCTGCAGTCCTTAGCCTGACTCTCGTTCTCACTCCACTTTGCCTCTTCAAGCGCCAAATATAGAGCCTGACTCGTGCAACTCTAATTTTAGCACCCAGACAATGCCTTAACCATGAAAGAGGGCATAATACGAGAATAGAATATCTATTTAATAAACAGCGAGTGAAGTGGAGTGAGGGTGGAGAGGTTACCTAGAATGGTGAAACGATTGCGAGCTAAACCGAGGCGACTCGTGACCCGAATGTTCCATAATTCCTTTCACCTGTGTGAAGAAGTCCGCCAAGCATGGCGATGCGGCAGACTACACCAACTACGACCTGTTCAGCGGACTTACTGAACGACAACTGTGCGACTCCCAATGGAGGAGCCCCAGTGGCAGCAACCCTGTAAGTTGGGGCAGCGACACGGATGAGCCATCGCCGACCTCGGTGGCGTTCACAAGGAGGCAACAATCGTCGAGCACACCCCGATGGTCTCTCACTGAATAAGGAGCAACTCGGCGCACCAGTGGGACACAAGCAGGTTGACACCCCTCATTGCTAACGATGACCATTCATTGGATATTGCAGATTGCCTTGCCTTGGCGTAAGATGATGCTGTTGGCGCTGTCGGCATAACAGTATGGTGTCTCATCGATGCCTTGATGTGCTCACACGAAGTTTGATTCCACTTCCTTGCAGACTGCCTCGAAGCGTCCAAACCAAATATTATAAATGCCACCAGTCGAGCTGTTTGTTTTCGCAAGCAATATCCCCAATCCACCTACAACGTTTGCTTAGAAATGAAGTCATCATGAAGAATAAAAGGAGAACCAGTTGCGTCGCCTTTCTGCACACTTCCATAAGTACTCTTAGTAGCAGTAATTAGCAGAAACGCCTTGGAGATGAAATGTACCTTCGATAGGAACGCAATCCTGAACAGCGTCTAATTAACTAGCTGAAATAGAACTTGAGCACGACACAATGTATGAATTCAGCAAGCCTCGAAAGTCGCCAGCCACGCCTCAATGCCGGTAGTAAAGAGTAAGTCACACATGTGCATAAAGTGCGTCAACAATGAAAAAACAGACACCTGCACACCTGGCTGGACCCGTTGGCGCGAACCGCAGACCACGAACCACCACGACCGTCCGACTCGTCCGCGCAAAAGCCCGTCCTCTCATGTGTGCCGCCAGATGCACTAAAAAGGACAAAAGCAAACAATTGCCGCACAAATGGTGGCCGACCTTGGCAATCACAGCGAGTGTGTATGCTTCCAGTTTAGACTAACAGACTGAACAAATGCAACTTCGCGAGACAATTGTAGGACACTGGAAGCTCAACGTCATAGTTCTACTGATTGGATGCCACAAACCAGTTCATCGTGAGCCCTTCCTTGGCTTCCCCATTGCCAACTGGTGCTTTTATGCAAGGTCCGATTTTTCCATTTTGCCAAAAGCCATATTAGTCGAAGACGACGCAATTTTGCAATTCCTACGTTCCTCCACATGTAGGAATGCACCTGCCACTCGACCTGTCTCTCTACTTCCACACCGACGATTGTGCAACAAGAATGAATGTGCCATTGAAGCACTGTTCCGTCTAAGACAATAATTGACCTTCCCGGATTAGACATGGGAAGAGGATGCGGCACACTGCTAGCATGAATTACACATGCTTGGCCTTTGGAGAACAGACGACTCGACCAGTTGGTCGCATTTGCGCCAAGGCCCATTTTGCTGTCCTTGCACAACAACATAATGATTCGCATTGTTGTTGTTGTTTGTCAAGCTCTCGGTCTGGCCTGCAGCCGTAACTTTCGCGTCGCACAGAGCACAGATTTCCTGCTCAAGTATCATGTCTGCCTTCATGCTGAGGCAAGTCTCTGAGCATTGTTGCTGCAGTCATTGGGTGCACTTTGACATGCGCCCATTATCATGTGCTGGCGTAGAGCCACTTATCGACAAGCAATGCGCATTCGGCGTCACTCACTTTTCATGGCATGTCCCATTAGGCTCGTCCGTGGACTGCAAGTTGCATGAAATGCGTGTTAGAGAATGAAAGAGCATTGCCAAGTGGAATGCGCTTGCACAAAATCAGCTGGAGGAAGTGCATTCATCCAAAATGCTGACAACAGTATCGAGGAGACAGGTCACGATAATGCATCATTCGCTTGGCTTTGGTTTGTCTGCCGTTCGGTCACTTAGGTGGCCATATTAACCCAGCCGCGTGGTCTGACCTCCAGGCCATGCCAGCAGCCACATTGTCTCCGTCTATTGTGCATGTGCATGTTCTACCCCATATTGCGCCTTCTTTCCTCGCCAAGAGACACTTGGGATGCCCTATTTACGCTTGTTGAAAATAAGAAATTGTCAGTGAATGGTTGCTTTTCGGTCATTCGATGCGAGTGTTGCGAGCAAAGCTCTGCTCACTCGTCTCAAGGTGAGTGGCCAACTCAACCACGTGAAAGGCGTGGTCATGGGTTTGAGGAAGAGAACTCGTGAAGTCGAAGCGCGTCGTACAGTACCCCATCGTGGCAGGCGTCAAAACGGCTTCCACTAGCTCCTGCTCATCAGGCTGCCCTGCTGCCGCCCCACGCACTCGGTCTCCGTCAAGGGTGCAGCGGGCACTGCGATGCACCGCCGGCACCTCCTTACCCTATACAGCCTCGAGAAGCAAGGAGTTATGGCGATTATCCACTACGTCACTTGACGTAGTCTGAGGTGCGTAGGCTGAAAAGGCACTATTGCCGCAGTGCACGCGAAACATTCTCAGCTCAACCGGCGCGGTTTGAGTAAGAAGAACTGCTTACTTCTTGCGTCCTTCACCACGTTTTTGCACAAATGAACCGCGACACCACGTCCACTTCCATGCGGAAGACTTGGTCGAACTGCGTAGTCACGGGGAAGACGACTCGTGCACAAATTCATTCCAAAATAAATGCCTCTTTGGGGATGGGGGGGGGGTTATGTTGGAAAGGAGAATCGCTCCGGTGGTGGCACTATGCGTTGGTCTTTAGTAGCCATCTATTCAGATTGCCAAGAAATGCGCTCACTCGCTCTGTGATCACAACTTGGTGATGCCGAGGCATTCTTCGTTAGTGGGCCAGGGACAGGGACACCTCCAAAATGGGGAGCCGATTTGAATATTATGTTCTTGGACATATCCAGCCCGTGGCATTCAGAGTTTTGCGTCAGCAGCTTTCGTGCCAGACTTTGAGGCAATGGGACATCATATCGGCAAGGCACTCATTGTTTCGAGCCAGCCACTCGTCCATCCTCTGGGGCAGAATTGAAGATTTTGAGTTTGGAGAGGAGAACTGCTCTGACTGTGGCATTCAGCGTTTTCGCTAGGAGGCGCGAGGCAGATTGTGAGGATATGTGTTACTACTTTGTGCCATCGCAACGCATTCTCCACATACACGTCGCTTCTCAATGGCGATGTGGCAGGTTCATCGTGGCATCAACGCAGTGCTGATCTATTCATCCCTTGCTTTTGTTGCGCCAAGTTCTCGCGACTGATGCTGACGAATTGGTGCATTTCTGATGTGTGCCTCAAGTCAATGTAGCCGCAGCAGCCTGCTTGATTGCATCTCCAACACAGCGCTTCCTTCGCCTCGGCACTGCATGCAGTCGTTATGGTTGGAGACCACTACCACGGCGCTTCTTGTGTAGGGGATTTTGACATCACTTTGTATAACGAGAACTTATCTGTGTCGGTTACGTTGCTATCAACCTCCCATAATCATTCAGTCAATTTGCAATCATTTTGTTGCGGCAAGGCAATCCGCAATATCTCAGTAGCGATGTCACAACCCTGCTATCCAATGCATTGTCATCGTTGGCAATGAGGAGTGTCAACCTGCTTGTGTCCCACTGGTGCGCCGAGTTGCTCCTTATTCAGTGAGAGACCATCGGGGTGTGCTCGACGATTGTTGCCTCCTTGTGAACGCCACCAAGGTCGGCGATGGCTCATCCGTGTCGCTGCCCCAACTTACAGGGTTGCTGCCACTGGGGCTCCTCCATTGGGAGTCGCACAGTTGTCGTTCAGTAAGTCCGCTGAACAGGTCGTAGTTGGTGTAGTCTGCCGCATCGCCATGCTTGGCGGACTTCTTTGGCCCGCACCCACACAGGTGACAGGAATTATGGAACATTCGGACCACAAGTCGCCTCAATCTAGCCCGCAACCGTTTCACCATTCTAGGTGGCCTGTCCATTTCCATCTAAAATGGGGAAGGAAGTGGAGGAGCCGTTGGAAGGAAAAGGGCTATTGAATGTGGTACAGCGAGTTTGTGGGTGTGTGAGTGTTGGCGGAAAGTGGAGTTGAAATTGCCAAGACAACTAACTAGCCATGCAACAAAGAACTGAAGGAGATCCTACCTCACCCAGGACAGAACTGTCCACCTGATCAACTAGAAGGGCAAATGAGGAGAAGAGGATGGGATGAATGTGCTTTCGCAGCCACATCCACACATTCCTAGACATTCCTACCTGTTTTGGTGGGACACCGATGCAGGCGACTGTCTAAAAGGACGCAAATAAATATGGGCAGTAGCGCACACACAAAGTGCGGCATATCGACAAGCAGGCACAGATATGCAGTGGGAAAGAAGCAGGCAGTCGAGGGCGCAAAACGCAAGCTCTTACCCGTTAACGTGGAGCGCCAGGTAGAGGAGCCGTCTATAGAGAGAAGAAAAGAAGTGTACAGTGAGATGGTGAGGTGGATGTTGAAGCAGTCTACAATTTACGAAGTGAGAAGTAGGAGCAACGCATTCACCTTCGCTCTCGAGGGGGTAAGTGGAGGAGGAGGATGAGGAGAAGCGAGGGTAGGAGATGGAATTAAGGCGAATCGGTGCAGAACAAACTACAGCGACAGAAAAGAGCACAGCACTGTCAGCATTGAAGCATGCCACAATAAAAAGTGAGACTAACGGATTGGTGAGAGCGACTCACACAGAGGGCGCTGGCTTAAAATGACGTGGAAGCAGGAGAACGAGGAGAAGGAGGGGGAGGAGGCAGGGCCGAAATGCGGTTGACTTCGAAGGAGCGGAAGGCGAGCGGGGCGTAAAGGAGGCAATGCAGCGACACTTTCTTGTGCCACTAATTTGAAAAAGTAGAGGCAAACAAATTAAATGTGGGAGTGGCTACTTCTCTCTTTCAGCTGCATTGAATGCATGAAGCACAAACACTAAGACCTGAGGCATGGCGCAAGAAGATTCTTACCGAAGGCGCGTTGCAGCGGGGCATGGGCAAGGGGCCGCAGATAGGAGAGCTGCCGCCGCTCCATCCCGAAGACATGGCCAGGCCTGCTTGCAGTCTGAGTACTCTGATCCCTAGTGTCTGCGAGAGTAAAAAGCACGAAGGTAGGAAGGAAGGCAGGAAGAAAGGAAGAATGAGGATATTCCACTTTGCATGGCATCCAGTCATGCCGGGCGGACTGGGTGAAGCAAATTAGAGTGTTGCTAGGGCCTACTCTAGTGGTAACGCATAAAACCTCCCTCGGGATGAGGCGAGCACAGTTGATGCGGTGACCCTGTCCCTCCTCTTCTTACCCATTCTATGCTACGTTGCAGCTGAGCACGATCTTGTCAATTTTATGCAAGCCTAGTCTTGCGCACCGTGCCGCAGTGATTCAGCCAAGTACTATCACCTCAAGAGGTCTTTCAATGCTGCTACTTAGTTAGGGAACGAAAAGGTATGCAAGAGACAGGGAAAGCAAGCGTGATGCAGGCTAGGAATGGGTTAGAGGAATCGACAACTCACCCCTAAAGATGACTGTTGCTGTAACGACAGTATGCCTGTGAGGCTTGACCCGGGGGTTCTGCTTGGCAGAATTATTGCACTGCATTTGTAAGCAGAATAAACGCGTATCTGAAGGAGATAAAGGAATGATTGAGAGAGCGCTAATGGGATGGCAAGTCGGGGAGTGGGTGGAAAAGACAAAGGAGCATTGGGCACGGACACCGTGGGATAACTCTGCCCAGTGCTTTCGTGCAGCATTATGCATCTCTTTCCCAACACTTCTAAACCATCTCTATCCCTCATTCCACTTGCCTATCCACTCATTCAGCCATCTATCTGGCACCTCGACCATACTAGTCATGGTGCTTCCTCCCCATCTCATCTACACCGCATACTGCATTTGATGGTGCCGAAGAGCTGAGCTCAAATTGAGTTAGATGGTGGCGGCGGAGGACGAGAAAGGGAAGTAGATTGCACAGGGAGAAGAGAGGGGAGATTGAAGAGCTGGTAGCACGACTTACCCCTACTTTCTATGGTACCTATCTCTCGCATCCTTTCGACGTCTCCGGAACGGCGCATCAGGCGGTTGGGAGTGGTAAGGAGATGGTGGAGGAGACGACAGAAACAAAGAAATAGCAGAAAGCCAAATATGAGCAGAAGCATGTCGGACTCTTTTGTGCAATGGAGCAATTCGAACCTGACACGTGCGAATCGATTAGCAGCACGTGTCGTCGCGTCGTGTCTCCCAGCACCGTCTAGTGTGGCCTTGATGCGCCAGCTCGCGTAGGTGGTCCTGTGGCAGCAAACATCACTTTCCTTCGCGTGTTTTTTACCTCGTCCCAATTCCATGCTTCGTAGCGTATGCGAAGGGCGTGTTGGAAGGTGTGAGAGACCATTAATAGCAGCGTGTTTCGGATGAGATGCACTGCCTTGTCTGGACTGCTTTCCGTCACTGTTTGCGCCTGCTCTTTCCATTTGGAAGGACATTGGCAACCCACTTCCAACAATTACTGTGGTGCCAGTAGAGGTGCGCTTCTGCTGCTTCGTCCTGACAACATGTCTAGGCTAAATACTGCCTCTCACTAGGGAGGAGAATGGTGTTGATTGCACCTTTCCCGTGAGAGGAAGGCAGATGATTGTCGGGCTGGAAGCGAAGATGAAACATTTGAGTGAGAGGCGGAGACGAGACGTTCACAGGGGAGACGTAGGGGAGAGGATGAAGTGAGAGGGAGACGTAGGGGAGAGGATGAAGTGAGAGGCGGAGACGAGACGTTCACAGGGAGACGTAGGGGAGAGGATGAAGAACTGCCATTGTAGGATGCTTCCGCACAGCGCCCCTTCGTCTACAGCCTCCTGCACGTCTTCCTTTACTCATGCCTCACCCCCCCAAGTGAATTGTGTTGCAATGCCACTTGCCACAACATAGCCAACCACTTGTGAATGCTCGCGAAACTGCAAACTTACTACCGACACAAAGTGCTAAGCACATTTGGGAGCGTAGTCGTACTCTGTCGGGGGAGAGGCGCCATCCATCAATTGCCACAGCGACCCAGTGTGTCTAGTTTCCGACATTGATAGACAGTATGGGGGAGAATAGCGGCTCTGTTGACCAACTTCAAGTTCTACCTTTTATGGTGGCTTTACTGTTGGTGAATGGTTTTGCGCCTAGCAATGAGCTTGCAGCCTCTTATGCAGTATGCAAGTGGTTTTAAACTCCAAATATGGCATGGTAGCCGAGAAGTCGGGATCAAATGCCTTCCCACACGCACGAGGATGAAGTCAAATAGCATTCCACCGCCTGCGTTGTGTTGTGTTGCGTTGCGCTGTGCTGTGCTGTGCTGGTGAACTAAGCGCGCTAACTAGGGGAAGTGCCGAGTGCCAACTACAAGCAAAGGGGGAACCAATGCAACAAGTGGATAGTTGTTGCAGCTGCGCACTCAGGGACGGGATCATTCTAATCTCTTCCACTGGCATCTCCCCATCGCTTCACGAACCGCTTCAACATCAGGGCGAACTTGAATCTCTGGGCCTATGCAGCCACAAGTCCTTCTGAATTTTGATAACAAGTCAATCTGTTATAGCTACGAGCAGCATCAAAGGCCGCGACGAAAGGAACAAAATTTGTTTTACAACTTGCCACAAATACTTATACTCTACATGTTTATGCATGCATAAGTGCTTGGCGTGCCGCCTCACATCACACAAATGACGGGTTTTTCAAAATCCAGTACACCACTTCGCATTTCATGCACAATAAGACAGTGCACCGGGTCCTACTTGAAGATGATTTGAGGCGTATTACCCAGACCGACTGCGTGTGGTCGACTTACAGACGGGATTGGGACCACTGGCATGCGTTAACGACGATTCCACTCTAATGAGTTGCACTGAAAGAGCCCCAAAAGCTTTGTTACCAAAATTGACAGCCAACCAGACAAGTTACTTTCTAATTTTGGTCGGTGTCAACGCTGTTGCAACGAGTTATAAAAGATAAACCACTACTACCAGCCTTGACAACACTAGGGGGATATTTAGCCGCGGATTAACAATGTAGTCCCTTCTGTTTAGTGCTTCGACGAGCTCCACATTCACTGCCGCATTACCTATGGCATGTGCCCACATCTACAATATAAAAATCGGATTACCTGTAATTCGCTCATGCCTCAAATATTGCTCACATCTTACCAAAAACGCCAATCTCATTATCCACGCAGAACAATGTGGCTCCGGGACGAATCTCTCTTTCAACCATGAACATTGATGAACACTTATTAAACTCCTAATGCGACCGCAAAATACTTGCCACATCACAATGACCTACAAAAATTTGCTACTCTGAAAAGCATTGAGTTCCTTTATTGAAAATGCTACTCCAGTCTCTAATTTATTAGCGCATGTTCCCTTCGTGCCAGCCATCAAGCTATTGTAAAATAAGGCAAAAATGTCAAGAACCTGTAGGATAGAACGAATGCCATGTGGTTGAGGATGTGGCTCAGAGGCCAATTCATAAGATTTGATTGACAGGCGAGTGAGGACACTGCAGCGCGTTCCTCGTGCCTCGCCTCATCTCTGGTCTCCTTAGCTCTTAACGGCTTGGCTGAATTGAACTAAGCATATGATTGGATGGGGTGAATCAGCAGCAATTCCGGTTAAAGAGCAATAAGATGCTGACAATCGCTCTGCGTCAGGCGATTGTGCGCTCAAGTCCAATAAAAGGTTTAAGCCTTCATCCACCTCGAAGAATGCAGAGGTTAGTTTCTGTTTTATTTTTGGTGGACACAGAGATAGAACTACTATCAGTTTGCTACTTTTTGCGAACCATATTTAAGTGCATCGGGTGGTGGCAGTCAAATAAAGCAAAAAAGGATTTGAAACCAAGTTGCTACAAAACAGTAGAAGATGCCACCGCTTTGCCTTAATTTATGCATTAATACGTAATTCCGGTACTTAAGTGGGAAAATCTGTTTGCGACGCATTTGTGACGCAGCCTAAACCGTATACGGACAGGATAGCGTTTACTTACTACCAACTTTTTGTTCGAACCTTGTAAAAATAATTTTATGAGTCTTGACATGACTTATTATCACTAGGCACGAGCTGCTAGCAAACACGTGTCTGGAGTGCGTAGCGTGACAAGAACTTAGTTATGATTTGGGGTGTGAAATCAAATTTGCATCAAAACTCTAATTAAAACGAGGACTGTAACCGAAGTGGAAAAAAACATTGTAGGAAAAGGAAATGGGGTTACCGACTTGGCGCAGTGACCAGTCCACCCGGCTAACAGGGACTCCAACGTAAAGTGAAAACCAAGCAAAAGCTAATCACTTCACATCGCCTTCGCTTTCTTTTGAGCGTTACCCTAGGCGTTCCCCTTGGTAAACCTCCCTACGCCAATTATCACAACACAATCAGTGCCGAAAAAACACGAGCCAAACATACGCCAGGATGGAAAAAACCCCTCCGTCTCCAGTTTGGATGAGTGAAAAAATTTCTCAAATAGTAACCAACGCCACCATAACACCCTGAGGCTCCTGTGGCGACGTACCACTCGAGCAGAATATATGCACCCTCCATACAGTAGGGCGTGGGGTGCTGGCATGGCCAAGAGACCTGCCTACCCACCGGCGTATGAAACTAACTTCATCACCAAAACCTATAATCAAACAAACATTGAACGCATTGCATATCCCCTTCTGATCGCCGTCGATGCCGATTTACTTGGTGCCTACCGTTTGGACGCTCCAAACTACACAGCCTAGAACATTTGGTAAAGCCCTAATTTGAGTTACAGCACTTTTCAAATGTGGTTAATCGAGGAAAATTCTCACCACTTAAAGTGGGTGCTCAAAAGAGGAGAAATAGGCAAAAATGCATACACAAGCAAAGATAACTTTAGCGCTGTTGATGTTGTAGGAGGCTGAAACAGCCTTTTGGGACAAACAGCTCTACCGACAGGAGATCCAAGTGAAATCGCCAAGTCCGGTGGTGAAGGGTTTTTGTTTAAAGGCACAACCCTAGGGAGTACTACCAACTGTGGACTCCGTGTTAATATTTCCATAGGGCGAGGCTTCCAGTTGGTTCCACATCTCGAATTGCGATGGTGTTGTGGTGAAGTAGGAAACCCGATCGATTTTCTACAAGTTAGTGAAGAAATAAGGAGCGGAATTAAATCAAGTAGGTGATCCGTTCCATGACCGTTCAAGCTGCACTCTAGAAGGACAATCGCTAAGACTGAGATTTTAGAGGAAGCTCAAAAAACACCTGCCAGTAGCGGCATCTACAACTGCTTCCAGCGACTTACATTAGCTGGTTCAAACCACTCCAGGAAAATAATCAAAACCCATTCGATCATCCATCCAATTGCCATTATAATTCCGCATACTGGCCCCAGTCTTTGATAAGCTCTAAAAGTACAAAGCCGCGTTAGGCGTGCCATGGGAGAGGTTGAAGGAATGAATAAGCTTGCTGCATGAAATGAAATTTATTGCCCCACACAGAGCAGAAAAGAAGTTACCCACGCAATGATAGCGTCTTTGGGAGTAATACGCGGTCGCGACATGGCCGCGTGATAGGCGATTTCAGTGCGTCGGGCTACATCATTCCAGGTGTAGAATTGGCGAATCTGATAGTGATGTCGCCACGCCATCTTAACGGCAGAGACGGGGGGCCAGGAGAATGATTGGTTACGCCGCATGCGGCAGCCAACCAAACCGATTGATAAGCCACCCTTACATGGTTCCTTCACCTTTCTCCTCTTTGTAGAGGCACTTCTCGATCGACGAGTTGATTGGCAGTGAAACACAACATCATCCTAGTGATCAAATAACTCCCTTATTCAATCCGTCACGATACGATCTTTGTGCAATTACTTGATCCTCCAGCCAAGACGGCACTCATGTACCAAGGTTCGACCTCAGCGACGAAGGCAGAGAACTTCCCTTCACAGAGACAACGCTTGCATTTTCACAGACCCTTCTGTGCGCCTATGATAAAGCCTGACAACGTCTTCAAGAGCTACCCGGAGGCTACGTCGGTGGCGGTACGCTAGGATTTAAGCACCATTATCGAGTTCTTTAAGAAAGACTCGTTGTAGCGGAGAGAAGACATTCGACCTGGACGAATAAATCTGCACTGGTTCAACACAAGAGGCAAGGCAGTACTGTGAGAGCCTAAAATGCCTCACGCCATTCCATTCTCATTAGCGGCAAACGAGTTTCCTTCAGCAGGTGTCTCAAAGCAATTATTCCAGCCTCTTCGTCACGCAGATACTGGATATTTACAAGATGCTATGCAAATATGACCGTATAGTCGGAGAACAAAAATGCGGCCGAATCGAGGGGGTGCACTAGGGCAAGTATACCCACTTTCAAATGAATATCTTTGTGAGGGAATCCAACATAACTAGATGTGATGACTAAGAGTGACACCTTTTCTACTTGGGAGCGAAACAAATCACAACGGTAAATGGCAGAAGATCTCACCGAATGTAAGTAACAAGTCATGATGCAAAACGAATGTACCTCAGACGCCACGGATACCGACCGAGATATGCAGGTCTCCTGAGACCATTGAAGGCGCTGCTGACGAATCTCCTCGATTGCATTGGCTAGCGTGGAAGCCAATCCCGAGGCACTGACCGACGACAATCGAATCATGTGTGGAGGCAGCACCTCAGGCACGCCGCCCACTTTCGTGCTTACTACGAGGAGCCTACAGAAATATTAGGAGTTCATTACCAAACAGAAGACCTACCCGCAGCTAGCAGCCTCCACAATAGCAATGCAAAAAGACTCCGTGAGAGAGACATTCAAGAAGATATCACCGCGAACAAGAACCTATGAAATAAAATGCCAGTAAATAAACAGCCTGATGGGAGGGACGATTAGTTTAATGGGGTAGGTTGCTCACATCACGAACTTTATGGTTTGGCAAAGCGCCTAGCATCTCCACACGGAAGTGCAAATTGTGTCGCTCACGCATCTCTTCCAATGCTAATCGTTTTGGACCGTCGCCGCCTAAAAGGCAACGAGAGCCCTTCCACCAATTCATTCAAGGTGTTCTAGCCATAGCTCACAATCCTTAGTTCCATTCAACCATAAGACAAACGAATGCAGCATAAAGGCAAACATTTCAAGAGCTTTAAATAATAACGCAAATAATGTCAGTTGCAGACCAGCCGAAAGAGTGTTGTGCCTAGTGTCAGGACTCACCAATTATAAATCGCAGATTAGGAAATGTGGAGCACAATGGCGGAATTATGGCAGCCAGTAAATCAGCCCCTTTCCTGTAAACCAATCGGCTTACCACGACAACGGTAACTAAAGGCAAAGACAAGGAAGTCAAAAGTGCTTCACCAAATGGAAGCCGCTCGGAAAAATGGACTCATTTCAATGCAATAGAAATTTCTGTAGAATACGATTGATCTCGACATCATACTCAGCCCGTTTCACTGACTAATATGGGGTTGAGGCAAAATCCACATGCAGCGCTAATCACGTCGAGGCCAAGATCATTCTCCAAACAGCACGCACGTACACCCGTACATTCACAAGAATCGGATTACCGAGGTGTTATGCGCTGATTACTTTGACTGGAGTCTGGACAAGACCCAACTTTGCATTACATAAACACCAGTTCATAATGAAGCCGGAGGCCGATTCAAAATTTTGCCAAGTAAGGCATGATTTTACACTAAAAGAGCATTAAGAGGTTTTCGAGCAGTCACCGTTGGAAGTTATGCAAAAATGTAAGGCGCCAATACGATGTAAGTTACCCACAAAGCTCTGTTTACCTCCAATTTCACCTCGTCATTGGCGCGCATCCATCTGTTTCAGTTTGCATGCCAGAATGCGATTTTCGGACGCCGTTATCGAAAAGGGAGACTTGTTCGACGAGACTAACTATGGATTCGTCGGAGGTTCTTTTAGGAAAGGGTTTTCGTTTTGAATGAACTGTCTCGCGGTAACGAAAAGGAGACCTTCTATTCACCGGTCCACTGGACCTGGAACCTCCGCAAGATGGTTCTCGTTGTACACATACAAACCGTGTACGACCTCTCACAAATAATCACCTCGTGCACGGTTCACTACAAGCGTGCATATGCATACACAAAGGCTCCAGGAGCGCATCCCAAATGGATCTCTGGGGATACCCAATGAATTGCATTTTCCTCATTTAACAATGCGGAACGAAGGCCATCCATCTTAACAACATATCAACCAATTTTGCGTGTTACCGTGACTTAAGTTTAGGAGCCATGCAACAACCATAACTATTGGCTCAACGATTTCCCTTTACAGTCATTGAAGCTGCCGTGATTGAGGAATGGATCTTCACTAATGTGGTGCTTGGCAAAATTTCATTGGCAAATTCAGCTTAACCTCTACCGAGACTACTTAGTGCAGTGCGGTTTGGGTTGAATGCTCTAATGCCATCCTCCTCTTCTCGATCGGGGAAGTCGGCATGAAGTTCACTTCAACTAATCGGCAGCCCAGATGCGCCATTTACAGCAATGTGATCGGCTGCCCTGCTTACTGTTATCTGGATCACGACAGGCAGGGTCAGGAGTGAAAGCGCAGGGATCAATGGCGTTGGGAATGACGTAGACGCGTTCTGGTTCCATTCCACCACGCAGAACAGTGTTTTCCTTGGCCACGTGGGAGACGCATATGAATTCATCCACCACGTTAAGGAACATAAAGAGTGCGCGGTTAGCGAGGATGGACGAGAGGTCAGCAAACCCGAAGAGCGAGTGGTCCGTAAAGAGAGCACGCAGACCGAGAGCCTTGGCGTGCATAAGAGACTCCAATGCCAGTGGGGAGAAGGCCTGATGGAGGAAATAGAGAAATAGTCATGTTGCTAGCCGTCCACAGATGATGCCAGAATGATCGAAGAGAAGCAGGAGAACGAGCTTTGTTGCATGCAATGCACTATGGGCTGCAACGAACTTAACATTTGAAGGTGCTAAAGCTGAACTCTGAGGCACTGATTTCGACCTTTTTTCATTAGACACCAATAATACGATGGGTATGCTTTGGAAGATCTAGGCCCGATTTAAAAGAGCCTTGCAACACTTCCACCTAACACCACTTCAACTTCGAAGCGACTACCACCGTAATTGACTATCGTCTCTCAACAAAACACCAAGCTTTCCCGTCAGTCCAGCTGCAATCGCGCACTAGTCGGGTCTCTTTGGCATGCGCTGACATGACTGACCGATGCTTGTGCCACAAAAAGGTGACATCGACCACATGCAAGAACACCACCCGAGACAGTAGAGGATAAATAAGGAGTTCTAAGGATTAGAGGTATGTCAGATGAGGAACAGGTGTGATGCATCACAGCGCAGAAATGGCACAAAGAGCAATCCATTTAAAAGGGCTTTATAATGCCAAATCCGCCATTCCATCTTTATTCTTAACTCGTGGATCGACGCCGATTTTCGGAAGATTATGTCAATTTGAACTGAGAAAGCAACTTTAAAAACATGCAAGTACATACCGAGTGACCATGAACCAAATCCACATTTTCGCGGATAAAAATATCGCGGACAATCGTTAAGCCACCAAACACAGTGATGAAAACGACTTGGCTGTAGAACGAACGATACGGAATGTAGTAAACCTGCCAAAAAGGAGGGACAGAAACAAATTAGTTAGGAGTTATCGCAACGACCTTCATACAATCCTTTGCACAACAGGTGGGGACCAATGCGACTCACCTAGCACAGTGTTCTACCCAGTCTAAGTGTAATCAGTGAAAGAATGGAATTGCAGAACCTACAGACTAAGGACTAAGTATTACCGCAGGGCATTCTTGAGCTGAATTACTGAAGCGAGAGCATTACATGTAACTAGCAGCCGCCCATGTTGATACTTTTACAGGATAATGACCATCGATTCAGAGTCTGGTCGAATACATGGATTACGCGCACTACTTTTCCTTAATCCTCAGCCGAATCGGAAAAACGTTCAGCAATAAGGAGCGGGATGAGGAAGGGGCATACCTTCAAACCCCTGGGCATGTAGCGGACCCCTTGACGTTGGCACTTGTCACCATAAGCATGGGTGATTATGATCACCCGATGACCTCTTGAAAGTAGACATTGAGATAGTTGGTAAATATGGCTCTCCACTCCGCCGATGTTGGGATAAAAACAATCACATATGAGACTATAATGGGAAATTAGCGGAAATTCGGAATGAAACGCCGAGATGGAACGGGCAAAGAGAAAATGCGTAAAATGTATTTGTTCAAGCAACCAACAGATCGCCTTCCCAAATACCGAAACACGAAAGCCCAGTTTCAAGTCTGCAAAGAACCTCATCACGACAACCAAAAACCTAATGGAGACGATTGCTGCCTCCACCCCTTTCATATTCCCGCGTGTTTCCCAAGAAAAGGCCACATCTGTCACCTATGAAAATATCACCAGGAGACTACACAGGATGCCTGCAAAGATGAGAGCGAGGGCGAAGATGGAATTGCATCCCTTCATTGCAATATCCATTCATCAGGTGTACACACTCATACATTTTCAAATAAGTGCAACTCCTTGTACTGTACTTCCCCTGACCGCTTCACAACAAGAGGTCTTGCCTCTCCATCTTCCTTTTATGCCGCATCAACAAGGTGAGTCGCGGTGCTGAATGTTCGACCTTCCCCAATGATCAACCCGTTGTGAACGTCTCCACCCGTAGTCTTCTCTGCACAGCCCACCGCGCAGAAATAAGGCATATAGTTTGGCGCCTAACCCAACCATTGTCTTTGACACATACCATGCCTCTGGGGTGAACAGTAACCAATGGTAAAGTGAATTGTTTTAAAACAGTTTACCAGATGTCTAGCTGTTCACACAACAGCGCATCGCAAAAGACGCATCTAAGCACAAATAATCCAGTTAAAAATCTACCACCAACCATCTGTAAGTGTCCGCGACAACAATTTGCTCAGCGGTTTCTATGCCTTCGCCTTCAGAGATGATATGGGGCTAAGAAACTCTTCTTTTTCACTCAGTTTGGCCATTGCAGTACCAATGAAAATAAGGGCTCCATCCCAATGCAATGCACCACCCCTTGTGTAATTCTTCATGAGTGGTGATGCTTTCTCTAAATTCTGCCTTCTGTTGCGGCCATTAAGCAGGGTTAAACCCACTCCGTAAATCAAAAGATGTTAAAAAAACATCGCATCAATGTACCGAAGTACATATCAGTATGAGGTCTCAAGCATTCCGCCGTAACCAGTCATCATAGCAGAGAGTGCCAAAAAACCACACACTCTTCAAAGCTAATGCAACAAATCGAGATATGTAGCACTTACGCAATTGTCAAATTTCCCTGTGTTCTGGAAATTACCTCCTCGCCAAGCATTTCGTGTCTGCAACAGAATTACATGCTTTCAGTAGGACAATGCTCACACCCTTCAAGGAAGAGCCATTCGTCAATAAAACCCAAACGACGGTGAAAGATTTCCCCATCGTCTCCTGATTGCTCTCCGAAGTCAAACAATTCATAGCACAAGCGGTACCCAGTTGAGGCGTTCCAGCCCAATTCGTCAACCACCAGACCCATCAAAGTTACTCTGAATTGAGTTAATATTATCCGGATGAAAATGCCTCCTTGCATCACACCAGACCAAAAGTAAACGGAAGAATGCAAACGATGTATTTATACAGTTATCTTTCACAAGCACATTCCAAAACTTTATCGAGACCATAAGGATTGATATTTTACGCTGTGATTGAGTCACTAAAAAGGCCTTTGAGATGCCAGATCTCCCAATAATCAGCAAGGGAGTCGTGCCGCTGTCGGATAGGAGGTATAAACTGCGCTCCATCTGATCGAGCAGACGATTCCCATAGTCGACAAATATGCCAGCGACCAGTTGACCCGCCTTCCGACTAACACCTCTAAAAGAGGTCGGCCAAAAATGGCAGATACATGTTGGGATAGCGCATCGGAGTCCCAGACGAAATAAAGCCACATTGTCGGCAGCCTTTCCAAAACAATAACAAAAAATTACCATTAACCTTGATCTCACCAAGCCAAAACAATTGTTGGCATGAAAAATTTTTTTCAGACTTCAGTTGGAGCTGCAAAAACATCGAGAAGACCTCAGCACTAACTTTTTGGCCTTAAACAATGAATCAGTTCATCATAAAAGTTCCGTCTGCCGATATGCCGCTATCCAACCCAAGAACATTTATCGAGGCAGTGCATAGCAGGCTCGGGGAGAGTGCAGTGAGCAATAAGTCAATAGCACAACAAAAGTTACTTCCCACCACAGGCTCGACAGTCTGTGAATCAGTCATAACAGCGCATTCTTCGCCAAAAGTCAAAGAAGTGACTGCCAAATTGAAGGCCTTTCAAGGTTATTGCCCACCGCCTGTTGACAGAAGAAAGCACCTCCCCTTCACGGCTTATACCGACACAAGGGAGGCGTTTCACCGCACACAGCAGGATTGGTCCAAAATTGTCATTCTCGCACTGGTCTGCACTTTTAAGAGCGTCAGCAACCACGCACCCACTGCCATTAAAAATATACAAACTGCCCCAAAATGATGCACCGAGCTCCGCGTAAGTCGCTGTCACAACTGTTTGGGCTGTTGGTTGGTCGCACAGATTAGTGGCGACCACCTTGAAGCTAGCTGCGTGGGATGGCCTGTCGGCCATGCCAGCAGTCCCCTCACTTTCCGTCCAAAATACACGTATCCTGACCTACACCTGGCCTTCTCTCCTTCTTTTGGGGATGCTCGGGGCACTACACAACCAATCACCCATCCAAATGCTCTACACCTACCTACACAACACACTACGCTGCCTCATGCCATACTTTCAGATGCTATGCAACAAATGTTGTGGGAAATTTGCTCTTTGTATGCCTCCAATTCCAGAAAATACCTTTACTCCATTTCCTAGAAGTTCCAGTTTAGTCCTCCTCCGCCGAATTGTATTGCTAACCACTAGAAGGCCAAAGCCAATCAGTTATCACATATACTCGTGGATTAAATTACCGACACAGACGCTTACTCTTACAACCTCCGCCTTCTAGCCACCAATCAAGCGCCAACTAACCGCAACAACTTCGCATCTACATCGGGATGGTGCAGACACCTCCAATGAAGCCTTCGTTCACCAATTGCCTGGATGCTAACCTAAAGAGTGTTGAGACAACCTCTGCCTAGACTTCTTTAGCAGTTGTGGTGAACTCATAACGAAACAAAACTGATCAAAAACACTCGCTGCAAGGGAGATTAGGGGGGGGGGGGGAAGGTGTCAGTTTTAAATGCCCCAAAATAAGCTGCTGAAAAGACATCGAAGGGTCAACAAGTCTGCACACACTGGGCAGAACAACGTAAACAATTCAACACATTTTACACTAACGTTGAAATGAAGAAAAGAGACATAAGGGTAGTTAGTTCGATAAAAAAGTGACCATACGGCAGTTCGGTAGATGAAAAAATCCATGACCACAAAGGTGGGCACCCAGAAAAAAAGGAATCAGACCGCCCCACCATCACATGTTCATCCACCCAATTATTTAGCAGCAAATGGCCACATGAACAGGTATGCAAACCGCAAGTAAGCAAGTAAATAACAGTGCCCGCCGGTACACTGAGATGTGCATGAGGTCAAATGCACACCCTGCCTATGTCTCTGCGATATGGGACCCGTCAATCAACCATTAGCACCAGGACAAAAAAGCTATGGTCGAGACTTATGAACGCTACGACCAAAGGAAGGCTACAGACCACACAGCGGCTGCTCTACCATCACGGCAGCGAGGTAAACATCGGGACAATCAGTGTGTCGCCTCCAAGGTGGTCATTGCAACACCGAACCATCACTAAGCATCTCATTCTTCAGTGCCTCACAGGCACTCGCCCCAACAACCTCCTTACACTGACAATAGGTGAGCAAAGTTCACCGATTTTGAGGAAGAGGCTATTCAATGCCAGATTCACAGTCATGTCTTTCATTTCCTTCCTGCTCCCACATTCAATAACATAACCACATCAGCAGAATGAACTAAAAAGCTGCCTCAAGACTTCATAGAGTTGGATTGCAACTAAAACACCACATGCTCGGTGAAAAAGAATACTCTTCTCAAATTCACAAAAATGAGAAGAAGTAAAGCAGCGGTAACCTCCCTGACCAGAAGTTCATCCGCTACGACGCACTTAGCTGATGTTGCAGTGCATAGCACATAAACTACCGATATGGTTTAGAAAGGAGAACGCGTATTGGGAGGTAGAAATAATGCCCCACTGCGAACAATCACACGAGTCGGCACGCGGATCACCGCGTCGTACTTAACACCAACCAGTATACTTCGTCAGTTAATCGTACCTCCAGCACACATTAGAGCTATAATCACTCCAAATATTATGCACGCATATGCTCAAACGAAAAACGAGACAAGTAGCACAGTCAGCTGCAAAAATTAGTACATTCAGTCAGTGGCATGATCCCGTGTCAATGGGCTCAACCATCGGATGCGCCAACATGCAACGCCTACCGGTGCCGGATGACGGCGTCTAAACAGGCAACAGTGGTCATGGAAGTGGCACGAACACTCGGTCAGAACCTCCGCAAGCCAGTGGATCGCACAAGAAGTGCGAAAGTAAAACAGTGCTTCTCACGAAGGTGCAGCCAGCGTTAAGCCATCAACGCGATAGCATCACACCCTCAACTCTCAGTGCTTACGACGTCATGAACGTGGCGATCACCGTACCGCAATGCATTCCACGAACTTCCAACAGTTTTACCTAAGCCTCACAGCGGACGACGACCACCGAAATGCTCGTCCACATCGCCAGTCTCACTAGCATGCATGCACTTCGCACACTCACAGCGTGAAGCTAACATACCGAGCTAAATGTGCATTCGTCTCCGTCTTCAGTGGTCGACTTCAAGGCTTTATTTCAGCTCACTTCTCACCTGAGCCAAGACATCCCCAGCTACACGTTACCTCGGCATCCGTCAAAGCGGAAGCCAATGCAGAGAAACCTACGTCATGGTGAAGTTGTGCGATGATCTCACCAATCAAATCAGCACATTGACACCCAGTCTAACAGAGACGCGAATGCACACCAACACCTCGTTCACAGCCAGGCTTATTCAAATCGCGCATGCTGAAGGTGCAATAGATGCCATTCACTTCATCGATGGCGAGGAGCCTATCCAAATCTGCTTTCGGAAGATGCGGCAGTGACACTCTCACCATCGCCTGGCGATAAGATAAATTCAACCAAAAACACTATCAAAGCAGCTTAAGTGATGCAACTTTTACAATGAAATTACGAAAAGATGCAGGAAAGAGAAGGAATATTACTTCCCCATTACGACTGTTAATTAGTTTTAAATAGCACCACAGCAACCTGTCATATGGAATCTACCCACCTAAGCACCTAAGCGAAACACGAAACAAAAGCAAGGTTCGACTTCAAATTCGATGCCCACGGTTCTTTTCCAACTTTGCCAAATGCACAAGAAACAGACAAGATGATACCCACCATCGATTCAATACCATTGCCGACACCGAGTGGAGCAATAAGTCCTCCATTTTCCCTGTTTCCCTGCGTTGTCATTGCCTCCGAAGGAATATGCAGCACCAACAGACATGACACACAAGCGTCCCGACGCCCTTCAAACAGCCTAAATGAAGAATCTGTAAGGAATTAACACCGATTTTAATCAAATTTGCACACGGATGTAAGTTTGCTTTCATCTTCATGCAATGGCATTCGTGCAACCAACCAGTTGTGAAAACTGCCACAACAACACTAATTAATCGCTTTAACCATTGCTGTGCAGCATAAAGAACGACTTTGCTTGTGCACTTCAGTCTAGAGCAAGCACAGCCTAACACTCAAGACATTCTCTCTCATACCCACTTGGAAATGGGCGCATACGCAACCGAACAAACGGCAGCATATGCGTAAACATGCCTCTCCTTAAAAGGAATTCAGAGTGAATGCAAATACCTGGTTGATTCTCAATGTTCCTACGAATTGGCTCCTTGTGAATAACGCAAGTGGTATACAACTTCTTCTGAGGCCTTTGACTCTCCCATGCGACGGGCTCGATGGGCAATGAACGCTTTCGCGACACAAGGCCATCGCCTCGACGCATGAGACTCGCGCGGTGAGGCGTGATAACATTAAACTGAGCAAATCTTCCCAACCACTTGGCACATCACACAACAGGCGGCAAATTTCTACTGCTCAACTGCATGTAAATCCATACTATTATTGGTGTGTAAATGCTTTCAGTGTCGCAGTCATTCCCGAATTCCTGCTCGTAACTCTGCTATAGGAGGTGTCAATTTTATTCCTTCTTTCCGTCGTCTGCCCTGCATTCGAATGTGTGGATAAGCAGAAGTAAGGCGATCGTGTAAACGCGTGTTTTGCGCAAAATCCTACGTCTCGTTCCATGGACAAAATAGAAATGTGCTGCTGCTAAGCGTGAGATTGTTTCGTCTGACCTTTCTTAGCCTCGTTTAGTTTATGAAATGCAGTTGCTTGGAGTCGTGAGCCTAAAGGCAATGCTAAGGGCAAGTCTTTGCCATTCGAATGGCAAATAGCTGTCGCGTGCGTTTGGCGGCACATGCGAAAAGTTGGGGCTTGGTGTGGTTGTCGCTGTTGGGCTTGTTTCGCAATGCGTCAGGGGAAACAGGTATGTGGGTGTGCGTGTTAGGGATTGTTAGGCTTTCCGCGTGTATATTTTCCCTGGCCAGTAGCACCAGTGTGCTTTTCGGCCTAGGCGCCCCGGTGTTGTATGATTAAGTGTGCTGATTTTGGAGGGCTCGAGTGCTTTTCAAACTGAGATTGGGGACGAGGTTCTAACTCCGCCTATTTGTCATGCATTTCATTTGTAGGCAGCGACAACCTGTCGCACTAGAATAGGCGTTTGTGAAGTGACTATTGAGACGAGGAGGCTCTGGTCTTGCCCTTCGATGCTACAAGAGCGGATAGAGTTGTTGGGTGGAATGGAGAAGGAATGCAGGAATTGTAGAATGTGGTGATGAGCGCCTCACGTTGGCTTCTAGTGCATCGGCGAGTTCAAGAATGTGAATGTGCTGTTAGTAGAGGAGATGAATGTGGTGGATTGCCGTGGGAGAACGCTCAACGAGCCTACCTTCCTTTCGCTCCGACTCGGGTAAATGTTGCTGAGTAGCGAATAATGAGGGGATGCTATTGTGTGCCAACGTAGGTAAACGAATGCAGGGTTTTCACTGTTTGGAGAGTGTTAAGTAGGCGTTATACTGCAAGCTCTACATTTGTTCCTTGAGTGGAGAAATACGTAGTTGGAGAGAATGCGTTATAACTTGGTGCTTGAAATTCTAAGGCACGATTGCGCACTTTATTGTCGTCATGTTGTCTTGCTTAAGCTTCTTTGTAGGAATGCCATTTGGCTTTCGGCACGCTTCACCGAGGCAACAGCAGTTGGTGAAAGGTGAATGAGAGTTTGGGTAATTTGCGTGCGGGGGCACAACTTCTTTGCCCCCGTGGGATGCATTCACTCGCCGTTTCTCGGTTGCGAAGGTTGAGGAGCACGTCCCTCTGCGATACAGTGGTTGAAGAGGCGAATGAGTCTGTGCCATTAAATAGTCGTATTAGGTAGTGTGCAATTGGTTCGACGTTCCTTGCACGAGGCGGCGGAGCACAGTATCATGACGACGAGTACGCTCGTGGAGGCGAGCAATGAAAGGACTGCTTCATGGGTGGCACCTGAGGTGTCAAATCGTCGATGCTTTTCTCGTCGCTGCTCAGTCGTGCGTGGAGGTGACGTTTTGATGACTGTCGCTCAGCTGAAGCTAGAGTGGGTATGCTGGTTTTCCTTTAGACGAATTTGATGCCAGTTCCGTGTCATTTGTTCCTTACTAGTTTGTTGTGGTTGGCTGAAGTTAAGTGCTGTGAGTTGTGCACACGAGTTGTAGCTAAGGCGGTAGAATGGACATGTGTGCTTTTGCTGGGCAAATGGACGTATTTTGTGTGGACAAGTTGACGGTGGCAATAGAATGACCAAGCATCTGGACTATGGCACGTGAGCTAATTTTCTCTTTTTGTGGCGTGGCGTGGCGTGGCTTGGCTTGGCGTGGCACATGAACCATCTATTGGGACGCGTGTTCGATGGTGGGTGTTTCTTGAATGGAACAGAGGCGGGCGGGTGGAGCACGTGAGGTGGTGGCATTTTCTCGCCTTCAAAGTGCTAGTGACCCTTTTTTTCGGCATCATAGGCTTCTCAACTTTTTTCTGTATTTTCTCTGAATGTCAACATGATTAGCATTAGCACTTGGTGCGCCCCAGTTTGTCGTAATCGTGTACTTTGTAAGAGTGATGATTGATTGACACCCTATTGCTGACGCTCCATTCCCCACCGTTCGCTTGCAAAGACGAAGCGTTGGTGATATTTACCATCACACCACTGGATAGGATTCAATGCAACCGGAGGGGTATAGGAGGAACTTCAGAAATGTAGGATTAGTGAATCCGTCGGAGGGAAGTGCTACATGTGGAGGGCACTTGAGGAGCATTGTCATTGGCTGCATTCCGTTCTCGTAGGGGGATGCAATGGCTTAGTTAAGTGGTGTACTTTCCCTTGTTCTCGTCCCTCCTATTCAAGCTGGAAGCGATTGGCATTGGTTGATGGTGTTGAGAAGTGGCAGGGGATTTAATTAGATTGGGTTGTTTGAGGGCTAGCAGGATGAGGTGGGGGTCGGCTAGGGCCGTGCTATTGATGACCACATGGGTGAACTTGGTGTTAGGATCGCGCACTGTTGGAGGGTTTGTATCTTGGGTTGCAGTGTTGATTGCTTGGGAAGGTGTTTTGTGGTGGTGGTTTATTGTTGAGGGGATTGTGTAGGCGTACCTATCTACTCCACAGTTAGCGCAGTGATGATGGTCGGTTGTAGAATGGTGGCGGCGGTGGTGGTGGTACTGTTGACTCGGCGAATCACCTTCACTTTCGTGAAACGGTGAAAGCGGTCTCGTAGGTCCATTCCATGAATTGGTCAGTGAGTCTTTCGTCAGTAAGAATAGAGAGCTAAATTATTCAATCAGTTTGGTTAGTCGGTTCGTGTGTTGTCGCTTCTGTTCACGCATCTCCTATTAATGCTCCATTTAATTATTGGCCTATTGGCTTGGGCAAGTGGTCTGCATTCTTGGAGGCGGATGGAGGCGAACGAATGTGGGAGCAGGTTGCCGGGATGGCGGAGAAGACGGCAGGCGTTGGGGCTGCCTCGATGGCGAAGGAAATGAAGTTGGCAGAAACGGCGCAAAGCCTTAATCGAAGTCGGGTCATTGGAGGTGGAGGTGGTCAAGTTGCTGGTAATGGCTGTTGTCGTCTTCTCCTTCCCATATCCTTAAGCTGATATCGCTCTCCCGTTTGCCAATTCATAAGGCTAAATACTTAGCTGCTTCACATCGATTTCATCGCGTCTCTGCCCAGTCATCCACCATTTGGCCTTCTTTGTTGCATCTGCTTAATCCATGTATTCTTGTGGCATTTATGCGTTGATGACGATTTCGTTTGTGAACTCGACCATTTGGTTGTGTCTGGTCGGCGTAGCACGGACTCTTCTGTTGAAGTCATGCAACAATGCTCTTGGGTTGGTGATGTGTTTCGGGATTGCCTTAAGACCTTGCCAATGAAAGGCTGCAGTGCCTACGTGCACAGCGTTTGCATTGGTGGGACGCGCGGCTGAAGTGTAGATTTGTTAATGCTCTAGGGTTGAGAGGGGTTGATTGGTTGGAGGAATGCTTAAGTGCTACTAGTCCAGTTGCCTGGTCCCCAAGAGGTGTCAATGAGTTAGTTCTATTTGTGGACGAGGCTATCTGTGGGCACTGAACGCGCGTCTAGCCCATTGGCGGAGCTGGAATTGGTTGGTTGTGTGCTCACCACTTTGAGTTTGTATGAGGTGTTTGTGTGTTTTCAGCCCCCATCCTCGTGTGTGTTCGGGATGGCATGGAGGTGGTGACGCGGTAGCACTCAACTCTCCCAAAAATGACTGCATCAGAGCTTGAAATTGGCAAATTACGCCTCCTTTGTCTGCCTCTGGGTCATGTATTGCATGACCTGCACGCGCCAAGTTCAGTGAAGGTGGGGTGACCGGGATAAAGGCAAGGAGTTCACTGAAATGCGATTTGGTTTCCATCTCATTTTGTCACCGCCTTAGTGGCTGCATCACGTTTCTCCGTTGTTGGTGCGTTGGAAGCTAACAGTCAGGCCTTGCTTATCATGATGCGTCAACGACTTCTTATACATGGGTCAGGTTTTGCCTGCTCTGGAGGACTTGTGCATTACGGCATCGTTGGATATCAGTGGTCATCCAGCAATGCCTAATCGTCACTATGTCAGGCAAGGTTGCCGATTCAGTTCGCAGTTGGTATGAAATTGTTATGCACGATCGATGGTGCATTTATGGAATGGCGTGAGGGTGTTGGTGTAGTTCTAGCCTTTGAAGAACAATAAAATAGGTTGCTTTGGTAGCGCCAATGTTGATGCCATTAGTTACAGAGCAATGCATGCAGTCTACGATGGGCTCTCAGTTGTGATCTCTGTTTGCACACTAGGTGAAGACTAGTGTTATGGCCTTCTGGTTTTTGGGCGGTAGTTGAGATGTGAGGTAGAGGAAGGGAATGCACGTATGCTTGGGTTTAAGGTGATGTTCAAGTTGGCTGGCTAGACTGATTTGAAGAAAAGCGACAACTGTCGGCAGCACAGTGGCTGACGATGGCGGTGGCAGGATGGACGCGGTTACAGGCGAGGTGTGCAGGTGTTGCGAGCTTAAATTCACTGCATTTGATGGGGCGACAAGGTCTGCGAAGGTTGCAGGGTGGCTGTGGGTGCAGACGCTGATTTCCATCTGGAGCCCAAAGCTTAAAATGCTTCCTTACACTGAGTTGAACCATTAGGAGTGGCTTGAATTTGCCTCCCAATTAGCCATATTTGTTCGTGTCGTGACAAACGCAACGCAACGTCACTTTACTCTGCTTGCTCAAATTAATTCATTCAACCAGCAATCTTATGTGCTGGCTTTCGATGGCAACGTGCGTGATCGCTTCGCACCAAAATGGCTCATTAACACTTGCTTTGGGCGTTGAAAGCCCTGCTCTGTTTGGCAAAGAAAAGCGTACCTTCCTACTCTCGATGTTGCTGTCTGCTGGCACGTGTATGCTGGAGACTGGATGATCATCGTGAAGAGACGACTACTCTTCCGCTTTCTGTAGCCTCAGCAGCATTGTCCAACTGGGTTGATGACATGCTGAGCCACTTTACTTGGCAGGCAGCGTTGATGCCGTTGACACTGTGGCAATGGAGGAGGCAGATTTAAATGTGCGCATTGGCATCGGCAGTGTATCCCTTCCAATGCCACTAAGTCGTGGCTTGTAATCACTAGTTGATGATGTTGGCCACCTCAGTGTCCTGCCACCATTCAGCTGCGCCTTTAGAGCTTTAGCGATTATGAAGCTATGGTCGGAATGCGCATGTGCCACAATGTTGTGAACCAGAAGTGGAAGATCTGCCAACTCAATTGTCACTGCATTGCCAAAGCAGATGCAACATATCGTATGGCGTTGAGCACGTCGTACCTACTAGGAAGTCTCTTGTCACGTGCGGCAGACAGCTTGGGGTCTCCAGCGTCCCAACTCATAGGACGTGACGCCTAGTTAGGTGGGCGTAGACTGCTTGTCAATGCCAAACATTAGACACTATCGACTCAATGTGATCTTGCTCCTCACTTGGCTTACTCCTCACCAAGGGCGCTTTTGCTCGGAGCAACAAAAGTTTACGAAAGTGCTGTGTGATGGGGCTCATTACTTCCTGAGGAAAAGGAGCGAAGCGAGATCACGGGATCCACGCTGGGAGGCTTTGTTTCCAGCGCACTAGATGCGATGAGTGGAATGTAGTAAGCAGCAGTTTGCACGAGGCAGGACTCCATGGACTAGCCGGGCAGCAGGTGTCCAAGGTCTGAATAGGAGAATGCATCGCCCCATCACACTTAGACGAGTAGGCATCCCATGTGGAGACTTACTTCATCACATGTGAAAGCCAACTCCTCCTCTCGAAATCAGACCCGTCACAGTACACGCACAGAAGTGTATTTTGCTGGTCTTCAAGAGGAGGCAAGCAACTGCTAGTCACCTGGACACGAAACTGTTAGGACAGAAGAAATGGAAATGCACACGTCAATTCCGATCGCTGTTGGGGCAGGACATAGTGCAGACAGGAATGAAGGAGACGGGCAGAAACTCTATAACCGATCTAGGACCCATTGCTGCGGCACTTGCAATGGCATGGACAGCGGAGATCAACGCACACATTTGCAGTGCTTCCATAAACAGAATGAGGTAGCGGTTTTCAAGTGTGATCTTCCCTTTGAGCCGTATCACCTCCCCATAGAAAGCAGCATTGCTGTGTCTTTCCACAAGGATCTGCGGTTGCCAGTACCAAAATGGCACAGAAGGGAGCACTTTTAATCTTGTTCACTGCTGCAGCTACACATCTCTCAATGATTTGCCCAGAAGGCGTAGCTTCATGCATCTTTTTAGTATGCAGCGCAAAAGAGCAGGAAGGATGAGGCAACTTGCGTTTGTGCCATGTGTCCCTGTGACGTAGGCGGCAGCAGAAGGACCGGTAGCTGCATTGGCAGGCAACGCACGCGAATCGTGCGTTTGTAGCGCGACAGAACTGTGGTTACTGTCATGTGCATTCATTGTGAGCACGGTGAAGTAGGAAATGCATGAGGAGCTAAACTAAATTGCAGAGATGCATTGGAGGAGAAGGAAGGGAAGGAAGTCAGGCTGAAGTGAGAGGCAGAGAGGAGGTGCCTGACTGTGTGTGCGACCTCAAATTGTGGCCGAAGTTGACAATGGTACATGAAGGGTGGAAAACAGAGCGGACACACCAATGTCTTGATAAAATGCACGGAAAGCGGAAAGCGCTATCGGCGTTACGATCGCTGAACGCTTTATTTACTCCACTTCAAAATTCACTTATACTGACGTGAACTCATGGTGCTGGTGGCATTCACTTCATTGGTCAGGCCTGGTCTTCAATATTGTTCAAGGCATTGCTACAGCGAATCCTTTGACAAATTTTAAAGTATTTTGACAACTTTGTGCAGCTGCCTTAGAGCATTTGAATTAGCCTGAAATACTTCTCGTTATTCGTTGGGAAGAGTGCTGTTCGAGAGATCCCAACAGCACACAAAATTGGCATGCATTTCTCCGTGTTGCGGCACGCCTCCATTGTCCTGTGTTAAGCAAAAGCATGAGGTGCTGTGGTGTGACAATTTTATCAGCTGTCGCAACACGAGTACCTCAATCTTTACATATTCTTTGGTAGAAATTCTGATCCAATGCAACCCAGTAGGGGGATGGCTACTTTCAAACGCCACATCTGCAGCACGAGTGAATGTAAGGGGGAGAATCGCTTCTGCAAACGGCACACATGCTGGCGTGATGCAGTGAGGACGGCAACATACACGCGGCCATTAGTTAAGCACAGTTGCGTGTTCACGTGTCCACCTGTGCATCTTTCAGTTGATGGCTTATATTGGCAATAATAACTGCAGTAAAAGTCCTCTTGTACATCATCGTTTGAACATGCAGTGCTAACCAAACCGTCCTTGTACAGAGCAGCCAGTCAACCACATCGTGTGTTCGTCCTCATACGAGGAATAGGCATGCATGGAGGAATCGAAGTCCTTTGGCACAAGGATGATTACAATTGCAACCATCCAAACACCAGCCATCATGCACTCCCTATCAGAGGGGGTAATGGTTTCCACCGCATCATTCTTATCATCCGAACAAATTGACGCGAATGCAGCAGGCAGGGAAGAAGCTTGTGTTTGTAAAAATGAGTTATTGGATATGAGGTGGCGCGTCGTCGTTGAGCAGACACGAATGGAAGTAGTTAGTCACACACCCTGCATCAAAACAGTGTACGGTGGAAAAGGACTTTTGAGTTGGGTTGGCTCAAGTTAGCGATTTGCTGTGGCTTCCTAATTAATGCCGCAGGCACTACGCATTCAATCAATCGCATGATGCTTAAAGTATGTTGCTCAAATTCAATCGCTAGATTGTCTTCGCAGCACAGAGAAAATGAGCACTGTTTGGGCAAAGCCGAAAACAACGGGGTGCAATTTGACGACCGAAATCTCCTTTCCCACACGGTATCATAATCCTTATTCTGCAATGGAATGCGTGCCGTGACCACATAATGGATGAGCATGAAGGCGAAGCGTCGCATGTTTTGATGTCTCTGCTTATTTCATCAGTGGCACAACGCTGCTCTCTAGAATTTCGAGCATGAATCGTTTGCGGTAATGGTTCCAAAATGATGGGAGGCTACTAAAAGCTGGGAGATAAATGAGGTCAGCGGTCATGGCGTTGCCTATTAGCACCGTGATTGGTTGGTCACATTCTGTCCCCCAGTGCACCTCACCAGCACCCCTAGCCACAGTCAGAACGGAGAAACTTCGACAGACATGAAAATTTATCGTCCATTCAGCACGTCTTCAGCTCCAGTGAATGCTGCTGATTCACAGCATCATGCCACGGCATTCACACATCTGCCTCTGGCACTTCGGACTGCGTTGCCAACTCCTGGTTCATCCTAAAGCACCGCCCACAGAAACGCACTTGGAAATGCCTTACGCAATGAATCACGTCACATTTTGTATCCAACGCCGCGGTGTTGGGAATGCATTTTCACCAGTTACCGAGGTCGAGGTCCAACACCAATCAGCCTTTGCCATGTAAGACGTTGCGACTGACCCGGAGAGGTGAGCGCTCACTAAAGCTTCTAAGAATGTCTCAGTGAGACCAAGTTGCATCGCTATATGCAAGGCTTAGACACAAATCACACCATTGACGGTATCAACTTATTAATTGTCTATGAAATTGAAAGAATGAGGCTCCTTCGGAGGTACGAAATAGCGATGCAAATTGTTTGGGATTTGTAGGTGATAAAAGTTGGCCGTCTTGTCGGCTGTGATTTACACAGAATTGCCACTAGCATTAGTTTTAATTCAAACGAATCAGAAGCTGCATCTATTGTAATTCTTGAGCAGCAAACACGATTTGATGTTCGCTCCTGTGTCGCACTAGGCAACGGCATCATGTGGAACGCGACGATCAGTAAGAGGAGCAGTTCGTACGTGCCTACGCATTTGCAACCGGCAACGGGTTGCTTGCGTAGAATTTGCAGACACAAACACCAAAGAATGCGTCTCTTTCTGGAACATCGCGGATAAATATGGAGCGGCGGCAATGTCTTTGTTAACTCAGATTTATTTCATTGAAAGCTTGGCAATGTAAGGAATAAATATTTGCTCTGGCGTCGAACCATGCGGAGTGAGTGAAAGATTTCACCGTGGTGGAATGGGCCTCGCCAATATGCGTTGTGCACAAAGCTAGGGTTGGCGCAGTCATATCTTCTTTACCTTGGCGACAGGAGTTGCTCAAGTGGAGTTATGATGCGCGCAGTCACCGAAAGTGAGACGCGAAAGTGGATCGGCGGATAGGTTGCAGAGGTGGAGACGGAAGATTGTGGCAAAGATGCGAGGTTTAGTGGAGTGGAGGTTTCGGCTATTGTCCACCATAGGAAGGCCGCAAAGTGCCTCGTGGGGGCGCTGTTTAGCTGGAGCTGTGCCTCTGCGCCTTCTCATTTGGCGTCCGTGACTTTCATCGAGGCATGGATGTGTTAAGGACTAATAGCTTATCTGCGTCGAACCTATGCATCCAGTTACTCATTAGGCAGTGTTCGAGCCGCGTATTCTTACTGTCTGGTTGCTCGTTCATCTCGATCGCCTTCATTCACGCATTGGCCTAAGATCAATTCGCCTTCGACTGCACGTTTGGCGCCATACCTCTGGCTGAAATTGCCTTAGTCACATTTTGGAAGGGCTTGTTAAACCTGGCAGAATGGTTGCTAAAAGCAAAGCAGGGGAGTGAGGGGAGCAGGGAGAGAACGGAGTCAGCGTTGAAGTAGACGCTGGGTCGGAAGATAGTGTCTTATTTTGTGGCGGGTGGTTGAGGCGAATGGGCTAGTCAGCTTTTCCAGTTCCACCTGCAGGTTGCAGAAGACATGTGGAATTCTTATTGCAGGATTATTTGCATTGGCGACGGTGGTGGTGGGTGGAGTGTCACCTCGTTCCATCCAAAAATCTGATGAGTCTGGCGGATGTGGTTCATCCGTTGTCAACGCTCAGGTTTCTTTGCATAAAATACACTTTTTCGTGCTTTCTTTAGCGTTTACATGAGTCTCGGGACGATTCACTCATATGACCACATGTGTAGTATTTTGTTTGTTTGGACTGTTGGTTCGTCCAACACTAGTGGCGGCCATCCTAAAGCTAGCTGTGTGGGCTGGACTTTCGGTCATGCCAGCATTTTTCGCCCTTTCCCTCTGGAATGCGAGTATTCGAACCTGCACCTAGCCTTCTCTCCGTCCTCTAGAGATGCTCGGCGCGCTACAATATGAGCATTTAGGCTTTTAATAGTAGGAGGGGGAGAAGAGGTTTGTTGTATGCTAAAACATCATTTCACAAGAGTGTTGATTAACTTGCAAAATTTTTACTTGCTAACCAAAGTGGTGCCAGCAATTTTGGGAATAATTTTATTACGATTTTGTCCAAAATATAAGACATGAATCTATGAAGCAACTGCTGTTGTTACACAATGTGCTTTTTCACAATGCACGCAAAAAAACTGTTTTAAGAAACAAAGTTACATCTAAGTGTAATTTTGAGTAATATCGGTTTTAATTCCTTACAGATTCTTCACTTAGGCTGTTTGAAGGGCGTCGGGACGCTTGTGTGTCATGTCTGTTGGTGCTGCATGTTCCTTCGGAGGCAATGACAACGCAGGGAAACAGGGAAAATGGAGGACTTGTTGCTCCACTCGGTGTCGGCAATGGTATTGAATCGATGGTGCGTATCATCTTGTCTGTTTCTTGTGCATTTGGCAAAGTTGGAAAAGAACCGTGGGCATCGAATTTGAAGTCGAACCTTGCTTTTGTTTCGTGTTTCGCTTAGGTGCTTAGGTGGGTAGATTCCATATGACAGGTTGCTGTGGTGCTATTTAAAACTAATTAACAGTCGTAATGGGGAAGTAATATACCTTCTCTTTCCTGCATCTTTTCGTAATTTCATTGTAAAAGTTGCATCACTTAAGCTGCTTTGATAGTGTTTTTGGTTGAATTTATCTTATCGCCAGGCGATGGTGAGAGTGTCACTGCCGCATCTTCCGAAAGCAGATTTGGATAGGCTCCTCGCCATCGATGAAGTGAATGGCATCTATTGCACCTTCAGCATGCGCGATTTGAATAAGCCTGGCTGTGAACGAGGTGTTGGTGTGCATTCGCGTCTCTGTTAGACTGGGTGTCAATGTGCTGATTTGATTGGTGAGATCATCGCACAACTTCACCATGACGTAGGTTTCTCTGCATTGGCTTCCGCTTTGACGGATGCCGAGGTAACGTGTAGCTGGGGATGTCTTGGCTCAGGTGAGAAGTGAGCTGAAATAAAGCCTTGAAGTCGACCACTGAAGACGGAGACGAATGCACATTTAGCTCGGTATGTTAGCTTCACGCTGTGAGTGTGCGAAGTGCATGCATGCTAGTGAGACTGGCGATGTGGACGAGCATTTCGGTGGTCGTCGTCCGCTGTGAGGCTTAGGTAAAACTGTTGGAAGTTCGTGGAATGCATTGCGGTACGGTGATCGCCACGTTCATGACGTCGTAAGCACTGAGAGTTGAGGGTGTGATGCTATCGCGTTGATGGCTTAACGCTGGCTGCACCTTCGTGAGAAGCACTGTTTTACTTTCGCACTTCTTGTGCGATCCACTGGCTTGCGGAGGTTCTGACCGAGTGTTCGTGCCACTTCCATGACCACTGTTGCCTGTTTAGACGCCGTCATCCGGCACCGGTAGGCGTTGCATGTTGGCGCATCCGATGGTTGAGCCCATTGACACGGGATCATGCCACTGACTGAATGTACTAATTTTTGCAGCTGACTGTGCTACTTGTCTCGTTTTTCGTTTGAGCATATGCGTGCATAATATTTGGAGTGATTATAGCTCTAATGTGTGCTGGAGGTACGATTAACTGACGAAGTATACTGGTTGGTGTTAAGTACGACGCGGTGATCCGCGTGCCGACTCGTGTGATTGTTCGCAGTGGGGCATTATTTCTACCTCCCAATACGCGTTCTCCTTTCTAAACCATATCGGTAGTTTATGTGCTATGCACTGCAACATCAGCTAAGTGCGTCGTAGCGGATGAACTTCTGGTCAGGGAGGTTACCGCTGCTTTACTTCTTCTCATTTTTGTGAATTTGAGAAGAGTATTCTTTTTCACCGAGCATGTGGTGTTTTAGTTGCAATCCAACTCTATGAAGTCTTGAGGCAGCTTTTTAGTTCATTCTGCTGATGTGGTTATGTTATTGAATGTGGGAGCAGGAAGGAAATGAAAGACATGACTGTGAATCTGGCATTGAATAGCCTCTTCCTCAAAATCGGTGAACTTTGCTCACCTATTGTCAGTGTAAGGAGGTTGTTGGGGCGAGTGCCTGTGAGGCACTGAAGAATGAGATGCTTAGTGAAGGTTCGGTGTTGCAATGACCACCTTGGAGGCGACACACTGATTGTCCCGATGTTTACCTCGCTGCCGTGATGGTAGAGCAGCCGCTGTGTGGTCTGTAGCCTTCCTTTGGTCGTAGCGTTCATAAGTCTCGACCATAGCTTTTTTGTCCTGGTGCTAATGGTTGATTGACGGGTCCCATATCGCAGAGACATAGGCAGGGTGTGCATTTGACCTCATGCACATCTCAGTGTACCGGCGGGCACTGTTATTTACTTGCTTACTTGCGGTTTGCATACCTGTTCATGTGGCCATTTGCTGCTAAATAATTGGGTGGATGAACATGTGATGGTGGGGCGGTCTGATTCCTTTTTTTCTGGGTGCCCACCTTTGTGGTCATGGATTTTTTCATCTACCGAACTGCCGTATGGTCACTTTTTTATCGAACTAACTACCCTTATGTCTCTTTTCTTCATTTCAACGTTAGTGTAAAATGTGTTGAATTGTTTACGTTGTTCTGCCCAGTGTGTGCAGACTTGTTGACCCTTCGATGTCTTTTCAGCAGCTTATTTTGGGGCATTTAAAACTGACACTTTCCCCCCCCCCCCCCCTAATCTCCCTTGCAGCGAGTGTTTTTGATCAGTTTTGTTTCGTTATGAGTTCACCACAACTGCTAAAGAAGTCTAGGCAGAGGTTGTCTCAACACTCTTTAGGTTAGCATCCAGGCAATTGGTGAACGAAGGCTTCATTGGAGGTGTCTGCACCATCCCGATGTAGATGCGAAGTTGTTGCGGTTAGTTGGCGCTTGATTGGTGGCTAGAAGGCGGAGGTTGTAAGAGTAAGCGTCTGTGTCGGTAATTTAATCCACGAGTATATGTGATAACTGATTGGCTTTGGCCTTCTAGTGGTTAGCAATACAATTCGGCGGAGGAGGACTAAACTGGAACTTCTAGGAAATGGAGTAAAGGTATTTTCTGGAATTGGAGGCATACAAAGAGCAAATTTCCCACAACATTTGTTGCATAGCATCTGAAAGTATGGCATGAGGCAGCGTAGTGTGTTGTGTAGGTAGGTGTAGAGCATTTGGATGGGTGATTGGTTGTGTAGTGCCCCGAGCATCCCCAAAAGAAGGAGAGAAGGCCAGGTGTAGGTCAGGATACGTGTATTTTGGACGGAAAGTGAGGGGACTGCTGGCATGGCCGACAGGCCATCCCACGCAGCTAGCTTCAAGGTGGTCGCCACTAATCTGTGCGACCAACCAACAGCCCAAACAGTTGTGACAGCGACTTACGCGGAGCTCGGTGCATCATTTTGGGGCAGTTTGTATATTTTTAATGGCAGTGGGTGCGTGGTTGCTGACGCTCTTAAAAGTGCAGACCAGTGCGAGAATGACAATTTTGGACCAATCCTGCTGTGTGCGGTGAAACGCCTCCCTTGTGTCGGTATAAGCCGTGAAGGGGAGGTGCTTTCTTCTGTCAACAGGCGGTGGGCAATAACCTTGAAAGGCCTTCAATTTGGCAGTCACTTCTTTGACTTTTGGCGAAGAATGCGCTGTTATGACTGATTCACAGACTGTCGAGCCTGTGGTGGGAAGTAACTTTTGTTGTGCTATTGACTTATTGCTCACTGCACTCTCCCCGAGCCTGCTATGCACTGCCTCGATAAATGTTCTTGGGTTGGATAGCGGCATATCGGCAGACGGAACTTTTATGATGAACTGATTCATTGTTTAAGGCCAAAAAGTTAGTGCTGAGGTCTTCTCGATGTTTTTGCAGCTCCAACTGAAGTCTGAAAAAAATTTTTCATGCCAACAATTGTTTTGGCTTGGTGAGATCAAGGTTAATGGTAATTTTTTGTTATTGTTTTGGAAAGGCTGCCGACAATGTGGCTTTATTTCGTCTGGGACTCCGATGCGCTATCCCAACATGTATCTGCCATTTTTGGCCGACCTCTTTTAGAGGTGTTAGTCGGAAGGCGGGTCAACTGGTCGCTGGCATATTTGTCGACTATGGGAATCGTCTGCTCGATCAGATGGAGCGCAGTTTATACCTCCTATCCGACAGCGGCACGACTCCCTTGCTGATTATTGGGAGATCTGGCATCTCAAAGGCCTTTTTAGTGACTCAATCACAGCGTAAAATATCAATCCTTATGGTCTCGATAAAGTTTTGGAATGTGCTTGTGAAAGATAACTGTATAAATACATCGTTTGCATTCTTCCGTTTACTTTTGGTCTGGTGTGATGCAAGGAGGCATTTTCATCCGGATAATATTAACTCAATTCAGAGTAACTTTGATGGGTCTGGTGGTTGACGAATTGGGCTGGAACGCCTCAACTGGGTACCGCTTGTGCTATGAATTGTTTGACTTCGGAGAGCAATCAGGAGACGATGGGGAAATCTTTCACCGTCGTTTGGGTTTTATTGACGAATGGCTCTTCCTTGAAGGGTGTGAGCATTGTCCTACTGAAAGCATGTAATTCTGTTGCAGACACGAAATGCTTGGCGAGGAGGTAATTTCCAGAACACAGGGAAATTTGACAATTGCGTAAGTGCTACATATCTCGATTTGTTGCATTAGCTTTGAAGAGTGTGTGGTTTTTTGGCACTCTCTGCTATGATGACTGGTTACGGCGGAATGCTTGAGACCTCATACTGATATGTACTTCGGTACATTGATGCGATGTTTTTTTAACATCTTTTGATTTACGGAGTGGGTTTAACCCTGCTTAATGGCCGCAACAGAAGGCAGAATTTAGAGAAAGCATCACCACTCATGAAGAATTACACAAGGGGTGGTGCATTGCATTGGGATGGAGCCCTTATTTTCATTGGTACTGCAATGGCCAAACTGAGTGAAAAAGAAGAGTTTCTTAGCCCCATATCATCTCTGAAGGCGAAGGCATAGAAACCGCTGAGCAAATTGTTGTCGCGGACACTTACAGATGGTTGGTGGTAGATTTTTAACTGGATTATTTGTGCTTAGATGCGTCTTTTGCGATGCGCTGTTGTGTGAACAGCTAGACATCTGGTAAACTGTTTTAAAACAATTCACTTTACCATTGGTTACTGTTCACCCCAGAGGCATGGTATGTGTCAAAGACAATGGTTGGGTTAGGCGCCAAACTATATGCCTTATTTCTGCGCGGTGGGCTGTGCAGAGAAGACTACGGGTGGAGACGTTCACAACGGGTTGATCATTGGGGAAGGTCGAACATTCAGCACCGCGACTCACCTTGTTGATGCGGCATAAAAGGAAGATGGAGAGGCAAGACCTCTTGTTGTGAAGCGGTCAGGGGAAGTACAGTACAAGGAGTTGCACTTATTTGAAAATGTATGAGTGTGTACACCTGATGAATGGATATTGCAATGAAGGGATGCAATTCCATCTTCGCCCTCGCTCTCATCTTTGCAGGCATCCTGTGTAGTCTCCTGGTGATATTTTCATAGGTGACAGATGTGGCCTTTTCTTGGGAAACACGCGGGAATATGAAAGGGGTGGAGGCAGCAATCGTCTCCATTAGGTTTTTGGTTGTCGTGATGAGGTTCTTTGCAGACTTGAAACTGGGCTTTCGTGTTTCGGTATTTGGGAAGGCGATCTGTTGGTTGCTTGAACAAATACATTTTACGCATTTTCTCTTTGCCCGTTCCATCTCGGCGTTTCATTCCGAATTTCCGCTAATTTCCCATTATAGTCTCATATGTGATTGTTTTTATCCCAACATCGGCGGAGTGGAGAGCCATATTTACCAACTATCTCAATGTCTACTTTCAAGAGGTCATCGGGTGATCATAATCACCCATGCTTATGGTGACAAGTGCCAACGTCAAGGGGTCCGCTACATGCCCAGGGGTTTGAAGGTATGCCCCTTCCTCATCCCGCTCCTTATTGCTGAACGTTTTTCCGATTCGGCTGAGGATTAAGGAAAAGTAGTGCGCGTAATCCATGTATTCGACCAGACTCTGAATCGATGGTCATTATCCTGTAAAAGTATCAACATGGGCGGCTGCTAGTTACATGTAATGCTCTCGCTTCAGTAATTCAGCTCAAGAATGCCCTGCGGTAATACTTAGTCCTTAGTCTGTAGGTTCTGCAATTCCATTCTTTCACTGATTACACTTAGACTGGGTAGAACACTGTGCTAGGTGAGTCGCATTGGTCCCCACCTGTTGTGCAAAGGATTGTATGAAGGTCGTTGCGATAACTCCTAACTAATTTGTTTCTGTCCCTCCTTTTTGGCAGGTTTACTACATTCCGTATCGTTCGTTCTACAGCCAAGTCGTTTTCATCACTGTGTTTGGTGGCTTAACGATTGTCCGCGATATTTTTATCCGCGAAAATGTGGATTTGGTTCATGGTCACTCGGTATGTACTTGCATGTTTTTAAAGTTGCTTTCTCAGTTCAAATTGACATAATCTTCCGAAAATCGGCGTCGATCCACGAGTTAAGAATAAAGATGGAATGGCGGATTTGGCATTATAAAGCCCTTTTAAATGGATTGCTCTTTGTGCCATTTCTGCGCTGTGATGCATCACACCTGTTCCTCATCTGACATACCTCTAATCCTTAGAACTCCTTATTTATCCTCTACTGTCTCGGGTGGTGTTCTTGCATGTGGTCGATGTCACCTTTTTGTGGCACAAGCATCGGTCAGTCATGTCAGCGCATGCCAAAGAGACCCGACTAGTGCGCGATTGCAGCTGGACTGACGGGAAAGCTTGGTGTTTTGTTGAGAGACGATAGTCAATTACGGTGGTAGTCGCTTCGAAGTTGAAGTGGTGTTAGGTGGAAGTGTTGCAAGGCTCTTTTAAATCGGGCCTAGATCTTCCAAAGCATACCCATCGTATTATTGGTGTCTAATGAAAAAAGGTCGAAATCAGTGCCTCAGAGTTCAGCTTTAGCACCTTCAAATGTTAAGTTCGTTGCAGCCCATAGTGCATTGCATGCAACAAAGCTCGTTCTCCTGCTTCTCTTCGATCATTCTGGCATCATCTGTGGACGGCTAGCAACATGACTATTTCTCTATTTCCTCCATCAGGCCTTCTCCCCACTGGCATTGGAGTCTCTTATGCACGCCAAGGCTCTCGGTCTGCGTGCTCTCTTTACGGACCACTCGCTCTTCGGGTTTGCTGACCTCTCGTCCATCCTCGCTAACCGCGCACTCTTTATGTTCCTTAACGTGGTGGATGAATTCATATGCGTCTCCCACGTGGCCAAGGAAAACACTGTTCTGCGTGGTGGAATGGAACCAGAACGCGTCTACGTCATTCCCAACGCCATTGATCCCTGCGCTTTCACTCCTGACCCTGCCTGTCGTGATCCAGATAACAGTAAGCAGGGCAGCCGATCACATTGCTGTAAATGGCGCATCTGGGCTGCCGATTAGTTGAAGTGAACTTCATGCCGACTTCCCCGATCGAGAAGAGGAGGATGGCATTAGAGCATTCAACCCAAACCGCACTGCACTAAGTAGTCTCGGTAGAGGTTAAGCTGAATTTGCCAATGAAATTTTGCCAAGCACCACATTAGTGAAGATCCATTCCTCAATCACGGCAGCTTCAATGACTGTAAAGGGAAATCGTTGAGCCAATAGTTATGGTTGTTGCATGGCTCCTAAACTTAAGTCACGGTAACACGCAAAATTGGTTGATATGTTGTTAAGATGGATGGCCTTCGTTCCGCATTGTTAAATGAGGAAAATGCAATTCATTGGGTATCCCCAGAGATCCATTTGGGATGCGCTCCTGGAGCCTTTGTGTATGCATATGCACGCTTGTAGTGAACCGTGCACGAGGTGATTATTTGTGAGAGGTCGTACACGGTTTGTATGTGTACAACGAGAACCATCTTGCGGAGGTTCCAGGTCCAGTGGACCGGTGAATAGAAGGTCTCCTTTTCGTTACCGCGAGACAGTTCATTCAAAACGAAAACCCTTTCCTAAAAGAACCTCCGACGAATCCATAGTTAGTCTCGTCGAACAAGTCTCCCTTTTCGATAACGGCGTCCGAAAATCGCATTCTGGCATGCAAACTGAAACAGATGGATGCGCGCCAATGACGAGGTGAAATTGGAGGTAAACAGAGCTTTGTGGGTAACTTACATCGTATTGGCGCCTTACATTTTTGCATAACTTCCAACGGTGACTGCTCGAAAACCTCTTAATGCTCTTTTAGTGTAAAATCATGCCTTACTTGGCAAAATTTTGAATCGGCCTCCGGCTTCATTATGAACTGGTGTTTATGTAATGCAAAGTTGGGTCTTGTCCAGACTCCAGTCAAAGTAATCAGCGCATAACACCTCGGTAATCCGATTCTTGTGAATGTACGGGTGTACGTGCGTGCTGTTTGGAGAATGATCTTGGCCTCGACGTGATTAGCGCTGCATGTGGATTTTGCCTCAACCCCATATTAGTCAGTGAAACGGGCTGAGTATGATGTCGAGATCAATCGTATTCTACAGAAATTTCTATTGCATTGAAATGAGTCCATTTTTCCGAGCGGCTTCCATTTGGTGAAGCACTTTTGACTTCCTTGTCTTTGCCTTTAGTTACCGTTGTCGTGGTAAGCCGATTGGTTTACAGGAAAGGGGCTGATTTACTGGCTGCCATAATTCCGCCATTGTGCTCCACATTTCCTAATCTGCGATTTATAATTGGTGAGTCCTGACACTAGGCACAACACTCTTTCGGCTGGTCTGCAACTGACATTATTTGCGTTATTATTTAAAGCTCTTGAAATGTTTGCCTTTATGCTGCATTCGTTTGTCTTATGGTTGAATGGAACTAAGGATTGTGAGCTATGGCTAGAACACCTTGAATGAATTGGTGGAAGGGCTCTCGTTGCCTTTTAGGCGGCGACGGTCCAAAACGATTAGCATTGGAAGAGATGCGTGAGCGACACAATTTGCACTTCCGTGTGGAGATGCTAGGCGCTTTGCCAAACCATAAAGTTCGTGATGTGAGCAACCTACCCCATTAAACTAATCGTCCCTCCCATCAGGCTGTTTATTTACTGGCATTTTATTTCATAGGTTCTTGTTCGCGGTGATATCTTCTTGAATGTCTCTCTCACGGAGTCTTTTTGCATTGCTATTGTGGAGGCTGCTAGCTGCGGGTAGGTCTTCTGTTTGGTAATGAACTCCTAATATTTCTGTAGGCTCCTCGTAGTAAGCACGAAAGTGGGCGGCGTGCCTGAGGTGCTGCCTCCACACATGATTCGATTGTCGTCGGTCAGTGCCTCGGGATTGGCTTCCACGCTAGCCAATGCAATCGAGGAGATTCGTCAGCAGCGCCTTCAATGGTCTCAGGAGACCTGCATATCTCGGTCGGTATCCGTGGCGTCTGAGGTACATTCGTTTTGCATCATGACTTGTTACTTACATTCGGTGAGATCTTCTGCCATTTACCGTTGTGATTTGTTTCGCTCCCAAGTAGAAAAGGTGTCACTCTTAGTCATCACATCTAGTTATGTTGGATTCCCTCACAAAGATATTCATTTGAAAGTGGGTATACTTGCCCTAGTGCACCCCCTCGATTCGGCCGCATTTTTGTTCTCCGACTATACGGTCATATTTGCATAGCATCTTGTAAATATCCAGTATCTGCGTGACGAAGAGGCTGGAATAATTGCTTTGAGACACCTGCTGAAGGAAACTCGTTTGCCGCTAATGAGAATGGAATGGCGTGAGGCATTTTAGGCTCTCACAGTACTGCCTTGCCTCTTGTGTTGAACCAGTGCAGATTTATTCGTCCAGGTCGAATGTCTTCTCTCCGCTACAACGAGTCTTTCTTAAAGAACTCGATAATGGTGCTTAAATCCTAGCGTACCGCCACCGACGTAGCCTCCGGGTAGCTCTTGAAGACGTTGTCAGGCTTTATCATAGGCGCACAGAAGGGTCTGTGAAAATGCAAGCGTTGTCTCTGTGAAGGGAAGTTCTCTGCCTTCGTCGCTGAGGTCGAACCTTGGTACATGAGTGCCGTCTTGGCTGGAGGATCAAGTAATTGCACAAAGATCGTATCGTGACGGATTGAATAAGGGAGTTATTTGATCACTAGGATGATGTTGTGTTTCACTGCCAATCAACTCGTCGATCGAGAAGTGCCTCTACAAAGAGGAGAAAGGTGAAGGAACCATGTAAGGGTGGCTTATCAATCGGTTTGGTTGGCTGCCGCATGCGGCGTAACCAATCATTCTCCTGGCCCCCCGTCTCTGCCGTTAAGATGGCGTGGCGACATCACTATCAGATTCGCCAATTCTACACCTGGAATGATGTAGCCCGACGCACTGAAATCGCCTATCACGCGGCCATGTCGCGACCGCGTATTACTCCCAAAGACGCTATCATTGCGTGGGTAACTTCTTTTCTGCTCTGTGTGGGGCAATAAATTTCATTTCATGCAGCAAGCTTATTCATTCCTTCAACCTCTCCCATGGCACGCCTAACGCGGCTTTGTACTTTTAGAGCTTATCAAAGACTGGGGCCAGTATGCGGAATTATAATGGCAATTGGATGGATGATCGAATGGGTTTTGATTATTTTCCTGGAGTGGTTTGAACCAGCTAATGTAAGTCGCTGGAAGCAGTTGTAGATGCCGCTACTGGCAGGTGTTTTTTGAGCTTCCTCTAAAATCTCAGTCTTAGCGATTGTCCTTCTAGAGTGCAGCTTGAACGGTCATGGAACGGATCACCTACTTGATTTAATTCCGCTCCTTATTTCTTCACTAACTTGTAGAAAATCGATCGGGTTTCCTACTTCACCACAACACCATCGCAATTCGAGATGTGGAACCAACTGGAAGCCTCGCCCTATGGAAATATTAACACGGAGTCCACAGTTGGTAGTACTCCCTAGGGTTGTGCCTTTAAACAAAAACCCTTCACCACCGGACTTGGCGATTTCACTTGGATCTCCTGTCGGTAGAGCTGTTTGTCCCAAAAGGCTGTTTCAGCCTCCTACAACATCAACAGCGCTAAAGTTATCTTTGCTTGTGTATGCATTTTTGCCTATTTCTCCTCTTTTGAGCACCCACTTTAAGTGGTGAGAATTTTCCTCGATTAACCACATTTGAAAAGTGCTGTAACTCAAATTAGGGCTTTACCAAATGTTCTAGGCTGTGTAGTTTGGAGCGTCCAAACGGTAGGCACCAAGTAAATCGGCATCGACGGCGATCAGAAGGGGATATGCAATGCGTTCAATGTTTGTTTGATTATAGGTTTTGGTGATGAAGTTAGTTTCATACGCCGGTGGGTAGGCAGGTCTCTTGGCCATGCCAGCACCCCACGCCCTACTGTATGGAGGGTGCATATATTCTGCTCGAGTGGTACGTCGCCACAGGAGCCTCAGGGTGTTATGGTGGCGTTGGTTACTATTTGAGAAATTTTTTCACTCATCCAAACTGGAGACGGAGGGGTTTTTTCCATCCTGGCGTATGTTTGGCTCGTGTTTTTTCGGCACTGATTGTGTTGTGATAATTGGCGTAGGGAGGTTTACCAAGGGGAACGCCTAGGGTAACGCTCAAAAGAAAGCGAAGGCGATGTGAAGTGATTAGCTTTTGCTTGGTTTTCACTTTACGTTGGAGTCCCTGTTAGCCGGGTGGACTGGTCACTGCGCCAAGTCGGTAACCCCATTTCCTTTTCCTACAATGTTTTTTTCCACTTCGGTTACAGTCCTCGTTTTAATTAGAGTTTTGATGCAAATTTGATTTCACACCCCAAATCATAACTAAGTTCTTGTCACGCTACGCACTCCAGACACGTGTTTGCTAGCAGCTCGTGCCTAGTGATAATAAGTCATGTCAAGACTCATAAAATTATTTTTACAAGGTTCGAACAAAAAGTTGGTAGTAAGTAAACGCTATCCTGTCCGTATACGGTTTAGGCTGCGTCACAAATGCGTCGCAAACAGATTTTCCCACTTAAGTACCGGAATTACGTATTAATGCATAAATTAAGGCAAAGCGGTGGCATCTTCTACTGTTTTGTAGCAACTTGGTTTCAAATCCTTTTTTGCTTTATTTGACTGCCACCACCCGATGCACTTAAATATGGTTCGCAAAAAGTAGCAAACTGATAGTAGTTCTATCTCTGTGTCCACCAAAAATAAAACAGAAACTAACCTCTGCATTCTTCGAGGTGGATGAAGGCTTAAACCTTTTATTGGACTTGAGCGCACAATCGCCTGACGCAGAGCGATTGTCAGCATCTTATTGCTCTTTAACCGGAATTGCTGCTGATTCACCCCATCCAATCATATGCTTAGTTCAATTCAGCCAAGCCGTTAAGAGCTAAGGAGACCAGAGATGAGGCGAGGCACGAGGAACGCGCTGCAGTGTCCTCACTCGCCTGTCAATCAAATCTTATGAATTGGCCTCTGAGCCACATCCTCAACCACATGGCATTCGTTCTATCCTACAGGTTCTTGACATTTTTGCCTTATTTTACAATAGCTTGATGGCTGGCACGAAGGGAACATGCGCTAATAAATTAGAGACTGGAGTAGCATTTTCAATAAAGGAACTCAATGCTTTTCAGAGTAGCAAATTTTTGTAGGTCATTGTGATGTGGCAAGTATTTTGCGGTCGCATTAGGAGTTTAATAAGTGTTCATCAATGTTCATGGTTGAAAGAGAGATTCGTCCCGGAGCCACATTGTTCTGCGTGGATAATGAGATTGGCGTTTTTGGTAAGATGTGAGCAATATTTGAGGCATGAGCGAATTACAGGTAATCCGATTTTTATATTGTAGATGTGGGCACATGCCATAGGTAATGCGGCAGTGAATGTGGAGCTCGTCGAAGCACTAAACAGAAGGGACTACATTGTTAATCCGCGGCTAAATATCCCCCTAGTGTTGTCAAGGCTGGTAGTAGTGGTTTATCTTTTATAACTCGTTGCAACAGCGTTGACACCGACCAAAATTAGAAAGTAACTTGTCTGGTTGGCTGTCAATTTTGGTAACAAAGCTTTTGGGGCTCTTTCAGTGCAACTCATTAGAGTGGAATCGTCGTTAACGCATGCCAGTGGTCCCAATCCCGTCTGTAAGTCGACCACACGCAGTCGGTCTGGGTAATACGCCTCAAATCATCTTCAAGTAGGACCCGGTGCACTGTCTTATTGTGCATGAAATGCGAAGTGGTGTACTGGATTTTGAAAAACCCGTCATTTGTGTGATGTGAGGCGGCACGCCAAGCACTTATGCATGCATAAACATGTAGAGTATAAGTATTTGTGGCAAGTTGTAAAACAAATTTTGTTCCTTTCGTCGCGGCCTTTGATGCTGCTCGTAGCTATAACAGATTGACTTGTTATCAAAATTCAGAAGGACTTGTGGCTGCATAGGCCCAGAGATTCAAGTTCGCCCTGATGTTGAAGCGGTTCGTGAAGCGATGGGGAGATGCCAGTGGAAGAGATTAGAATGATCCCGTCCCTGAGTGCGCAGCTGCAACAACTATCCACTTGTTGCATTGGTTCCCCCTTTGCTTGTAGTTGGCACTCGGCACTTCCCCTAGTTAGCGCGCTTAGTTCACCAGCACAGCACAGCACAGCGCAACGCAACACAACACAACGCAGGCGGTGGAATGCTATTTGACTTCATCCTCGTGCGTGTGGGAAGGCATTTGATCCCGACTTCTCGGCTACCATGCCATATTTGGAGTTTAAAACCACTTGCATACTGCATAAGAGGCTGCAAGCTCATTGCTAGGCGCAAAACCATTCACCAACAGTAAAGCCACCATAAAAGGTAGAACTTGAAGTTGGTCAACAGAGCCGCTATTCTCCCCCATACTGTCTATCAATGTCGGAAACTAGACACACTGGGTCGCTGTGGCAATTGATGGATGGCGCCTCTCCCCCGACAGAGTACGACTACGCTCCCAAATGTGCTTAGCACTTTGTGTCGGTAGTAAGTTTGCAGTTTCGCGAGCATTCACAAGTGGTTGGCTATGTTGTGGCAAGTGGCATTGCAACACAATTCACTTGGGGGGGTGAGGCATGAGTAAAGGAAGACGTGCAGGAGGCTGTAGACGAAGGGGCGCTGTGCGGAAGCATCCTACAATGGCAGTTCTTCATCCTCTCCCCTACGTCTCCCCTGTGAACGTCTCGTCTCCGCCTCTCACTCAAATGTTTCATCTTCGCTTCCAGCCCGACAATCATCTGCCTTCCTCTCACGGGAAAGGTGCAATCAACACCATTCTCCTCCCTAGTGAGAGGCAGTATTTAGCCTAGACATGTTGTCAGGACGAAGCAGCAGAAGCGCACCTCTACTGGCACCACAGTAATTGTTGGAAGTGGGTTGCCAATGTCCTTCCAAATGGAAAGAGCAGGCGCAAACAGTGACGGAAAGCAGTCCAGACAAGGCAGTGCATCTCATCCGAAACACGCTGCTATTAATGGTCTCTCACACCTTCCAACACGCCCTTCGCATACGCTACGAAGCATGGAATTGGGACGAGGTAAAAAACACGCGAAGGAAAGTGATGTTTGCTGCCACAGGACCACCTACGCGAGCTGGCGCATCAAGGCCACACTAGACGGTGCTGGGAGACACGACGCGACGACACGTGCTGCTAATCGATTCGCACGTGTCAGGTTCGAATTGCTCCATTGCACAAAAGAGTCCGACATGCTTCTGCTCATATTTGGCTTTCTGCTATTTCTTTGTTTCTGTCGTCTCCTCCACCATCTCCTTACCACTCCCAACCGCCTGATGCGCCGTTCCGGAGACGTCGAAAGGATGCGAGAGATAGGTACCATAGAAAGTAGGGGTAAGTCGTGCTACCAGCTCTTCAATCTCCCCTCTCTTCTCCCTGTGCAATCTACTTCCCTTTCTCGTCCTCCGCCGCCACCATCTAACTCAATTTGAGCTCAGCTCTTCGGCACCATCAAATGCAGTATGCGGTGTAGATGAGATGGGGAGGAAGCACCATGACTAGTATGGTCGAGGTGCCAGATAGATGGCTGAATGAGTGGATAGGCAAGTGGAATGAGGGATAGAGATGGTTTAGAAGTGTTGGGAAAGAGATGCATAATGCTGCACGAAAGCACTGGGCAGAGTTATCCCACGGTGTCCGTGCCCAATGCTCCTTTGTCTTTTCCACCCACTCCCCGACTTGCCATCCCATTAGCGCTCTCTCAATCATTCCTTTATCTCCTTCAGATACGCGTTTATTCTGCTTACAAATGCAGTGCAATAATTCTGCCAAGCAGAACCCCCGGGTCAAGCCTCACAGGCATACTGTCGTTACAGCAACAGTCATCTTTAGGGGTGAGTTGTCGATTCCTCTAACCCATTCCTAGCCTGCATCACGCTTGCTTTCCCTGTCTCTTGCATACCTTTTCGTTCCCTAACTAAGTAGCAGCATTGAAAGACCTCTTGAGGTGATAGTACTTGGCTGAATCACTGCGGCACGGTGCGCAAGACTAGGCTTGCATAAAATTGACAAGATCGTGCTCAGCTGCAACGTAGCATAGAATGGGTAAGAAGAGGAGGGACAGGGTCACCGCATCAACTGTGCTCGCCTCATCCCGAGGGAGGTTTTATGCGTTACCACTAGAGTAGGCCCTAGCAACACTCTAATTTGCTTCACCCAGTCCGCCCGGCATGACTGGATGCCATGCAAAGTGGAATATCCTCATTCTTCCTTTCTTCCTGCCTTCCTTCCTACCTTCGTGCTTTTTACTCTCGCAGACACTAGGGATCAGAGTACTCAGACTGCAAGCAGGCCTGGCCATGTCTTCGGGATGGAGCGGCGGCAGCTCTCCTATCTGCGGCCCCTTGCCCATGCCCCGCTGCAACGCGCCTTCGGTAAGAATCTTCTTGCGCCATGCCTCAGGTCTTAGTGTTTGTGCTTCATGCATTCAATGCAGCTGAAAGAGAGAAGTAGCCACTCCCACATTTAATTTGTTTGCCTCTACTTTTTCAAATTAGTGGCACAAGAAAGTGTCGCTGCATTGCCTCCTTTACGCCCCGCTCGCCTTCCGCTCCTTCGAAGTCAACCGCATTTCGGCCCTGCCTCCTCCCCCTCCTTCTCCTCGTTCTCCTGCTTCCACGTCATTTTAAGCCAGCGCCCTCTGTGTGAGTCGCTCTCACCAATCCGTTAGTCTCACTTTTTATTGTGGCATGCTTCAATGCTGACAGTGCTGTGCTCTTTTCTGTCGCTGTAGTTTGTTCTGCACCGATTCGCCTTAATTCCATCTCCTACCCTCGCTTCTCCTCATCCTCCTCCTCCACTTACCCCCTCGAGAGCGAAGGTGAATGCGTTGCTCCTACTTCTCACTTCGTAAATTGTAGACTGCTTCAACATCCACCTCACCATCTCACTGTACACTTCTTTTCTTCTCTCTATAGACGGCTCCTCTACCTGGCGCTCCACGTTAACGGGTAAGAGCTTGCGTTTTGCGCCCTCGACTGCCTGCTTCTTTCCCACTGCATATCTGTGCCTGCTTGTCGATATGCCGCACTTTGTGTGTGCGCTACTGCCCATATTTATTTGCGTCCTTTTAGACAGTCGCCTGCATCGGTGTCCCACCAAAACAGGTAGGAATGTCTAGGAATGTGTGGATGTGGCTGCGAAAGCACATTCATCCCATCCTCTTCTCCTCATTTGCCCTTCTAGTTGATCAGGTGGACAGTTCTGTCCTGGGTGAGGTAGGATCTCCTTCAGTTCTTTGTTGCATGGCTAGTTAGTTGTCTTGGCAATTTCAACTCCACTTTCCGCCAACACTCACACACCCACAAACTCGCTGTACCACATTCAATAGCCCTTTTCCTTCCAACGGCTCCTCCACTTCCTTCCCCATTTTAGATGGAAATGGACAGGCCACCTAGAATGGTGAAACGGTTGCGGGCTAGATTGAGGCGACTTGTGGTCCGAATGTTCCATAATTCCTGTCACCTGTGTGGGTGCGGGCCAAAGAAGTCCGCCAAGCATGGCGATGCGGCAGACTACACCAACTACGACCTGTTCAGCGGACTTACTGAACGACAACTGTGCGACTCCCAATGGAGGAGCCCCAGTGGCAGCAACCCTGTAAGTTGGGGCAGCGACACGGATGAGCCATCGCCGACCTTGGTGGCGTTCACAAGGAGGCAACAATCGTCGAGCACACCCCGATGGTCTCTCACTGAATAAGGAGCAACTCGGCGCACCAGTGGGACACAAGCAGGTTGACACTCCTCATTGCCAACGATGACAATGCATTGGATAGCAGGGTTGTGACATCGCTACTGAGATATTGCGGATTGCCTTGCCGCAACAAAATGATTGCAAATTGACTGAATGATTATGGGAGGTTGATAGCAACGTAACCGACACAGATAAGTTCTCGTTATACAAAGTGATGTCAAAATCCCCTACACAAGAAGCGCCGTGGTAGTGGTCTCCAACCATAACGACTGCATGCAGTGCCGAGGCGAAGGAAGCGCTGTGTTGGAGATGCAATCAAGCAGGCTGCTGCGGCTACATTGACTTGAGGCACACATCAGAAATGCACCAATTCGTCAGCATCAGTCGCGAGAACTTGGCGCAACAAAAGCAAGGGATGAATAGATCAGCACTGCGTTGATGCCACGATGAACCTGCCACATCGCCATTGAGAAGCGACGTGTATGTGGAGAATGCGTTGCGATGGCACAAAGTAGTAACACATATCCTCACAATCTGCCTCGCGCCTCCTAGCGAAAACGCTGAATGCCACAGTCAGAGCAGTTCTCCTCTCCAAACTCAAAATCTTCAATTCTGCCCCAGAGGATGGACGAGTGGCTGGCTCGAAACAATGAGTGCCTTGCCGATATGATGTCCCATTGCCTCAAAGTCTGGCACGAAAGCTGCTGACGCAAAACTCTGAATGCCACGGGCTGGATATGTCCAAGAACATAATATTCAAATCGGCTCCCCATTTTGGAGGTGTCCCTGTCCCTGGCCCACTAACGAAGAATGCCTCGGCATCACCAAGTTGTGATCACAGAGCGAGTGAGCGCATTTCTTGGCAATCTGAATAGATGGCTACTAAAGACCAACGCATAGTGCCACCACCGGAGCGATTCTCCTTTCCAACATAACCCCCCCCCCATCCCCAAAGAGGCATTTATTTTGGAATGAATTTGTGCACGAGTCGTCTTCCCCGTGACTACGCAGTTCGACCAAGTCTTCCGCATGGAAGTGGACGTGGTGTCGCGGTTCATTTGTGCAAAAACGTGGTGAAGGACGCAAGAAGTAAGCAGTTCTTCTTACTCAAACCGCGCCGGTTGAGCTGAGAATGTTTCGCGTGCACTGCGGCAATAGTGCCTTTTCAGCCTACGCACCTCAGACTACGTCAAGTGACGTAGTGGATAATCGCCATAACTCCTTGCTTCTCGAGGCTGTATAGGGTAAGGAGGTGCCGGCGGTGCATCGCAGTGCCCGCTGCACCCTTGACGGAGACCGAGTGCGTGGGGCGGCAGCAGGGCAGCCTGATGAGCAGGAGCTAGTGGAAGCCGTTTTGACGCCTGCCACGATGGGGTACTGTACGACGCGCTTCGACTTCACGAGTTCTCTTCCTCAAACCCATGACCACGCCTTTCACGTGGTTGAGTTGGCCACTCACCTTGAGACGAGTGAGCAGAGCTTTGCTCGCAACACTCGCATCGAATGACCGAAAAGCAACCATTCACTGACAATTTCTTATTTTCAACAAGCGTAAATAGGGCATCCCAAGTGTCTCTTGGCGAGGAAAGAAGGCGCAATATGGGGTAGAACATGCACATGCACAATAGACGGAGACAATGTGGCTGCTGGCATGGCCTGGAGGTCAGACCACGCGGCTGGGTTAATATGGCCACCTAAGTGACCGAACGGCAGACAAACCAAAGCCAAGCGAATGATGCATTATCGTGACCTGTCTCCTCGATACTGTTGTCAGCATTTTGGATGAATGCACTTCCTCCAGCTGATTTTGTGCAAGCGCATTCCACTTGGCAATGCTCTTTCATTCTCTAACACGCATTTCATGCAACTTGCAGTCCACGGACGAGCCTAATGGGACATGCCATGAAAAGTGAGTGACGCCGAATGCGCATTGCTTGTCGATAAGTGGCTCTACGCCAGCACATGATAATGGGCGCATGTCAAAGTGCACCCAATGACTGCAGCAACAATGCTCAGAGACTTGCCTCAGCATGAAGGCAGACATGATACTTGAGCAGGAAATCTGTGCTCTGTGCGACGCGAAAGTTACGGCTGCAGGCCAGACCGAGAGCGAATCATTATGTTGTTGTGCAAGGACAGCAAAATGGGCCTTGGCGCAAATGCGACCAACTGGTCGAGTCGTCTGTTCTCCAAAGGCCAAGCATGTGTAATTCATGCTAGCAGTGTGCCGCATCCTCTTCCCATGTCTAATCCGGGAAGGTCAATTATTGTCTTAGACGGAACAGTGCTTCAATGGCACATTCATTCTTGTTGCACAATCGTCGGTGTGGAAGTCGAGAGACAGGTCGAGTGGCAGGTGCATTCCTACATGTGGAGGAACGTAGGAATTGCAAAATTGCGTCGTCTTCGACTAATATGGCTTTTGGCAAAATGGAAAAATCGGACCTTGCATAAAAGCACCAGTTGGCAATGGGGAAGCCAAGGAAGGGCTCACGATGAACTGGTTTGTGGCATCCAATCAGTAGAACTATGACGTTGAGCTTCCAGTGTCCTACAATTGTCTCGCGAAGTTGCATTTGTTCAGTCTGTTAGTCTAAACTGGAAGCATACACACTCGCTGTGATTGCCAAGGTCGGCCACCATTTGTGCGGCAATTGTTTGCTTTTGTCCTTTTTAGTGCATCTGGCGGCACACATGAGAGGACGGGCTTTTGCGCGGACGAGTCGGACGGTCGTGGTGGTTCGTGGTCTGCGGTTCGCGCCAACGGGTCCAGCCAGGTGTGCAGGTGTCTGTTTTTTCATTGTTGACGCACTTTATGCACATGTGTGACTTACTCTTTACTACCGGCATTGAGGCGTGGCTGGCGACTTTCGAGGCTTGCTGAATTCATACATTGTGTCGTGCTCAAGTTCTATTTCAGCTAGTTAATTAGACGCTGTTCAGGATTGCGTTCCTATCGAAGGTACATTTCATCTCCAAGGCGTTTCTGCTAATTACTGCTACTAAGAGTACTTATGGAAGTGTGCAGAAAGGCGACGCAACTGGTTCTCCTTTTATTCTTCATGATGACTTCATTTCTAAGCAAACGTTGTAGGTGGATTGGGGATATTGCTTGCGAAAACAAACAGCTCGACTGGTGGCATTTATAATATTTGGTTTGGACGCTTCGAGGTAGTCTGCAAGGAAGTGGAATCAAACTTCGTGTGAGCACATCAAGGCATCGATGAGACACCATACTGTTATGCCGACAGCGCCAACAGCATCATCTTACGCCAAGGCAAGGCAATCTGCAATATCCAATGAATGGTCATCGTTAGCAATGAGGGGTGTCAACCTGCTTGTGTCCCACTGGTGCGCCGAGTTGCTCCTTATTCAGTGAGAGACCATCGGGGTGTGCTCGACGATTGTTGCCTCCTTGTGAACGCCACCGAGGTCGGCGATGGCTCATCCGTGTCGCTGCCCCAACTTACAGGGTTGCTGCCACTGGGGCTCCTCCATTGGGAGTCGCACAGTTGTCGTTCAGTAAGTCCGCTGAACAGGTCGTAGTTGGTGTAGTCTGCCGCATCGCCATGCTTGGCGGACTTCTTTGGCCCGCACCCACACAGGTGACAAGAATTATGGAACATTCGGGTCACGAGTCGCCTCGGTTTAGCTCGCAATCGTTTCACCATTCTAGGTAACCTCTCCACCCTCACTCCACCCCACCCCACCCCACCCCACTCCACCCTCACCCCACTTCACTCGCTGTTTATTAAATAGATATTCTATTCTCGTATTATGCCCTCTTTCATGGTTAAGGCATTGTCTGGGTGCTAAAATTAGAGTTGCACGAGTCAGGCTCTATATTTGGCGCTTGAAGAGGCAAAGTGGAGTGAGAACGAGAGTCAGGCTAAGGACTGCAGCAGATATGTCCAGCGTCTCCTCTAACACACTTTCAGCATCGGCGAACAAATCAGTCACTAACCGCATAAGGCTTAACAAAAATACTGGCCCAATGTGCAGGAGGGGAACGGAAGTGCGAATCTTGAAGAGGAAATGCAGATGCGATGCGATGCGATGCGATGCGCATCGCATCCCTCCTCAATAAGGAAGAGTCCACTGTCCTCTGCAACACCACTGCAAGGTGTTTCGTCGACTACCGCACGTGCCGATCTACTGGCTGTTAGATGAATGTTAGTCCGCCCAACCGGCTCGGGTGTTGACGCTACAGAGATGAGCGCTGGTGGCATGCCACTCAGAATTGGCATTGAGATTGGGGTAAAGCACGCTCATCCCCTTTTCCGTCGAACGCACATCACCTCACTGGTAGTGGAGTAAATTTGTCACGGCACAGGTGCCTACATTGACACAGACATACTTGAGCTCGCGATAGTCAACTCCTAGCTGCGATGCGTCAATCGCCCCGACTCGGTGACAATCCGCTCGAAGGTTCCGTTCGCAAATGAGTTCATTACCTTCATCACCTTTGACGAGACACCCGTGTCTAATGCATCTGACGCAAGAGTTCTGCACACGCGGATAGTGTCCATGTCTTTCCTCTCCCTCCCCTTCGCCTCCCTCGGCTTCGCCGCCTTCATCTTCCACGCCTCTCTTGTGGCTTTGCCTCACGCCGCTCCGACAGCCACCTATTCAATGCACCTCACCCCATCTCCTATTTTCCTCAGCACCATGGTATGCTCCTTTTTAACTGTTCACAATAACCACATCGTTGCACTTCCGCAGCTCTTCCTCATGATGTTGTCGCCGCTACTTTCTTACAACACCTTGCGCACCAATTTAATTGAAATTTGCCAATTTCATAGGCACTCATGCTCACACAGGCCACATTGAACTTCGCAACGCCGTCCTTCCCCACACAAACCAGAATCATGCATAACAGGGAGGGAACGAAGATCTGTCCCCTTCTTCGCTTCGCACACTCCAACCACTTCCTTTCCACGTCTGCTCACCTCCTCCAACACATACATTAATCGTTTCTCCAGCAAACATTGCGTCGCCCAAGCCTGCCCTCACTTTCACCCACCTCGTAGGGGCCTACAAATGACGAGTCAGTTGTCCTTTCACGTCCCTCACAATCCCAAACGATCAACGGCAAAGGAGGCAAAACGTCACAACCATACACAACAAATCCAACACGCTGCGCATCACCTTGTATTCCAATAAAACAGATCCAACCTCACTTGTGCCTGGAAGTTCCGGCCACCTAATCACAATGCCTGAATGTCCACTGCAGTCTTCCAGACAAAGAGCCTCACGTGTCCCACACCACATGCCTTTGTTTCCGCCTCAGTACCGGATACCCACTCATGTCGCAATTGAAGCTACGACTAAGTGAGTACCGAGACCTTGCACACACAGTGCACTACGCAAACCTCATCACAATCTGCAACCAAGTCCTCTGCTAGTGATATGCAAGTTAATAAGCAATTGCAATGCGTGGCATCCAACCGCTATCCAACCCACCGACACGTGTACTGTCAGAGCCTCGGCATTCCAACCTGTGGTACACACGAAACACGAAAACACCTCGAAGCATAGGACACAAGCAAAGCAAGGTGCCGTTCAGTATCGCGGTCCACCAAGCCATTAGTGAACACAACGCAACAACACCAGTAAGCAAATCGAGATTCACTTAGTTCAGAGCAGTGCTCCATAATGCCTCCGCACCTATAACCAACGCCAAACTAAGCGAAAGTTAACTTCCAATGGACTTGGGGCACCAAGCATCTCTGACAAGACGAAAACACACACTACAGACACATTCCCCACCGTGCTCAACGACCCAGGCCTCGGATATCAAATTCCACTGCTGCAGAGGTAGCCAACCAGTTGTAAAAACTACCACAACAATAGTAATTAATCGCTTTAACCACTTGAAAATGGGCGCACATGCAATCCAACAAACGGCAGCATATGCGTAAACACACCTCGCTTTAAAAGGAATTCCACGCGAATGCCACCCATCAATCAACCATTAGCACCAGGACAAAAAAGCTATGGTCGAGACTTATGAACGCTACGACCAAAGGAAGGCCACAGACCACACAGCGGCTACTCTACCATCACGGCAGCGAGGTAAACATCGGGACAATCAGTGTGTCGCCTCCAAGGTGGTCATTGCAACACCGAACCTTCACTAAGCATCTCATTCTTCAGTGCCTCACAGGCACTCGCCCCAACAACCTCCTTACACTGACAATAGGTGAGCAAAGTTCACCGATTTTGAGGAAGAGGCTATTCAATGCCAGATTCACAGTCATGTCTTTCATTTCCTTCCTGCTCCCACATTCAATAACATAACCACATCAGCAGAATGAACTAAAAAGCTGCCTCAAGACTTCATAGAGTTGGATTGCAACTAAAACACCACATGCTCGGTGAAAAAGAATACTCTTCTCAAATTCACGAAAATGAGAAGAAGTAAAGCAGCGGTAACCTCCCTGACCGGAAGTTCATCCGCTACGAAACACTTAGCTGATGTTGCAGTGCATAGCACATAAACTACCGATATGGTTTAGAAAGGAGAACGCGTATTGGGAGGTAGAAATAATGCCCCACTGCGAACAATCACACGAGTCGGCACGCGGATCACCGCGTCGTACTTAACACCAACCAGTATACTTCGTCAGTTAATCGTACCTCCAGCACACATTAGAGCTATAATCACTCCAAATATTATGCACGCATATGCTCAAACGAAAAACGAGACAAGTAGCACAGTCAGCTGCAAAAATTAGTACATTCAGTCAGTGGCATGATCCCGTGTCAATGGGCTCAACCATCGGATGCGCCAACATGCAACGCCTACCGGTGCCGGATGACGGCGTCTAAACAGGCAACAGTGGTCACGGAAGTGGCACGAACACTCGGTCAGAACCTCCGCAAGCCAGTGGATCGCACAAGAAGTGCGAAAGTAAAACAGTGCTTCTCACGAAGGTGCAGCCAGCGTTAAGCCATCAACGCGATAGCATCACACCCTCAACTCTCAGTGCTTACGACGTCATGAACGTGGCGATCACCGTACCGCAATGCATTCCACGAACTTCCAACAGTTTTACCTAAGCCTCACAGCGGACGACGACCACCGAAATGCTCGTCCACATCGCCAGTCTCACTAGCATGCATGCACTTCGCACACTCACAGCGTGAAGCTAACATACCGAGCTAAATGTGCATTCGTCTCCGTCTTCAGTGGTCGACTTCAAGGCTTTATTTCAGCTCACTTCTCACCTGAGCCAAGACATCCCCAGCTACACGTTACCTCGGCATCCGTCAAAGCGGAAGCCAATGCAGAGAAACCTACGTCATGGTGAAGTTGTGCGATGATCTCACCAATCAAATCAGCACATTGACACCCAGTCTAACAGAGACGCGAATGCACACCAACACCTCGTTCACAGCCAGGCTTATTCAAATCGCGCATGCTGAAGGTGCAATAGATGCCATTCACTTCATCGATGGCGAGGAGCCTATCCAAATCTGCTTTCGGAAGATGCGGCAGTGACACTCTCACCATCGCCTGGCGATAAGATAAATTCAACCAAAAACACTATCAAAGCAGCTTAAATGATGCAACTTTTACAACGTAATTACGAAAAGACGCAGGAAAGAGAAGGAATATTACTTCCCCATTACGACTGTTAATTAGTTTTAAATAGCACCACAGCAACCTGTCATATGGAATCTACCCACCTAAGCACCTAAGCGAAACACGAAACAAAAGCAAGGTTCGACTTCAAATTCGATGCCCACGGTTCTTTTCCAACTTTGCCAAATGCACAAGAAACAGACAAGATGATACCCACCATCGATTCAATACCATTGCCGACACCGAGTGGAGCAATAAGTCCTCCATTTTCCCTGTTTCCCTGCGTTGTCATTGCCTCCGAAGGAACATGCAGCACCAACAGACATGACACACAAGCGTCCCGACGCCCTTCAAACAGCCTAAATGAAGAATCTGTAAGGAATTAACACCGATTTTAATCAAATTTGCACACGGATGTAAGTTTGCTTTCATCTTCATGCAATGGCATTCGTGCAACCAACCAGTTGTGAAAACTGCCACAACAACACTAATTAATCGCTTTAACCATTGCTGTGCAGCATAAAGAACGACTTTGCTTGTGCACTTCAGTCTAGAGCAAGCACAGCCTAACACTCAAGACATTCTCTCTCATACCCACTTGGAAATGGGCGCATACGCAACCGAACAAACGGCAGCATATGCGTAAACATGCCTCTCCTTAAAAGGAATTCAGAGTGAATGCAAATACCTGGTTGATTCTCAATGTTCCTACGAATTGGCTCCTTGTGAATAACGCAAGTGGTATACAACTTCTTCTGAGGCCTTTGACTCTCCCATGCGACGGGCTCGATGGGCAATGAACGCTTTCGCGACACAAGGCCATCGCCTCGACGCATGAGACTCGCGCGGTGAGGCGTGATAACATTAAACTGAGCAAATCTTCCCAACCACTTGGCACATCACACAACAGGCGGCAAATTTCTACTGCTCAACTGCATGTAAATCCATACTATTATTGGTGTGTAAATGCTTTCAGTGTCGCAGTCATTCCCGAATTCCTGCTCGTAACTCTGCTATAGGAGGTGTCAATTTTATTCCTTCTTTCCGTCGTCTGCCCTGCATTCGAATGTGTGGATAAGCAGAAGTAAGGCGATCGTGTAAACGCGTGTTTTGCGCAAAATCCTACGTCTCGTTCCATGGACAAAATAGAAATGTGCTGCTGCTAAGCGTGAGATTGTTTCGTCTGACCTTTCTTAGCCTCGTTTAGTTTATGAAATGCAGTTGCTTGGAGTCGTGAGCCTAAAGGCAATGCTAAGGGCAAGTCTTTGCCATTCGAATGGCAAATAGCTGTCGCGTGCGTTTGGCGGCACATGCGAAAAGTTGGGGCTTGGTGTGGTTGTCGCTGTTGGGCTTGTTTCGCAATGCGTCAGGGGAAACAGGTATGTGGGTGTGCGTGTTAGGGATTGTTAGGCTTTCCGCGTGTATATTTTCCCTGGCCAGTAGCACCAGTGTGCTTTTCGGCCTAGGCGCCCCGGTGTTGTATGATTAAGTGTGCTGATTTTGGAGGGCTCGAGTGCTTTTCAAACTGAGATTGGGGACGAGGTTCTAACTCCGCCTATTTGTCATGCATTTCATTTGTAGGCAGCGACAACCTGTCGCACTAGAATAGGCGTTTGTGAAGTGACTATTGAGACGAGGAGGCTCTGGTCTTGCCCTTCGATGCTACAAGAGCGGATAGAGTTGTTGGGTGGAATGGAGAAGGAATGCAGGAATTGTAGAATGTGGTGATGAGCGCCTCACGTTGGCTTCTAGTGCATCGGCGAGTTCAAGAATGTGAATGTGCTGTTAGTAGAGGAGATGAATGTGGTGGATTGCCGTGGGAGAACGCTCAACGAGCCTACCTTCCTTTCGCTCCGACTCGGGTAAATGTTGCTGAGTAGCGAATAATGAGGGGATGCTATTGTGTGCCAACGTAGGTAAACGAATGCAGGGTTTTCACTGTTTGGAGAGTGTTAAGTAGGCGTTATACTGCAAGCTCTACATTTGTTCCTTGAGTGGAGAAATACGTAGTTGGAGAGAATGCGTTATAACTTGGTGCTTGAAATTCTAAGGCACGATTGCGCACTTTATTGTCGTCATGTTGTCTTGCTTAAGCTTCTTTGTAGGAATGCCATTTGGCTTTCGGCACGCTTCACCGAGGCAACAGCAGTTGGTGAAAGGTGAATGAGAGTTTGGGTAATTTGCGTGCGGGGGCACAACTTCTTTGCCCCCGTGGGATGCATTCACTCGCCGTTTCTCGGTTGCGAAGGTTGAGGAGCACGTCCCTCTGCGATACAGTGGTTGAAGAGGCGAATGAGTCTGTGCCATTAAATAGTCGTATTAGGTAGTGTGCAATTGGTTCGACGTTCCTTGCACGAGGCGGCGGAGCACAGTATCATGACGACGAGTACGCTCGTGGAGGCGAGCAATGAAAGGACTGCTTCATGGGTGGCACCTGAGGTGTCAAATCGTCGATGCTTTTCTCGTCGCTGCTCAGTCGTGCGTGGAGGTGACGTTTTGATGACTGTCGCTCAGCTGAAGCTAGAGTGGGTATGCTGGTTTTCCTTTAGACGAATTTGATGCCAGTTCCGTGTCATTTGTTCCTTACTAGTTTGTTGTGGTTGGCTGAAGTTAAGTGCTGTGAGTTGTGCACACGAGTTGTAGCTAAGGCGGTAGAATGGACATGTGTGCTTTTGCTGGGCAAATGGACGTATTTTGTGTGGACAAGTTGACGGTGGCAATAGAATGACCAAGCATCTGGACTATGGCACGTGAGCTAATTTTCTCTTTTTGTGGCGTGGCGTGGCGTGGCGTGGCTTGGCGTGGCACATGAACCATCTATTGGGACGCGTGTTCGATGGTGGGTGTTTCTTGAATGGAACAGAGGCGGGCGGGTGGAGCACGTGAGGTGGTGGCATTTTCTCGCCTTCAAAGTGCTAGTGACCCTTTTTTTCGGCATCATAGGCTTCTCAACTTTTTTCTGTATTTTCTCTGAATGTCAACATGATTAGCATTAGCACTTGGTGCGCCCCAGTTTGTCGTAATCGTGTACTTTGTAAGAGTGATGATTGATTGACACCCTATTGCTGACGCTCCATTCCCCACCGTTCGCTTGCAAAGACGAAGCGTTGGTGATATTTACCATCACACCACTGGATAGGATTCAATGCAACCGGAGGGGTATAGGAGGAACTTCAGAAATGTAGGATTAGTGAATCCGTCGGAGGGAAGTGCTACATGTGGAGGGCACTTGAGGAGCATTGTCATTGGCTGCATTCCGTTCTCGTAGGGGGATGCAATGGCTTAGTTAAGTGGTGTACTTTCCCTTGTTCTCGTCCCTCCTATTCAAGCTGGAAGCGATTGGCATTGGTTGATGGTGTTGAGAAGTGGCAGGGGATTTAATTAGATTGGGTTGTTTGAGGGCTAGCAGGATGAGGTGGGGGTCGGCTAGGGCCGTGCTATTGATGACCACATGGGTGAACTTGGTGTTAGGATCGCGCACTGTTGGAGGGTTTGTATCTTGGGTTGCAGTGTTGATTGCTTGGGAAGGTGTTTTGTGGTGGTGGTTTATTGTTGAGGGGATTGTGTAGGCGTACCTATCTACTCCACAGTTAGCGCAGTGATGATGGTCGGTTGTAGAATGGTGGCGGCGGTGGTGGTGGTACTGTTGACTCGGCGAATCACCTTCACTTTCGTGAAACGGTGAAAGCGGTCTCGTAGGTCCATTCCATGAATTGGTCAGTGAGTCTTTCGTCAGTAAGAATAGAGAGCTAAATTATTCAATCAGTTTGGTTAGTCGGTTCGTGTGTTGTCGCTTCTGTTCACGCATCTCCTATTAATGCTCCATTTAATTATTGGCCTATTGGCTTGGGCAAGTGGTCTGCATTCTTGGAGGCGGATGAAGGCTTAAACCTTTTATTGGACTTGAGCGCACAATCGCCTGACGCAGAGCGATTGTCAGCATCTTATTGCTCTTTAACCGGAATTGCTGCTGATTCACCCCATCCAATCATATGCTTAGTTCAATTCAGCCAAGCCGTTAAGAGCTAAGGAGACCAGAGATGAGGCGAGGCACGAGGAACGCGCTGCAGTGTCCTCACTCGCCTGTCAATCAAATCTTATGAATTGGCCTCTGAGCCACGTCCTCAACCACATGGCATTCGTTCTATCCTACAGGTTCTTGACATTTTTGCCTTATTTTACAATAGCTTGATGGCTGGCACGAAGGGAACATGCGCTAATAAATTAGAGACTGGAGTAGCATTTTCAATAAAGGAACTCAATGCTTTTCAGAGTAGCAAATTTTTGTAGGTCATTGTGATGTGGCAAGTATTTTGCGGTCGCATTAGGAGTTTAATAAGTGTTCATCAATGTTCATGGTTGAAAGAGAGATTCGTCCCGGAGCCACATTGTTCTGCGTGGATAATGAGATTGGCGTTTTTGGTAAGATGTGAGCAATATTTGAGGCATGAGCGAATTACAGGTAATCCGATTTTTATATTGTAGATGTGGGCACATGCCATAGGTAATGCGGCAGTGAATGTGGAGCTCGTCGAAGCACTAAACAGAAGGGACTACATTGTTAATCCGCGGCTAAATATCCCCCTAGTGTTGTCAAGGCTGGTAGTAGTGGTTTATCTTTTATAACTCGTTGCAATAGCGTTGACACCGACCAAAATTAGAAAGTAACTTGTCTGGTTGGCTGTCAATTTTGGTAACAAAGCTTTTGGGGCTCTTTCAGTGCAACTCATTAGAGTGGAATCGTCGTTAACGCATGCCAGTGGTCCCAATCCCATGTGTATGTCGAACAAGTGAGTGTCGGATGCGTGTCTCGCTTTTATTTCTTTGTGTTCTCATTTCATCACAAACCAGTCATTCAGTGAGGTCTTGGTCAGCCAGCGGAATGTAAAGAGGGTCAAAAAAATTTTGGCATTGAAAAAGTACCTGCAAAAGCGTAAGAAAATTGCATCTTTGGTGGGATAACGAGCAGTTCTAGCCCACTTTTGCCTTAATTGCGAATTCGTAAGCACCGACTTTCGCCCTTTGGTCTTGGCGATTATACCTGTAAGCATGAAGAGCCTCAATTTCGTGACCCGATGTCGCAACTGAACAGATTATTTATGGATGCGATTCTTAGATTCTAATCCATTAAAAGGTCTGATCATTAGGCTTTACGAGCAGTTCAGGAAGACGAGTGAGCATATCTGAAGTGAATGAAAGCGATGAAAAGGGATAGATAATTGGAAGTCTCATTAGTAAGCGAACCGAATTTTGGTGAAAACGGGTGTCGTTGCCTTGTCTTTGGAAAGGCCGTGAGCTAGATGCCCAAGGTGGGCATCATTCACGACACCTGTTGATCCGCCTATCAGCGGGTTAGTTCCTTTTTTGCAGCAGGTTCGCGCTTCGCTATCACCAATGCAGCTGCCAAGAATTCCCTGACGAGAATAAGAAGTCAATATTTCAGCATATGCCTTTGAAGTTTGTGATGTTAAAGTGCGCGTGTAACTGCACCTTCATCCTTCATCATACGTCTTTCATTGTAGGGTTTTAATAACACTGATGACTTTCAGCCCTGCTCGGACAAATACAATTTAGACTTAACTAAGCTAAGGCAAACTGAAATAGTAAAATCGTAAAAAAGGGAGAAGAAACTACAGGTGGTTGACCTTGAGGTGCACACTGTACCAACTACGTGGCACCAGAAGTACCGCTTTAGCATAAATCGATTCGCGAGTCCACTTTCCTCTCACACAACATGCAACAATGTACCAACATTCGCAACTCGTTGACTCATGTGTGGACAAGAAGATAAATCCACCGATTTCCCCCACTTTCTGGCATAATTTAATCAGATTGGCTTTCGCTAATCACCTCACATACCAATGCAAACAAGCTTCGTGAGTGCATACATTCTGCTTCTATTCCAACTGTTTGGTAAGGCTTCCATTTGTTTCTGTAATGATTCTGGAGCAAAGTTTTGTAAGGCTTGTGGGCTTTAGCACAAACATTGTGGCTCATCTCCATTATGGTCTCATTAATGCGCACCCAAAGTTTCCTGATTAGCGTGTGTGGTTCTGACCGTGAATAGAAGGGGTGCTGCAGTGGCAACAAGTCACTCTGTGACAGTCGCAAGCGCAGTCATTTGAGAATCTTTAATGGACAGTGTGTGCTGTCATCTACATCGAAGAGAGGGGAAGCTGACACTGATTAACGGGTACTTTCCACTGTCCAAAACAGTAATGGTCAACTGCTGAGGCGTAGCTTTACATGAACTATGAAATCAAGCTTGTGAACAAGTATTTGTAAGGTTTTAAAGATCGCCTGAGTGAAGCTTATCTGCGTTCACCTGAATTCCCCTTCCTGTTTAAATTCCACTTAAACATGACGGCCCCCACCAGCAGTTGTCAACAGTTTTTTGTCTTAATCTCGGCTGCTCACTTACCACCAATCTGTCTTTTTAGACCCAACAAATTGCTGCCACTCAAATTCTGAACCATGTCGTACTTACCTTGAGGAATGTGACAACCGATGGAGAAATTGTTGTAGGCCATTCGCGTGCCGCAAGTCCCCAATTACCACACCCACTCCTGACTACCTAGGCCAATGCGGATATGATAAGAATTATAGGGCTTAATTTGCATGCACTTGTTCTCGCCTCATTATCCTATTTTCATCTCCCTCTCCAATTACCTTGGACTTACCCCTCCTCCAATCATTTAGGGGTGAAGAGGACTCTTCCCATCCCCACATTGGCACACCTTGAAAGGCGACACGAATAATTAAACCACTCAGCTCTTTTCAACAGCCAGGTAAACATGAGGCCGCAAAACCAATTGCCATTGGCAGGCCTTTGATAAATTGGTGAATGAATGGACCATAAAATTGCATTGAGTGACATAGGGTTGGAGGGGTCTGCGAATGGTGAGTAGAGGGAAAAGTGGAATACCAAGTATTAAATAGCAAAGTACAAGTTGAAGCAGTTAACTTCGAACTCGGATTGAGCATTGCAGGTGTAAACCATGACCGAAAAGTCATCCAGATTGTGCTGCATCGATGTCTCCCTGTATTACACAAAAATCAGGACTGGTCGTGAAATGCGCATCAAATGCCCTGATCGACAATAGCAAACTATCCTAAATATTCAACTATTCAGGGCGCTCCTTTAGGCTTTAGCGCTTCCCCCATGTGCAGGCGGATGGGAGAGAGGAAGAATCGATTTGGAAGTTTTAATTATCGGAACTAAAGTGTGCATGAATTGAATAGGAGTCATAATGCTTAACTGCATAATCGTTTTTTGAAAAATAACGAATGATTGCGAGGTGAGGGCGAGTATTTGGCAATTCGCACTGCCATAATGCAATCATAGGTCTGTTTGTGCAAGTGCGTATTCTGCATAGTTGGCATAGCTTCCCTTCAACTCCTTCTTGCACCTGTACTGCTTTGCATCGCTCCCTTGTTCTCTCGTCTACTGATGGGCGATGTGGCGAAATGTGGCTCAATCACCTGCGTTAGGGCAGTACTGTCCTGCCCACATTCAATGAGCTGCAGACTTAATTAAAGCTGACACATAAGGCGGATTTGAACAGCTGCGAAAATTGCGTTGCTTTTCAGGCAATTAACACATGATTTGTGCTATTCCTTTAATCACGTCTTATTCCACCGAACGAAGTAATTTGCCTTGCGACCTCGAGTGCAACCTTCAAAACGCACTCAAATTCCTGGCGTTTGTCCACTTCTCCTCATAAACACATTAATGATGTGCCTTTACGCGCATGCCTAAACAGCCAGATGTGACACTTGGGATACGAGCATCGCGACCACCGTGCCTCCTTCTTCCTTTTCTTTCTTTCTTCTTTGCTTAGTAAGACCAGAAGTGGAAAAATAAGAATTTTCCGTTGATGAAAATGGGGCGACATGGCATCAATCAATCCTCTCTGTACAAACAAGCATTTCAATGCACAGGATGCAACCATCCTTCTAGCGAAGCTCAGGCTTGAAAGCTGGAGTCAGATGTTTAATAAGTAGTAGTCGTGAGATGCGCCCGATAGCGTTGACATCTCCCCCGATTTCCACAGCAATTGCAACTGCACTCGATGACTTAACTACAGTTAACGTTTGTATGAATGTACTTATAAAACCAGACATCGTTGGCACATGCAGGTCTCGTAACAAAGCACATTCAGCTGATCTCTCAAAGGCAAACGACCACTTCAGCCACTTGCGCTAACCTACTGGTACGCAATTTTGACAGCTCGCAAAAAAACATCTTTCTTAAATCACTCAGGTTGTTCCAGGATGGTGAAGGTGGTTATGGAAGAGGAAAACACCACAGTAGTTGCATAGTTTTGCTTTAATTCTGTTTACCTTTTTAAAGCAACCGGAAAGTTTTGCAATGTAATAAGGATAATTTACCATTCATACATGGCTTCGATGAACGAACACCTTTTCGTCCTCACATTTGACCATGTGCATGTCTAATGCTCACACTCGCATCCTAAAATAGTGATCATAACAGCATAAATTTAATTAAACGCACCGCAAAGAGTGATTTACTCCCACCTTTGACCTCTCATATTCCAACAGAACATCTTTTTACAGGTAAGTTCTTGTCTTTAATGCATTTATTCCAAAGCCTTGCACTGCCTTACCACCTAAGATTTGAAGGTCGCTTGTTTTGCATAACCTAAAATCACGTCGATGCTCACAATCTAATTAAATCAGCCCCAACATTGGCAGCTGTCTACCTTAAAACGATTCATTTTAATGCATCATGCCTTCGAAAGTACACAAAATGCTGCAGCACCAGTCACCCTTGCGGTGCCAAAGGGGGCGTGGAGTAGGAACTTAGTTTGAAGCTCAAACTGAAGTTGGCTTTTCCCTGGTTCTGGCCTGCGCCCGCTCTGGCGAATATGCTGAGAAAGGCCAAAGTTACCACCTGTAGCCCCATTGGCTAAAATTCTTCCAGATTGCTACAATTTATTTTGGAATAGGCTTAGCGCTAAATGCAAAGCCACTGAATTTAAGAACAGCCTTCCGAATTTTTCAAATCTCAGTGAGAGCGCATTTCTAAGGCACTGAGAGGACTGGCGGAGGGACCGATGTAGCTGTACATATACTTACACCATGATTAATGGAAAATGTCAAAACTCGGAGCCCACACCAAAATCGCACCTGGAGGTCGCATCGTCTGCCTTATTGATGTCATCTTACTGCCGCTTTCTGCTAGTTGTTTGAAAAACATTTTACTTGTCGACTGAAGAAGAGAAGAGAAAGTCCTACAAGATGCATTCGACTGAGGCCTTCATTCGTACCCTGCAGGTCAGTTGAAGCCCAAAATCAAGCTCAGTAGCACTTTAGGAGCTTTTACGAGGAATGTGGAAGCAGGTTAAACTGTGCCGATGATTGGCTTAGATGGGGCCCCGAAATAATTCCAATCCATTACCTTCCGTCGCATCAAATATATGCAATTTAAGTAGATAAAGGAGCGCTTTATGCGGTAAAAAGGATCATCGACTGACAGGCATGACATCTGGGACGTTAATATGCTGATCAGCTCAAAGCACTTCTTGGGTGTAGTAAAATTTTTGCGATGAGCTTCTCGAGACTACTCTTAAGACGGAAGAAATTAAAAACCTTGGTCAGACTCTATGCACTTGTTAAGCAAAATGAAACCGATGGTGGCATGGCCCTGGGTCCAAGTCACCCCTCAAAGGCAATGTAGTCACCTCGCATGGCTATAACCGAAACTGGGAGACAGGCAAACACCAAAGTGTCACAACCGCAATTAGATCCGAAAACTAAAGAGTAAGCACTGTCTTTGAAATATGAGGTTAAGCCAATGCAGCTCTCTTCCACTGTCAAATCACAAATGATCGAGACCGTAAATGATTCATCGTTACCCTTGACATATCGTGTCCTGTTTATTACCCGTTTGGTATTTTTCTACGAGTCCTTTAAAATGCTAGTCGACAACAAGCACTTTTCGGCGTCTTTACACATCAATACACCTCATCTCTATACCTTTGCTGAGTTGCCCTCAACGCACACTTTTACTATATGCACGGAAGTCACGCAACTGCTCTCCATTTTTATTATGTAGCAGAGAGTTCAATACTGTGCCATAGTATTCCTATTTAAAAGCTCATTTGACTCTAATTCCACGTCTTTTTTAAGTTTACGTTTCGTTAATTACATTTGTTTTGCTATCGGGCTTCGTCAGGGTGACATTATTGTACCCTCGAGGTCGTCGGCATCCTCACATTTAAGAGGGAAAGTTCTTTAGCACCAAGTATCAGGGTAGTAATATTAACCCATTGATAATTAGTTCGAGCGAACCAGTTTGCAGTGAGTGAGGTGGCTTGATGCTCGGAGTGCGATTAGTTTTTACAAGGATCCAAGCTTTACTGCCTTTTACATATTCAAACCTTTGCAGCTCATTCCACGTAATCTTGTGATTTGCAGCGATTATCCTGCAGTTGATGGTATGAGTGCATTTCCGCTGCCTAGGACAGGTAGTTGAGTTTATCTAAGCGTGCTTTTTAAGTGATAGAAGATTTTAGACTGGTGACCTTAACAAGCACCATTGTTTATCCCAATCAAGGTCATTGTGCCAAAACCCAGTGAGAAGTGTGACTTTTCTTTCTTAGGCTGCCATTTTGTCTGTTGGTAGCAGGCATTCGTAATAGTTGACACATTGTCCCATCCCTCTGTAAACTTGCTCGCACCATGGAGGTTGAGGCGATGGGCAACGCAGTGCCCTTACCGAGGAGACCACAGAGGACGGTGATGGACAAATTAAAGGCGATAGTGTAAGGCGCCAAAGATTTGTTAAAATAACGAATTTACTTAATGAGGCTACCCGCTTGTCTTACCGCTGTATAAATGCATGGCTATGTGTTCTGCTTTAACGTAACGTCGCTTCTTATCTTACGAATGGGAAAAGCTGAAGGGACTGCAATGCTTATGCATACGATGATAATGGAGATATTCCATTGTGCAAACACAGCCCATTTGCACGACAAATTGACAGCTGAGGCAGAATTTATTTTAGCATTTGTGAAAATATTTTTGATTTATTTTGGTTTCAGTTTATTGGCACAGATGATGAGTGCAGTTTAAATTAGTCTCAATTTGTGGCGCCGACCTTTTGTCTGATGTGTAGTGACACATGAGGGTGAAAAGCCACAACCTAAAACCAAAAACAAATGAGCACGATTGTAACACCTAGGTTCTTCTGGTGTGTTTGTAGTCTAGAGGCAAAAGGGCTATTCCAATTTAAACGCGCACAATGTGGTCGATTCTCTGAGCTCGAGACGCCCTCGTGAAGCGGGTATGGTGAGGTGGCAGCGCATCAAGCTCACCTGGCGCCGGGTTAAGGGTGATGAGCAAGACTCCAATCCCGGGCGAGGGGTCAAAACTACCCTCCGCTTTGTTGAAGCCTGCTTTGGACTCTAATCGGGTTCACTTGAGTGTCAATTTTTTTGTCGCCAGGGGGCCTTTGAGCGTCTTTTCATCTTTCAGCTTCCATTCACCATCTGGTCCTGTAGCCCACTGTTTGTGTGCGTCAAGCTTTTTCCTTATTCCTCAGGAGAGAGTATCTGTGACTTTTCCACTTCAAAAGCATGCCGAGCAGTAATGACACTAACTGGGCTCTCTTGAACCGCGTCAATGTTTGCTGAGCATTGCCAGGTAAACATCGTGAATGCATACAAACTCTGAAGATTTCTTACTGGTAGTAATCCGCGGTGCCACCGCGCTTCCATTCACAAGGGTTCTACTCCAGGGTTGACCAGAAGTCTAGATTCCAGCTTGGTTGTGACAATCAGCGCATTGCCTTTGCTGTGAAATACGGCATCAGCTCTACAAGATGGAGGGCATGGGAATACCGTTTGCCAGCCAGGCTTAAGCGAGTCAGCTTACTTAATGGCTTATTGTGGTCTTGTTTCTCTGTATTTTTGGATAGAGTAAGGTAGAAGGAAGGCCGGAGCTTGGAAGGCCTATTCTTGCAAGTAGTATCAGCAGCAAAATTGAATTGAGGCTCAATGAGGCGGTGATTGTGTTTGTGCATTTCGAGTGTAGGCCTACCACGTGATGATAATGTAGTGAGCCACTAACAAAGAACACTCATGAGCGCCAAATCGATAACAAGCTTCAAAATATTCTAAAGTTTGATGTTTTTTCTTCGTCGTACAAGAAAACGTACACACTACTTCATCTACCAATCGAAGGCGAAAATTGAGTACGATGCAGGAGCAGTGGAAAAACTTCTTTAAAGATTTGGTGTGCAGTGGGATTACAGGTTTGCATAACTTCCGGAACCGAAGGACTACGAGCTTTGTAGAATACTGAAGATGATGGACCCATGATTTATGAGTGGATATCTGCTAAATAGGTGGTTAGATATTAAATTTGTTGGCCTTCCACATAAAAGGCGGCTGTCTTAAAAATACTTGCGTGGGCTGGCCTCCCGGCTATGTCAGTATCCCCTTTGCTCCTCTCGTAAATGCATACACAATGAATACACATGCACAATGCTTAGATTGTCTAGTCTTCATTACTTACAAGTGGTAATTGCGAAAGTGTGTGGATGACCAAGACTTATTGGGTAGGAAAGGTAGCTGTAGAGTCAACAGTAAATTTCGCACGATCAAAGCCCTTAAATTGGGCGGATCGATCCACTGATGGTTTGATAAGTGAGCGTCTTCCCATTATCTTATCTGCCAACCAACCACCCCCATTCGACAATCAGTTCTAAATCGAGTCACCAGACCTACGCTAATGTGTTTGTCTGAAGAGCGCAATGCCTGGGAACTCTTGCTAATTTTTTCCTGTCTAACAGGCACACCTTATCCACAGTTGTATTCAAGCCTATTTATGTGGCTGCTATCAAAGTGTTGCTTTTGGCTTCTTTAAATGGCAAATGTAAGAGCTGGAGTGCGTTACGCAGATTTAGCTTTTTTTTTGCCCAGGATCCAAATTGGGCTAAATTGTTGTCCATCCATTTCTCATGATACATCATCCTTCATTAATTCTTTGTGTATGTCCAACGCATTTCATCATGCGGTGCACCAAATGGCGAAGTGTGGCATGTACGATGCGCCTCGAATGGAAGAGGATGAACATGATGCTGGTTAGGATTGGTTAGCATTACCACATGAGAAGTTATAATGCGTTCCGATGTGGCATACTGGGGTAAAATGGAACATAGTCTAATTTAGTAGCACAGATATTTGCCATAGATATCTCTTTACTAAAGATGCGTAAAAGTCGAAAGAAGAGGTCAGTTGGAGTATGAGTGGAGGGGCAATGTGGCTGCTGGCATGGCCTGGAGGTCAGACCACGCGGCTGGGTTAATATGGCCACCTAAGTGACCGAACGGCAGACAAACCAAAGCCAAGCGAATGATGCATTATCGTGACCTGTCTCCTCGATACTGTTGTTCTGTTGGAATATGAGAGGTCAAAGGTGGGAGTAAATCACTCTTTGCGGTGCGTTTAATTAAATTTATGCTGTTATGATCACTATTTTAGGATGCGAGTGTGAGCATTAGACATGCACATGGTCAAATGTGAGGACGAAAAGGTGTTCGTTCATCGAAGCCATGTATGAATGGTAAATTATCCTTATTACATTGCAAAACTTTCCGGTTGCTTTAAAAAGGTAAACAGAATTAAAGCAAAACTATGCAACTACTGTGGTGTTTTCCTCTTCCATAACCACCTTCACCATCCTGGAACAACCTGAGTGATTTAAGAAAGATGTTTTTTTGCGAGCTGTCAAAATTGCGTACCAGTAGGTTAGCGCAAGTGGCTGAAGTGGTCGTTTGCCTTTGAGAGATCAGCTGAATGTGCTTTGTTACGAGACCTGCATGTGCCAACGATGTCTGGTTTTATAAGTACATTCATACAAACGTTAACTGTAGTTAAGTCATCGAGTGCAGTTGCAATTGCTGTGGAAATCGGGGGAGATGTCAACGCTATCGGGCGCATCTCACGACTACTACTTATTAAACATCTGACTCCAGCTTTCAAGCCTGAGCTTCGCTAGAAGGATGGTTGCATCCTGTGCATTGAAATGCTTGTTTGTACAGAGAGGATTGATTGATGCCATGTCGCCCCATTTTCATCAACGGAAAATTCTTATTTTTCCACTTCTGGTCTTACTAAGCAAAGAAGAAAGAAAGAAAAGGAAGAAGGAGGCACGGTGGTCGCGATGCTCGTATCCCAAGTGTCACATCTGGCTGTTTAGGCATGCGCGTAAAGGCACATCATTAATGTGTTTATGAGGAGAAGTGGACAAACGCCAGGAATTTGAGTGCGTTTTGAAGGTTGCACTCGAGGTCGCAAGGCAAATTACTTCGTTCGGTGGAATAAGACGTGATTAAAGGAATAGCACAAATCATGTGTTAATTGCCTGAAAAGCAACGCAATTTTCGCAGCTGTTCAAATCCGCCTTATGTGTCAGCTTTAATTAAGTCTGCAGCTCATTGAATGTGGGCAGGACAGTACTGCCCTAACGCAGGTGATTGAGCCACATTTCGCCACATCGCCCATCAGTAGACGAGAGAACAAGGGAGCGATGCAAAGCAGTACAGGTGCAAGAAGGAGTTGAAGGGAAGCTATGCCAACTATGCAGAATACGCACTTGCACAAACAGACCTATGATTGCATTATGGCAGTGCGAATTGCCAAATACTCGCCCTCACCTCGCAATCATTCGTTATTTTTCAAAAAACGATTATGCAGTTAAGCATTATGACTCCTATTCAATTCATGCACACTTTAGTTCCGATAATTAAAACTTCCAAATCGATTCTTCCTCTCTCCCATCCGCCTGCACATGGGGGAAGCGCTAAAGCCTAAAGGAGCGCCCTGAATAGTTGAATATTTAGGATAGTTTGCTATTGTCGATCAGGGCATTTGATGCGCATTTCACGACCAGTCCTGATTTTTGTGTAATACAGGGAGACATCGATGCAGCACAATCTGGATGACTTTTCGGTCATGGTTTACACCTGCAATGCTCAATCCGAGTTCGAAGTTAACTGCTTCAACTTGTACTTTGCTATTTAATACTTGGTATTCCACTTTTCCCTCTACTCACCATTCGCAGACCCCTCCAACCCTATGTCACTCAATGCAATTTTATGGTCCATTCATTCACCAATTTATCAAAGGCCTGCCAATGGCAATTGGTTTTGCGGCCTCATGTTTACCTGGCTGTTGAAAAGAGCTGAGTGGTTTAATTATTCGTGTCGCCTTTCAAGGTGTGCCAATGTGGGGATGGGAAGAGTCCTCTTCACCCCTAAATGATTGGAGGAGGGGTAAGTCCAAGGTAATTGGAGAGGGAGATGAAAATAGGATAATGAGGCGAGAACAAGTGCATGCAAATTAAGCCCTATAATTCTTATCATATCCGCATTGGCCTAGGTAGTCAGGAGTGGGTGTGGTAATTGGGGACTTGCGGCACGCGAATGGCCTACAACAATTTCTCCATCGGTTGTCACATTCCTCAAGGTAAGTACGACATGGTTCAGAATTTGAGTGGCAGCAATTTGTTGGGTCTAAAAAGACAGATTGGTGGTAAGTGAGCAGCCGAGATTAAGACAAAAAACTGTTGACAACTGCTGGTGGGGGCCGTCATGTTTAAGTGGAATTTAAACAGGAAGGGGAATTCAGGTGAACGCAGATAAGCTTCACTCAGGCGATCTTTAAAACCTTACAAATACTTGTTCACAAGCTTGATTTCATAGTTCATGTAAAGCTACGCCTCAGCAGTTGACCATTACTGTTTTGGACAGTGGAAAGTACCCGTTAATCAGTGTCAGCTTCCCCTCTCTTCGATGTAGATGACAGCACACACTGTCCATTAAAGATTCTCAAATGACTGCGCTTGCGACTGTCACAGAGTGACTTGTTGCCACTGCAGCACCCCTTCTATTCACGGTCAGAACCACACACGCTAATCAGGAAACTTTGGGTGCGCATTAATGAGACCATAATGGAGATGAGCCACAATGTTTGTGCTAAAGCCCACAAGCCTTACAAAACTTTGCTCCAGAATCATTACAGAAACAAATGGAAGCCTTACCAAACAGTTGGAATAGAAGCAGAATGTATGCACTCACGAAGCTTGTTTGCATTGGTATGTGAGGTGATTAGCGAAAGCCAATCTGATTAAATTATGCCAGAAAGTGGGGGAAATCGGTGGATTTATCTTCTTGTCCACACATGAGTCAACGAGTTGCGAATGTTGGTACATTGTTGCATGTTGTGTGAGAGGAAAGTGGACTCGCGAATCGATTTATGCTAAAGCGGTACTTCTGGTGCCACGTAGTTGGTACAGTGTGCACCTCAAGGTCAACCACCTGTAGTTTCTTCTCCCTTTTTTACGATTTTACTATTTCAGTTTGCCTTAGCTTAGTTAAGTCTAAATTGTATTTGTCCGAGCAGGGCTGAAAGTCATCAGTGTTATTAAAACCCTACAATGAAAGACGTATGATGAAGGATGAAGGTGCAGTTACACGCGCACTTTAACATCACAAACTTCAAAGGCATATGCTGAAATATTGACTTCTTATTCTCGTCAGGGAATTCTTGGCAGCTGCATTGGTGATAGCGAAGCGCGAACCTGCTGCAAAAAAGGAACTAACCCGCTGATAGGCGGATCAACAGGTGTCGTGAATGATGCCCACCTTGGGCATCTAGCTCACGGCCTTTCCAAAGACAAGGCAACGACACCCGTTTTCACCAAAATTCGGTTCGCTTACTAATGAGACTTCCAATTATCTATCCCTTTTCATCGCTTTCATTCACTTCAGATATGCTCACTCGTCTTCCTGAACTGCTCGTAAAGCCTAATGATCAGACCTTTTAATGGATTAGAATCTAAGAATCGCATCCATAAATAATCTGTTCAGTTGCGACATCGGGTCACGAAATTGAGGCTCTTCATGCTTACAGGTATAATCGCCAAGACCAAAGGGCGAAAGTCGGTGCTTACGAATTCGCAATTAAGGCAAAAGTGGGCTAGAACTGCTCGTTATCCCACCAAAGATGCAATTTTCTTACGCTTTTGCAGGTACTTTTTCAATGCCAAAATTTTTTTGACCCTCTTTACATTCCGCTGGCTGACCAAGACCTCACTGAATGACTGGTTTGTGATGAAATGAGAACACAAAGAAATAAAAGCGAGACACGCATCCGACACTCACTTGTTCGACATACACATGGGATTGGGACCACTGGCATGCGTTAACGACGATTCCACTCTAATGAGTTGCACTGAAAGAGCCCCAAAAGCTTTGTTACCAAAATTGACAGCCAACCAGACAAGTTACTTTCTAATTTTGGTCGGTGTCAACGCTGTTGCAACGAGTTATAAAAGATAAACCACTACTACCAGCCTTGACAACACTAGGGGGATATTTAGCCGCGGATTAACAATGTAGTCCCTTCTGTTTAGTGCTTCGACGAGCTCCACATTCACTGCCGCATTACCTATGGCATGTGCCCACATCTACAATATAAAAATCGGATTACCTGTAATTCGCTCATGCCTCAAATATTGCTCACATCTTACCAAAAACGCCAATCTCATTATCCACGCAGAACAATGTGGCTCCGGGACGAATCTCTCTTTCAACCATGAACATTGATGAACACTTATTAAACTCCTAATGCGACCGCAAAATACTTGCCACATCACAATGACCTACAAAAATTTGCTACTCTGAAAAGCATTGAGTTCCTTTATTGAAAATGCTACTCCAGTCTCTAATTTATTAGCGCATGTTCCCTTCGTGCCAGCCATCAAGCTATTGTAAAATAAGGCAAAAATGTCAAGAACCTGTAGGATAGAACGAATGCCATGTGGTTGAGGACGTGGCTCAGAGGCCAATTCATAAGATTTGATTGACAGGCGAGTGAGGACACTGCAGCGCGTTCCTCGTGCCTCGCCTCATCTCTGGTCTCCTTAGCTCTTAACGGCTTGGCTGAATTGAACTAAGCATATGATTGGATGGGGTGAATCAGCAGCAATTCCGGTTAAAGAGCAATAAGATGCTGACAATCGCTCTGCGTCAGGCGATTGTGCGCTCAAGTCCAATAAAAGGTTTAAGCCTTCATCCGCCTCCAAGAATGCAGACCACTTGCCCAAGCCAATAGGCCAATAATTAAATGGAGCATTAATAGGAGATGCGTGAACAGAAGCGACAACACACGAACCGACTAACCAAACTGATTGAATAATTTAGCTCTCTATTCTTACTGACGAAAGACTCACTGACCAATTCATGGAATGGACCTACGAGACCGCTTTCACCGTTTCACGAAAGTGAAGGTGATTCGCCGAGTCAACAGTACCACCACCACCGCCGCCACCATTCTACAACCGACCATCATCACTGCGCTAACTGTGGAGTAGATAGGTACGCCTACACAATCCCCTCAACAATAAACCACCACCACAAAACACCTTCCCAAGCAATCAACACTGCAACCCAAGATACAAACCCTCCAACAGTGCGCGATCCTAACACCAAGTTCACCCATGTGGTCATCAATAGCACGGCCCTAGCCGACCCCCACCTCATCCTGCTAGCCCTCAAACAACCCAATCTAATTAAATCCCCTGCCACTTCTCAACACCATCAACCAATGCCAATCGCTTCCAGCTTGAATAGGAGGGACGAGAACAAGGGAAAGTACACCACTTAACTAAGCCAGTTGCATCCCCCTACGAGAACGGAATGCAGCCAATGACAATGCTCCTCAAGTGCCCTCCACATGTAGCACTTCCCTCCGACGGATTCACTAATCCTACATTTCTGAAGTTCCTCCTATACCCCTCCGGTTGCATTGAATCCTATCCAGTGGTGTGATGGTAAATATCACCAACGCTTCGTCTTTGCAAGCGAACGGTGGGGAATGGAGCGTCAGCAATAGGGTGTCAATCAATCATCACTCTTACAAAGTACACGATTACGACAAACTGGGGCGCACCAAGTGCTAATGCTAATCATGTTGACATTCAGAGAAAATACAGAAAAAAGTTGAGAAGCCTATGATGCCGAAAAAAAGGGTCACTAGCACTTTGAAGGCGAGAAAATGCCACCACCTCACGTGCTCCACCCGCCCGCCTCTGTTCCATTCAAGAAACACCCACCATCGAACACGCGTCCCAATAGATGGTTCATGTGCCACGCCAAGCCACGCCACGCCACGCCACGCCACAAAAAGAGAAAATTAGCTCACGTGCCATAGTCCAGATGCTTGGTCATTCTATTGCCACCGTCAACTTGTCCACACAAAATACGTCCATTTGCCCAGCAAAAGCACACATGTCCATTCTACCGCCTTAGCTACAACTCGTGTGCACAACTCACAGCACTTAACTTCAGCCAACCACAACAAACTAGTAAGGAACAAATGACACGGAACTGGCATCAAATTCGTCTAAAGGAAAACCAGCATACCCACTCTAGCTTCAGCTGAGCGACAGTCATCAAAACGTCACCTCCACGCACGACTGAGCAGCGACGAGAAAAGCATCGACGATTTGACACCTCAGGTGCCACCCATGAAGCAGTCCTTTCATTGCTCGCCTCCACGAGCGTACTCGTCGTCATGATACTGTGCTCCGCCGCCTCGTGCAAGGAACGTCGAACCAATTGCACACTACCTAATACGACTATTTAATGGCACAGACTCATTCGCCTCTTCAACCACTGTATCGCAGAGGGACGTGCTCCTCAACCTTCGCAACCGAGAAACGGCGAGTGAATGCATCCCACGGGGGCAAAGAAGTTGTGCCCCCGCACGCAAATTACCCAAACTCTCATTCACCTTTCACCAACTGCTGTTGCCTCGGTGAAGCGTGCCGAAAGCCAAATGGCATTCCTACAAAGAAGCTTAAGCAAGACAACATGACGACAATAAAGTGCGCAATCGTGCCTTAGAATTTCAAGCACCAAGTTATAACGCATTCTCTCCAACTACGTATTTCTCCACTCAAGGAACAAATGTAGAGCTTGCAGTATAACGCCTACTTAACACTCTCCAAACAGTGAAAACCCTGCATTCGTTTACCTACGTTGGCACACAATAGCATCCCCTCATTATTCGCTACTCAGCAACATTTACCCGAGTCGGAGCGAAAGGAAGGTAGGCTCGTTGAGCGTTCTCCCACGGCAATCCACCACATTCATCTCCTCTACTAACAGCACATTCACATTCTTGAACTCGCCGATGCACTAGAAGCCAACGTGAGGCGCTCATCACCACATTCTACAATTCCTGCATTCCTTCTCCATTCCACCCAACAACTCTATCCGCTCTTGTAGCATCGAAGGGCAAGACCAGAGCCTCCTCGTCTCAATAGTCACTTCACAAACGCCTATTCTAGTGCGACAGGTTGTCGCTGCCTACAAATGAAATGCATGACAAATAGGCGGAGTTAGAACCTCGTCCCCAATCTCAGTTTGAAAAGCACTCGAGCCCTCCAAAATCAGCACACTTAATCATACAACACCGGGGCGCCTAGGCCGAAAAGCACACTGGTGCTACTGGCCAGGGAAAATATACACGCGGAAAGCCTAACAATCCCTAACACGCACACCCACATACCTGTTTCCCCTGACGCATTGCGAAACAAGCCCAACAGCGACAACCACACCAAGCCCCAACTTTTCGCATGTGCCGCCAAACGCACGCGACAGCTATTTGCCATTCGAATGGCAAAGACTTGCCCTTAGCATTGCCTTTAGGCTCACGACTCCAAGCAACTGCATTTCATAAACTAAACGAGGCTAAGAAAGGTCAGACGAAACAATCTCACGCTTAGCAGCAGCACATTTCTATTTTGTCCATGGAACGAGACGTAGGATTTTGCGCAAAACACGCGTTTACACGATCGCCTTACTTCTGCTTATCCACACATTCGAATGCAGGGCAGACGACGGAAAGAAGAAATAAAATTGACACCTCCTATAGCAGAGTTACGAGCAGGAATTCGGGAATGACTGCGACACTGAAAGCATTTACACACCAATAATAGTATGGATTTACATGCAGTTGAGCAGTAGAAATTTGCCGCCTGTTGTGTGATGTGCCAAGTGGTTGGGAAGATTTGCTCAGTTTAATGTTATCACGCCTCACCGCGCGAGTCTCATGCGTCGAGGCGATGGCCTTGTGTCGCGAAAGCGTTCATTGCCCATCGAGCCCGTCGCATGGGAGAGTCAAAGGCCTCAGAAGAAGTTGTATACCACTTGCGTTATTCACAAGGAGCCAATTCGTAGGAACATTGAGAATCAACCAGGTATTTGCATTCACTCTGAATTCCTTTTAAGGAGAGGCATGTTTACGCATATGCTGCCGTTTGTTCGGTTGCGTATGCGCCCATTTCCAAGTGGGTATGAGAGAGAATGTCTTGAGTGTTAGGCTGTGCTTGCTCTAGACTGAAGTGCACAAGCAAAGTCGTTCTTTATGCTGCACAGCAATGGTTAAAGCGATTAATTAGTGTTGTTGTGGCAGTTTTCACAACTGGTTGGTTGCACGAATGCCATTGCATGAAGATGAAAGCAAACTTACATCCGTGTGCAAATTTGATTAAAATCGGTGTTAATTCCTTACAGATTCTTCATTTAGGCTGTTTGAAGGGCGTCGGGACGCTTGTGTGTCATGTCTGTTGGTGCTGCATGTTCCTTCGGAGGCAATGACAACGCAGGGAAACAGGGAAAATGGAGGACTTATTGCTCCACTCGGTGTCGGCAATGGTATTGAATCGATGGTGGGTATCATCTTGTCTGTTTCTTGTGCATTTGGCAAAGTTGGAAAAGAACCGTGGGCATCGAATTTGAAGTCGAACCTTGCTTTTGTTTCGTGTTTCGCTTAGGTGCTTAGGTGGGTAGATTCCATATGACAGGTTGCTGTGGTGCTATTTAAAACTAATTAACAGTCGTAATGGGGAAGTAATATTCCTTCTCTTTCCTGCGTCTTTTCGTAATTACGTTGTAAAAGTTGCATCATTTAAGCTGCTTTGATAGTGTTTTTGGTTGAATTTATCTTATCGCCAGGCGATGGTGAGAGTGTCACTGCCGCATCTTCCGAAAGCAGATTTGGATAGGCTCCTCGCCATCGATGAAGTGAATGGCATCTATTGCACCTTCAGCATGCGCGATTTGAATAAGCCTGGCTGTGAACGAGGTGTTGGTGTGCATTCGCGTCTCTGTTAGACTGGGTGTCAATGTGCTGATTTGATTGGTGAGATCATCGCACAACTTCACCATGACGTAGGTTTCTCTGCATTGGCTTCCGCTTTGACGGATGCCGAGGTAACGTGTAGCTGGGGATGTCTTGGCTCAGGTGAGAAGTGAGCTGAAATAAAGCCTTGAAGTCGACCACTGAAGACGGAGACGAATGCACATTTAGCTCGGTATGTTAGCTTCACGCTGTGAGTGTGCGAAGTGCATGCATGCTAGTGAGACTGGCGATGTGGACGAGCATTTCGGTGGTCGTCGTCCGCTGTGAGGCTTAGGTAAAACTGTTGGAAGTTCGTGGAATGCATTGCGGTACGGTGATCGCCACGTTCATGACGTCGTAAGCACTGAGAGTTGAGGGTGTGATGCTATCGCGTTGATGGCTTAACGCTGGCTGCACCTTCGTGAGAAGCACTGTTTTACTTTCGCACTTCTTGTGCGATCCACTGGCTTGCGGAGGTTCTGACCGAGTGTTCGTGCCACTTCCGTGACCACTGTTGCCTGTTTAGACGCCGTCATCCGGCACCGGTAGGCGTTGCATGTTGGCGCATCCGATGGTTGAGCCCATTGACACGGGATCATGCCACTGACTGAATGTACTAATTTTTGCAGCTGACTGTGCTACTTGTCTCGTTTTTCGTTTGAGCATATGCGTGCATAATATTTGGAGTGATTATAGCTCTAATGTGTGCTGGAGGTACGATTAACTGACGAAGTATACTGGTTGGTGTTAAGTACGACGCGGTGATCCGCGTGCCGACTCGTGTGATTGTTCGCAGTGGGGCATTATTTCTACCTCCCAATACGCGTTCTCCTTTCTAAACCATATCGGTAGTTTATGTGCTATGCACTGCAACATCAGCTAAGTGTTTCGTAGCGGATGAACTTCCGGTCAGGGAGGTTACCGCTGCTTTACTTCTTCTCATTTTCGTGAATTTGAGAAGAGTATTCTTTTTCACCGAGCATGTGGTGTTTTAGTTGCAATCCAACTCTATGAAGTCTTGAGGCAGCTTTTTAGTTCATTCTGCTGATGTGGTTATGTTATTGAATGTGGGAGCAGGAAGGAAATGAAAGACATGACTGTGAATCTGGCATTGAATAGCCTCTTCCTCAAAATCGGTGAACTTTGCTCACCTATTGTCAGTGTAAGGAGGTTGTTGGGGCGAGTGCCTGTGAGGCACTGAAGAATGAGATGCTTAGTGAAGGTTCGGTGTTGCAATGACCACCTTGGAGGCGACACACTGATTGTCCCGATGTTTACCTCGCTGCCGTGATGGTAGAGTAGCCGCTGTGTGGTCTGTGGCCTTCCTTTGGTCGTAGCGTTCATAAGTCTCGACCATAGCTTTTTTGTCCTGGTGCTAATGGTTGATTGATGGGTGGCATTCGCGTGGAATTCCTTTTAAAGCGAGGTGTGTTTACGCATATGCTGCCGTTTGTTGGATTGCATGTGCGCCCATTTTCAAGTGGTTAAAGCGATTAATTACTATTGTTGTGGTAGTTTTTACAACTGGTTGGCTACCTCTGCAGCAGTGGAATTTGATATCCGAGGCCTGGGTCGTTGAGCACGGTGGGGAATGTGTCTGTAGTGTGTGTTTTCGTCTTGTCAGAGATGCTTGGTGCTCCAAGTCCATTGGAAGTTAACTTTCGCTTAGTTTGGCGTTGGTTATAGGTGCGGAGGCATTATGGAGCACTGCTCTGAACTAAGTGAATCTCGATTTGCTTACTGGTGTTGTTGCGTTGTGTTCACTAATGGCTTGGTGGACCGCGATACTGAACGGCACCTTGCTTTGCTTGTGTCCTATGCTTCGAGGTGTTTTCGTGTTTCGTGTGTACCACAGGTTGGAATGCCGAGGCTCTGACAGTACACGTGTCGGTGGGTTGGATAGCGGTTGGATGCCACGCATTGCAATTGCTTATTAACTTGCATATCACTAGCAGAGGACTTGGTTGCAGATTGTGATGAGGTTTGCGTAGTGCACTGTGTGTGCAAGGTCTCGGTACTCACTTAGTCGTAGCTTCAATTGCGACATGAGTGGGTATCCGGTACTGAGGCGGAAACAAAGGCATGTGGTGTGGGACACGTGAGGCTCTTTGTCTGGAAGACTGCAGTGGACATTCAGGCATTGTGATTAGGTGGCCGGAACTTCCAGGCACAAGTGAGGTTGGATCTGTTTTATTGGAATACAAGGTGATGCGCAGCGTGTTGGATTTGTTGTGTATGGTTGTGACGTTTTGCCTCCTTTGCCGTTGATCGTTTGGGATTGTGAGGGACGTGAAAGGACAACTGACTCGTCATTTGTAGGCCCCTACGAGGTGGGTGAAAGTGAGGGCAGGCTTGGGCGACGCAATGTTTGCTGGAGAAACGATTAATGTATGTGTTGGAGGAGGTGAGCAGACGTGGGAAAGGAAGTGGTTGGAGTGTGCGAAGCGAAGAAGGGGACAGATCTTCGTTCCCTCCCTGTTATGCATGATTCTGGTTTGTGTGGGGAAGGACGGCGTTGCGAAGTTCAATGTGGCCTGTGTGAGCATGAGTGCCTATGAAATTGGCAAATTTCAATTAAATTGGTGCGCAAGGTGTTGTAAGAAAGTAGCGGCGACAACATCATGAGGAAGAGCTGCGGAAGTGCAACGATGTGGTTATTGTGAACAGTTAAAAAGGAGCATACCATGGTGCTGAGGAAAATAGGAGATGGGGTGAGGTGCATTGAATAGGTGGCTGTCGGAGCGGCGTGAGGCAAAGCCACAAGAAAGGCGTGGAAGATGAAGGCGGCGAAGCCGAGGGAGGCGAAGGGGAGGGAGAGGAAAGACATGGACACTATCCGCGTGTGCAGAACTCTTGCGTCAGATGCATTAGACACGGGTGTCTCGTCAAAGGTGATGAAGGTAATGAACTCATTTGCGAACGGAACCTTCGAGCGGATTGTCACCGAGTCGGGGCGATTGACGCATCGCAGCTAGGAGTTGACTATCGCGAGCTCAAGTATGTCTGTGTCAATGTAGGCACCTGTGCCGTGACAAATTTACTCCACTACCAGTGAGGTGATGTGCGTTCGACGGAAAAGGGGATGAGCGTGCTTTACCCCAATCTCAATGCCAATTCTGAGTGGCATGCCACCAGCGCTCATCTCTGTAGCGTCAACACCCGAGCCGGTTGGGCGGACTAACATTCATCTAACAGCCAGTAGATCGGCACGTGCGGTAGTCGACGAAACACCTTGCAGTGGTGTTGCAGAGGACAGTGGACTCTTCCTTATTGAGGAGGGATGCGATGCGCATCGCATCGCATCGCATCGCATCTGCATTTCCTCTTCAAGATTCGCACTTCCGTTCCCCTCCTGCACATTGGGCCAGTATTTTTGTTAAGCCTTATGCGGTTAGTGACTGATTTGTTCGCCGATGCTGAAAGTGTGTTAGAGGAGACGCTGGACATATCTGCTGCAGTCCTTAGCCTGACTCTCGTTCTCACTCCACTTTGCCTCTTCAAGCGCCAAATATAGAGCCTGACTCGTGCAACTCTAATTTTAGCACCCAGACAATGCCTTAACCATGAAAGAGGGCATAATACGAGAATAGAATATCTATTTAATAAACAGCGAGTGAAGTGGGGTGAGGGTGGAGTGGGGTGGGGTGGGGTGGGGTGGAGTGAGGGTGGAGAGGTTACCTAGAATGGTGAAACGATTGCGAGCTAAACCGAGGCGACTCGTGACCCGAATGTTCCATAATTCTTGTCACCTGTGTGGGTGCGGGCCAAAGAAGTCCGCCAAGCATGGCGATGCGGCAGACTACACCAACTACGACCTGTTCAGCGGACTTACTGAACGACAACTGTGCGACTCCCAATGGAGGAGCCCCAGTGGCAGCAACCCTGTAAGTTGGGGCAGCGACACGGATGAGCCATCGCCGACCTCGGTGGCGTTCACAAGGAGGCAACAATCGTCGAGCACACCCCGATGGTCTCTCACTGAATAAGGAGCAACTCGGCGCACCAGTGGGACACAAGCAGGTTGACACCCCTCATTGCTAACGATGACCATTCATTGGATATTGCAGATTGCCTTGCCTTGGCGTAAGATGATGCTGTTGGCGCTGTCGGCATAACAGTATGGTGTCTCATCGATGCCTTGATGTGCTCACACGAAGTTTGATTCCACTTCCTTGCAGACTACCTCGAAGCGTCCAAACCAAATATTATAAATGCCACCAGTCGAGCTGTTTGTTTTCGCAAGCAATATCCCCAATCCACCTACAACGTTTGCTTAGAAATGAAGTCATCATGAAGAATAAAAGGAGAACCAGTTGCGTCGCCTTTCTGCACACTTCCATAAGTACTCTTAGTAGCAGTAATTAGCAGAAACGCCTTGGAGATGAAATGTACCTTCGATAGGAACGCAATCCTGAACAGCGTCTAATTAACTAGCTGAAATAGAACTTGAGCACGACACAATGTATGAATTCAGCAAGCCTCGAAAGTCGCCAGCCACGCCTCAATGCCGGTAGTAAAGAGTAAGTCACACATGTGCATAAAGTGCGTCAACAATGAAAAAACAGACACCTGCACACCTGGCTGGACCCGTTGGCGCGAACCGCAGACCACGAACCACCACGACCGTCCGACTCGTCCGCGCAAAAGCCCGTCCTCTCATGTGTGCCGCCAGATGCACTAAAAAGGACAAAAGCAAACAATTGCCGCACAAATGGTGGCCGACCTTGGCAATCACAGCGAGTGTGTATGCTTCCAGTTTAGACTAACAGACTGAACAAATGCAACTTCGCGAGACAATTGTAGGACACTGGAAGCTCAACGTCATAGTTCTACTGATTGGATGCCACAAACCAGTTCATCGTGAGCCCTTCCTTGGCTTCCCCATTGCCAACTGGTGCTTTTATGCAAGGTCCGATTTTTCCATTTTGCCAAAAGCCATATTAGTCGAAGACGACGCAATTTTGCAATTCCTACGTTCCTCCACATGTAGGAATGCACCTGCCACTCGACCTGTCTCTCGACTTCCACACCGACGATTGTGCAACAAGAATGAATGTGCCATTGAAGCACTGTTCCGTCTAAGACAATAATTGACCTTCCGGATTAGACATGGGAAGAGGATGCGGCACACTGCTAGCATGAATTACACATGCTTGGCCTTTGGAGAACAGACGACTCGACCAGTTGGTCGCATTTGCGCCAAGGCCCATTTTGCTGTCCTTGCACAACAACATAATGATTCGCTCTCGGTCTGGCCTGCAGCCGTAACTTTCGCGTCGCACAGAGCACAGATTTCCTGCTCAAGTATCATGTCTGCCTTCATGCTGAGGCAAGTCTCTGAGCATTGTTGCTGCAGTCATTGGGTGCACTTTGACATGCGCCCATTATCATGTGCTGGCGTAGAGCCACTTATCGACAAGCAATGCGCATTCGGCGTCACTCACTTTTCATGGCATGTCCCATTAGGCTCGTCCGTGGACTGCAAGTTGCATGAAATGCGTGTTAGAGAATGAAAGAGCATTGCCAAGTGGAATGCGCTTGCACAAAATCAGCTGGAGGAAGTGCATTCATCCAAAATGCTGACAACAGTATCGAGGAGACAGGTCACGATAATGCATCATTCGCTTGGCTTTGGTTTGTCTGCCGTTCGGTCACTTAGGTGGCCATATTAACCCAGCCGCGTGGTCTGACCTCCAGGCCATGCCAGCAGCCACATTGTCCTCCGTCTATTGTGCATGTGCATGTTCTACCCCATATTGCGCCTTCTTTCCTCGCCAAGAGACACTTGGGATGCCCTATTTACGCTTGTTGAAAATAAGAAATTGTCAGTGAATGGTTGCTTTTCGGTCATTCGATGCGAGTGTTGCGAGCAAAGCTCTGCTCACTCGTCTCAAGGTGAGTGGCCAACTCAACCACGTGAAAGGCGTGGTCATGGGTTTGAGGAAGAGAACTCGTGAAGTCGAAGCGCGTCGTACAGTACCCCATCGTGGCAGGCGTCAAAACGGCTTCCACTAGCTCCTGCTCATCAGGCTGCCCTGCTGCCGCCCCACGCACTCGGTCTCCGTCAAGGGTGCAGCGGGCACTGCGATGCACCGCCGGCACCTCCTTACCCTATACAGCCTCGAGAAGCAAGGAGTTATGGCGATTATTCCACTACGTCACTTGACGTAGTCTGAGGTGCGTAGGCTGAAAAGGCACTATTGCCGCAGTGCACGCGAAACATTCTCAGCTCAACCGGCGCGGTCTGAGTAAGAAGAACTGCTTACTTCTTGCGTCCTTCACCACGTTTTTGCACAAATGAACCGCGACACCACGTCCACTTCCATGCGAAGACTTGGTCGAACTGCGTAGTCACGGGGAAGACGACCTCGTGCACAAATTCATTCCAAAATAAATGCCTCTTTGGGGATGGGGGGGGGTTATGTTGGAAAGGAGAATCGCTCCGGTGGTGGCACTATGCGTTGGTCTTTAGTAGCCATCTATTCAGATTGCCAAGAAATGCGCTCACTCGCTCTGTGATCACAACTTGGTGATGCCGAGGCATTCTTCGTTAGTGGGCCAGGGACAGGGACACCTCCAAAATGGGGAGCCGATTTGAATATTATGTTCTTGGACATATCCAGCCCGTGGCATTCAGAGTTTTGCGTCAGCAGCTTTCGTGCCAGACTTTGAGGCAATGGGACATCATATCGGCAAGGCACTCATTGTTTCGAGCCAGCCACTCGTCCATCTCTGGGGCAGAATTGAAGATTTGAGTTTGGAGAGGAGAACTGCTCTGACTGTGGCATTCAGCGTTTTCGCTAGGAGGCGCGAGGCAGATTGTGAGGATATGTGTTACTACTTTGTGCCATCGCAACGCATTCTCCACATACACGTCGCTTCTCAATGGCGATGTGGCAGGTTCATCGTGGCATCAACGCAGTGCTGATCTATTCATCCCTTGCTTTTGTTGCGCCAAGTTCTCGCGACTGATGCTGACGAATTGGTGCATTTCTGATGTGTGCCTCAAGTCAATGTAGCCGCAGCAGCCTGCTTGATTGCATCTCCAACACAGCGCTTCCTTCGCCTCGGCACTGCATGCAGTCATTATGGTTGGAGACCACTACCACGGCGCTTCTTGTGTAGGGGATTTTGACATCACTTTGTATAACGAGAACTTATCTGTGTCGGTTACGTTGCTATCAACCTCCCATAATCATTCAGTCAATTTGCAATCATTTTGTTGCGGCAAGGCAATCCGCAATATCTCAGTAGCGATGTCACAACCCGCTATCCAATGCATTGTCATCGTTGGCAATGAGGAGTGTCAACCTGCTTGTGTCCCACTGGTGCGCCGAGTTGCTCCTTATTCAGTGAGAGACCATCGGGGTGTGCTCGACGATTGTTGCCTCCTTGTGAACGCCACCGAGGTCGGCGATGGCTCATCCGTGTCGCTGCCCCAACTTACAGGGTTGCTGCCACTGGGGCTCCTCCATTGGGAGTCGCACAGTTGTCGTTCAGTAAGTCCGCTGAACAGGTCGTAGTTGGTGTAGTCTGCCGCATCGCCATGCTTGGCGGACTTCTTTGGCCCGCACCCACACAGGTGACAGGAATTATGGAACATTCGGACCACAAGTCGCCTCAATCTAGCCCGCAACCGTTTCACCATTCTAGGTGGCCTGTCCATTTCCATCTAAAATGGGGAAGGAAGTGGAGGAGCCGTTGGAAGGAAAAGGGCTATTGAATGTGGTACAGCGAGTTTGTGGGTGTGTGAGTGTTGGCGGAAAGTGGAGTTGAAATTGCCAAGACAACTAACTAGCCATGCAACAAAGAACTGAAGGAGATCCTACCTCACCCAGGACAGAACTGTCCACCTGATCAACTAGAAGGGCAAATGAGGAGAAGAGGATGGGATGAATGTGCTTTCGCAGCCACATCCACACATTCCTAGACATTCCTACCTGTTTTGGTGGGACACCGATGCAGGCGACTGTCTAAAAGGACGCAAATAAATATGGGCAGTAGTGCACACACAAAGTGCGGCATATCGACAAGCAGGCACAGATATGCAGTGGGAAAGAAGCAGGCAGTCGAGGGCGCAAAATGCAAGCTCTTACCCGTTAACGTGGAGCGCCAGGTAGAGGAGCCGTCTATAGAGAGAAGAAAAGAAGTGTACAGTGAGATGGTGAGGTGGGTGTTGAAGCAGTCTACAATTTACGAAGTGAGAAGTAGGAGCAACGCATTCACCTTCGCTCTCGAGGGGGTAAGTGGAGGAGGAGGATGAGGAGAAGCGAGGGTAGGAGATGGAATTAAGGCGAATCGGTGCAGAACAAACTACAGCGACAGAAAAGAGCACAGCACTGTCAGCATTGAAGCATGCCACAATAAAAAGTGAGACTAACGGATTGGTGAGAGCGACTCACACAGAGGGCGCTGGCTTAAAATGACGTGGAAGCAGGAGAACGAGGAGAAGGAGGGGGAGGAGGCAGGGCCGAAATGCGGTTGACTTCGAAGGAGCGGAAGGCGAGCGGGGCGTAAAGGAGGCAATGCAGCGACACTTTCTTGTGCCACTAATTTGAAAAAGTAGAGGCAAACAAATTAAATGTGGGAGTGGCTACTTCTCTCTTTCAGCTGCATTGAATGCATGAAGCACAAACACTAAGACCTGAGGCATGGCGCAAGAAGATTCTTACCGAAGGCGCGTTGCAGCGGGGCATGGGCAAGGGGCCGCAGATAGGAGAGCTGCCGCCGCTCCATCCCGAAGACATGGCCAGGCCTGCTTGCAGTCTGAGTACTCTGATCCCTAGTGTCTGCGAGAGTAAAAGCACGAAGTAGGAAGGAAGGCAGGAAGAAAGGAAGAATGAGGATATTCCACTTTGCATGGCATCCAGTCATGCCGGGCGGACTGGGTGAAGCAAATTAGAGTGTTGCTAGGGCCTACTCTAGTGGTAACGCATAAAACCTCCCTCGGGATGAGGCGAGCACAGTTGATGCGGTGACCCTGTCCCTCCTCTTCTTACCCATTCTATGCTACGTTGCAGCTGAGCACGATCTTGTCAATTTTATGCAAGCCTAGTCTTGCGCACCGTGCCGCAGTGATTCAGCCAAGTACTATCACCTCAAGAGGTCTTTCAATGCTGCTACTTAGTTAGGGAACGAAAAGGTATGCAAGAGACAGGGAAAGCAAGCGTGATGCAGGCTAGGAATGGGTTAGAGGAATCGACAACTCACCCCCTAAAGATGACTGTTGCTGTAACGACAGTATGCCTGTGAGGCTTGACCCGGGGGTTCTGCTTGGCAGAATTATTGCACTGCATTTGTAAGCAGAATAAACGCGTATCTGAAGGAGATAAAGGAATGATTGAGAGAGCGCTAATGGGATGGCAAGTCGGGGAGTGGGTGGAAAAGACAAAGGAGCATTGGGCACGGACACCGTGGATAACTCTGCCCAGTGCTTTCGTGCAGCATTATGCATCTCTTTCCCACAAACTTCTAAACCATCTCTATCCCTCATTCCACTTGCCTATCCACTCATTCAGCCATCTATCTGGCACCTCGACCATACTAGTCATGGTGCTTCCTCCCCATCTCATCTACACCGCATACTGCATTTGATGGTGCCGAAGAGCTGAGCTCAAATTGAGTTAGATGGTGGCGGCGGAGACGAGAACGGGAAGTAGATTGCACAGGGAGAGAGAGGGGAGATTGAAGAGCTGGTAGCACGACTTACCCCCTACTTCTATGGTACCTATCTCTCGCATCCTTTCGACGTCTCCGGAACCGCGCAGTCAGGCGGTTGGGAGTGGTAAGGAGATGGTGTAGGAGACGACAGAAACAAAGAAATAGCAGAAAAGCCAAATATGAGCAGAAGCATATCGGACTCTTTGTGCAATGGAGCAATTCGAACCTGACACGTGCGAATCGATTAGCAGCACGTGTCGTCGCGGTCGTGTCTCCCAGCACCGTCTAGTGTGGCCTTGATTGCGCCAGCTCGCGTAGGTGGTCCTGTGGCAGCAAACATCACTTTCCTTCGCGTGTTTTTACCTCGTCCAATTCCATGCTTCGTAGCGTATGCGAAGGGCGTGTTGGAAGGTGTGAGAGACCATTAATAGCAGCGTGTTTCGGATGAGATGCACTGCCTTGTCTGGACTGCTTTCCGTCACTGTTTGCGCCTGCTCTTCCATTGGGAAGGACATTGGCAACACACTTCCAACAATTACTGTGTGCCAGTAGAGGTGCGCTTCTGCTGCTTCGTCCTGACAACATGTCTAGGCTAAATACTGCCTCTCAGCTAGGGAGGAGAATGGTGTTGATTGCACCTTTCCCGTGAGAGGAAGGGCAGATGATTGTCGGGCTGGAAGCGAAGATGAAACATTTGAGTGAGAGGGCGGAGACGAGACGTTCACAGGGGAGACGTAGGGGAGAGGATGAAGAACTGCCATTGTAGGATGCTTCCGCCCAACGAGCGCCCCTTCGTCTACAGCCTCCTGCAGCGTTCTTCCTTTACTCATGCCTCACGCCCCCAAGTGAATTGTGTTGCAATGCCACTTGCACAACATAGCCAACCACTTGTGAACTGCTCGCGAAACTGCAAACTTACTACCCAAACTAACCGACACAAAGTGCTAAGCACATTTGGAGCGTAGTCGTACTCTGTCGGGGGAGAGGCGCCATCCATCAATTGCCACAGCGACCCAGTGTGTCTAGTTTCCGACATTGATAGACAGTATGGGGGAGAATAGCGGCTCTGTTGACCAACTTCAAGTTCTACCTTTTATGGTGGCTTTACTGTTGGTGAATGGTTTTGCGCCTAGCAATGAGCTTGCAGCCTCTTATGCAGTATGCAAGTGGTTTTAAACTCCAAATATGGCATGGTACCGAGAAGTCGGGATCAAATGCCTTCCCACACGCACGAGGATGAAGTCAAATAGCATTCCACCGCCTGCGTTGTGTTGTGTTGCGTTGCTGTGCTGTGCTGTGCTGGTGAACTAAGCGCGCTAACTAGGGGAAGTGCCGAGTGCCAACTACAAGCAAAGGGGGAATCAAGAAGATGGTCGACAGCAAGTCAGAATTTCCGTTTTACGACGATGGAATTTGCGCGATCGCGTCGGCGGTGTCTGTGTGAAGATGGAATTTAATGCGTCATTATAGATAGGAGCAAAAATGCGTGGCCAGGTGAGCTATCAACATAAACTGAGCATTAGTGACAGCGGTACCAAAATCGCAGAGTAACATTCTGGGCCAACGTTTAACCCGAAATGTTAGCATAAGGTTTGACAGCACCTTTTTGGGATTCATGTATGTTATGTCTTGCGCCAAAACAAAATTATCAGTTTTATCGGAATCCACAGGCTTCAAGTTGTGTGATGAGGACCGGTTCAACCTTATGCGAGGGCACGCAAATTAGTCTCCAAAGAGCATAAGATCCCAGCTGTTAATTGCCAAAATATGTAATTTCTTTCAAGACGTCAACCCCACAATTATGGAACCTGTTGTTGGACTGGCAGTTTTTCTTTTGTACGTACCTCTCCCCCTTGGAAATTTTAGCATTCCCAGTTTCCTTCATCAATTGTTTTTCATCGCGAACCGTTTTATTTTTGCCAAGTTTTAGTTTTAAGCTTCCCCACGTGTGCAGAGAATTAAGGAATAATAAGGTAGGAATTAGTGAAAATGTTGGACTAACAATGAATAAATTGCACAGGGACCATCTGGGAAGGCACACAAAACAACCATCCACTGCAGACATCTTAAATCCGTGCCCCAACCACTGCTTCAATTTCAGACATTTAGCAGGTAATACGTGGCTGGCATTTTGTGGCCTGTTTATGAATGCATTCGGTGCAGGTTTGGATTATTAACGTTCTCTATGGAGATCATAACATCGACGAAAATAGAATTGCTTCCATTGAAGTTATTCTTTTTTTGAGTTAAGGCAAATTTAGGTATTTCCTTTACATGAATCAATGCTAAAAATATGTAGGCCTTAAGTACCGCTCTCTACATGCTTCCACCTGGCGGGTTTTAATCTGTCATAACCTCTTAGCAATGCCTTAATTCAATGTGCGTAAATAGGGCTTATTTAATTCTCCTGGGTAAAAGGCGACATGATGGGTTTGTGAACTGAAGCTAACTTAAACTATTTTAGACTTTTCATCAAAGTATGTCGTTTTTGTCGTACACACAGCAAAGCTATTGGGAGCTCAATATGCTGGATAGTTGACATTTGGGTATGCTCAAGGTCCTCCAAGCAGTCACACCTGTTCCCCTTCGCACACACGATTCCAGTCACGGTACGGAGCGACCACGGCGGCGCCAACGCCTCACTAACCCTCTTTAGAGGTGCACATACGACAAAGACGGAACCGGAATGAGAGTTGCCTCGTCTAGAATAAACACAGGCTTGGGGGGAGGAGAAGCATCCAACAAGCGAAAGCCAAGATCTTTCATTTGCATTAAATTATTTCGCATATTCATGTACTATGACAGCACTAGCTCTTCTGCCAAGGGCCTAATTGATGCACTCATGAGGTGACTTTAAAGCAGAAGTACATCGTTTGATTTTTAAAGGATTGCTTTTAGTTCCTAAAACAACCCTTTAAGCTTTTACGCACTAAAGTCAGAAATTCGAGTGGGTCAAGGACTAATATTTGCCCTCAAGATTTTGCAGAAGACTCTAAGTTCCGGGCGTCACATTGGTAGTGTCAGTAGTAGCGCCACTGATGAGCTTATTCGGTTTAATTCTTAACAAAAACGGCAAATTTTCTGCACATTTGCACATACCCATGGGTTGACGACAATACTCAGTCTCTTCCGAGACGTCACTGCCAATTGAGACACCCTCCTATCCAAACGCCCGATAAATTGAATCCTTGGGTAAGCAGTTTCTGCCCATGAGTAAGGATGAGGATTTAATCCAAAATTAAATTGCCCGTCTGATGGCGATTGTATTGTAGAATGCGGCGCAGCAATTTATCACTCTGGATGTAGGCGCAGACATTGGAATGGAGTATTTTCAAAACGACTCAGAAAAAAAGCATCACATAATCTTATTTCACCATCAAACATGGGTGAAAACTCTGAAAATTAGTCATGGATCCCATAAAATACGCTTTTTAACACAGAGATGATGTGACCGCATTCAACTATTCATTCTTTAAGGCGAAGCTGAAAGTTGTGTCACATTCCTGTCATTGCAAATTGTTAGCAGAGCAAATTTCCCCAAAAGACAGTGGTATTAAATTAGTAAGTCAAAAGAACTCATTGTTCCACATCACCAAAAACTTCCCATATTATAAGATAAAACACAATGATCGGTCTCTAGGATGGTGAGTTTTCTACTTTTACCGCATAAGCCTGAGATGATTAATCACAAATTTTCAACAAAAACCTACAAGCACCTTCATCCAAATTACGCAGAAAACTAATAGTTTACTAGAAGACTGGTTGAAATAAAGTAAACAGAGTACAATCACCAAATTGAAACGGATTTGATGTTCGCACCTGTAAGAGGTAAATTACATGGTGGCCCGCTTAAAATACAGACGAAGAACAGCTTTTAAATCGCATGCCACTTTAGCAAAGATTTAGAGTTTAACCTAGCGTGGCTAAATAAAATGATTTCAAAGGATCATTGCATGCGTAAGGTGTGTGCATAGGTTTCACGTAAACTTGCATCACTTTCTCAGCTGACTGTTCCAGTCCCAATGCCACTTTAAGTACTCCTGCCATTTCAGAGGAGGCCAATTCGGACGGGATGATTTTGACACCTACACTCAGCACACGAAGCTTCCAAATCACGTCGTCACTGGACAGCCTCGCCCATGTCTGTGTGGGAGCGTAAGGTTGCACAACAGCATGGCAGGTAGATAGGTGGGGGGAATAAGTAGCTGCCGCACACCGGTGGCACTGGAGGTGACACCGATTGGAATCTTTTCGCCCAGAGTAAGCAATCTGCATCGTTCACAGGCTCAAAGACAATCGATTGGTTGCAGCTGGTTTTTGACTGTATTTCGATGCCCTTTGCTGCCACTTCTTCATTCGCATAACTGGTAAACCTGAGCACTCGCATTTTCGCCGTAGTGGTCGTGGCTGCAGTGGGTGAAAACGCCTATTTGATTAATACTTACTGTCAATGGAAGCATGGTGGAGGTCTCGAGAGGTATTTCATTTTGGATGGGTCATTTCAGAAATGGGTGCGCCACGGTCATCAGTCGTCATCTTGAATTTAGGCCGGTTTCGCTGCACAACTGACCTATGATCAGTACAGGTTCCAACTGCAATATAACTCCACCTGCTCTAAGCACTACCAGTAGTGAATGGCAAAGTGTACACCAGAACACTCACAATTAGGGCTCTAAACAATTGCAAAATAAACACTGAATCGTCATTAATTCTAAAATTGCAAACATCAGACCCTGCAAGTTCCTGTTAAGAACACACGTAGGAATTTGAGTGTTACAATTACTTTTCATAATTCGTGCGAAATTATTGCCATTGCCTAAGCAACCTTAGATGACGAAGCTTGGTCTGTGGGCAGACGGAACCGTAAATAACCTTTTATCCCTTGAAATTTTCAGGTCCCCCAAACATTGGCCTTCAACCGTTCTAGTATTTTTTCCCTTCAGTGAATGAATAAATAATTGGCACTTTTAAAATGCGTTTTTATCAACCAACTGCGATTAACACCAGCTGTCACCACAGTTCCTCTTCCTTTAAATGCCGCGGTCACGTGCCTGGATCAAGTATCGTCGTTTGCGCATTGTCATCTACGTGCTCACTTGGTCTGAGCCATAGTCTTTCAACTAAAGACAGGCAATTTCTCACGTTACTCACGGCGCAACGATAAGTCATAGTTGACCTGATGCTTCACCGCTTGCACGTGAGATAGAATGTAAGCACTACCCAAGAAGGGAAATATATAACCTTCTTAAAATTGTTGTGTTTTGCACATTCGTTGCATAAATAAACAAACAGGTATTGTGTTGATTTTTAGCAACACTGGGCCGCGTGATTTTAATGGCATTCTTACTGAGCTAATGGTTTTTGTCTGCCGATTTGTCAGGCATCCTGATCTGGTGTGCGACAGCCGCCGCACCCTGCCTTGCCGTTGTGCGGCCTGCCCTGCGGCGGCGTGATTTAGAGGCGTTTTGCGATGACTCTGGTGAAGTCCATGCACTAACCCCGCGCATGGGATAGTCCTCTGGGATTGGGCTATGGTCGCTATGCCGGGAAAACTGTTGTTTGTTTAAAACTGGAATGCTTTTACGCAGTTTGAATAGACTGTGGAATGCTCCAAATTTTGAAAAATTAAACCCACTTGTCAAAAACCAGGAAATCCTCGTCGTTTCCCATCCTTTTTGGGTTTTAAATTACTCTGCAATGTATCATTCATCTTAAGTGTTGATAAAATTTTCTGGCTCGCACATGTCAAAATAATGATTTCCGCACGCAATTCCACACATGCCATATCCCTGAACTCCCTAAATGGTTGTTTAGTACCTTTTGCTTGTCTTAATTATGGGCCTTTTTGAAGAGTTGGGTAATTTATGGTGACCGTGATGTCAATTTTGAGTCTTTTCTGCTGCATGCTCATCAATTCAGAGTTGGCGCTTTTACATGTTCGATGGGTCAGTTGCGCTCCGCTGGGCGGAATTATGCCGTTGAACCAGCACAATCATTGAATTCATCCCTCTTGTTCGCCATTTGTGTAAGAAATGGTGCAGAATTTCTAATGAATACTATTGCAACCGATATCTGTAGTGAGCCACACGTTTTTAGAAGTGAAGAAACTTTTCGTAAGGCATTTCAATGCCATAATTGCGATTCTTACGAAAATATATGCGCTTGTAACAAGGTTGGGCTCAATAAAATTGGCTAGAATTGTGTCGTCTTGCTGAATTGCCACGGGACTGGGTGGAAATGCAATAATGGCGCCTTAAGTGCCCTCATTACCGGGACGAGGAGTTAAAAACAGCCAAAGTTATAAATAATTTTTCTATGAAAAATTGGGAGGGATGACATTAGCTCGAGTATTTAAGCAAGACCCATTTTGGGAGGCAATTTCATGTTAACCTGATTTACCACCGGAAGCAATAATTTCGGGCTAGGCAAAGTTTATGCGATTTGTGTGCGACTAAAGTGTTTCACTTGCTCTAAATTAAAGCATTTTTGCACTGTTTGAATTGCACCCAAAACTGAGCAAAATTACGGGTGTTTAGTCAAACCTTCAACAAAACACCTACCCATCGGGTGAAAATTCTTTTTCTGTAACATCGAGAAAACTGCGTCACCACATTTTAGGCAACATTTCTTAAAAAGTGTTTCGTCATTTCAATTTTTTGAAACCTTCTTTGGTTTTTTTCACCAATGAAGACCACAAGGAATTTTTGTATGCTTTCAGTTTTTCAGACGCAAATTTCTCCCTTGCTTATTATCTTAGGGGCAGCATGAAGTGGCCAGCAAGTTGTTAAAAATATGAGCTAAATTTACAGCTTGGATTTAACCCATTAGCTTGGAAGACCTGACCGCCAGCCTTCACAAGGCCATATTCACGTACAAAGTTCTTGCAGAACGCAATGCCGTTCAAGTGGAGGAATCAAAGTTTCAACCAAAGGCAATTTGACAGTTTTACTTCAGCTCACAAGTTGATTGGACACTTTGGACCTCATTAGGCCAATAATTTATTGGTGCGCCCTGTGAACAAAAGCCTTCACTTCAACTTAGATGGAAATATTGTTCGTTGTTGAACTTCTTCAAGTAGAAATTGTGATTACTTATGCAGCAGTGATTTCGCCTAGTACATCCGACAACAAGTCTTTGAAATTTGGCAACAGACTAGGAGTATGCACAATCCGCCCTTGCGGTTGATGAAGGGGTAATCCATTCACCATGCATGACGCTAAACTTGCGTTGAGCTAACACGCGGAGGAGCTGTGCGAAAAATTCATAAAGTAACCTTAAGCTTCATAAATTTCTCTTGTTTTATTTTCATTTTTTTCCTGGAACAAGCCAGTCAGCTTTTATAACGGGGAAAAGTACTGCGAAATCTGTTGCCAAGATAACCATAAACAAATAACAAAACCTCCAACTATGTTGTTGTTCTCCGTTCTGCGCCCTCCTTGAAGGTCTATGCTTATTGTTTGGATCAGTATTGTCATAACGTGTCGACTGAACCACCATGTCTGCCAGTTGGATGTGCGCACGCAGGTGGAGAATGATCAGCACCAACACGCAAAGTGGCCGTGTCAGCTGTTCAGCCAGGCAGTCTAGACGATCTGGTCCAGGGACGACTCACGCCTTACAGAATGGTTAAAGTACAGCCTTAATTGAAACGCAACCCACCCACATACCATATTGTATATCCTCATGTCCGTGCCCATACCTGCATGTGAGCTACTGCACGTCATCATCATTTTATGGTGCATAGAAAGCGCACGCTCCAACCAGAATACCTCATACAATAAGCCGTCTTATGTTTAAACCTATCCACCGCACTATCGCTTCCTTCAGTATTGGTTGCCCGCCCAGCACATTACAACACAACGCACGGAAAGTTGAATTAACTTGGTTCCCTACTAAAATTGTTTTACTACCCGGCTCTGTGTTGGGCTCTCGTTGTAACCTTAAGCCAGTGACTAACTTGGCGCTGCCGAATCTAACAGTGACATAAGAATTAACGGCATCACCCATTTTTCCCAGCATACTACATATCAGTGCTGTGAAAAGTAGTTCCTTGGGCCAAAAGCGTTGATGACTATTCTGCTTGTTTAACTTTGCTGAGCGAACCAAAATAACATCACACAGATCCGCTTATTTTCTTTTCATTCAGATTTACAGTAGTCTATAGAAATAGCTCTACTTTAAACCAAACGACACAATTCGATTTACAATACCCTGTAGGGGCATTACACAACTTGCATTGCGAAATGCGAAACCGACTTTAAGCCTATCGATGAGAATTTTGCCCCAAAAATACAATTTATTGAGAAGAACATCCCTTCATCATTGTCATTACTATATTTAAATTATCCAGACAGCAGGTCGGTTTCGAACCAAATCCTTACGACGTGATCGATAAAAGGAGGTGGAGATTAATGCATCGATTTTATACAACGCTGTGGGAACAATCGATAAGTCGTATAAATGCAGCTGCTTTGTACTTTCAAGCGCATTTCACACTGTCGAATAATCTAAATGCCCTGGGACAGCTTTAATAAGCCAGCTCTCGTTTGTATAGATGCTGTGCTCGATTACCCCCCACCAGCCGAAAGTAAAACCATCCCTTTCACACCATTTAAGCCGCATTTTTATATAGAAATTACGTTAATAACTAGGTAATTATCGTGGTTTACTCAAAAAAGATCCTCGATGTTAAGCTAAAGCAGGCATGACGCTCTTAACTAGGGTTATTTAGTTGATTGCTTAAGGTGAATTTGTGATTCCCTAAATGCAATAAATGGACGTGCATGTATTGCCATTAAAAGGATATTTCTTTGTTGCGGATCCCACACCGCAGGAGTGAAATAATTTATGAATCTGAAATTCTGTTGTTTTTTTCCATAGTAGCGCTTAAACTGAGGGGACATTGCTAAACGAGAACCTTATGCAAACCAGTAAACCACCAGCTGTACACCGAGGCGGGATTTAAAGAGATTTAGTGACATGCTCACCTCAAAGAGCAATAATTCCTAAGTTTTTTTATGAACAATCCATGTGAGTACGAAAACGGTGGGTAAATCATCGCTACCATCTAGCTTTCATTGGCGAGGCACAGCATGCGTGACCTAGGATTAAGAGGAGAGCCCCAACTTTCCCATATTTATACCTTATTAAGTGACCCTGAGGACATGAAGGCTAATAGCGCGCAAAAAGTACACCGCCTCGGAGTTGGCCCGTCAAGAGGGAAGCAAGGGAGAGGCAGAGTACGATGACTTCCAGAATATCGGGAATTCGAACTTCCGGAACCTTGGCTTGGAAACACATTTGAAAGTCGCAAAAAACTGAAACAGTCTTCCTAAGGGGTTAAAATATGCATCTCATCCACCTATTAAAATCGGACTTTATTGCGCTTAATTCTACTTTCTGCCAGATCACGAGTTTACCAAAAAGGTATGTCATGGTTAATTTTGGCACACGCTTTGGATTGCATTGCTTTGCCCTGTGGTTGCTATTTACACAAATTAGGGCAATGGTTCCTGTTGATTTACGTTCTATCTGCGTAATATTTAACTAAAAAAATAGACAAAAAAAAAAGGCATTTTAATACAATGAATGAATGATCGACCGACTGCCTGTTCAACTAAATCATAGCATGCAAATATGCCAGCCTTTGTAGTGTTTCAGCATCGCAAATAGGGCAAAAAAACTTATTGAAATAGGCTTTTAGAAGTGAAAGCAAAAGGATTTATAACAAAGTTTGTGTTTGAGAAGTAGCAATAAAATTTTTTGCCCGGTGAAGGAGCAACCGTACGCCCCCACCCTGACGCATCAGCTCAACCTACAAGGAGCTCCCTGGACCTGCTTCAATTAACTATAATGGCAGGTTGTATGCAATGGCATGGAAAGACGCTGTTGTACAAAAAGAGCTCCGTGAACAGTGAGTTGCCTTCAACTCCATAACACTGCTCATCAATGGTCGCGAAGCCGAGCTCGAAGTGACGGACACAGCACAGAGCGCATTCGCCCAGACGATTGAGCACCGACAGCGTTTGCTTCACGGGATTGCACTGAGGTGCTGTAAGTGTGGGTGAGGGTTGCGTTCTTCCCACCGACGTTTGCATTAAAATGTAACGAGACACATATTTAATCGTCTTATCAATTCCAGTTACCTGCCTCTCGTTTTGCATTCCAAGGTTTGATCAGCGAACTTACCAAAATTGAGCAATTTCTTTTTGATAGGGTTCCAACGCCACCTCTCAAAATAGCATTTCTTTTAACCGTTTTAAGATTCCAAAGTTCCACCAGATGTGCATCGGCAATACAAATTACGGCAACTAGCAGCCTCTGGACACATAAGCTTCCGGTGCCGAACCCATTGACCATCCCAGGTGTACCTTCACAACACGTTCGCAAGGCCTCTTCTGAGTTCAAAATCGGCTTTATTTGAGGCCATTTATCCTGAAAAATGTGGGCTCTGAATCTGTGGTATCAATCTCATTCACTTTTTTGTTCTCGTCTCGATTAGCGACATCCTTCATCGTTATGATAAAGTAGATGCAAAATTTCACTTGAGCTGCGACTGCCAGTGTCGTAATGAATGCACTGACGATTGATCTAAATTTAACGGTCTTATTTTTTTAAACGGATTACGTTTGATTTGACAATTTGCTGAATCATTCACGCGATCGTGAAACCCCCGCCATGCCCACAAAAGATTGCGAATTTCATGTTCCACTTAACAAACTCATTTCTGAGAGCTCAGCCACAGCATTACTCCCGCCAGAATTGGTGTTTCATCGCCTTGACACTCCGATAACATGTGAACAAGACTTTCATACTGTTCCAGCAAAATTAAATTTAGTTTTATGAAAAGTCTGAAATTGACAATATCCAAAAGGTTTCACAATCGTGTTTACTGAAATTTTTAAAGCTGATGCTTGATTGCTTTAATTGTTAAATACATTGCATCAAAGGTAAACAAACTCAACCCCGTTTTCGGCTGTCCATTACTGTCCCAACAATGCTGAATAATAGACCGCGTTAAGATATTGTAAGCAGGAAATATTTGCATCAAACATTCAATTTGACAGCATAAGGCAGTCCCAAATTAATACTTGAAGCGATGGCTTCGGTACTTACCCAAGACGACATGCAATAACGATATTTAAACAGCAAAATAGGAAATGCTTTGTTGGCAACCACGCATTTACTGAATGAAGGGAATGAACTCCGAGTTGTGCGTTTAGTCAAATGAATATAAACAATGAGCTTTGTACAAAAACAGGCCTGAAGTCTTTTACCATAATTGGCGGATGTACCTTAGCACAACGATCACAACGCCATTCATTTGGAGTAACGTGAGAATTTTGAAGACTTACAATCTTTATGTTTTTTTCTTTTTTTGATCTTCTGTGGTGTCCTGCGCTTTATGCAAATTGTAGGTCACTTCAGCATGAATGACTAGTTTAAGGGTGCAAGTGCCACTTCATGCCACTTAGGTACGCATGCGCGCGCTCGTCGAACTCGGCCCCTCCCCCACCCCGTCAACTACGTCAGAACTGGGATGACCTTTGCGCAATCACGTGGCTGCTGGGGTGTGCGGCTGCACTGGCCACCACGTGGCTTCATTCTCAAAGTGGATGTGGTTTTGGCAACAACAGTAGACCATTTCCGCTCTGTTTAAGTGTGGACTGATGCGAATCATGGTGAACTAGTTTACTGGAAGCCTAAATCATAGTCTTTGAAGGCTGATACAAAGAAAAATTCGGACAAACTCTTTAACCCCAACGCCCACTGCCTACGCTTGATGTTTAACCGTCCACTTCTCAACTGTTTATGCTTTATAAATGGATTAAAGTGTGGCTTGTTATTGAGATTGTTAGTGCCGGAGCATCGATGGTCAATTTATTTCAATTGTGAGACAATGCGCCCGCACAATCAGTGCTCACTCATGTTAAAAGCCGTCAATTGTTCTGCAATTTTGCTATACGCCAGCCTTCTCGGATGCTCCAGGCGCAATTCTATAAAAAAATGAAGGGTGGATGCCGAGAATCAGCTAATCTGTCATCGGCGGTCGACGGAGAGCGCACTGCGTTGACTCACGGGACAGCGCAATTGTTTGCGAAATGCGAAAGAGTTGCATTTAGGTAAGACACAGCCCATCCGGAAAAAAGGAAGTCGCTGCAAAAATGAAACATGCAAATCAAATCCAAATGTAGGCTCAAGCTATTCAACGGCCGAGTGCACTGACGAATCTGGAGGCATTACAAATGGGGCATTAACCTTTTCACCGCCAAGGTTGCAGAGGATAATCGGCAATCGCCGCCACCGCCCACATGCATCCTACCGTTCCGGCCGCTCTTAGTTTTCGTCGAACTCTTAAACCGCTGCCTAAAATAAAAAAATTAGCAAACATACCCAGAGTAGCATCATTTGGCGGTTATTTGGTTATGCTGGATCCGACCAACTTGTTTGGACCACAACCAGCGTTCAAAGGGTCTATGGGGTCCATGTCGCATTATTGTGACCTCAGGCCAAGTTGATGATGAAATTGGAACATCACATACAAATGGTGGCCATAGAGCACATTTAAGGTGAAAATGTGATCGGCTACCGTCGTGGCTGATTTGCAATTCCGTCAGAGACCGTACTTTGTAAGGTGGCATAAAGGCCTTTGAGCAGATTAAGAACCATGAGTTCAACTTTCTTGCCAAAT